>CM051235.1:199028762-200228762 GCA_027917425.1 Gastrophryne carolinensis
TGAGGAACTGATCCAGAAGCTGCAGTACAGATATCCTTTCCACATCTCTAGATGTGGAGAACAGTTAACTGAAGCCTTTAATAATAATTCACTGATCTTCAGCTCAAAACAGATTGAGTAATACAGATTGGTTATGATCACACTTTTACTATTTATAATCCTCCAAAAAGATAAGACCTTCCGTATTTACTTGTGTGTACAGTAGTGACTTGTAACTCCCTCTGCTATTGTTACACCTCCAAGGTGAACTTTACCTTTTCTAGTTGTATATGCGTACATTGATGATCTATTATTGACCTTTTTTTTCAGGTGCTTCAGTTTAGATTTATCACAGTAGCAACATACACATGTAATTGGGGAAATCTGGGCTGAACTATACAATAGAATGTCCCCTCTGACTTCAATTAAATGTATTAGATTAGTTTAGCTTGAATTGGCTCTAAACAGTTGCTGTGTATGGGGACATATGCTCCACATTATACTGTTGTACTGTTCTCCCATCACCCTGCCCATCTCTTTTTTGCTGCTCTATTCAGACAGCACCCAGGTCAATCAATACAGCAAGTACATTGCGTTTTCCTAACTAGCACTGCCCTCTACTGTTTGAATTTGTTTATGCAGCTTCAGGAATTCTCTTGTTCAGTCATGATAGCCATATACCAGGCAATTTGGTTTAAAGTGGACCAATCACCCCCAAAGTGGACAATTGGTCCCCTTAATACTTCTACTACTGCGTAAAGTGAACCTACACCCATGGGGTGGCGAGGGATCTCTTTGGCGCCTAAACCTCCTCCGATGGCCCAACAGTTTGCTCTACACGGCACATCCAGGCTGTGCGATATAGGACCTAAAGACTCAATTTATAGCTGCACTCAGCTCCTTGGAGTGCTGACAGTTGCAGGATGTCTCTTAGCTTCTGGTCCCTAAGTACACAGAGTCCTCGTCTGAAAAAGGTGGAGGGGTTGCTGGGGGTGAGTCCACTTCTGTAGAAGACCCTCTTTGACAGCCACTCCTGTGGCACTAATCTTCCTCCCACAGCCCCTGATGTTTGACGGCGCAGGAGCAGTAGTCAGGTAAGCATATCTTCTAGTTACATCTGACATTGTCGGCCCTGAAGTCTTTTGGAAAAGTCAAAGAACCCACCAACTATTCCTTGTCCCAAATCCAAAATCCTTTTCTTAGAGTTGGATAAGGCAAGAATCACACTGATACAGCCAGGGAACCAACCTAACTCTTCCTTGACCCAATGCTGTGACCTTTTATTGTGTGACTGATTATGGATCAGAGAACCCAACTGTTCCTTGATCCTACTCCAGGCTTCTTTATCGGGAGTTCATTCAAGGAAGTGGCATATTGATCTGGTCAGAAAACATGCCTAACTCTTCTATAATCCAGCTTCAGGATTTCCCCAAATGGAGTGTTGAGCCCCCTGTCCTCTTACAAACGGATTTCCTTTTAAATTTATTTTAAAATAAGTCACTTTAGGGAAATATCCCTGTTATTCTAAAAGGGACATTGTGGCCAAAGGATTAGTTTAGCCTGCTTTCTGCCCCCACGCTATGCTTGCTGCCAAGGGCTGCGTTTTTCATTCATCTTTACTTCAGCTGTTCTCTACATTTCATGATAAGCCCAAGTGAACGCTTGCCCTTCTGCTGGCCCAGCTCATGCCTTTTCATAAGTCGCCTCTGTGTTTCAGACTGTAAAGGTCTCTGGCAAGTGTCATTTTTTGAGGAGACTGTGTTTGACAAAATCAGCAGAAGGGAGTAAATGCAATAGGGTTTATTAGGAAATGCAAAGTGCTAATGAATGAAAGATACACCTGACAGCTAGCATGGAACAAGCAAAAAGCAGGATCATTCTCATGCTGGAGGTTGTGCCGAAGGTTGTGGGTGAGCATGAAGGCTGTGGGACTGGTAGGGTTTATACTACTGCTTCAAAGCTTGTTACTGTAAGTTTTCTTTAACCGTTGTCCACATATGAGAGGTTCTGCCACTTCCAGGACACCTTCAAGCAGCGTGTGAGCAAGAACACCTTTTTTGTTCTGGTCAGGGTGGTGGATGAGTTGTGGTAAGTAGATCAATCTGGTTTTGATAGTTTGCTCTTGACAACCCCCCCCCCCCTTCAAGTTTTGATTTTGACAAAAAAACTGTCAGATTAATCTATCAATCAAATATTTGCTGAAGATTGGAGGGTGACATGATTAGGTTGTAGGGCCGATATATTGGTAGTGGGTAAAGCAGATCTAAACCTCCGTCTGCGCCCCACCCAAAAAAGGTAAGACTCTCCTAATTGCAATGTATACCAGTGCCAGGAAGGGTGGATTGGGGGGGTCACAGACCAGGACCCTTTCTTTCCGGGGGGGGGGGGGGGGGCGGGGGTTACGGGGGGTAGGTCTGCTTTGAATCGCAGGGCAGATGAATAGGGGGAGGTCACAGTATAATTGTGGTTTTGAGTCAGGCTGCAGTACATATTAATGGGGCTGTCTCTTGCATATCTCTCATTTTCCCTCTCTGCAGTTTGGTGGAGCTGACAGATGAAATCCTGAAGCTACTGATGGAGTTGGTGTTCCGGCTGGTGTGTAAAGGGGAGCTTAGCCTGGCTCGAGTTCTGCGCAAGAACATTCTGGAGAAAGTGGACAATAAGAGGATGCAGAGCTTCTGCAACTCTGCCATGCGGCCGCTTGCTGCCAGGGGAGTAGCTGCAAGGTAAGTCCTTCCTGAGAATCACCAATTTCTTTCTGGAGAAATATATTTCTGAGAACATTTCTCTGTAATAATGTTCTTATTCCAAGTATGTCAAACCCCCCGCTTCCACTATTCATGACATATGGGTTATGGTCCAGTAGAGGGCGAACTTCTGCAGAGATGAAAGCAAAAAAGAAGCCCCTCCCGGTCCATAAATACCTGGGACCTCCCACACATTCCCCAGTTCCTTCTCTGCAGGACGGCGAGCAAGTCAGAAGATGTATGCTGCTCTTCCTTGCAGGTAAGCTGGGCTTGCACCCGGCCTTTTTTGCCCTATTTCTGCCCGGACCTTTATATTGTAAGTCCCTATACTAGCCTCCCAGCCTTGGCCGCAGGTCCGGGTGAGGGTTGGAATCACCTTAATAGGTGTTCAGGGAGCCATGCTCCCCCGTGAGACCCCGAAATCCGGGTTGGTGATCCTGGTTTGGGATGCCCTGTCCATATATATATATATATATATATATATATATATACGGGATCTCCCCCCCCCCCCCCCCTTCCGGGTCCCACTCGTAGCCCTCCGGGGGGGGGGGGGATCTTTTCCTGCTCAGCTTTTCACTTTTTATACTGTGTGTGTGTGTGTGTGTGATATAGTGTGCTTGTGGTGTGCACAGATCGCATTTTTTGTTATACGCTGAGGGGAGCTTCTTCCCCTCAGGCTGCGGTGTCGAGGGGGCGGGGCCGAGTGCTCGCTCGCTGCCGCGGCCCGCTCCCTACTGTTGGCGCTTTTTGCGGAACCCAGCCTATAGCGGGAGTGCTGTGCTGCTGGCTGCCATCTTGTGTGACACGTGAGTGCCCTCCCGGGGCCCTGCTTTTTAATCATTATTCAGCATAATTGTGTTCCCTTCAGCTGGGGGGGAGGGCAGGTCACACTGTGTGATTAACTATTGTTGGATATTTTGCTCTTTATCTGTGTGTGTGCGCATGTGTTTATGACCACTGCTTGTGTCTTTCAGGAGGACTCCCTGCTACCTGCTTAAAAGGGGGTTCTCCCAGTCCTAGGGTCCCTAAAGTAAATCCCAAAAATCCTCCCACTTGGGACTTAAAGGGGCATCCCGGGTTGCTTATCAGTGTAATTCCCTCTGGTCATTGCGACTACAAATCACCATATGGAGGCTCCACAGGATACCGGGCTCGGGCTCCCTTCGGGACAGTCACGGCTGTGTTGTGTGTGGGTTGTGGGGTACCCCTTGCGGGGGAAAATGTACTAATTTGCATACCATGTGCGCAACAGGCTATAACGCGGCAGTCAGGGTCCCAGGCGTCTGGGTCAGTGCCGCCCTTCTCATCTCCCTCCCCACCCCGCATTATCTGTACCCCAGTTGACACTGTCATTAGTGGGGAGTCGCACTCTTATGTATGTGCCAGGCTGGCCAACCTAGAGAAAATTATTTCTATCTCAGTGGGCAGAAATGCCCCTGCTAAGAAAAGGCATCTGTCACCGTCTACGCCGGTAGAAGGGGGAGTTCTTTGGCTCATCTAAGGCCCGCTTGGAGTTCCCAAATCAGGATAATTTTGATAGCATGATTCTTAGAGAATGGGAGAAGCCGTGTCAGCTTCCTGGTGTTCCACAGGGGTGGGATAGGAAGTATCCCTTGCCGGTGGACGCGGTGAGGCGATGGTCTTCCCCTCTTGAGGTCGATGCGCCCATCTTAGGATTGTCCAACACCTCCGTTGTACATAATCCTGACACCACTACCCTTAAGGATGGCGAGGATAAGCGCATTGATCAGATGACATGCCATGCCATGCCTTTGCCAGTGTGGGTTCAGCCTTGCGGCCTGTTTGTGCTTCTGCACTCGTGGCTGTGGCTACCAGGTCTGAGGTTAGGGACATGTTAAAAGGGTCCCAACTCAACCCGGCCAGTGTTGAATTCACAGCCCTTAAGAGGTGTGAATTGTTCATGAACGTTGTGTTGGCGGCTATGGATGACACTATTATCATGTGTAGTAGAACCTCGGCTCTGCTGGTGGCCATGCGTCGATCGGTATGGCTACGCCAATGGGCGGCTGACATAGCGGCCAAGAAATCACAGCACTGCCCTTCCTGGGTATGCGGCTGTTTGGTGACAAATTGTATTCTGTGGCAAAAGGTGGGAAGCTGCCTCAGCATAAGAAGCAGCGTCGCTCCTTTCGGGGGGCAAGCTCCTTCAATCCTTCCTTTCGCGGTGCCAGAGTGGGCAGGGGACGCGCCCGTCCGGCCTCTACCTGGGGTTCCAAGCCCGCTGCCAAGCCGGCTCAGCAATGAAGAGGCGCCCTCACCTTTGCGGGTGGGGGGGGGGGGGGCGGCTGCGGCTCTTCTTCCAGGTCTGGGCCCAGGAGGTCACAGACAAGTGGATATTGGAAGTGGTCTCATCTGGGTACAAATTGGAGTTCGAGTACCGGCCTCCTCCCAGATTCGTAAGGTCTCGGATGCCATCGGATCCTCGGGCGGCGCAGGGGCTCCTGTTGGCTGTAAAGAATCTCCTGGACATGGCGGTCATATGCCCGGTGCCTCTTTCAGAGAGTGGCCGGGGCTATTATTCCAACCTTTTCACAGTTCCCAAAAAGGATGGCTCCATAAGACCCATTCTGGATTTGAAGCTTCTCAACAGGTTCATCAGAACCAAGAAGTTCCGCATGGAGACTCTGCGCTCAGCCATCGGTTCCCTTCGTCAGGGGGATTTCATGACGTCCATAGACATCAAGGATGCTTACCTTCATGTACCAATTTTCCCAGCACACCAGAGATTTCTCAGGTTCGTGATTGGAGATCAGCATTTTCAGTTTGCGGCCCTCCGGTTGGGGCTGACCTCGGCACCGAGGGTGTTTACCAAGGTTCTGGCGGGCATAATGGCCCTGCTCAGAGCCCAGGGCATTCGCATTGTGCCGTATATGGACGACCTACTCATTACAGCTTCTTCCCTCTGCCAGGCGGAGTTGGACACCAGGACGGTGGTGGCGACTCTGGAAAGGTTCGGATGGGTGATCAACCACACCAAGTCTTCTCTCTCCCCATCAAGGGAGATCTCTTTTCTGGGCATGAATCTGGATACCAGTCAGGCCAGAGTGTTCCTACCTCAGCCAAAGGTGCAGAGGGTTCAGGATCTGATACATGTTCTCCTGAACAATCCTCGCCCTTCTATCCAGCTAGGGATGACTCTGGTAGGTTTGATGGTGGCCTCCTTCGAGGCAGCCCCCTTTGCTCAGTTCCACATGAGGTCGCTTCAACTCCATCTATTGCTGAAATGGGACAGATGTCCACAGTCCTTGGATCAGTCTTTTCTGATGTCTCCCCGGGTTCGGCAGTCCCTTCAGTGGTGGCTGGAACCAAGCAATCTGATGAAGGGCAGATCCTTTCTGGCCCCTTGTTGGGAGATGGTTACCACGGATGCCAGCCTGTCAGGCTGGGGAGGTTTCTGGAAGGATCATCAGTTCCAGGGGTTCTGGGGTCCTCGGGAGGCTCACAACCCCATCAGTGTCTTGGAGCTCAGAGCTATCCGTTTGGTTCTGTCACGTCTGACACTTCACCTACAGGGCTTACCGGTTCAGGTTCGAGCAGACAATCGAACTGCAGTAGCTTACATCAATCACCAAGGAGGGACTCGCAGCAGGAGTGCCCTCAGGGAAGTCTCTCTGATTCTGACATGGGCGGAGAGCAATGTTCTTTGCATCTCGGCAGTGTACATTCCGGGAGTGGAGAACACGGAGGCGGACTCCCTGAGCAGGGGATTCTCTCGCCGAGGGAAAAGGTCTCTCAACCACAGGGTGTTTCGGTCCCTGTGTCACAAGGGGGGGACTCCGGAGGTGGATCTCTTTGCCTCTCGGCACAATCGCAAGCTCCCAACCTTTGTATCTCTGTCTCAGGATCCTCTGGCCCTGGCAGTGGATGCCTTGTCACTTGCCTGGAGGGATCTGGGGTTTCTGTACCTGTTTCCCCCCTTCTCCATGGTAGGCAAGGTAGTGTGCAAGCTGGCTCTAGAGGGGGCACCAGCAATTCTGGTGCCCCAAGGTGGCCAAGCCAGGTTTGGTTTGCAGACGTCGTAAGACTGGCAGTAGATCAGTACAGGTTGCCCCTGTTTCCGGATCTGATCTCTCAGGGTCAGCTACATTACCCCAATTTACAAACGCTTGCTTTGACGGCGTGGCTGCTGAAACCTTCATCCTGAGGGAGGAAGGTTTGTCGGAGGCGGTTATTCAGACATTGATTAGAGCTAGGAAGAGGTCCTCCTCTACCATTTACTATAGGACTTGGCGGCCCTATATTGACTAGTGTGAGGCTAGGGCCTTACCTTGCAGGGTGTTTTCGATTCCTAGGACTTTGGAGTTTCTACAACACGGTCTGGATCTGGGGTTCCAGCTCAGTACTTTGAAGGGTCAGGTTTCTGCCCTGGCTGTCTTTTTTCAAAGGTCCTTTGCTTTGCATCATCTGGCCAAGACTTTTTTCCAAGGGGTCACGCACTCATGTTCGGCCCCCTAGAAAGCCTTTGGTTCCCGTTTGGGACCTAAATTTGGTTCTCTCGGCCCTCCAGGGGCCTCCTTTTGAGCCGATGCAGGATGTGACACTTTCTGTGCTCACTCAAAAGGTGGCCTTTTTGGTGGCTATTACTTCTGTTCGGCGTGTCTCTGAGTTGGCGGCTCTGTCTATTCAGGCCCCTTACTTTGAGAGACACCAGGACAAGGTGGTTTTTCACTTTAAACCAGATTTCCTTCCTAAGGTGGTTTCTACCTTCCATCTCAATCAGGATGTAGTTCTCCCTTCCTTGTGTCCTAGGCCTAGCAATAACAAGGAGAGGGTTTTGCACTCTTTGGATGTGGTTCGTTGTGTGAAGTACTATTTGGTCGCTACTTCTCCTTTTCGTAAGACGCCTTGTTTGTGGTGCCCTCTGGGCCCAGGAAAGGTTTGGCGCCAGCCAAGTCTACCATTAGTAAATGGATACATCAGGCCATTGTTGGGGCCTATTCCGCTAAGGGGAGGGTTCCTCCTTTTAAGATCACTGCTCATTCTACTCGTGCTGTTGGGGCTTCCCGGGCCTTTCAGCACCAGGCTTCTGTTGAACAAGTTTGCTGCTACTTGGTTTTCCGTTCATACTTTTTCCAAGTTTTATAAGGTTGATGTGCGGGCCTCCGTGGATGCTGTTTTTGGCCGCAAGGTTCTGCAAGCTGCAGTGGTTTAAATTGGTGCATTTTTTGCTGTATTTGGATCCCCATCCATGACGGACACTGCTATTGGATGTCCCATATGTCATGATTAGTGGAAGCTGGGTGTGTGACATACTTGGAATAATACCATTTTGTGATTACTCACCTGTAAAATGGGTATTATAAGTATGTCACACACCCCGCTTCATCCCGCCCTTTGGTATTCTGGATCCTTTATATGGTGAACCTTTTATTGTTAAGAATGTTTTATTGGCTCTTCCTGGTCCCCTTACTGCTGTCATATACTGGGGAATGTGTGGGAGGTCCCCAGGTATTTATGGACCGGGAGGGACATTACAGGTGAGTAATCACAAAATGGTATTTTTGGATTCATGTGCAATATCTGACACCTGGTCTTCTATGTTACAGGCCAGGGACCCTGCATGACTTCCACAGCCATGAAATTGCTGAACAGCTGACACTTCTGGATGCGGAGCTCTTCTACAAGATCGAGGTTTGTTACCACCATCTTAACTAAACATTTTGTATGCATTGTGAATCTTTTCTAACTGGAGAATGTTCCTTAAGACCTTCAGCATGATTTAATGAAAAGCCCAAACCCTTAAACTATTCCCCGACATCTAAAATTAATATATTTTAAATTTTTAGTCGCTTACTTATTATTCTTTCCCCCACCGGGCTGCAGTTCTGTTCAGGACTTTAGGATACGGACGCCGACATCTTGACTCGGAAGCATCACACATACTAAGAGCAGCGGGATAAAGTACAGGGGTAGGGGTTATAGCTGTGCTTTGCACAGACAGAGCAGAGGTCAGGGAAAGGACAGCAATCCCAGAATGCAGAGTGACACAGAAGACACTTCCTGTTTGCAGGGTGGCTGATTGTCCATGAGCTGCCATCTTGGATGTTTAAAGGCTCATAACATGCAGTAGATGCAGGTAGGATGACTTTTAATGTGGGCAATCTGTATCAGGGTGTGGGAAATATATTAGATATGCTCTTATTCAGGGTGAAGGTCCGCTTTAAGTCAGGCTGTGACACAGTGTCCTCTATCTGCAAATCCTGCATCTCTTGGAACCTTGCAGTCATGCTCAGCCACTGCTGATAGTATTTAGTAAGAAAAATTGCCCAAACAGTCATTCTGGGGTTGTGCACTGGATTGGGAAAGCAGGAGATACCGCATATTAGCTCTTTAAAATAGAGCATTCTCTCAATAAATCCTTCATCTCTTGTTATCCTGCAAGCCTGCTCACTCACTGCCAACTGGAGTGTTGAGTAAGGAAATCTGGATTGTGAATGTCAAGGGGACAGGCATTGGATCAGGGAAACATGAGGTGCAGAATTTGCTTTCATAATGTATCTGGTGCTGTACAACACACATTTGAAGACAGGTATTAGCTGGCCCTTCCAACAGAGAAGGTCTACAATATACAGAGGACAAATATAATCATCCAAACCAGCCCTGCTACTCATGGTGGTGGCCAGCCTACAGTGACGTAATTATATGGGGTGTGACTGCACTGGGGCCTGGAAGGTCAGAGGGCCTCATCATTGTTGCGCCGCCACAATATTTATCAGATTTGTGCTCACTTTAAATCATATAATGGACAAAGCAACTATATTTTGTCTTAGCAGTTTCAGTCTTTTGTTGTCTAGTTGTATCCAACTGAGTTAAAATAGGAGGAAAAAGGGCACTGTATAAGCCATGACAGGGCCCCATGTAATGTTCGCACCAGGGCCCCAATGCATTTAATTGTGCTGCATTGTGGAGCATCTCTAAAACAACTTTTGACGTCAACAACTAGAGGAGATAACATTCTGGGCTTAATTCTGACCAATGGGGATCTGGTGTCTGAGGTCAGGGTTGAAGAAAATCGGGGCTCTAGTGACCATCAATGCTCATGGTTTAGCATAAAACAGACACTGTGCAATCCCACACTAGAACCAAAGTGCTAGATATTAGGAAAGCCATCTTTATGGAAATGGCAGAATATGTAGAAGGGGAATTAGGTGAGTGGAACAGAGTAGCAGAGTGCCCAGTGGTCACTATTAAAAATGGCCATCTTAAAGGCAACTAAGCAATATGTGAAACAAACTAGCAAGAATAAAAGAAAGAGGAAACCAATATGGTTTACTAGTCAGCACAATAGTAAAAGAAGTCTGCCTCTTAAGAAGTAATAAAGAAAGTGGAGGGGGGCGTGTCCTGGCAATGGTGGAGTGTGGACGCACGTAGAGTTGCTCCCGGACCCCAGACCCCATCTACTAACCCTAGTTCCACCAATACAGCCACCGGCGAAATGAACAAAAAGAAAATGAGGAGGAGAGGAGGCAGAGGGGACAAGAAAACCCCCCCGAAGTGGGCGACCGCAGGAAAATGGCTCACTGGAGGGAGAGGAGCATCGAGCAACATGGCGGCGGGACGGGAGGAGGAGGAATGGACGGCGCCGGTATGCCTCACCTCAGCGTCTAGCGATGCCTCAGATCCGGAGAGTGGAGCATCATATGGCCCATTGGTCGAACCGGCATCGGTGCGAATTTTGACGAGGAGCGAGGAAGGCGGTGAGCGACGAGCGGGGTGTAGCAAGATGGCGGCCGCTGAGCCAGAGGCGGCCGCATCACTGCACGCGTCACGGGCATCACAGCCGTCGGAGAGCCCGTCACCGAGAGGAGGGGGAGCGGGGAGAGAGATCCAGTATGCCGACACAGGCTCGGCGAGGAAGGAAGGTGCCGCACAGCTGAGCTGCGGTGCTCCGCAGCAGAGAGCAGCAAATGAAGAGGCAGCACCGGGCAGACACATGGGACATGTTAAAACAGCACACTCCCTGTCCTCCCCCCATAAACCGATACCAGACAGGCAGCAGGAGATAAGCTGCTCTGCTGTTCCCCCAGCAGCTCTAGGTGTGATGGAGGAGGTGGTGCGGGGAGCAGAGAGGGGCGGGGCTCCCTTGCACCCCAAATTATTAAAATATGTATTTAAGCCCGGAGGAGGAGACAGCTCTGCGCTACTTGAACCCCGAATACCTATCGATGCCGAAGGGGCCGTCCTGCCGGAGGAACCCTCCCAAAGGATCCCAGGTTGTGGGCGGGTCGCCCAGGGTGCGCACCCAGCGGGGTGTGGGGGCCCTCCCCTGTTGGGCTCCCCACCTTCACCTTTAATACCGTCCCCGGCCAGGAGTAGCGATCAGGAGGGACCGGGACTCTCATCCATGTCTCCGGGGTCCTTCTCTTCCCCGTATGGCGCGCACCCCCACCAGAACAACACCTCCCGCCCGATGGAGGTTCCCTTGCAGTATCACAGTCCCATGCCGAAGAAATCCATCTAGAGACCATCTCGCTTCTAAAGGGGATTCTGTCAAAATCTGACATTGAAAGCCTCATCGCAAAGTATGAAGCAACATTCAAGCGTGACCTAGCAACAATCAAACATCAGGTTTCGGATGTTGAGAAGAGAGTTAATACCCTTGAGACGGAGGGTGTTACAGTGGTAGATCGCATGCGAGCATTAGAATCCAGATGCGATCGGCAAGAAATAATGCTGCAAACGTGCCTCCTCCATATGGATGACCTGGAAAACAGGAGTAGGCGGAATAATCTCCGTCTCAGGGGCATCCCCGAGGCGTCCGGGAGAGAAGACCTACAGCGTATAGTCTCTGACATCTTCAACACCGTCCTTGATCGGGATCTAGCTACCTCTATCGAGCTTGACAGAGTGCATCGGGCCCTCGGACCCAAAAGCCAGGATCCTGGTTTTCCATGGGACGTGGTGTGTAAGGTCCATTTGTTCTCCCTTAAAGAAGAAATACTCCGGAGGGCCTGGCACAAAGGCTCGGTTGAATACAACGGAGCAGCCGTCAAAATTCTCCAGGACCTATCCAAGCGGACTTTACAGATGCGGAAGGCCCTTAAGCCCCTTCTTGAAGTAGTCATTAAAAGCGGGGCCACTTACAGATGGGGCTTTCCCTTTCACTTAATTGTGAAGAAAGAACAGCGCAACTTCACTCTGAAGTCACCCCAAGACTTGGGAAATCTGTTTCTACGCTGCGAACCCGTCCAGATCCCGGACTGGTTATCCCCGGAGTTCCCCCTCCCTGCGCTCGAGCCCCTGGGCGGACCGCGGAGGGGCCCGAAGAGTTATCGGGACCTGCAGCGCCTGAGGAGGACCTCCACCCCGTTTGGGGGTGGGCCGTCCCGGAACAAACGGAATGATCCCTCCTTGCCGCGTCCCCGTTCTGCCCTCCTAGAAGGACAGACGGGGGGGCTGGGGTCTTCTCCTCATCCTCCGGCATCCCCATCTGGAGTGGTGGGGAGAATCCCGCCCCAGCAATCAACGAGTTCTGAGAGGGACGTCCGGCTTTGAGCGCGTGGCCCTCAGTCGCCCCAATCCTCCGCTGTATTTGCGGTGATTTAATGGCGCAGACCAGTCCTACTTTGGGGCGAGAGAGTTGTGTGGAAGTGGCCCCATGGAGAGGTCCCCTTTGGGCCTAGCCATTGTTGGGCCATTGGGCAGAGTCCCAGGTTGTTGTTTTCCACCGGCTCTCTTTCCTCAAAAACGGTTGATATTAATATAGGTGGCTGATTGGCGAGTGTACGTGTCTAAGCAGGGGTCAGGGGACGGTGGGATGCTTGTTTTTTTGGGTTCCGTCTTCCCTGCCAGACGCTTCACCCCCCCCAATAGGTTGGGCTTTTGGTCGTCTCTGTGACCGAAGCCTCTATTATCCATACTTGGAATAGTACTGTTTCACCCTAACTTGTTTAGCTTTGTGTTACACTTGGTTGTAGTCGCCCCTTATCCCAGGAGCGGTTCAGTTCCCCCCACACCCCCTTCCTCCCTTCCCCTCAAGTATTGAGTGTTGGGTCGAAACACGTGGGTACGATGGCCAGGGGGAGCAAATCAATGATTCCGGCCAGGGCTATCTCTGAATTTAACATAGTGTCCCTGAACGCCAAAGGTCTCAATAGCCCGGAAAAAAGATCCCTCACTTTGAGAAATCTGAAGGGGCTTAGGGCTCAAGTTGCTTTCTTGCAGGAAACGCATTTCAGGGCAGGTGGATCACCCTCTCTTGGCAATAGAACCTTCCAAAAAAGCTATCACAGCTACTCCCCAGACTCTAGGTCGCGGGGGGGGGGGGGGGGGGTCAGCATCCTCATTGATAATGGTCTCCCCTGGGAGCTGGTCGATTATAAAACCGACGAGGAGGGACGCTGGATCTTCCTGAAAGGGAGGCTAGCGTCTCATCTTTACACCTTTGCCAATCTTTACCTGCCAAACACAGGTCAGACTGCCTTCCTTGAAAAAGCGTTGGATAACCTCGCTACCTTTAGAGAGGGCGAATTGATTATTGGGGGGGGATTTTAACCTAGCACTAGACCCACTTATCGATACTTCCAAGGGCTCACCCCATCTGTTCTACTCAAAACTTAATAGGCTTAAGAAAGCAATCGCCCTGCATCAGTTGATAGACCCATGGAGAATCCTGCATCCGATGGACAAGGACTTTACGTTCTTTTCTGCCCCCCACAACTCCTATTCTAGGATTGACTTCTTCCTCATTCCCCATGCCACGCTTTCCAGGGTCTCTGCTGCAGAAATTGGTAATATTGGTCGGATATATTGGATGGTCTTGGCGGCTTAATACCTCATTATTAGAAGACCGGGTAGTCCTAGAGGAAGTCCAAAGGGAGCTCCAAGAGTTCTTTGCCCTTAACGCCTCCCCTGAGATCGGGCCTGGAGTCCTCTGGGAATCACATAAATGTGTTATTCGGGGGGTTTTTATCAAAATCGGTTCCCGAATCAAAAAAGAAAACGCAAAACGCACGATGGAACTCCTGGCTGAGATCAGGGCACTCAAGAAACTTCACAAGCAGTCCCTAGCAGCCACCCATCTAGCGACTCTGACGTCTTTGAGGGAGCAACTGAAAACGCTAAGTTGTGATAAGCTGAAGGCGCAATTGACAAAATGTCGGAGAGCCTTCTACGAGTCGGGGGACAAGTGTGGCAGGTTACTGGCAAGGGCCCTGCGATCTGAGAGGGCAAAGACCTATGTCCCAAAAATCACAGACCCAGATGGCCGGGTCAGACACCTAACAAATGAGATTGCAGAGTCTTTCGGGAGGTTTTATCAGTCCTTATACAACCTACCGAGAGACCAGAGAAATGACCCGACAGCCCTAGTAGCGAAATATATCGACGAGTCGGGGATGCCCAGCCTGCCGCCTGAGGTAGTCGAGGGTTTGGAGGAGCCCATCTCATTAATGGAACTGCAGAAGGCGATCTCGGGGACTGCGGGGGGGAAGGCCCCGGGACCAGATGGGCTCCCGGCGCTTTACTATAAACGATTAATGCCGATCTTGGCCACTAGAATGTTGTCGGCTTTTAACTCGGTAAGAGATGGGGGCTCCTTTCCGACGGACTCCCTAAGGGCATTCATCTCTGTGCTGCTGAAAGAGGGGAAAGGACCCCTCACAGTGTGGGAGCTATAGACCTATTTCGCTTCTAAATGCAGATATTAAAATATTTGCCAAGGTCCTGGCCACCAGAATTGCCCCACACCTCCACCACGTAATTGGGTTAGACCAGGTAGGTTTCATGCCATACAGGGAAGCTAGGGACAACACTATTAAAGTGTTGAACCTAATCCATGCAGCACAATGGAAAAACATCCAGGCCCTTCTCCTTGCAACCGGCGCCGAGAAGGCATTTGATCGGGTCAACTGGCTTTTCATGAAGGCCACCTTACAACACCTGGGTTTGGGCCCCAAAACACTAAGCTGGATCCACAGCCTTTACGAGGGTCCCTCGGCGGCGGTCCGAGTGAATGGCGTGTTCTCGGAATCTTTCTATATCACCAATGGAACGAGACAGGGGTGCCCGCTGTCTCCCCTGATCTTTATTCTGACCCTTGAACCATTAATCTGTAGGATACGTCAGCACCCAGATATTAGGGGCCTGAGAGAGGGAGGGGCAGAATATAAGGTGGCGGCCTATGCAGACGACCTGATCTGCCTATCAGGCCCAGAGATTACATTACCTAATCTAATGGAAGAGCTCAGAAAATACGGGGAACTTTCAGGCTACAAAATCATTTACTCTAAATCTGAGATACATAATATCAATATTCCATTAGAAAGATTCTCCCGCCTGCAAAGCTCGTTCCCCTTCAAATGGGCAAAGGAATGTTTTACATACCTAGGGACTAAAATTGGGTGCGACCTCTCTAAAATCTTTGGCCTAAACTTCCCTCCTCAAAAATTTCACGAAGATATTTCAAAATGGTCTCTTGGAAAGTTGTTGTGGTTCGGGCGCTGCAACGCCCTGAAGATGAACCTTCTCCCTAGGCTGCTATACCTTCTGCAGGCCCTCCTGATAGCGGTCCCACCGGCCTTTCTTCGTGAGGTCAGATCCCTCTTTGCCAAATTTGTGTGGGGAGGGAAACGGCACAGGATCGACAGAGAAACACTCACCAGAGCGAAGGAGCATGGAGGGATAGGGTTCCCGGACCCAGTGAGATACCATTCTGCTGTGCACCTGGGGAGAATAGTTGACTGGTGTCTACACGGGAGCACCAAGCAGTGGGTTGGTTTGGAACAGGGAGCTGTAGAGGCGCCGCTACCAAACATTCTGTGGCTGGGGGTGAGGGCCGTCCCTTTGGCTCTTAAACACCCTACTGTAGGAACCACATTGAGAATAGGAAAGTCTGCTGCCGACCTGCCGGAGATCTCTCCCGGGCCTTCCCCTTTGATCCCCGTCCTGGGCAATCCGGAGTTCCCCCCAGGCTGTGAGGGGCCGAGATCTAAGGAATGGAGAAGAGCAGGCGTTTATAGAGTTAAACATTTCTGGTCGGGGGATGGATGGTCAGATTTATCATCACTGGCTCAAGCCAGAGGGCTTTCGGAATGGTCGAGTTGGCAGAGCATCCAGCTCCGGCACTTCTTGGGATCCTTTGAGGACCTCCCTGCCAGGCATAGACCTCTCACGACCTTTGAGGAAATCTGTATGAGTAACAACCCCGAGAAACATGTCCTCTACCTCATGTACAAGCTTCTTATTTCCCCCAAGGCGGATGAGGTTCCGCTCTACGTTAGAAAGTGGGAGCGGGACCTGGGTGTTTCCCTGACGCCGGATCAGATCGGGCGGCTTCTCTCCGCGCCACATAAAACCTCCATCTGTACCAAATTCCAAGAGTGCAATTATAAGCTACTTACACGTTGGTACGCAGTCCCCACCATAATTGGCAAGTGGGCCCCTGGCTTGTCAACTAGTTGCTGGAGGTGTGGTGCAGAGAGAGGGGATCTGCTACACATTTTCTGGTCGTGCCCCGGAATTCGGCCTTTCTGGGACACCGTCAGGAAGGTAATAAATGCTGTATCAGAGTATCACCTGCCTGACAACCCGGGCACGTGTTTACTTCATCTGACCAATGCCCGGTTTGGGAGCTATAGGACATCTCTCCAATGCCAGCTACTGAACGCAGCTAAGGCGTGTATCCCGTTGGTGTGGAGGCAGGCGAGTCCCCCCTCGTTGGCAACCTGGGTTATGAAGGTAAATGACATCATGCGCTTTGAGAGTCTTACACAGACCAGAGATAGAGGGTCGGAGAAATTCACCACCACCTGGTACAACTGGATGATGTTCTTAGACTCTGATGAGTGCAAGTCAATTTTGGAGTCTCCCTAGGGTCCCGAGTTCATGTTCCGGGTACTTACAAGGGCATGCGTTTGACGTACGGTCCCCCCCCCTTCAGCTCAAATCCCCACAAAAACCCTGCATACTCCTCTGTTTTTACACAGTTAAGTTTTATGTTTCCATGAATAAGTGTTTGTACCAAGGAATGGACCTGTGCGTGGTGCAGAAACGAGTGTATACATATAGTTATAAGCCATTTACCTCAACTATCTCTTGGTTACGTGTGTGTTATGCATCATGTACATGTTGTATTTTGAAAACGAATAAATAAAGAATTTATAATAAAGAAAGTGGAAGTGTAGCTGACAGGGATGCATATACAATTAAACCGAGGGATACAAAACTGATTATAAATGCTGCAAATGGGGGAAGAAATGGCCAAAAAATAATGCATGAAATATAATCCCTAGTTACAATTCATAATCCAGCCTGCCGGGCTTCAGCAGAGAACGGGAGAGGCTATGACCGAATCCCCTCACTTTCCCCTGCTGCTAGCCGTATCTGTGCACGTACTGTACTGGAACTGCTGTACTGCCGCAACCATCTTGCCAGCTGCCAGCCGTCTAAAAGACATCCCCTGAAAATAAGCCATAGTACCTATTTTTTTCGGGGAAACGCAGTAGAACATTTTTCTGATATATTGCCTATAGAAGAACGGTGCAGTCTCAAAAATTAGAAATGGGGAAAATAATTATATTGACAGTAATAAGGCTGTGGCTGACCATCTGAAAAGCTGCTTTTGTTTAGTATTTTCAGATGGTGGCTTTCAAACCCATAGCGAGTATAGCCATAGCATAGCATCCAGCTGGGAGGGTCCAGCTCCTGAGTTTCTGGAGGCTGAGTCTGAGCTGACGCATCTAAAGGTAAGTAAGGCAATGGGTCCAGTTGGAATCCACCCCGGAGTTCTGATGGAACTCAGATTTGTTATTGCAGCCCCTCTGACTGATTTACTAAACCATTCCCTTTCAACTGTTGAGGTTCCAGATGATTGGAGAATGGACAATTTTGTACCAATCCATAAGAACGAGAGTAGAGAAGAAGCTAGTAATTACAGACCAGTTATTTTAACATCTGTAGTCATCGAACTAATGGAAATACTTTCAAAAAACGTATACGGTAAATGAAGGAGGAGGAGGGGGGCATGATTGAGATCTTTAAACCGGACCTTCACCATGATTTATTGAAAAGCCCAAACCCTTATAAAACGATTCCCCAGCATCTAAACTTAATATATTTTAAGTATTTAGTCACTTATTATCCTTTCCCCCACTAGGCTGCAACTCTGCTGCAAAATGCTGTAATCGTCTAAATCCCGTGGCACATGCGCTGGCTCCGGTAGCATACTTTCAGGCAGCCTTGAATGTCTGCCAGCAGGGATGATGTGGCATAGCAGAGCATACCCTAACTGCAGCAGGGCTGCCGCCAGAGGCCAGCATGTACGCCATGGGATCCAGATAAGTGAATGGTGAAACAAATATGAGTGATAATAGTAATTATTTATATCGCACCAACAGACATAAATAAGCAATTGTTAGAGTTGTGACCTTGAATGTAAATTTTTATATTCTAAGTATACAGTACGTCCTGCTCCAGATATAATACTTACACTTGGGTTATCCTCCGCTAGAGTGCGCTGTGCACTGCAGACATGCAAAAACAGGCTCCTCCCGGCCCTTCATATACCCAGGGACCTCCCACAAATCCCCAGATTTCTCTGCAGTGCTGACTGCGAAGACATGAAGTATCACTCTCTCGCAGTGGACCCTGTGTAAAGGGTCGCCATCCTCCCTCGTTCCCCCCCTAGCCCGGGGGGAAAGAAAGGGGGGGGGGGGGGGTTTGTGAGTATGGCGGCCTCAGTGTACCCTATTACACGCTTATGGCCTCGGTGTCGTGTTTGACTGGGAATGGATGTCAGAGCCGCGCTGTGTACTTTTTACTCTTATTGGTAGCCGCCGCGCCCCTTCTATACGGCTGTACAGCACGGGCGGCAGTGGCTTTGTTGATGCTGCGGCGTCTTTTCTTAACCTGTAGTGGCTCTGCTGTGGTAATCCACTCGATCATTCCTTCAGGTGTCACTGCCCTGTTTTTTCTCTATTAGCTTCGCTTCTTCGGAGCTTCACGCTCTCCGGGGGGGGGGGGGGGGGGGGGGGGGCCCTGACTTGACGCGCTCCACGTCACGGTTTGGCGCACTCCGCGTCACCATCAGCTCTGGCCTGCCCTTCGAGGCATGAGGGGGCGCCCTCGCCTGTCAGGGTGGGAGGACGTCTGCAGCACTTCGAGCACGTCTGGCGGCGCCACGTCTCAGACCGGTGGATTCAGGAGGTAGTGCCCTCCGGCTACAAGATAGAATTTGCTGTACGGCCCCCCACCAGATTCATTGGGTCCCGAATCCCTCAAGACCCTGCCTCAGCCCAGGTCTTGTTGGTGGCCGTGCAGGGCCTCCTGGGGTCATTTGCAAGGTCCCCTTTGGAGACAGGGGCACGGGGTTCTACTCCAACCTTTTCACAGTACCCAAGAAGGATGGGTCAGTCAGGCCCATTCTGGATTTTAAAATCCTCAACAAATTTGTCAAGAACAGGCATTTTCGCATGGAAACTCTGCACTCGGCCATTGGCTCCCTGCGCCCAGGGGACTTCATGACGTCAGTAGACATCAAGGATGCTTACCTGCACGTCCCGGTGTTTCCAGGTCACCAAAGGTTTCTCAGATTTGCACTGAAGGATCAGCATTACCAATTTGTGGCCTTGCCATTCGGCCTCACGTCGGCTCCCAGGGTGTTCACCAAGGTGCTGGCAGGGGTGATGTCCCTGATAAGGCTAAGGGGCATACGCGTACTGCCCTACCTGGACGACATCCTCATCACCTCTCGGTCTCTGCGGCAGGCAGAGTTGTACACTCAGCTGGTAGTGTCCACCCTGGAGTCCTTCGGCTGGGTGATCAATTACCCCAAGTCCCCTCTATCCCCCTCCTCGGTGACTCCGTTCCTGGGAATGATTCTGGATACGGTTCAGTCACGGATATTCCTTCCTCAACAGAAGGTGGAAGCTCTGACTGCGCAGGCCAGGTTCCTGCTCTCATGCCCACAGCCCTCCATCAGGCAAGGAATGCAGCTGGTGGGCCTGATGGTGGCGAGCTTCGAGGCGGTGCCCTTTGCTCAGTTCCATTTGAGACCTCTGCAGCTTCACCTTCTTTCAGTATGGGACAAGAACACAGCGTCCTTGGACGGGGTCTGTGTGCTTCCCCTCTCGGTCAGACGGTCCCTTGCGTGGTGGCTGGACCTCGGGAACTTGATAGGGGGCAGGTCTTTTCTGGCCCCTTCCTGGCAGACGGTCACAATGGATGCCAGTCTGTCAGGTTGGGGGGGGGGATTCTGGAAGTCCCTGCGCTTCCAGGGGACGTGGGGTCCTCAGGAGGCCCATTTACCCATCAACATTCTGGAATTGCGGGCAGTCCGGTTGGTACTGGGGCGGTTGACCCAACACCTGAGGGGTCTGTTGGTCCAGGTATGCTCAGACAACAGGACGGCGATTGCCTACATCAACCATCAGGGAGGGACCCGGAGCAAGGGTGCCCTCCTGGAGGTGTCTCAGATTCTGACATGGGCGGAGGCCAATGTTCAATGCATTTTGGCTGTTTACATCCCGGGGGCGGGGAATCTGCTTGCAGATGCTCTGAGCAGGGGGACGTCCCGTCAGGGAGAGTGGTCCCTCTGCAACAGGGTATTCCAGTCCCTGTGTCACCGTTGGGGTCTACTGGATGTGGACCTGTTTGCGTCCCGTCAAAACCACAAGCTCCCGGCCTTCGTGTCCCTGTCTCAGGACCCTCTGGCCTTGGCCACGGATGCCCTGTCCATGTCATGGAAAGAGTTTCGGCTCCTGTATGTCTTTCCACCATTCCCCCTGCTGAGCAGGGTTCTGCGCAAAATTTCTCTGGAGGGGGTGCCTGTGATTCTAGTGGCCCCTCGGTGGCCAAGAAGAGTGTGGTTCACAGACGTGGTTCAAATGGCAGTAGACCAGTACGATCTGCCAGTGGTGCCAGATCTGCTAACTCAGGGCTCCCTACGCCATCCCAATTTACAAGCGTTGGCTTTGACGGCCTGGCTGCTGAAACCTCCATCTTGATGAAGAAGGATTTATCTGCCTCTGTGGTAGGTACTATGGTGCAGGCTAGGAAGAAGAAGACTTCTCTGTCCCCAGGGTTCTGGAGTTCTTACAGCATGGTTTGGAGTTAGGTCTAAAACTCTGAAGGGTCAGGTTTCTGCCCTGTCCGTCTTCTTTCAGAAGACCTTTGCTCATCATCATTTGGTTAAGACCTTCTTTCAGGGGGTCACTCATGCGCGTCCCCCTCGTAAGCCGGTGGTCCCCGTTTGGGATTTAAACTTGGTTTTATCTGCCTTGCAGGGTGCTCCCTTTGAGCCTATTCAAGATGCTGCTCTGGCTGTTCTTACTCTCAAGGTTGTCTTTTTGGTGGCCATAACTTCGGTTAGGCGTGTGTCTGAGCTGGCTGCTCTATCCATTCGGTCTCCCTACTATGAGAGACACCAGGAAAAGGTGGTGTTCCGCTTCAAGCCGGATTTTCTGCCTAAGGTTGTGTCTGCTTTTCATTTGAATCAGGACATTGTTCTTCCTTTCTTGTGTCCCAATCCTAGTAATTACAAGGAAAGGGTTCTGCATTCCTTGGATGTGGTCAGGTGTTTGAAGTATTACCTGGTTTTCACTGCGGCTTTCAGGAAGACTGATGCTCTCTTCGTTGTGCCTTCTGGGCCTAGGAAGGGTGTGGCTCCTGCCAAGTCTACTATCAGCAAGTGGATCCGTCAGGCTGTGGTTCAAGCCTATTCTGCTAATGGGAGGAGTCCTCCTTTCCGTCTTACTGCTCATTCTACTCGTGCTATTGGGGCCTCCTGGGCCTTCCAGCACCAGGCTTCTGTGGAACAAATTTGCAAGGCCGCTACTTG
Organism: Gastrophryne carolinensis; assembly: GCA_027917425.1. Taxonomy (NCBI): domain Eukaryota; kingdom Metazoa; phylum Chordata; class Amphibia; order Anura; family Microhylidae; genus Gastrophryne; species Gastrophryne carolinensis. The sequence goes on from CM051235.1 coordinate 199,050,285, forward strand.
GTCTTCTGTTCACACCTTTTCAAAGTTTTACAAGGTTGATGTTCGGGCCTCAGCTGATGCTGCGTTTGGCCACAAGGTTTTGCAGGCGGTAGTAGTTTAAGCTACGTGCCGTTGCCTTTTTTGTTGGGGATCCCACCCTACTTTTATGGACACTGCTATTGGATGTCCCAAGTGTAAGTATTATATCTGGAGCAGGACGTACTGTATACTTAGAATAATACAATTCTGTGAAGTACTCACCTGTAGAATTGGTGTTATGCGTATACAGTACGTCCTGCTCCACCCCACCCTGTTTTTTGCATTATTCTGGATCCCCTGTATGGTGATTGTTGATATTGTTATCATTACCAGTTGTTTTGGTGGTTGGTTTCTCCTGGCTTCTGGTTCACTGCTTTTCAATGCTGGGGATTTGTGGGAGGTCCCTGGGTATATGAAGGGCCGGGAGGAGCCTGTTTTTGCATTTCTGCAGTGCACAGCGCCCTCTGGCGGAGGATAACCCAAGTGTAAGTATTATATCTGGAGCAGGACGTACTGTATACGTATAATACCAATTCTACAGGTGAGTACTTCACAGAATTGTATTTTCCAAAGTTTGTCAAATTAGGATGCCTTTGTTTTAAAGAGGACCCAACTCCTTTATATGGATTTTGGTCTTCTTAAACTGCAGGAACTTACCAAACCAGAAACCCCCAGAGACTATTGTTAATTTTTTATTTTTGTTGAAAGTCATTTTTGATTAAAGGTCTGTTTTAAGGGGAAACTCTCATCACCAGTGCTTACATCTGGCACAATGACATAGATCCAATTAAAAGACAACAAACCCAATGTTAATGTTCTCTTTGCAGATACCGGAGGTTTTGCTGTGGGCAAAGGAGCAGAATGAGGAGAAGAGCCCCAACTTGACACAGTTCACAGAGCACTTTAACAACATGTCTTACTGGTAAGAGGTGGCTGCCTGGAAGATGAATAACAGATGTGAATAAGCTGCTGTTACCAGAAAGCTGTGACCCTGAATGTTGATTTTTATTTCCTTGTCGGTTGCAGGGTGCGATCAATCATCATGCTGCAGGAGAAGGCCCAGGACCGAGAGAGGCTGCTGCTGAAATTCATCAAAATTATGAAGGTGAGCCATTTAACATCAGCTAGACATCTGACAAAAAGGAAGCTTGTCTAACAGAAAAAACGGGGGGGGGGGGGGTCGCTCACTGGCACAGGAACCCCCCCATTGTCCACTTGGGTCTTAAGGACACCTATATATCTGTTTAACAAATAGTTTTCACCCTCTGCCACCACTCATGTGTCAGCTGCGCCGTTCCTAGCAGCAAGGCCCCACCAGAGATTTGCATATACTGGGGTGCCAGTTATTTTTATAGTCATTATAGACTCCTCCACACACATCTAATGGGACTCAACCTGGAATTCTGACACTTTGCCAATTACCCAGATCATTTGACACATGGAGCAGCAGTAGGTAAGTACAGGCACCTCAGCAGTGGGGAAATCTAAAGTCTAAATTTTGAGTATATTTATTCTAAGTATACAGTACGTCCTGCTCCAGATAGATTACTTACACTTGGGTTATCCTCCGCCAGATGGCGCTGCACTGCAGAGACATGCAAAACAGGCTCCTCCCGGCCCCTCAAATACCCGGGGACCTCCCACAAATCCCCAGATTTCTCTGCAGTGCCTACTGCGATTATCACTCTGTCGCAGGTGAGCGGGGCTATTCCCACCCGTCCTTGGTGTGATGTGCCTCCCAGCCTGGGCTGCGCTGGTTGGGTGAAGGTAGGCAGCACTATGTGTGCTTAAGGAGCGCCGCTCCACCGCAGTCCCCCACCAAAGGGTAGGCAGTATAGGCTGATGGTGAGCCTTTATGGGATGCCCCTCCCGCATTATTGTCCCATGCCCCGGTAGCGGTGGGCCCTGCACAAAGGGCCGCCATCCTCCCTCATTCTCCCTTTAGCCTTCGGGAGGAAGAGGGAGGGGGTGTGGTTGAGCGTGTACCGTAATTCGTGTATTTCGCCTGTTGGTATGTGTGTTGGGACTAGTATATGTGTGTCAACCGCCGCGCTGACTTGCTTTTTACTATTGCGAACGGCCCCGCCGTGCGCGCCCTTTCCTTCATTGGATGCCGAGCGGCGTTGCCTCGGACGCTTCTGCGTCCTCATTGGCTGCTTGTCTGCGGACTTCACGCTCTTCGGGGGGGGCGGGGCCTGGCTCAGCGCGCCCTGCGTCACGACCCGCTCTGGCCCACCCTTCGAGGTTCTTTTGGCGCCTTACCCTGTACAGTCGCGCGCGCGTGTGTGTAACGTTCCCCCCTCCCGCGGTCTGTATGTGCCCTTGCGGGCGACTTTAATACTCATTATTTTCTTGTATGACTCTGACACCACTTCTTCTCATTGTGTCTTTCTGACCGGTGAATCCAGTGGCTTCTCCCGGCCCGGTGTATTTGTAGTTGGGCCTAGTATAATTACTCCCTCTGGCATATTGTGCCTAATAATCACCATATGGAGGCATCCCAGGATGTTGGGACCGGGGGTTCTTTCGGGACAAGCCCGGCTGTGTGTAGCTTGTGGGGTCTCACCTATCAGCGGTGACAGCGCGCGCGTCTGTGTCCCTTGCGCAAAGCAGGCGCTAACGTTGCAACCCGCCCCTCCGGTGGCTGGGCCTGCACCTTGTCTCACTTCACCTACCACCCCAAGCTTGAGTCTCACCCCCATTGAATCGCATACAAGCGGGGATTCTCAACCTGATGTGTCTTCTAGACTGGCCAGTGTTGAAAGATTGATCGCTAATACCTTAGCGCGTAAGGCCTCCGCTAAAAGCGGCACTTAACTCCTGATGCCACTCCGTCTCCTATGGAATCTGCGGAGTTGTCGTATCTCTATGGCTACGCCCCATCAGACGAAGGGGAGCTGTTTTATGACTCAGGGTCATCTGATGAGAGACTGAGGGGTCATGACGGTTCTGGCTCTGACCCCTGGACCCCGGATGATACTGACAGACTGCTGGTCCAAATATTTGAGGTTTTGTCTATTTCTCCCCTGGTTGCGGCTCCCAGGCAAAGGGGGGAGCTTTTCCATACTGCTAAAGCTCGTCTGGAATTTCCTGAGCAAACCCATTTCAATAACCTTGTGCTTAAGGAGTGGGAACGTCCCAGTAGACTTCCCGGCATACCTAAGAGTTGGGACAGAAAGTATCCTTTTCCTGCTGACATGGTCAAGTGCTGGTCATCGCCCCCTGAGGTCGATGCTCCTATTCTAGGGTTGTCTAACACCTCTATTATGCACTCCCCTGACACTACTACGCTGCGCGATGCTGAGGACCGGCGCATTGACCAATTAGCGTGCCATGCCTTTGCGTTTGTGGGGGCGGCGCTGCACCCGGTTTGCGCCTCGGCCATCACGTCTGTGGCGCTCAGGACCCTGATCAGAAGTGTACTTGATGGGTCCGATGAAGGGCAACCTGATACATGTAATGCACTGTCTAACTGTGATATGTTTGTGAACTTTATCCTATCTGCCTTGGATGATGCCATTAGGATGTGTGCCAGAACCTCTGCCTTGGCGGTAGCTATACGCCGCGCGGTCTGGCTGCGCCAGTGGGCTGCTGACAACGCTGCTAAGAGGGCCCTTCCATTTAAGGGGCTAGGCCTGTTTGGAAATCGCCTAGACCTTTTTGCTAAAGGAGGCAAGTTACCCCAGCGCAGGCGGCAGTCTCGGCCCTTTCGGGGCCTTCGCGGGGGCTCGTACAGATTCCTGGCGCAGGAACAGTGGACGGCGCCTCCTGGGGCTCTAAACCAAAACCCTCTCCCAAGCCTCCCCAGGCATGATGGGGCGCCCTCGCCCATCGGGGTGGGGGGACGACTACAGCACTTTGCGCACGTCTGGAGGCATCAAGTCTCAGACAGGTGGATTCAGGAGGTAGTGTCCTCTTGTTACAAGATAGAGTTTGCTGTGCGCCCCCCCCCCCGCCCCCCCTACGATTCGTCAAGTCCAGGATCCCCCAGGACTCTGCCTTAGCTCAGGTCTTGATGCAGGCCGTGCAAGGCCTTCTGGATATGGGGGTCATTTGCAGGGTCCCCTTAAGAGAAAGAGGCAAGGGGTTCTATTCCAACCTTTTCACAGTCCCCCCAAAAAATGGGTCAGTCAGCCCATTCTGGATTTAAAGATCCTCAACAAATTTGTCAGAAACAAGCGTTTTCGCATGGAAACTCTGCGCTCGGCCATTGGCTCCCTGCTCTAAAGATGCTTACCTTCACATCCCTGTGTTCCCTGGACACCAAAGGTTCTCAGATTTGCGTTGGAAGATCAACATTACATTTGTGGCCCTGCCCTTTGGTCTCACCTCAGCTCCCAGAGTGTTCACCAAAGTGCTAGCAGGGGTGATGTCTCTGGTGCGGTCAAGGGGCATACGCTTGCTACCCTACCTGGACACATACTCATCACCTCTTGATCTCTGCAACAGGCAGAGTTGGACACTCAGCTGGTGGTGTCCACCCTGGAGTCCTTCGGCTGGGTGATCAATCACCCCAAGTCCTCCTTGTCCCCTTCCTCGGTGACCCCATTCCTGGGAATGATTCTGGATACGATTCAGTCAAGGATATTCCTTCCTCAGCAGAAGGTGGACGCTCTAACTGCGCAGTTGAGGTTCCTGCTATCGTGCCCCCAGCCCTCCCTCAGGCAGGGAATGCCGTTGGTGGGCCTGATGGTGGCGTGCTTCGAGGCGGTGCCCTTTGCTCAGTTCCATTTGAGGCCTCTACAACTTCACCTTCTGTCAGTATGGGACAAGGATCCAACGTCCTTGGACGGGATCTGTGTGCTTCCCCCCTCGGTCCGACTGTCCCTTTCCTGGTGACTGGACCACAGGAACTTGATGGGAGGCAGATCCTTCCTGGTCCCCTCCTGGGAGACAGTCACCACGGATGCCAGTCTGTCAGGATGGGGGGGATTCTGGAAGTCCCTGCGGTTCAACATCAACATCCTGGAACTGCAGGCAATCAGGTTGGTACTGGAGCAGTTGACCAATCACCTGAGAGGTCTGTCTGTGCAGGTGCGCTCAGACAACAGGACGGCGGTTGTCTACATCAACCATCAGGGAGGGACCCGGAGCAGGAGGGCCCTCCAGGAGGTATCGCGGATTCTGACATGGGCAGAGGTCAATGTTCAATGCATTTCGGCCGTGTACATCCCGGGGGCAGAGAATCTACTGGCAGACTCTCTGAGCAGGGGGACCTCTCGTCAGGGAGAGTGCGACAGGGTATTCCAGTCCCTGTGTCGCCGTTGGGGTCCACCGGATGTGGATCTGTTTGTATCCTGTCACAATCACAAGCTCCAGGCTTTTGTCTCCCTGTCTCAGGATCTTCTGGCCTTGGCCACAGATGCTCTGTCCATGTCATGGCAGGAATTTCGGCTCCCGTATGTTTTTCCTCCATTCCCCCTGCTGGGCAGGGTACTGCGCAAGATTGCTCTGGTAAGGGTGCCAGTGATTCTGGTGGCCCCCAGGTTGCCGAGAAGAGTGTGGTTCGCAGACGTGGTGCAGATGGCAGTAGATCAATACGTCCTGCCAGCAGTACCAGATCTGCTCACTCAGGGCTCACTACGCCATCCCAATTTACAAACTCTGGCTTTGACGGCCTGGCTGCTGAAACCTCCATCTTGATGGAGAAAGGCTTGTCTGCCTCCGTGGTTGAGACCATGGTGAAGGTTAGGAAGAAGTGTTCATCTTCCATCTATTACAGGGTTTGGCGTGCTTACATTGCCTGGTGCGAATCTAGGTCTCTTCCCTGTCGGGTGTTCTCAGTTCCCAGGGTTCTAGAGTTCTTACAGCTAGGCTTGGAGTCTGGTCTCCAACTCAGTACTTTGAAGGGTCATGTTTCTGCCCTGTCTGTTTTCTTTCAGAAGTCCTTTGCTCAACATTCCTTGGTCAAGACTTTCTTTCAGGGGGTTACTCATGTGCGTCCCCCACGAAAACCTATGGTCCCTGTTTGGGATTTGAATTTGGTCTTGTCTGCCTTGCAGGGTGCTCCCTTTGAGCCTATTCAGGATGCTGCTCTGGCTGTTCTTATTACTTATACTTTGAGAGACACCAGGATAAGGTGGTGTTCTGCTTTAAGCCGGATTTCCTGCCTAAGGTGGTGTCTGCTTTTCATTTGAACCAGGATATTGTTCTTCTTCCTTCCTTGTGCCCTAATCCTAGTAATACTAAGGAAAGGGTTTTGCACTCCTTGGATGTGGTCAGGTCTCTGAAGTATTACCTAGTAGTCACTGCGTCCTTCAGGAAGACTGATGCTCTTTTTGTGGTCCCTTCTGGTCCTAGGAAGGGTTTGGCTCCTGCTAAGTCTACCATTAGCAAATGGATCCGTCAGGCTGTGATTCAGGCCTATTCGGCTAAGGGGAAGAGTCCTCCCTTCCGCCTTACTGCTCGTTCTACTCGTGCTATTGGTGCCTCTTGGGCCTTCCAGCACCAGGCTTCTGTTGAACAAGTTTGCAAGGCCACTACTTGGTCTTCTGTTCATACCTTTTCAAAGTTTTACAAGGTTGACATTAGGGCCTCAGCTGATGCTGTTTTTGGCCGCAAGGTTTTACAGGCGGCAGTGGTTTAAACTGCCTGCTGTTACCTTTTCTTGTTGGGGATACCACCCTATTTTATGGACACTGCTATTGGATGTCCCAAGTGTAAGTAATCTATCTGGAGCAGGACGTACTGTATACTTAGAATAATACAATTCTGTGAAATACTCACCTGTAGAATTGGTATTATAAGTATACAGTACGTCCTGCTCCACCCCACCCTGTTGTTGCATTATTCTGGATCCTCTGTATGGTGATTATCATCATTGTTATAGTTACCAGTTTTGTTTTGGGTGGTTAAATTCTCCCGGTTTCTTGTTCACTGCTTTTCAATGCTGGGGATTTGTGGGAGGTCCCCGGGTATTTGAGGGGCCGGGAGGAGCCTTTTTTGCATGTCTCTGCAGATAACCCAAGTGTAAGGAATCTATCTGGAGCAGGACGTACTGTATACTTATAATACCAATTCTACAGGTGAGTATTTCACAGAATTGTATTTTTATTTCCATTGACCATAATAATGAAAACAATCTTTAATGTAATTGACCAGTGGTGGAGGGCACTACATGCTAGTAGCAACTTCTATTGAAAAAAGGTTTCCAAAGATTTTGTGACTTTGCAAGTAATGGGGGGAAAACAAGAAGACATGCTAATCGGCAGTCCCAAAATACATAGGAGGGGTGGCAGCCACTCACATCAATTTATAACCAACCTGGGAGGTGCACGTTAGTAGGGCAATTAGTATATACAAATCTCAAAGGAGCCACAGCACTCTGTCTTAAAAATCTGGTTAAAAAATTTGGTTAAAAACAGACGTCTTAGTTGGCACACATCTGCAGAAGTATGCTAAAGCTGCACCACCAGACGCCAAGGTGCCTCTGGGCTACAGTCCTAACTCTAATTTATGAGACGCCTTTGGGACTTAAAATGCAATGGATAAATTGGGAGCAGCTTACCTAAGTTTGCCCTATAACCTTGAGTGCAGCACATGGGGAGGAAGGGTCGAAAGCCTCCCCCATACAGCTCTAGACCCCCCCCCCCCCCCACCACATGTGCTTGCCCAGAATCAAAGATACAAGGGAGGTACAGCAGCTGCTCAGACCAATTTATAACTAATCTGGGAGGTGCGCGGTAGCAGGACAATTAGTATACACACAAAACTTAATGGCGCCACAGTACTCGGTAGCTTGCAACCGGTCCTAGGATCTGTCTCTAAATCTGGTAAAACAGAGGTCTCAGTTGGCACACATTTGCAGAAGCATGCTAAAGTTGCACCACCAGACGCCAAGGTACAGAGCAGATTTGTGGCTGAATTCAAAGCTTTCAAATTGGTTCCCTGAACGGGTATGTGTGTGCGATCATTCAAATAACACAATACAATTGTACAGGACCAGCTGATGGCCTTCACACCCCTCTAGACAGCAGAACACCCCATGAAAGCTATACCAGGAATAGTTTTGGTACATATGGCATACACAACTATTCTGTGGACTTCATAGAAATCCCTTCAGAAAGAGAACCTGTCATCCATATCACATAATGTAATTGAATGGTTAGCAAAGTGGCATAGTAAATGTATTCTTGATCAGATTAAATTAATGCAGATTAACGTGTCTCCCTTCTGTTTGCAGCACCTGAGAAAACTGAACAACTTTAACTCTTACCTTGCCATACTATCTGCGCTGGACTCTGCGCCCATTCGCCGCTTGGAGTGGCAGAAGCAGACATCAGAGGTGAGCTGTGTGACCTGTCTGTTACTGGAGGCTTCTGTTTTTAGATCCTGAGATAGGGTAATATATCTACCCCCACACCACAGGGCCTGGCTGAGTACTGCACTCTGATTGACAGCTCCTCTTCATTCCGGGCGTACCGAGCTGCACTGTCTGAGGTGGAACCCCCTTGTATACCTTACTTGTAAGTATTGTTGGTTGTCATTATGAGCTATCCCCCAATTTGTGATGTATATTGCTGATCGCTCCTTGTTTCTTGCTCTTTAGGGGTCTCATCCTGCAGGACCTCACCTTTGTGCACCTTGGGAATCCAGATCATATAGACGGCAAAGTGAATTTCTCCAAGAGGTGGCAGCAGTTTAATATTCTGGACAGCATGAGGCGATTCCAGCAAGTGTAAGTAGCACCTCAAAGCATCACCTTACACCGTATCTAAAAACAAACCTGCTAGATAGACCACATGCCAAAAGGAAGTGGAATTCCTGGGCTGATTTGCACCGTTAGAGAAATGAACTTCAGCAGCATTTTAAAGAGAGAGGAGAGTCTACTTTTGTGATTTCACCACTGCTCAGGTCAGAAATTCCACTTCTACGTAAGGAACATGGAAGAATATGAGCTAAAATGGACCAAATGTTTAAACTTTTGGTCCACAGAAGTGCAATAGCTTAACATATATGCTACATATTTACTTTTTGGGTTGCCAAGGGTGGTTGGAAGCAAATCTTTGGGTTGGGGGTTTGACATGCACCCTGCATATCAATTTGGGGATCTGTGCAGACTGAGAAGGGGTAGTTTATTATTATTGAGTGCTGGGTGCCGAACACTTAGGCTTGGGGGTGGGGTGGGGGGTGCCGAAGATCTAGTGATGCATGCAGTGGCTTCTGCTGCCATCCCCTGGGCATCTCTCATCAAGACACTCATCCATAAACCTAAACCCAGGGACCAAATTCTGTCTCCATTTGCTCCCCACTCATCTCTTACATGAATCCAGTAATGTCCAATAGGATCCATGCACAACTGTGAATGTCTGCTTGGCTAACCATATTGGTCACCAGCAAGTCACACCACTGGCTGAAGAGATGCAGAAGCATGGTTATTTAGCACAGTACTGACTATTTCAGCAGGATGGAATGGGTTAAGCCAGTTGAGATGCTTGGAAAATTTTCTGTAGAGTGTAAATAGATTTATGGGGCCTGCAGTCAGAACTCTCAATCCTTATTAACGCTTTCATGCTTCTTCATACACTAAAATAAGTGTTTTTGAATGTAGGTGAGCAAGCTCATCAGTTCACATTTATAACAACATTTTTTTCACCATTTCTTGGCAGTCACTATGAGATCCGCCGCAATGAGGACATCATCTCTTTCTTCAATGACTTCAGCGACCACTTGGCTGAAGAGGCCTTATGGGAACTATCTTTAAAAATCAAACCTCGCAATATCACGCGGAGGAAAACGGAGCGAGATGAGAAGACTTAAAACACAATATGAGGCAGGCCGAAGCTGCCATTAGGAACCTAAAGAGGGAGATCTTCCCCCTCTTAATTGGGATGCCTGAAAGAGACTGAGGCTAGGAGAGGGTTAATCATTGTGTTTACAGTCGGTCTCTAGCTCCTCACAAAGACCTGGCTCACCCCAGCCGCTGTTGTCTTTTTGTCTTCTATTTTGTGGCCTTCTGAACTATTGGGGTCACACAAATCTCTGTGCCATGTCTGTATCGATTGCCCCGCCATTCATCACCAGTTTTAGATGGTGAATGTGGTGAGGTTACCACAACAGATCCACCATTTCATGAACCCCAAAGACTCATGGGATATCAAGCTAGTCAAGACTAGATGTGGAGCCCAGATCTTCATTTTGTATTTTTTTGGTCTCATTTCATTTTTGCTGACGTGCTCCCTCCTGCAGAGGGAAGTGTGCTCCCGTAAATATTAGGCTCGGGACAGCAGATAAATGTGATTTATTATTATTATTATTATTATATTTTTTTTATGTTGCATGTCAAATATACAAAGACTGAGTGTGTCATGTACATACAGGAGTAAACTATCCAACCAATCTGAGTGCTGCGTTCCTTGAGGAAGAAGATCTCAGAGGCATAAAAGGTCAGGTCAGATCAATGTTTAAAACATAGCCGTGCACCGCCACCTCACTTCTGAAAGAAACATCACGGATGGACACCATTGTCAGAAGACCTGTGCACGGTACCCTGTCACACCAAAAAGAAACATTACATACCCTAAGGAAACCGTGTGGTAATCACAAGGTTTCCAAATGATTAATTTAAATAAAACATGAAACCTGTTTACAGCTTGTAACTGAATGTCCACACAGGATAGAGGATGTCTCTGAATCTATTCCCTTGTACTGTTCAGATTAATGGATCTACTGGGGAACTCCATCATAGGAGAGCCTAGACCTTTATGGGAAGCATGGCCCTGAGGCACATACTTACCCTTATTCTTAGTATACAGTACGTCCTGCTCTAGATAAGATTCATTACTCTTGGGTATTAGATCAGATGGCGCTGGACTGCAGAGACCGCAAAATTGGCTCCTCCCGGGCCCCTCAAATACCCTGGACCTCCCACAAATCCCCAGAATTTCTCTGCAGTCTGGACTGCGAAGGACAAGAAGATGGCTCTTTTTTCTCGCAGGTGAGCGGGGCTATTAGCCTGCGGCCCTGTAGGACTAATCCCACCCGTTCCATTATAAATGTGCCTCCCAGCCTTGGCTGCGCTGCTCCGGGTGATGGTAGGCAGCACCGCTGTCAGGTGCTTAGGAGCGCTGCTCCACCGCAATCCCCCACCAAAGGGTAGGCGGTATAGGCATATGGTGAGCCTCTATGGGATGCCCCTCCCGCACTATTGCCCCTTACCCCTGTCTATCGGTGGGCCCTACGTTAAGTGTCCGCTGCCCTCCCTCGCTCTCCCTTGTAGCTCTCGGGGGGCGGGAGGGTGTATGTGTTGGTGCTTCACTTGATGGTGTGCTTGTTGTTTATTCTAAGTATGTCACACACCCCGCTTCAGAATAGTCATTACACTTGGGTTATACTGACCTGTAGAGGGCGATCTTGCAGAGATGTAATGAAAAAAAGGTCCATAAATACCTGGGACCTCCCACTCATTCCCCAGTCTTTCATTTCTGCAGTCGGAAAGCAAGTCAGAAGGTGGATGTCTCCTCCTTGCAGGTAGCCGGGGTAACTCCCAGCCCTCTTGTTGGTCTATTCCTGCCTGGACCCACTTTTATTTAAGTATCCCTTGACTCCCAGCCTAGGCTGCTGGTCCGGGCACAGGTAGACGGCACCTTACGATGCTCAGGAGCTCTGCTCCGCCATGAGACCCCATACTAGGGGGTAGGCGGCTGTCCGGGTTGGTGATCCCGGAGTGGGATGCCCCGTCCCTGGCCCCTCCACTTCTAAGTGGGTTTCCCCCTCTCCCGGTCACCCATTGCTCCCTTATTGAGGGGGATGGGGGGGGAGCGCACACCTTCTCCCTTGTGAATTATCTCTGTGGATGTTATTGAGGTGTGTGTGTGTTATTTACTGTTGCGTACTTCTCTGTTCACTCTTGGCCGGCGCCGGCCGTTTCTGGCAGCATTATTCTAAGCATACAGCACGTCCTGCTCCAGAACATATTCATAAGGTATGGGTATACCTCCGCCTTCAGCGCCGTGCACTGCAGATCATGAAGAAAACAAGCTCCTCCCAGCCCTACATATACCGGAGGACCTCCCACAATCCCCAGATTTCTCTGCAGTGCTGGAATTGCGAAGACATGAAGTATCACGCTCTCGCAGGCGAGCGGGGCTTGACAACCCGAGGCCCTGCGGGACTATTTCCACCCGTCCTCATTGTGAATTAATGCCTCCCAGCCTGGGCTGCGTTGGTCGGGTGAAGGTAGGCAGCACCTAGTGTGCTTACGGAGCTAGTCTCCACCGCAATTCCCCAACCATAGGGTAGGCGGTTTAGGCTGATGGTGAACCTCCAAGGGATGCCCTTCCCGCATTATTGTCCCTTCCCGCGTAGTGCTGAACCCTATTCCGGGTCGCCATTCTCCCTCTTTTCCCTGTCCACTTGGGGGAAAAGAAAGGGGAGGGTACGCGTGTGGCGGTCCCAGTGTACCGGTGTGTCACGCTCGTGGCTTCTATTCTGCCCTTATTAGCTCAGAGATGTCAGGGCCGCGCTGCTTGCTCCTTTTCGGCTGCCCCTGTGTGTTTTTTACTTGATTGCCACTTAATATTGTTGCCGCGGTGCCCGCGCTTACTGTCGGTGTCCGCCATATGGTACGTTAGGCCGGCTGTTGCACCATTGCATTATTTTTTACTTCAGAGCTTCGCGCGGGGCCTTGTCTGGTGCGCTCCGCGTCACGGCGGAGTATTTAGCCTGCTCTTCGAGCTTCTCCGGGCGCCATTTTGGTTAGCTTCCCGCACACGCGTCGTGGCGGTCTCCTCCTCCACTAGAGCTGTAAGTGCCCTTGGGGGCGAATCCCTCTCATTTGTCTGCCCATCTGCGCATGTTCCTGACATCTCTTTCCCATTGTGTCTTTCAGACGCTGAGTTCCTGGCGGCCTCTCCCGGCCTCATATACATATATACCTATTCATATACTTACTTTATACTTATACATTGCTATACTCATAAGTATAAGGAGCGGGCCTTCCCAAAATCTCCCACATTGATCAGCGGGTAGTTGGGGCATCCAGGGTTGCTTACGGCATAAATCCCTATCGACATCCTATATTTAACCAATCACCATATGGAGGCATCTCAGGAATGTGTTACCGGGGTCCCCTTGGGCCAGGACCGGCTGTGTATATCGTGCGGTCTCCCCCATGCCGAGGCGGACGGGGCACGTGTCTGCGCGTCATGTTCTGAACAGACGCTGGAACTGCGAGCGACGCTTGCGGTTGTTCCTCGCTCCTTCCCCCTTCCCTAAACCTCACTCCTGTCGAGTCTTCTACAAGTGGGGAGTTACAAATAGATCCCTCTCCTAGGCGGCCCACGCTGGCCCAGATCGTGGAAGGCTTGTCTGGCCGGATCGGCCCAGTTAGACAACGACCTTCTTCTCCCGCGGCTTCTGCCTGTGCTATGGGCTCTGAGGAGTCCTTGTCTACACGTGCTAGTACCACATCGGAAGCAGGGGACCTGTTCTCTGTCCTGGGCTCACCTGGCGAGAGACCGAGTGGTCAGGATGATGCTGGTCTGGATGTCTTGGACCAGCTTGACATTGACGGGATGTTACTCAGGATTTTTAAGGTATTGTCCGTTTCGCCTCCCGGTGCGGTCTCCGGGCAGAGAGGGGGCGCTTTCATACCGCGCCTGCGCGCTTGGAATTTCTCGAGCAGGCTCACTTCCATGCTCTTGTTCTTAAAGGGTGGGAATGTCCCTCTGCTCTTCAAAAGACTCCAGAGGACTGGGTTTGGAAATACCCTTTTCCCCCCGAGATGGTAGATATTTGGTCCTCGTCCCCAGTAGTGGACGCTCCGATTATTGGGGTCCCTAACCCCCCATTCCTTACATCTCCGGCTTACAGCTCCCTGCAGGACGCCGAGGATCGGCGTATCGATAGGCTTGCTTCCCACGCCTTTACCTGTGCTGGCACGGCGCTGCACCCTGTCTGTGCCGCAGCTATCACGGCAGTGGCCGCTAAGACTCTTATAAGAAAGTCATTGGAGCATCAGCCTGAAGATTTACCCTGGGAGGTGTTTTATGCATTCTCTAGTTGCAATATTTTTGTAAAATTTATCCTTATGGCCTTGGACGACACCCTCAAAATGTGTGCTAGGACTTCTGCCCAAGTGGTGGCTATACGTCGCCTGCTCTGGCTTCGTCAGTGGGGGGCAGACGATGACACTAAAAGGATCTTGACGGGGCTCCCCTTTAGAGGGCATCACCTGTTTGGGGCACGTCTGGACTTATTTGAGAAACAGGACAGTCCACCCAGTCAGAGGCGGCCGTTGCGCCCCCTGCGGAGCAGGGAGACCCCTCCCCCCTCCATATCATTCCGTTGAGCAGGAACCGGGGTTGCCCCCTGCTGGGTCTGGTTCGGGTTCCCGTCCCAGGAGTGACGTTCAAGGCCCGGGGCCCTCCTTCCCTGAATTCCCTCATGCATGATGGGACGCCCTCACCCACCTGGGTGAGGGGATGGCCACTGCACCTTACTCCTATCGGGAGGCATCCTGCCTCGCTCTGGTGGCTTTAGGTAGTTACCCCAGAGATGGAATGGTGTTTGCTGGGTGGCCCTTCCCTGAGTCGGTTAGGAGGACTATGGTTCCATGCCCTTCTTCGGGCATGGGTGCAGGCTTAACTGGGCCTGTCAGGTATGGCTTCCCTGTTGAACGCCATTATTATATAGAATCTGGGGCCCCTGAGCGGGTCTGCCCCTCTCTCCCTTCTAGGATGAGGGAGTTTATCGGCCTAACACCTAAGGGGGTGTGGCATCTGTACCATAAGCTTTCGGCCTGGCGCCCTTGACAGGGCTGTCTGTGCCCCATGCCCCAGGGGCCCTCCGGCCGCTGGTGGCGTGTTTGGATTTTTTTCTAGGCTCTAGGGAGCCTTCTGGATACTGAGCCCTCTACGACTGGGTATTGGTGTTCACTAACACCGTTGAGACTTAAACTAAGCCCCCTGTTCGTCCTTGTACGCACTGGGCTCAGGAAGGGTGTGATGGCTCGCACGGCACCAAGGGGCGTTTTACAGGGGACCTATTAGGCTCTCCTGTTCCCTCACGAAGAGCTTAGGGGATGGAACCTGACAAAACCGGAGCCCTACTCGGCTCCACCCTCTAGTCCCTGGTTTACACCAGGCGTAGGTTTCACCCAGTGCCTCTTTTTCCTTGGCTATAAGGAATTTACAGGTATGAGACCTCCGGTCCTCCGTCCTGTATAGTGATTCCTCCGGACAGCTTCGCTTCCGGTGAGCTGATTGGCGGCTCGTCCTTTTACACCATTTGTCTCAGGGATCTTTGGGCTCTGAGGTGACTTAGCCATTAGCCATGGATGAGGGGTTTACACCCTAGGTCTGCTTACCTTACTCCTCATGGAGGCGGTTATTCTTCTACTGGTTACTCGTTAGTACCGTGGGGGAGCATTCCATACTCCTTGCCTTTCCCTGATGGTTACCATGGTACCTAATCTGGCAGGATGACAAAGGGGGGCCTTTTCTTCTGAATCCCCCGGGGGTTCCTAGGAAGGGACCTTGAAGGTTCGGGTTTCCTAGGTGATTTTTGGTCTTAAGGAGCACGTTGTGAGTCCTAGTTGGGGACTATTCCTTCTTGTACCCGTCCATTGGGGGACTTTTTGCCTTAATAGGACAGTGGTTGCTCCCTGTTCCTGCGGAATTCTTGGGTCTGGATCTTGTCCAGGGGAGCCCTGATTCCTTAGGGGACTTGATATTCTTTGTCCCTCCTGAAGTATCCCTCCCTTGGGAGGTTCTCTGTTGTGCCTCTGGGCTCACACTGGCAGGGTTCTGTGGGACCCCGCCTCTATTACAGGGGTCTTCCCCTGTTATTGGCCAGATTGGTCTGCCCTGGTTGGGGCTAGTGGTTCTGGCTGGGTAGTTTACTTGAAGATGTTATACCCTTGCCCTACCGGGCGCGGGGAGAGCTTGCGCTGGTCCCTGATGGCAAGCAGCACCTTATGCTTGGGGCCTGGGAGGCCCAGTGGGGTGTGGGCTCTCAGGGAGTCTGGCTGAGTACAGCTGGACGGTAAATTCCCTCATGAGGACTATTTTTAACATAGTATGGTTCCTTTACTTGAGACCTACCTTAGCGTTGGCAGGATCGGGGGCTTACCCTGCCGGAGATCACGGATCTCGGGGTGTCTTGCTCCTTGGAGGCTCTGAACTTTGCCTTTCTCATTATTTTTCTTCCTTATGCCACGCTGGTTTAGCTTATGTTGTCCCTATGCTATTTGCTGGGTCTAAGCTCCTTCCCTGATGGGAGGGTATCTGCTCCTGGGATTAGGGTCCTACAAGCAGTGTTTGGTAGGGGCTCACTACTTGACCCGGTCTATGGTTGGGGCCTGATCTGTTCTTCTATTACGAGACATGATCCAATCTTTTGTTGGCATTCTTCAGGGTCCGCTCAGGAGCATTCCTGGGGGATCCCTACTTCCCCCTTGGGGGAGGACTTATCCTGAAGCCCTACCAAGGGTTCCCACAGGTCTTAGTCAGGTCCCTGTCTGACCTGCTCCCTCCATCAGGTTGCTCCTCTGGGGAGGTTACCCCAGGCAGTGGTGTGCCATAAGGAACGGCACTATTGGTGGTCCTAGTCATTATATATATTTTCTTATATATATGCATGCCTTGGTATAGATCTATACCATGAGGTGAGGGTACCCGTCTCACTCTAAGTTGGATTCAGGCGTTTTTCGTCCTTTCTGCCTTGGTCGGATCCTCTGGTCTCGGGACTATGATCTAATTTACTATGAGATGAAAGGGATCTGTGCCCCTCTACTTGGGTTAGAGATCTGCTGAAACTGTCTCGTCCCTGATGGGATCTTATCTTGGGGTCTACCGGTGCCCCCTTCTGGAAGTACCGGGTTGATTGTTGCCATGGATTTAGGGCCCTCTGGCCTGGTCCTTTTTGGTTGGTCGTCCTTACGGACCTGTAGGACTCTTTCGGCTCTGCTGAATATTGTTGTTAGCACTTCTGTTGGTTCCATCTGTGACCTGGACATGTATTCCCCGTTGGGAAAAGTTTTGAGTTGCCATGGCTACCCCCTCTTGTAGCGGCATGGTTAGACAGTTATTTTGGCCTGTCCTTTTAGAGGAAGATTCTTCCTCCCTATTGTTATTCGTTCTTGTACTATCAGTGCTTGGCTCGTCCTGTAGCACTATGTTCTGGCGTTCAAGCCAGCCACTGCTTGAGCTCAGTTCTCCCTTTACAAGGTTCAAAGGTTGAGGTTAGAGCATTGCTCTCGTTGTTGATAGCATGGTTAAGGGTGACAGCGCTTTACTGTTGGCTGTGCCTTTTCTTGGGGATCCCACCCTATTGTGGACACTGCTATTGGATGTCCCATACGTTATGAATATGTTCTGGAGCAGGACGTGCTGTATGCTTATAATACCAATTCTACAGGTGAGATTCTCACAGAATTGTATTATTCTATGCATACAGCACGTCCTGCTCCACCCCACCCTGGTTTCACTTTGTTCTGGATCCCCTGTATGGTGATTGTACTCACTTGGTGTTATTGTCAGACATTCTAGGTGGTTTGTTTCTCCTGGCTTCTCTTCTCACTGCTTTTCAATGCTGGGGATTGTGGGAGGTCCTCCGGTATATGTAGGGCCGGGAGGAGCTTGTTTTCTTCATGATCTGCAGTGCACGGCGCTGAAGGCGGAGGTATAACCATACGTTATGAATATGTTCTCGAGCAGGTCGTGCTGTATGCATATAATAC
Source organism: Gastrophryne carolinensis (assembly GCA_027917425.1). Taxonomy (NCBI): domain Eukaryota; kingdom Metazoa; phylum Chordata; class Amphibia; order Anura; family Microhylidae; genus Gastrophryne; species Gastrophryne carolinensis. The sequence goes on from CM051235.1 coordinate 199,067,983, forward strand.
CAATTCTACAGGTGAGATTCTCACAGAATTGTATTTTCTTGGGGGAGCTTCTTCCCTTCAGGTTCCGTGTGGGGGTCGGGGCCGGGCGCTCGGCACGCTCCTACGGCCCGCCCCCTGAGCTGCTGGCGCCTCTGCGGAGCGCGGCCACTGGCCGGGAGCCGCGTTCTGTCAGGGGAGGGGGCGGGGCCAGGCGCGACGCACGAACCGCGACGACCCGCCCTCCTTCTTCCTCATCTGCTCTCTGCTTCACATCGTGCTCTGCTGTCGGCGCCATTATAGTAAGCGCCCTGTGGGCTCCATATTTTATATTATTTCATTTTATCTGCTTGTTATGGAAGTGTATATATGTGTATATATATTATTTGGTGGGCCTGATTGTGTGCATTTGTGTTGATCAGCCCTTGCCTTGTGTCTTTCAGGTGGACCTTTATTTGATATTAAAGGTGTCCTCCTGGTCCTGGGTCCCTGGGTTTTTTGGTTAGGGCTTCCAATAAATCCTCCCACTCGGGACATAGTAGGGGCATCCCAGGTTGCTTATATTGCGTAATTCCCTTGGTCTACCAATAAAATCACCATATGGAGGCTTCCCAGGATACCGGGCTTGGGCTCCCCTCGGGGCAATCCCGGCAGTGTATGGGGTGTGGGGTATCCCTTACGGGGGATGATGTATTTCTTTGTATACCATGTGCGCAGCAGGCTATAACGCGGCAGTCCGGGTCCCAGGCATCTGGGTCAGTGCCGCCGGCCTCATCGCCTACCCCTCCCCGTCTGATCCGTACCCCAGGTGATGTTGTCACGGGTGGGGAGTCGCAATCTGCTGTGTGTCCCAGATTGGCCAATCTTGAGAAATTATTTTCTAGCGCTGTGGCCAGAAAGGGCGCTGATTCCAAGCAGGGACAGGGGGTTACCATGGATACCCCTAAGGTCCTGGCTATATTCTCAGTGTGCCACACACCCTGCTTTCCCTTTAATTCTTACGATCGGGTTACTCCACCAGCAGGTGGTGCAGAGAGAAGTCTTGAAAACGAGCCCCCTTCCGGCCTATATATACCTGGGACCTCCCACTTAACACCAGTGTATTCTAAGCAGACAGCACGTCCTGCTCCAGACATAGTCCTTACATGTGGGTATACCTCCGCCTTCAGCGCCGTGCACTGCAGAACATGAAGAAAACAAGCTCCTTTCGGCCCTACATATACCGGAGGACCTCCCACAAATCCCCAGTTTTCTCTGCAGTGCTGGAACTGCGAAGACATGAAGTATCACGCTCTCGCAGGCGAGCGGGGCTTGACAGCCCGAGGCCCTGCGGGACTATTTCCACCTGTCTTCATTGTGAATTAATGCCTCCCAGCCTGGGCTGCGCGGGTCGGGTGAAGGTAGGCAGCACCTAGTGTGCTTACGGAGCTAGACTCCACCGCAATCCCCCTCCATAGGGTAGGCGGTTAAGGCGTATGGTGAGCCTTCTATTGGATGCCCCTCCCGCACTAGTGCCCCTCGCCCGGTGTAGCGGTGAACCCAGTATATTGGATCACCTTCCTCCCTAGATTTCCCTGTTAGTGGGGGAAAAAAGAGGTGGGGGGGGTTGTGTGTACGACGGCTAATCCTTGCCCTAATCACACTAGTCAACCATTGTCTTATTTGGTCCTTGGAGTCAGAGCTGCGCTTCACTCTCAGCCTTTTGCTTTCCTACTGCGCCGTCATGTATTACTCGGCGCGTACTTCAGTTTTTATTCGATAGACGCTTGCGTCCTATCACTGTTTTCACCCTGTCAGATCTCTCTGAGGTGATGTCTCCCTGACAATATCTGTTGCTTCTGATAGGCTGCGCGCCTTCGAGCTTCACGCTCTCCGGGGGGGCGTGGTGCGGTTTGGCGCGCTCCGCGTCATCGTCCGCTCTGGCCCGCCCTTCGAGGTTCGCTAGCCGCCATTTCCTTCTCACATGCGCGTGGTGAAGACGGTCCTCCCCTCGCTGTTCTGTAAGTGCCCTCATGGGCGATCCCTTTCCTAACTTGACTTCTTCGCGCTTGGCTCTGACGTCCCTTTTCCCCTTGTGTCTTTCAGACCGCGGACTTCGGTGGCTTCTCCCGGCCCGTTGTAGAGTCCGGCCCAGAACCTTTTAATCAAAGCACTCCCACTTCCCAGTGGGTGTTTGGGGCATCCAGGGTTGCTTTACAGCGTCAATCCCTACTGGCATATTAAATATAATAATCACCATATGGAGGCATCTCAGGATATCGTGAACGGGGTTCCTTCGGGACAAGCCCGTCTGTGTGTAGCTTGTGGGGTCTTACCTAGCAGTGGTGACAATGCACGGGTCTGCATCCCTTGTGCCCAGCAGGCGCTAGCTGGCCTACCCACCTCTTCTGAGGATGGGCCCGCACCTCGCCTTGTTTCTCCTACCCCCCCAAGCCTGAGTCTAACCCCCAATCCTAGCGGGGACTCCCATGCTGACTTTGCCGCTAGATTGGCTAGCGCGAAAGTTTAGTCGCTGGCTCCTTGGCGCGCAAGGCTACCGCTAAAAAGCGCCACCTTAATCCTAAAGCCACTATTCTTCCTGTAGACTCGGATGATTTACATTTTGTCCTACGCACACTCCCCCTCAGAGGAAGGGGAACTGTTTTCTGACTCGGGGGTCCTACGACGATGAGTCCAGGAGTCAGGATGAATCTGGTTCTGACCTTTGGTCCCAGGATGACGTTGATAGATTGCTGGCCCAGATTTTTGACGTGTTATCCCTCTCTCCCCCGCCTGCGGCTCCTCGGCAAAGAGGTGACCTGTTCCATACCGCTAAGGTGCGGTTGGAATTCCCTGAACAAACTCATTTAATAATCTAGTCTTAAAGGAGTGGGAACATCCCAGCAAACTCCAGGGGGTTCCTAAGACTGTGGATAAGAAGTATCCATTCCCTGCTGCCCTGATCAAGTATTGGACTTCGCCGCCGAAGTCGATGCCCCAATCCTGGGTCTGTCCAATACCTCGATTATGCACTCCCCTGACACTACTACGCTGCGGGATCTGGAGGATCGACGGGTTGATCAATTGGCATGTCATGCCTTTGCATTTGGGGGAGCCTCGCTCCGCCCGGTTTGCGCCTTAGCCATCACGGCGGTGGCTCTCAGGACTGTGGTTAAGACTGCTCTTGATGGGGCGGATGACTTGCCATCCGATGCCGCCAGTGCTTTGGTTACCTGTGGGACTTTTATCAATTATATACTGTCTGCATCGGACGATGCTATCAAGCTGAGTGCTAGATCCTCTGCTCTGGTGGTAGCCATACGCCGAGCGGTCTGGTTATGCCAGTGGGCAGCTGACAATGTCGACAAGAAGGCCCTTACGGGGCTTCCTTTCAAAGGGCTGCGCCTGTTTGGAGAAAAGTTAGATATCTTTGCTAAAGGGGGCAAGCTGCCCCAGTGCAGCGTCAGATTCGGCCCTTTCGTGGCCCAAGCTCCCACTCGACCCCCTACCGTGGGGCTAAACAGGGAAGAGGGGTGTCCTTCGCCAGAGCTCGCACAGATTCCTGGAACAAGAACAGAGGACGCCGCCCCAGCTCTTCCTGGGGGCCAAAGCCACTCCCAAGACCCCCCAGGCTTGAAGGGGCGCCCTCGCCCGTCAGGGTGGGGGGACGTCTACAGCATTTTCAGCATGTCTGGAGAAGCCACGTCCCAGACCGGTGGATTCAGGAGGTAGTGTCCTCCGGTTACCAGATAGTTTGCTGTACTGCCCCCTACCAGGTTCGTTGGGTCCCGAATCCCACAGGATCCTGCCTCAGCTCAAGTCTTGACGCTGGCGGTGCAGGACCTTCTAGACCTCGGGGTCATTTGCAAGGTCCCCTTAAAAGACAGGGGTGTGGGGTTTTATTCCAACCTGTTCATGGTGCCCAAAAAGGACGGGTCAGTCAGACCCATTCTGGACTTAAAAATCTTAAACAGATTTGTCAGAAACAGGCATTTTCGTATGGAAACTCTGCGCTCGGTCATTGCCTCGCTGCGCCCAGGGGACTTCATGACATCTGTGGACATCAAGGACGCTTACCTGCACGTTCCGGTGTTCCCGGGGCATCAAAGGTTCCTCAGATTTGCGCTGCTCGATCAGCATTACCAGTTTGTGGCTCTGCCATTCGGACTTACATCAGCCCCCAGGGTATTCACCAAGGTGCTGGCAGGAGTAATGTCTCTGTTGCGACTAAAAGGCATACGAGTGTTGCCCTACCTGGACGATATACTTATCTCATCCCAGTCTCTGCAGCAGGCAGAGCTGGACATGCGGTTGGTGGTGACCACCCTGGAGTCCTTCGGCTGGGTGATCAATTACCCAAAGTCCTCTGTTCCCTTCCTGGGGATGATTCTGGATTCAGTTCAGTCAAGGATATTCCTTCCTCCACAGAAGGTGGAAGCTCTGACAACACAGGTGAGGTCCCTGCTCTTGAGCCCTCATCCCTCTATCAGGCAGGGAATGCAGTTGGTGGGCTCGATGGTGGCAAGCTTCGAGGCGGTGCCATTTGCCCAATTCCATTTGAGAACTCTGCAGCTTCACCTTCTGTCAGTTTGGAACAAGGACCCAGCGTCCTTGGATGAGATCTGGGTGCTTCCCCCCTCGGTCAGACAATCCCTGGCGGGGTGGCTGGACCACGGGAACTTGACAAGGGGCAGATCCTTCCTGGCTCCCTCCTGGGAGACGGTCACAACGGATGCCAGTCTCTCGGGCTGGGGGGGATTCTGGAAGTCCCTGCGTTTTCCAGGGACTCAGGAGGCCCATCTACCCATAAATGTCCTGGAACTCAGGGCGGTTGGTGCTGGAACAATTGACACAGCACCTGAAGGGTCTGGCGATTCAGGTACGCTCAGACAACAGGACGGCGGTGGCCTACATCAATCATCAGGGAGGAACCTGGAGCAAGGGTGCTCTCCAGGAGGTGTCTCTGATTCTAACATGGGTAGAGACCAATGTTCAATGCATCTCGGCTGTTTACATTCCGGGGGCGGAAAATCTGCTAGCAGATGCCCTGAGCAGGGGGTCGTCCCGTCAGGGGGAGTGGTCCCTCTCCAACTCGGTATTTCAATCCCTGTGTCACCGTTGGGGTGTTCCAGACGTGGATCTATTTGCGTCCCGTCACAATCACAAGCTACCGAGCTTTGTATCTCTGTCTCAGGATCCTCTGGCTCTGGCCACGGATGCTCTGGCAATGTCTTGGAAGGAGTTTCGGCTCCTGTATGCGTTTCCACCACTTCCCCTTCTGGGCAGAGTGCTACGCAAGATCGCTCTGGAAGGGGTACCCACTATTCTGGTGGCCCCAAGGTGGCCAAGAAGAGTGTGGTTCAAATGGCAGTAGATCAGTACGATCTACCAAGGATTCCAGACCTCCTAACTCAGGGGTCTCTACGCCATCCCAATTTACTAACTCTGGCTTTGACGGCTTGGCTATTGAGACCACCATTTTAAAGGAAAAAGGTTTGTCCGCTTCTGTAGTGGCTACCATAGTCCAAGCCAGGAAGAAGACCTCTTCTGCCATATATTATAGGGTGTGGCGTGCCTACATTGACTGGTGCGAATCCAGTTCTCTTCCCTGCCGGGAATTCTTAGTCTCCAGGGTGCTGGAGTTTTTACAACATGGTCTAGACTTAGGTCTGAAGCTTAGTACCTTGAAGGGCCAGGTTTCGGCCCTGTCTATCTTCTTTCAGAAGACCTTTGCCCAGCACTCTCTTATCAAGACTCAGGGGGTCACTCATGTGCGCCCCCCTCGGAAACCTATGGTTCCTGTTTGGGATCTGAATTTGGTTTCGTCGGCCCTACAGGGTCCTCCTTTTGAGCCTATTCATGAAGCAGCTCTTGCTGTTCTCACGCTCAAGGTGGTCTTTCTGGTAGCCATTACCTCGGTTAGACGTGTGTCTGAGTTGGCTGCCTTGTCTATTCAGCCTCCCTACTTTGAGAGACACCGGGATAAGGTGGTGTTTCGCTTCAAGCCAGACTTCCTGCCTAAGGTTGTGTCTGCGTTTCATTTGAATCAAGATATTGTTCTTCCTTCCTTGTGCCCTAATCCTAATAACCCTAAAGAGAGGGTTTTACATTCCCTGGATGTGATTAGGTGTGTCAAGTCTTACCTGGTTACCACTCAGGCATTTAAAAAGACGGATGCTCTCTTCGTTGTGCCTCACGGGCCTAGGAAAGGTTTGGCTCCCGCCAAGTCTACCATCAGTAAATGGATTCGTCAGGCTGTGGTTCAAGCCTATACTACTAAGGGGAAGACTCCCCCCTTTCGTCTTACTGCTCATTCTACTAGAGCTGTCGGGGCTTCTTGGGCTTTTCAGCACCAGGCCTCTGTGGAGCAAGTTTGCAAGGCCGCTACTTGGTCTTCCGTTCATACCTTTACAAAGTTTTACAAGATTGATGTTAAGGCCTCAGCTGACGCTGCGTTTGGCCGCAAGGTTCTGCAGGCCGTAGTTGTTTAAACGGCTTGCTGTTGCCTTCTGTTGGGGATCCCACCCTTCTTTACGGACACTGCTATTGGATGTCCCACATGTAAGGACTATGTCTGGAGCAGGACGTGCTGTCTGCTTAGAATAATACAACTCTGTGAAGTACTCACCTGTAGAGTTGGTATTATATGCAGACAGCACGTCCTGCTCCACCCCACCCTGGTTTAACTTTGTTCTGGGTCCCCTGTTTGGTGATTGTTATACTTGATATTTTGTTTTGCCAGTTTTGGGTGGTTGTTTCTCCTGGCCTCTCCTTCTCACTGCTTTTCAATGCTGGGGATTTGTGGGAGGTCCTCCGGTATATGTAGGGCCGGGAGGAGCTTGTTTTCTTCATGTTCTGCAGTGCACGGCGCTGAAGGCGGAGGTATACCCACATGTAAGGACTATGTCTGGAGCAGGACGTGCTGTCTGCATATAATACCAACTCTACAGGTGAGTACTTCACAGAGTTGTATTTTTCTCTCTGCATGAGGCGACAAGACAGAAGAAAGAAGTCTCCTGCTTGCAGGTAGCCGGGGTCAAACCCCGGCACCCCCTTTGGGTCTATTTCTGCCCAGTTTTGATTGCATACCTAGATGGTTAATGGAAGCCTCCCTGCCCAGGCTGCTCACTGGGCAATGGTAGATGGCACTTTAGGTGCCTAGGAGCTTATCTCCTCCGCTCGACCCCATGCGTGGGGCAATGAGGCTATCCGGCATGGTGATCCGGATTTGGGATGCCCCTGTCCCGAGGTTCCCCTTTGGCCATTCTCCCCCGCTACGGTCCCTTCTCCCTTCACTTGGGGGGGGGGGGGGGGTGTTGGGGAGTGCTTTTACTGTGTGTATGTTATGTTTTAATGCTTACTATGTTGTCGTGAGTTCCATGTCTGTCAGGTATTTCAGACCCTGCTGAGGACTTCATGTGGACAGAACTCGAGAAAGTTCTAAAACTATTGTGATAAGGGCAGCTATAACATTGGCCTGAACTGCTAGGGCTCTGTGTTGTGTTTTACATGTGTATCCCCCCCCTGACTCCGAGGGCGTCGGGGCGCCCTCTCTGCATGCGGCGCCGCCATTAGGCGGGCCGCGCTGTTTGAATTTGAGGGAGCGGGGCCGCGGGCCGCGTTCGGTGACGCGATGGCGGGGTCGTGGCTTGAGCGCGTTATCTCGCAGCTCGGCCCCGCCGCACTTCCTCCTTCTAATCAAGGAGTCAGGTGCGGGGGACATGGCTGGAGGAAGCTGTGTGCCTGGCTTGCTGCTACTGCTGCTGCTCTTTCATGGCCTTTCAGGTAAACGGTCCCCACCTCGCGTGTGGGGCCGTCTTTTTTTGCTATAACTTCGCTTCAGCATGTGTAAAGCTTGTATGTTTGAAATTTTGAATTTGGATCCGCCTGAGGCGGTCGCCCTGCCAAAGGGTGAGTTATTTGATGTTCCCCAGCCGCGTTTGGTGTTTCCCAGGCAACAACACTTTGTGAGGGTTGTCCTTAAGGAATGGGAACAACCCACGCGACTGGCTGGAATCCCTCCTAGTTGGGATAAACGCTATCCCTTTCCGAAGGATTTGGTGAAGCTTTGGTCAGTTCCCCCTGACGTCGATACCCCTGTGTTAGGGCTGTCTAGCACGGCTGTGGTACACTCTTCTGACACCACTGCCATTAAGGATAGTGAGGATCGTCGGATTGATCGATTTGCTCGCCATGGTTTTATCAGTGCCGGATCGACACTGCGGTCAGTGTGTGCTTCGGCGCTTCTTCTGTTGGCAGTTAGGTCCATTATTAGGGATCTGTGCGCAGGTCTTGATCCCGCTTGTGATAAGTTTACTTCTCTCAAACAGTGTGAGTCATTTATTTCCTTTGTCTTGACCGCTCAGTACGATGCTCTGGCGATGAGTAGCAGGACAGCGGCACTGGTGGTGGCAATTCGTCGGTCAATGTGCCTGCGCCAGTGGACGGCGGACTTTATCTCTAAAAAGGTGCTTACAGCGCTCCCTTTTTTGGGTTTGCGCCTGTTTGGTGATAAAATGGATTCAGTTGCCAAAGGTGGTAAATTGCCTCAACGCAAGAGGCCTCGTCGCTCCTTTCGGGGTGCGAGTGCCTTTAATCCTTCCTTTCGGGGAGTCAGAGCGGGTAGGGGGGCTTCCTTTCCCGCTACCAGAGGTGCAGGTTGGACCCGGGGGAGGGGCCGTGGCCATCCCGGTCAGTCCCGGGGCGCCAAGCCCAAACCTGCTGGTAAGCCCGCTCAGCAATGAGGGGCTGCACTCACCCGTGCGGGTGGGGGGACGATCGCGACACTTCTCCCTGGTCTGGGACCAGGAGGTTCCGGACAGATGGATCCAGGAGGTGGTGTCGTCCGGTTACAAACTGGAGTTCGAGTCTCGCCCTCCTTCACGGTTCTTTCGGTCTCAGGTGCCCACCGATCCTTTGGCCGCGCAGGGGCTCCTGGCATCGGTAAGGAATCTTTTGGAAATGGCGGTCATCCGGTCGGTGCTGCGCTTAGAGGTGGGCCTCGGTTTCTACTCCAATCTTTTCACAGTCCCCAAGAAGTACGGGTCGGTTCGTCCCGTCCTGGACCTGAAATTGCTCAACAGGTTCATCCGTACTCGTAAGTTTCGCATGGAAACTTTGCGTTCGGCCATCGGTTCTCTTCGGCAGGGGGACTTCATGACGTCCATAGACATCAAGGATGCTTACCTTCATGTTCCCATCTGCCGGGCTCATCTGCGTTTTCTTCGGTTTGTGATGAAGGATCAGCATTTTCAATTCGTGGCACTTCCGTTTGGCCTGACCTCGGCTCCAAGAGTGTTCACCAAGGTGCTGGCAGGGGTGATGGCCATTCTCAGATCTCGGGGCATTCGTGTCGTACCTTATTTGGACGACCTTCTCATCATGGCTCCGTCCCTCGATCAATCAGACAGACACCAGGATGGTGGTCTCCACGCTGGAAAGCTTCGGTTGGGTGATCAACTTTCCCAAGTCCTCCCTTGCTCCGGCCAGGGTGGTGTCCTTTCTGGGAATGCAGTTGGACTCTTGTCAACACAGGGTGTTTCTCCCTCAGTCCAAAATTTATCTGATCCAGGAGTTGGCTCGGGTCCTTCTTTCCAATCCTCGGCCGTCCATCCGTCTGGGGATGAGGCTGGTAGGGTTGATGGTTGGGACGCTGCAGCTTCATCTGTTGGCGTCCTGGGACCAGCGACCACGGTCGTTGGATAGGCCCTTCCAGTTGTCCTCCCGGGTCCGGCAGTCCCTCCAATGGTGGTTGGTCTCGACCAATCTCTCGAGGGGCAGGTCTTTCCTGACTCCTCTTTGGGAAATTGTCACCACGGACGCCAGTCTTTCGGGATGGGGGGGATTCTGGAAGGATCTTCAGTTCCAGGGGCAGTGGGGACCTCGAGGCCCACTTACCCATCAATATTCTGGAACTGAGAGCCATCCGTCTGGTTCTTGCTCTTCTGACTCAACATGTTCTGGGCCTTCCGGTCCAGGTTCGTTCGGACAATCGAACAGCGGTTGCTTATATCAATCATCAGGGAGGGACTCGCAGTCTGGGTGCTCTCAGAGAGGTGTCCCTGATCCTGACCTGGGCGGAGGCCCATGTTCCTTGTCTCTCGGCGGTTTACATCCCAGGGGTGGAAAACCAGGAAGCGGACCTGTTGAGCAGGGGCTCTTCCCGTCTGGGAGAATGGGCTCTCCATCCTCAGGTTTTTCGCTCACTGTGTCTCCGGTGGTGGACGCCGGAGGTGGACCTGTTTACCTCTCGTCACAATTGCAGGCTCCCGAACTTCGTGTCGCTCTCCCAGGATCCTCTGGCAGTGGACGCCATGTCCCTGAGCTGGGGGGTTCTGGGGTTTCTGTACCTGTTTCCTCCGATACCCATGCTGGGCAGGGTGGTACGGAAGCTTGCTCTGGAAAAGGTGTCCGCCATTCTCGTGGCCCCAAGGCGAGTATGGTTCGCAGACATCGTTCGGCTGGCAGTGGACCAGTTCGTTCTGCCTCTTCGGCCCGATCTGCTCACTCAGGGTCGGCTGTGTTACCCCAATTTCCCAACGCTGGGTTTGACTGCTTGGCTGCTGAAACCTCCATCTTGAAGGAGGAGGGTCTTTCTGACTCGGCCGTTAAGACTTTGATCAGTGCCCGGAAGAGGTCTTCTTCTATCATCTACTATAGGACTTGGAAAGCCTATATCGCTTGGTGTGAGATTAGATCTTTGCCTTGTAGGGTCTTTTCGGTCTCCAGGATTCTGGAGTTTTTGCAATCTGGCCTGGACTCTGGTCTTCAGCTGAGTACTTTGAAAGGGCAAGTTTCTGCCTTATCTATCTTTTTTCAGAAGCTTTTTGCGCTTCGTCCTTTAGTTAAAACTTTTTTCCAGGGGGTTACACATGTGCGGCCTCCCAGGAAACCATTACTCCCTGTTTGGGACTTGAATTTGGTTCTTTCTGCTCTTCAGGCTCCTCCCTTTGAGCCTTTGCAAGATATTGCTTTGTCTACCCTGAGTCAGAAGATGATGTCTCCTCTTTGCAGGTAGCCGGGATTACTCCCGGCCACTTTTTATTCTTCTATTTCTGCCCGGATCCCCTTGTTTAATATTCCCTGCCTCCCAGCCTAGGCTGCTGGTCCGGGCAAAGGTAGTTGGCACCCCTGGTGCTTAGGAGCCGTGAGACCCCATAACAAGGGGTAGGCGGCTATCCGGGTTGGTGATCCCGGTTTGGGATGCCCCGTCCATTGGCCCTTCCCTGGCATGGATTCCCCCTCTCCCAGGTACCCTTAGAGGGGGGGGGGGGGGCGGGTCCCTTATGGATTCCTGTCTTTTATGTGCGTGTGTGTGTTTTACATGTGTGTGCTTTACATTCACTTTCATGGCGCCGGAGGTCCCGCGGCGCCGGTCTCCGGCGCACTAAGAGTGCTGCCCACAATGGCGGTGGCGAGCCCATGAGGGCTTCTCCTCCGGGTGGGGCCGGGCGCTCGCGCGCACCTTCGGGCCGCCCCCGTCCTGAGAGCGCGGCTTTTCATGTCCCGGCGTCAGGCCGGGAGAGACGGGGGAGGGGCGGGGCCGGGCGCGAACCGCACCAGCCCGCCCTCCCTCCTCCTACTGCACACTGTGCGTCGTTACCTGCGGTACCGAAGGTTGGGTAAAGGGCCTGATGGCCATCACTGTCATTTGTTATTATCTTCTATTCATTTAGCATGGTCGGAGTGTGTGCTTGTGTTCTTGTGTTCCAGGTGGACCATTGATCATATTAAAGGGGGGTTGTCCAGGTCCCTGGTTAATTTTTAGCTGGCTTAAAATCCTCCCACTCGGGACTTAAAGGGGCATCCCGGGTTGCATTATTGCGTAATTCCCAAAAATAAAAAGAGCATTGTACACATTTAATTGTATATACTATATATAGTACTAAAAAATCACCATATGGAGGCTTCCCCGGATACTGGGCTTGTGCCCCCCTCGGGGCAATCCAGGCTGTGTTTGGGGTGTGGGGTATCCCTTTTGGGGGATGATGTAATTCTATGTGTACCCTGTGCGCAGCGGTCTATTACGCGGCAGACCGGATCCCAGGCGTCTGGTTCTGCTCCGCCGGTCTCCTCCCCGTCTCCCCCTCGCCTGACACGTGCGTGTGATGTGGTCCTTAGCGGGGAGTCGCGATCTGAGGTGTGTGCCAGATTGGCCAATCTTGAAAAATTGTTTTCTGGTGCCGTCGCCAAAAAGGCCACGGCAAAGAGGAAACATTTGTATTCGGCTGCGCAGGCCTTTGATAGGGAGGACTTTGACTCCCTGGATTGGTCCGATAGCTGTATGAGGGGTCTGATGACTCCGACGATCAGCAGTTTGTGGGTGCTGATACCGAGCAGGGCCAGGGGGATTCCTCGGATACATCCAGGGTCCTGGCTCAGGTGTTTGAGGTCCTGGCTATTTCTCCCCCCGAGGCGGCTCCTCCGCTGAAGGGGGAGTTCTTTGAAGAGACGAAGCCCCGCTTGGAATTTCCTTATCAAAAGCATTTGATGGTATCATTCGCAAGGAATGGGAGAGGCCGACGCGGCTTCCGGGTGTCCCACCGGGTTGGGACAAGAAATATCCCTTTCCGGCGGACGCAGTGAAGCACTGGTTGTCTCCCCCCGAGGTGGATGCTCCTGTTTTGGGGTTGTCCAGCTCCTCAGTCCTCCATTCTCCGAAGTGCACTACCCTCAAGGATGGTGAGGATAAACGCATTGACCAGATGGCTTGTCATGGTTTTGCCAGTGTTGGATCGGCATTGTGGCCGGTTTGTGCATCTGCGCTTGTATTGGTAGCTGCCAGGTCAGTTGTTAGAGGATTATTGACCTCTTCCGGGCTTGACCCGGCTAGTGAGGAGTTTGCCGACCTTAAGCACTGTGAGTTATTTTTGTCCTTCGTGCTGTCCGCCCTGGATGACACATTCGTGATGTGTAGCAGAGCTACGGCCCTGCTTGTGGCTATCCGCCGGTCGGTTTGGTTGCGTCAGTGGGCGGCTGATTTTGTGTCCAAAAAGTCGCTCTCGGCCCTTCCCTTAGTGGGATTGCGGCTTCTTGGAGAAAAATTGGATTCGGTGGCAAAGGGAGTTAGGTTACCTCAGCGTAAGAAGCAGCATCGCCCTTTTCGGGGGGCGGCTTCCTTCTCTGTCCTTTTGTGGGGCTAGAGTTGGCAGGGGTTCGGCCTTCCCTTCATCCAGAGGTGATTCCTGGCCTAGGGGCAGGGGTCGGGCCCGTCCAGGACACAGTTGGGGCTCCAAGCCTAGAGCCGCTGCCAAGTCGGCTCACCAATGAGGGGGCACCCTCACCCTTGCGGGTGGGGGGACGGTTGCAACTCTTCTCCCAGGTCTGGGTCCAGAAGGTCTCGGACAGGTGGATTCAGGAAGTGGTGTCTTCCGGTTACAAGCTGGAGTTCGAGTTCCGGCCCCCTCCCAGAATCTTAAGGTCCCGGGTGCCGTCAGATCCTCTGGCTGCCCAGGGGCTTCGGGCGGCAGTAGCAAGTCTCGCGGACATGGTTGTCATCTGTCCAGTACCCCTTTCAGACTGGGGCCTGGGCTTCTATTCCAATTTGTTCACGGTGCCCAAGAAGGACGGTTCTGTTCGTCCTATTCCGGATCTGAAGTTGCTCAACAGGTTTGTCCGTCCCCGGAAGTTCCGTATGGAAACTCTGCGCTCAGCCATCCATTCACTTCGTCAGGGGGACTTCATGACGTCCATAGACGTCAAGGATTCTTACCTGCATATTCCAATATTTCCGGCACAACAGAGATTCCTCAGGTTTGTCGTGGACAATCAGCATTTTCAGTTTGTGGCTCTTCCGTTTGGCCTTACCTCGGCTCCAAGGGTTTTTACCAAGGTGTTGGCAGGAGTGATGGCCATCCTCAGAGCCAGGGGTATCCGCACCGTGCCCTATCTGGACGATCTGCTCGTCATGGCGTCTTCCCTAAGTCAAGCGCAGATGGATACCAGGACTGTGGTGTCCACTCTGGAGAGTTTCGGTTGGGTGATCAACTATCCCAAGTCCTGCCTCTCTCCCTCCAGGGTGGTGGAGTTCCTGGGAATGTCGCTGGATACTTCTCAGGCCAGAGTGTTTCTCCCTCGAGCCAAGGTTCTTCTGATTCAGGAATTGACTCAGCGTCTCCTATCCATTCCCCGCACGTCCATCCAGCTAGGGATGCGACTGGTGGGATTTATGGTGGCGTCGTTCGAGGCGGTTCCCTTTGCACAGTTTCACACAAGGATGCTCCAGCTCCATCTCTTGGCGGCTTGGGTGGGTCCCCGCTGTCATTGGATCAGTCTTTTCTGATGTCCCCCTGGGTGCGGCGTTCCCTTCAGTGGTGTCTGAAACCAAGCAATCTGATGAGGGGCAGATCCTTTCTGACCCCTCGTTGGGAGACGGTCACCACGGACGCCAGCCTGTCAGGTTGGGGGGGATTTTGGAAGGATCTTCAGTTTCAGGGTCTGTGGGGGCCTCTGGAGGCTCACGATCCCATCAATGTTCTGGAGTTGAGAGCCATCAGGTTAGTTCTGGCTCACTTGACTCATCAGTTGCGGGGCCTACCGGTTCAAGTTCGGTCGGACAATCGGACGGCGGTCGCCTACATCAATCACCAGGGAGGGACTCGCAGCAGGCGTGCCGTCAGGGAAGTGTCTTTGATCCTGGATTGGGCAGAGCGCAATGTCCCATGCATCTCGGCGGTGTACATTCCGGGAGTGGAGAACACGGGGGCGAACTCCCTGAGCAGGGGGTCGTCTCGCCGGGGGGAATGGTCGCTCAGCCCCAAGGTCTTTCGGTCGCTTTGCCACCGGTGGGGTGACTCCGGAGGTGGACCTCTTTGCCTCTCGTCACAATCACAAGCTTCCGGCATTTGTGTCTCTCTCACGGGATCCGCTGGCTCTGGCAGCGGATGCCATGTCTCTGAACTGGAGGGATCTGGGGTTTCTGTACCTGTTCCCTCCGTTTCCCATGGTGGGCAGAGTGGTGCGCAAGCTGGCCCTAGAGGGCGCGTCAGCAATCCTGGTGGCTCCAAGGTGGCCAAGACAGGTTTGGTTCGCAGACGTGGTAAGGTTGGCAGAGGATCAGTTAGACCTGCCCCTTCTGCCAGATCTGCTCACTCAGGGTCTACTACTCTACCCCAATTTACCAACGCTGGTTTTGACGGCGTGGTTGCTGAAACCTCAATCTTGAGGGAGGAAGGTCTTTCTGATGCTGTCATTCAGACTCTGGTTAGGGCTTGGAGGTCTTATATTGATTGGTGTGAGGTCAGGGCCTTGCCTTGCAGGGCGTTTTCTATCCCTAGGGTTTTGGAATTTCTGCAACATGGTCTGGACCAAGGTTGCAGCTTAGTACGCTGAATGGGCAGGTTTCTGCCCTGGCGGTTTTCTTTCAAAAGTCTTTTTTTCTTCATCCTCTGGTTAAGACCTTTTTCCAGGGGGTTACGCATGTGCGGCCTCCTAGGAAGCCTTTGCTCACAGTTTGGGATTTGAATTTGGTTTTGTCTGCCTTGCAGGGTCCTCCTTTTGAACCTTTGCGGGATATTGCACTTTCTACGCTTACTCAGAAGGTTGTTTTTCTGGTTGCCATCACTTCCGTTCGACGTGTTTCGGAGTTGGCAGCCTTGTCTATTTAGGCTCCTTACTTTGGGAGGCATCAGGACAAGGTTGTTTTCCGCTTCAAACCAGATTTCCTTCCTAAGGTGGTCTCTGCTTTTCATTTGAATCAGGATATTGTTCTTCTCTCCTTGTGTCCTAAGCCCAGCAATGACAAGGAGAGGGTTTTGCATTCTTTGGATGTGGTTCGCTGTGTGAAGTACTATTTGGTGACTACTTCTCCTTTTCGTAGGACTGACGCTCTTTTTGTAGTGCCCTCTGGGCCTAGGAAAGGTTTGGCTCCCGCCAAGTCTTCCATTAGTAACTGGATTCGCCAGGCCATTGTTGGGGCCTATTCTGCTAAGGGGAAGATTCCCCCTTTTCGTGTTACTGCTCATTCTACTCGTGCTGTTGGGGCGTCCTGGGCCTTCCAGCACCAGGCTTCTGTTAAGCAGGTTTTAGGCTGCTACTTGGTCTTCGGTTCACACTTTTTCCAAGTTTTACAAGGTTGATGTTCGGGCCTCAGCGGGTGCTGTTTTTGGCCGCAAAGTTCTGCAAGCTGCAGTGGTTAAAGTTTGTGCCTTGTTTTTTTTGGATCCCCGCCCTTTATGGACACTGCTATTGGATGTCCCAAGTGTAATGAATGTCTTGAGAAGCGGGGTGTGTGACATACTTAGAATAATACCATTCTGTGAATACTCACCTGTAAAATGGGTATTATAAGTATGTCACACACCCCGCTTCACCCTGCTTTTTTGTATTCTGGATCCTTTATATGGTGAACCTTTGTTAGTTTTTATTGGCTTTCCTGGTCCCTTGATCTTACTGCTATCTTTAATACTGGGGAATGAGTGAGAGGTCCCAGGTATTTATGGGTCGGGAGGGTCTTACCTTTTTTTATCATCTGTGCAAGATCGCCATCTACAGGTCAGTATACCCAAGTGTAATGAATGTCTTGAAGCGGGGTGTGTGACATACTTTTTTTTTTTGTGTTTTTTTAAGTTTTAATTTTGCAATAAACAGACAGACAAGACAATACAAGTCATCTTGTAGAGCAATTAAGGTGCCGCAGGCACCCAACTTCATAACTGGCATATAGACTAATAACACTGACAACCATTCACACATCTTTCATACCGGACTCCGGGGACTCTTGCTGCCAGCACGGTTCAGGTAAAGGACAGAACGGCAGAAGCACACCAGTTATTAGATGGGGCGTACATGTTCTAAATTCCCTCCCACTTCGCATTAGTCAGATTCCAGCACCCGGCCCAAGCCTCTTAAATATAATATAAATATCAGACTTGACCCAAGAAGCTCCCCGCCAGGCTCCACTCCTGGGCTCACTCAGCGTCAGACGCTGACTCTTGGTTCTGCAGACATGGATCCCAGACCTTTTCGAACTTATCCGGCACCCCCCTTGTGGCGTATGTCAGTTTATACATAGTGAGTTTCTGATTAACTAATCTTTTCCAGGCTTGCACTGTGACATACTTATAATACCCATTTTACAGGTGAGTATTCACAAAATGGTATTTTTGCATTCTCTTGACTCCACCACCTTAAAAGATGGTGAGGACAAGCGCATTGATCAGGTGGCTTGTCACGGCTTTGCCAGTGTCGGTTCGGTCTTGCGGCCTGTTTGTGCTTCGGCACTTTTGGCGGTAGCTACCAGGTCGGTTGTTAGGGATCTGTTGACTACTTCCAGGCTTGACCTGGCTAGTGATGAGTTCACCGCCCTTAAGAGGTGCGAGTTGTTCATGTCCTTTGTGTTAGCCGCCCTGGATGACACCATGGTGATGTGTAGTAGAACGTCGGCCTTGCTTGTGGCTATTAGGCGGTCGGTTTGTGCCAGTGGGCGGCTGATTTTGTGGCTAAGAAGTTGCTTACAGCTCTTCCCTTCGTGGGGTTGCGGCTTTTTGGAGAAAAATTGGATTCGGTCACGAAAGGAGGTAAGTTACCTCAGTGAAAGAAGCAACGTCGTCCCTTTCGGGGGTGGCCTCCTTTAACCCTTCCTTTAGTGGGGCCAGAGCTGGCAGGGGATTGGCTTTCTCTTCCTCCAGAGGTTATTCCTGGAACAGGCAGAGGACGTGCCCGTCCAGGTCACACCTGGGGTTCCAAACCCAAGCCAGCTTAGCAGTGAGCACTGAGGGGGCGCCCTCACCCTTGCGGGTGGAGGGACGGCTGCAACACTTCTTCCAGGTCTGGGACCAGGAGGTCTCAGACAGATGGATTCTGGAAGTGGTGTCTTCCGCTTACAAGCTGGAGTTCGAGATCCGGCCCCCTCCCAGATTCTTCAGGTCTCGGGTGCCTTCGGACCCTCTGGCCGCACAGGGGCTCCGGGCGGCAGTAAAGAATCTTTTGGACATGGCTGCCATTTGTCCGGTGCCTTCCTTGGAAAGGGGCCTGGGCTACTATTCCTACCTGTTCACGGTGCCCAAGAAGGACGGCTCCGTTCGTCCCATCTTGGATCTGAAGCTCCTCAACAGGTTTATCCGTCCCTGGAAGTTCCGCGTGGAAACGCTGCGCTCAGCCATCAATTCTCTTTGCCAGGGGGACTTCATGACGTCCATAGACATCAAGGATGCTTATCTGCATGTTCCTGTCTTCCTGGCACACCAGAGATTTCTCAGCTTTGTGGTGGAAAATCTGCATTTTCAGTTTGTGGCCCTTCCGTTTGGCCTTACCTCGGCTCCAAGGGTTTTCACCAAGGTGCTGGCAGGGGTGATGGCCCTCCTCAGAGCCCAGGGTATTCGCATCGTGCCATATCTGGACGACCTTCTCATTATGGCATCCTCTCACAGCCAAGCGGAGCTAGGCCAGAGCTGTGATATCCACTCTGGAGAGATTCGGCTGGGTGATCAACTATCCCAAGTCCTTCCTCTCTCCGTCCAGGGTGGTGTCTTTTCTGGGAATGTCTCTGGATACTTCTCAGACCAGGGTGTTCCTCCCTCGACCCTTTCTGTTGATTCAGGAGTTGATTCAGCTTCTTCTGTCCAACCCTCGCCCGTCCATCCGGCTGGGGATGAGACTGGTGGGATTGATGGTGGCTTCCTTTGAGGCGGTTCCCTTTGCTCAGTTTCACACAAGGACGCTCCAGCTCCATCTCTTAGCGGCTTGGGACAGGTGTCCGCTGTCATTGGATCAGTCTTTTCTGATGTCCCCCTGGGTTCGGCATTCCCTTTGGTGGTGGTTGGAACCAAGCAATCTGATGAGGGGCAGGTGCTTTCTGACCCCTCGTTGGGAGACAGTCACCATGGATGCCAGCCTGTCAGGTTGGGGGGGTTTCTGGAAGGATCTTCAGTTTCAGGGACTGTGGCGGCCTCAGGAGGCTCACGATCCCATCAATGTTTTGGAGCTGAGAGCCGTCAGGTTGGTTCTGTCTCACTTGACTATTCAGTTGCAGGGCTTACCGGTTCAAGTTCGGTCAGACAATCGGACGGCGGTCGCCTACATCAAGCACCAGGGAGGGACTCGCAGCAGGCGTTCCCTCAGGGAAGTGTCCTTGATTCTTGCCTGGGCGGAGAGCAATGTCCCATGCATTTCGGCGGTGTACATTCCGAGTGTGGAGAACACGGAGGCGGACTCCCTGAGCAGGTGCTCGTCTCGCTGGGGGGGATGGTCTCTCAATCCCAAGTTTTTTCGGTCACTTTGCCACATGTGGAGGACTCCGGAGGTGGATCTCTTTGCCTCTCGTCACAATCACAAGCTTCCGGCGTTTGTGTCTCTTTCGCGGGATCCTCTGGCTCTGGCAGTGGATGCCATGTCTCTCAGCTGGAGGGATCTGGGGTTCCTGTACCAGTTCCCTCCGTTCCCTATGGTGGGCATGGTGGTGCGCAGGTTGGCACTAGAAGGGGCGCCAGCAATTCTGGTGGCTCCAAGATGGCCAAGGCAGGTTTGGTTCGCAGACGTCGTTCGGCTGGCGGTGGATCAGTTCGATCTGCCCCTTCTGCCGGATCTGCTCACTCAGGGTCAACTACTTTACCCCAATTTACCAACGCTGGCTTTGACGGCGTGGCTGCTGAAACCTCCATCTTAAGGGAGGAAGGTCTTTCTGATGCTGTGATTCAGACTCTTGTTAAGGCTAGGAAACGGTCTTCCTCTACTATCTACTATAGGTCTTATATTGATTGGTGTGAGGCTAGGGCCTTGCCTTGCAGGGTGTTTTCTATTCCTAGGATTTTGGATTTTCTGCAACACGGTCTGGACTTGGGGTTCCAGCTTAGTACTTTGAAAGGGCAGGTTTCTGCCCTGGCGGTTTTCTTTCAAAGGTCTATTCTAAGTGTGCCATACACTCCACTTCGATCTTCATGACCTATGGGTAATCTCCAGTAGAGGGCGAACTTCTGCAGAGATGAAAATGCAAAAAAAGAAAGCCCCTCCCGGTCCATATATACCTGGGACCTCCCACCAATTCCCCAGTTATTTCTCTGCAGGGAAGGCGACAAGACAGAAGATGAAGACTTCTTTACTTACAGGTAAGCCGGGCTCGCGCCCAGCCGTCTTTTGTCCCTATTAGTGCCAGGACCCTTTCTAAATTGCCCCTATATTGAGCCTCCCAGCTTAAACTGCGGGTCCTGGTGAAGGTAGGAGCACCCTATGGGTGCAGAAGGAGCACTGCTCCACCATGAGACCTCACTATGGGGTAGGCAGTTATCAAGGTTTTTTTTGGTGATCCTGGTGTGGGATGCCCCGTCCCTCTATGCTTATGGCCGGATTCTGGCAGGGTTCCCCCCTTCCGGGTCCCTTATTCCCCTCGGGGGGGGGGGGGGGGGGTTGCCTGGCCGTTACTTTGTTTTTCTCACATATGCCCGTGTGTGTTGGTGTGTGATTCACTGTGTGTGTGTGCGTGTGGCAGACAGGGAGTGTTTTACTGGGGCCATGTCAGGGCTGTGATCAGACTGGGGGAGCTTCTCCCCCTCAGGCTGCGTTCGGGAAGGGGGCGGGGCTGGGCTTGCAGCCGCGGTAGCCCCGCCCCCTTCTTTGGCGCACTTTCTGTGGCTCGTTTCTAGGGGATCCACGTTGCTGGGAAGGGGGCGTGCATTCTGTGCTGGCCCGCCCTCCCCCTGCTCTCCCTCTTCATGCATGAGGCACTTCATGGGGGCCATTTTCAAACAGGATCTGAGCTGCGTTCCGTGTGGTAAGGGCCAGATGGCCACTTCCTTAGCTTGTATGGGGGCTCCTCTCTAGCGGGGGCCCCCCACTGGTCGCGGGCATGTGTGTGGTTTTTCCATGTCTGGCTGGGATACAGTTAGATATAGAGATAGATAGATAGATAGATAGATAGATAGATATGTACTTTTTTTATGCATATACTGTTAGGTATGTGTTATTGCCATATTTATCTAGCATTGCACTTATGTTGCCTGTTTTGTGTGTTACAGATGCCCTGTATATGTGCATATTAAGGGATTCCTCCTGGTCCTGGGGTCCCTAGTGTAAAATTGTTCACCTCAAATCCTCCCACCGGGACTTTTAAGGGGCTTCCCGGGTTGCTTAGGCGTAAATTCCCTGCGATCTTGCGACTGACCACAAAAATTCACCATATGGAGGCTTCGCAGGATACTGGGCTCGGGCTCCCTCTGGGACAATCCGGGCCATGTGTGGGGTATCCCTTATGGGGGAGAATGTGCACAAAAGGCCATAACGTGGCAGTCTGGTACCCAGCCTTCTGGGTCGGCTCCTCCCGCTTCGCCTTCCCCTCCCCACCTTATCCGTACCCCAAGTGACATTGGTACCAGTGGGGAGTCGCTTTCTGATGTTTGGGCTAGGTTGGCCAGCATCGAGAAAATTATTGCTAGCACGGTGGGCAAGAAGGCCCAGGATAAAAAGAGACATTTGTCGTCGGCCTAGCCCTTGTGGGATGTTGACGACGATTCCGCTGATTTGTCTAATTATTCCCCGTTAGAGGAGGGGGAATGGTATCAGGAAACAGAGGCTGACTATGTTCAGTCTGGGAATGCCAATGTCGGGCAGGCGCTGGGGGATGCCGTAGATACGGCCACTGTTTTGTCACATTTATTGGAGGTGTTGGATATTGAACCGCCTAAGGCGCCCCCTCTCAAGAAGGGGGAATTTTTTTGGGCCTGCAAGCCCCGTCTGGAATTCCCTACCCAGGGTCATTTTGATGCGCTGATCCTTAGAGAATGGGAGAGAATGGTCCCTTATTCCCCTCGGGGGGGGGGGGGGGGGTTGCCTGGCCGTTACTTTGTTTTTCTCACATATGCCCGTGTGTGTTGGTGTGTGATTCACTGTGTGTGTGTGCGTGTGGCAGACAGGGAGTGTTTTACTGGGGCCATGTCAGGGCTGTGATCAGACTGGGGGAGCTTCTCCCCCTCAGGCTGCGTTCGGGAAGGGGGCGGGGCTGGGCTCGCGGCCGCGGTAGCCCCGCCCCCTTCTTTGGCGCAATTTCTGTGGCTCGTTTCTAGGGGATCCACGTTGCTGGGAAGGGGGCGTGCATTCTGTGCTGGCCCGCCCTCCCCCTGCTCTCCCTCTTCATGCATGAGGCACTTCATGGGGGCCATTTTCAAACAGGATCTGAGCTGCGTTCCGTGTGGTAAGGGCCAGATGGCCACTTCCTTAGCTTGTATGGGGGCTCCTCTCTAGCGGGGGCCCCCCACTGGTCGCGGGCATGTGTGTGGTTTTTCCATGTCTGGCTGGGATACAGTTAGATATAGAGATAGATAGATATATATATATATATATATATATATATATATATATATATATATATATATATATATATATATATATACTTTTTTTATGCATATACTGTTAGGTATGTGTTATTGCCATATTTATCTAGC
Source organism: Gastrophryne carolinensis (assembly GCA_027917425.1). Lineage (NCBI taxonomy): Eukaryota > Metazoa > Chordata > Amphibia > Anura > Microhylidae > Gastrophryne > Gastrophryne carolinensis. The sequence continues at coordinate 199,090,308 of CM051235.1, forward strand.
ATTGCACTTATGTTGCCTGTTTTGTGTGTTACAGATGTCCTGTATATGTGCATATTAAGGGATTCCTCCTGGTCCTGGGGTCCCTAGTGTAAAATTGTTCACCTCAAATCCTCCCACCGGGACTTTTAAGGGGCTTCCCGGGTTGCTTAGGCGTAAATTCCCTGCGGTCTTGCGACTGACCACAAAAATTCACCATATGGAGGCTTCGCAGGATACTGGCCTCGGGCTCCCTCTGGGACAATCCGGGCCATGTGTGGGGTATCCCTTATGGGGGAGAATGTGCACAAAAGGCCATAACGTGGCAGTCTGGTACCCAGCCTTCTGGGTCGGCTCCTCTCGCTTCGCCTTCCCCTCCCCACCTTATCCGTACCCCAAGTGACATTGGTACCAGTGGGGAGTCGCTTTCTGATGTTTGGGCTAGGTTGGCCAGCATCGAGAAAATTATTGCTAGCACGGTGGGCAAGAAGGCCCAGGATAAAAAGAGACATTTGTCGTCGGCCTAGCCCTTGTGGGATGTTGACGACGATTCCGCTGATTTGTCTAATTATTCCCCGTTAGAGGAGGGGGAATGGTATCAGGAAACAGAGGCTGACTATGTTCAGTCTGGGAATGCCAATGTCGGGCAGGCGCTGGGGGATGCCGTAGATATGGCCACTTTTTTGTCACATTTATTGGAGGTGTTGGATATTGAACCGCCTAAGGCGCCCCCTCTCAAGAAGGGGGAATTTTTTTTGGGCCTGCAAGCCCCGTCTGGAATTCCCTACCCAGGGTCATTTTGATGCGCTGATCCTTAGAGAATGGGAGATGCCCAGTCGCCTTCATGGTGTTCCTCAGGGATGGGATAAGAAGCATCCTTTTCCGGTGGAGGCGGTTAAGCGCTGGTCTTCTCCTCCCGAGGTCGACGCGCCAGTTTTAGGTTTGACCAACTCTTCTGTGCTGAACACCCCTGACGCCACTTCCCTTATGGATGGCGAGGATAAGCGCCTTGATCAGATGGCGTGCCACGCATTTGCCAACGTGGGCTCGGCCCTGCGGCCTGTTCGTGCATCTTCCCTGGTGTCGCTTGCTACCAGGTCTCTTATCAGGGACTGGCTGAATAACGCTCAGTTTGATCCAGCTGGTGCTGAGTTCGCTATCCTTTAGAAATGCAAATTGTTCATGGATTTTGTCATGGCTGCGATGGAAGATTCTATTGTCGTGTGTAGTAGGACTTCAGCCTTACTGGTGGCTATCTGCAGATTGGTCTGGCTCCGCCAGTGGACAGCGGTCGTTGGGGCCAAGAAGTCGCTCACAGCTCTTCCCTTCTTGGGTTCGCGGCTGTTTGGAGATAAATTGGATGCTGTTGCTAAAGGAGGTAAGTTACCTCAGCGGAGGAAACAGTGCCGCCCGTTTCGGGGGCGGGCTCGTTCACTCCTTCCTTTCAAGGGGCCAGAGCGACTAGGGGTTTGGCCTTCTCGGGGGTCAGGGGCTCGTCCTAGAACAGAGGCAGAGGTCGGGCACGTCCTGCGCCTGCCTGGGGTTCCAAGCCCAAGCCTGCCGTTAAACCGGCTCAGCAATGAAGGGGCGCCCTCACCCGCAAGGGTGGGGGGACGGCTGCGGCTCTTCTCCCAGGTCTGGGCACGGGAGGTCACAGACAGTTGGATCTTGGAAGTGGCCTCCGGGTACAAACTGGAGTTCGAGTACTGGCCGCCCCCAAGATTCTTAAGGTCTCAGGTGCCCTCGGACCCTCAGGCTGCACAGGGGCTCCTGTTAGCAGTAAAAAATCTTCTGGACATGGGGGTTATATGCCCGGTGCCTCTGTCGGAGAGAGGCAGGGGCTTCTACTCCAACCTTTTCACGGTTCCCTAAAAGGAGGGTTCGTTGAGACCCATTCTAAACCTCAAGGTTCTCAACAGATTTATCAGAGCCAAAAAGTTCTGCATGGAGACTCTGCGCTTAGCTATCAATTCCGTTCGCCAAGGGGATTTTATGACATCCATAGACATCAAGGATGCGTATCTGCATGTTCCGATTTTTCAGGCACATCAGAGATTCCTCCGATTTGCGGTGGAGGATCAACATTATCAGTTTGTAGCTCTTCCCTTCGGTCTGACCTCGGCACCAAGGGTCTTCACCAAGGTTTTGGCGGGCATAATGGCTCTGCTCAGATCTCAGGGCATTCGCATTGTGCCTTATCTGGACGATCTGTTGATCTCAGCTTCTTCCCTCCATCAGTCGGAGCTGGACACCCACCAGGTGGTGTCGACCCTGGAAAGGTTCGGGTGGGTGATCAACCGCACCAAGTCTTCTCTCTCCCCGTGTCGTGTGATTTCATTTCTGGGCATGAATCTGGATACCATTCAGGCCAGAGTGTTCCTGCCCCAATCCAAGGTGCAGGGGATTCAAGGCCTGATCCGCCTTCTTCTGGACAGTCCTTGTCCCTCTATCCGACAGGGGATGAAACTGGTGGGTTTGATGGTATCCTCCTTTGAGGCGGTGCCGTTTGCACAGTTCCACATGAGATCTCTTCAACTTCACCTATTGACGTATTGGGACAGGTGCCCTCAGTCATTGGATCAACCTTTCAGGATGTCTCCCAGGGTTCGGCAGTCCTTTCGGTGGTGGCTGGACTTGAGCAATCTGGTGAAGGGCAGATCCTTTCTGATCCCTTGTTGGGAGATGCCAGCCTGTCGGGCTGGGGAGGGTATTGGAAGAGTCATCAGTTCAGCGGGGTGTGGGGTTCCCAGGAGGCTCACACCCCCATCAATGTCTTGGAGCTCAGAGCCGTTCGACTGGTTCTGGCTCGGCTGACCCCACATTTACGGGGTCTTCCGGTTCATGTGTGGGGTATCCCTTATGGGGGAGAATGTGCACAAAAGGCCATAACGTGGCAGTCTGGTACCCAGCCTTCTGGGTCGGCTCCTCTCGCTTCGCCTTCCCCTCCCCACCTTATCCGTACCCCAAGTGACATTGGTACCAGTGGGGAGTCGCTTTCTGATGTTTGGGCTAGGTTGGCCAGCATCGAGAAAATTATTGCTAGCACGGTGGGCAAGAAGGCCCAGGATAAAAAGAGACATTTGTCGTCGGCCTAGCCCTTGTGGGATGTTGACGACGATTCCGCTGATTTGTCTAATTATTCCCCGTTAGAGGAGGGGGAATGGTATCAGGAAACAGAGGCTGACTATGTTCAGTCTGGGAATGCCAATGTCGGGCAGGCGCTGGGGGATGCCGTAGATATGGCCACTTTTTTGTCACATTTATTGGAGGTGTTGGATATTGAACCGCCTAAGGCGCCCCCTCTCAAGAAGGGGGAATTTTTTTTGGGCCTGCAAGCCCCGTCTGGAATTCCCTACCCAGGGTCATTTTGATGCGCTGATCCTTAGAGAATGGGAGATGCCCAGTCGCCTTCATGGTGTTCCTCAGGGATGGGATAAGAAGCATCCTTTTCCGGTGGAGGCGGTTAAGCGCTGGTCTTCTCCTCCCGAGGTCGACGCGCCAGTTTTAGGTTTGACCAACTCTTCTGTGCTGAACACCCCTGACGCCACTTCCCTTATGGATGGCGAGGATAAGCGCCTTGATCAGATGGCGTGCCACGCATTTGCCAACGTGGGCTCGGCCCTGCGGCCTGTTCGTGCATCTTCCCTGGTGTCGCTTGCTACCAGGTCTCTTATCAGGGACTGGCTGAATAACGCTCAGTTTGATCCAGCTGGTGCTGAGTTCGCTATCCTTTAGAAATGCAAATTGTTCATGGATTTTGTCATGGCTGCGATGGAAGATTCTATTGTCGTGTGTAGTAGGACTTCAGCCTTACTGGTGGCTATCTGCAGATTGGTCTGGCTCCGCCAGTGGACAGCGGTCGTTGGGGCCAAGAAGTCGCTCACAGCTCTTCCCTTCTTGGGTTCGCGGCTGTTTGGAGATAAATTGGATGCTGTTGCTAAAGGAGGTAAGTTACCTCAGCGGAGGAAACAGTGCCGCCCGTTTCGGGGGCGGGCTCGTTCACTCCTTCCTTTCAAGGGGCCAGAGCGACTAGGGGTTTGGCCTTCTCGGGGGTCAGGGGCTCGTCCTAGAACAGAGGCAGAGGTCGGGCACGTCCTGCGCCTGCCTGGGGTTCCAAGCCCAAGCCTGCCGTTAAACCGGCTCAGCAATGAAGGGGCGCCCTCACCCGCAAGGGTGGGGGGACGGCTGCGGCTCTTCTCCCAGGTCTGGGCACGGGAGGTCACAGACAGTTGGATCTTGGAAGTGGCCTCCGGGTACAAACTGGAGTTCGAGTACTGGCCGCCCCCAAGATTCTTAAGGTCTCAGGTGCCCTCGGACCCTCAGGCTGCACAGGGGCTCCTGTTAGCAGTAAAAAATCTTCTGGACATGGGGGTTATATGCCCGGTGCCTCTGTCGGAGAGAGGCAGGGGCTTCTACTCCAACCTTTTCACGGTTCCCTAAAAGGAGGGTTCGTTGAGACCCATTCTAAACCTCAAGGTTCTCAACAGATTTATCAGAGCCAAAAAGTTCTGCATGGAGACTCTGCGCTTAGCTATCAATTCCGTTCGCCAAGGGGATTTTATGACATCCATAGACATCAAGGATGCGTATCTGCATGTTCCGATTTTTCAGGCACATCAGAGATTCCTCCGATTTGCGGTGGAGGATCAACATTATCAGTTTGTAGCTCTTCCCTTCGGTCTGACCTCGGCACCAAGGGTCTTCACCAAGGTTTTGGCGGGCATAATGGCTCTGCTCAGATCTCAGGGCATTCGCATTGTGCCTTATCTGGACGATCTGTTGATCTCAGCTTCTTCCCTCCATCAGTCGGAGCTGGACACCCACCAGGTGGTGTCGACCCTGGAAAGGTTCGGGTGGGTGATCAACCGCACCAAGTCTTCTCTCTCCCCGTGTCGTGTGATTTCATTTCTGGGCATGAATCTGGATACCATTCAGGCCAGAGTGTTCCTGCCCCAATCCAAGGTGCAGGGGATTCAAGGCCTGATCCGCCTTCTTCTGGACAGTCCTTGTCCCTCTATCCGACAGGGGATGAAACTGGTGGGTTTGATGGTATCCTCCTTTGAGGCGGTGCCGTTTGCACAGTTCCACATGAGATCTCTTCAACTTCACCTATTGACGTATTGGGACAGGTGCCCTCAGTCATTGGATCAACCTTTCAGGATGTCTCCCAGGGTTCGGCAGTCCTTTCGGTGGTGGCTGGACTTGAGCAATCTGGTGAAGGGCAGATCCTTTCTGATCCCTTGTTGGGAGATGCCAGCCTGTCGGGCTGGGGAGGGTATTGGAAGAGTCATCAGTTCAGCGGGGTGTGGGGTTCCCAGGAGGCTCACACCCCCATCAATGTCTTGGAGCTCAGAGCCGTTCGACTGGTTCTGGCTCGGCTGACCCCACATTTACGGGGTCTTCCGGTTCAGGTTCGTTCGGACAACCGAACGGCAGTAGCTTACATAAGGAGGGACTCGCAGAAGGAGTGCCCTCAGGGAAGTCTCTCTGATCCTGCACTGGGCGGAGAGCAATGTTCCTTGCCTTTTGGCAGTCTACATTCCGGGAGTGGAAAACACGGATGCGGATTCCCTGAGCAGGTGATCTTCTCGCCACGGAGAGTGGTCTCTCAATCCCGAGGTTTTTCTGGATCTTTTCCGCAAGTGGGGGACTCCGGAGGTGGATCTCTTTGCCTCGAGGCACAATCACAAACTTCCGGCCTTTGTGTCTCTTTCTCAGGATCCTCTGTCTCTGGCAGTGGATGCCTTGTCACTGGCTTGGAAGGAGTTGGGGTTTCTGTACCTGTTTCCACCCGTCTCCATGCTGGGCAAGGTAGTTCGCAAACTGGTACTAGAAGGGGTACCAGCGATTCTGGTGGCTCCAAGGTGGCCAAGAAGGGTTTGGTACGCAGACGCCGTAAGGATTGCCGTGGACCAGTACCGGCTTCCCTTGCTGCCGGACCTGCTATCTCAGGGTCATCTACTTTACCCCAATTTACAAACGCTGGCTTTGACGGCTTGGCTGCTGAAACCTTCATCTTGGAGGAAGGTTTGTCTGAGGCTGTTGTTCAGACCCTGATTAGGGCTAGAAAGTGGTCCTCTTCTGGCATCTATTATAGGACTTGGAGGTCCTATATTGATTGGTGTGAGGCCAGGGCCTTGCCTTGCAGGGTTTTTTCTATACCCAGGATTTTGGAGTTTCTTCAGCATAATCTGGATCTTGGGTTCCAGCTTAGTACTTTGAAAGGACAGGTTTCTACTCTGTCGGTTTTCTTCCAGAGGTCTTTTGCTTTACACCCGCTGGTTAAGACCTTTTTCCAAGGGGTGGCGCATGTGCGGCCCCCTCGGAAGGCTGTAGTTCCTGTTTAGGATTTGAATTTGGTTCTTTCGGCTCTGCAGGTTCCTCCTTTTGAGCCGCTACAGGATATTGCTCTTTCGGTTCTCACTCAGAAGGTTGCTTTCTTGGTGGCTATTACCTCTGTTCGGCGTGTCTCTGAGTTGGCGGCCCTGTCGATTCAGGCCCCTAACTTTGAGAGACACCAGGATAAGGTGGTTTTTCGTTTTAAGCCGGATTTCCTTCCTAAGGTGGTGTCTGCTTTCCACCTCAATCAGGATATTCTCAGTGTGCCACACACCCCGCTTCCCCTTTAATTCTTCACGATTGAGTTACTCACCGCCAGGTGACGCAGTTGCAGAGAGGAAGTCTTGTAACGAGCCCCCTTCCGGCCTATATATACCTGGTACCTCCCACTTAACACCAGTGTTTTTCTCTCTGCATGACGACAAGACAGAAGAAAGAAGTCTCCTGCTGGCAGGTAGCCGGGGTCTTACCCCGGCACCCCCTTTGGGTCTATTTCTGCTCAGTTGATAGTTTGTTACCTATATGGTTGATGGAAGCCTCCCAGCCCAGGCTGCTCACTGGGCAAATGGTAGATGGCACTATAGGTGCCTAGGAGCTTATCTCCTCCGCTCGACCTCACGCGTGGGGCAATGCGGCTATCCGGCATGGTGATCCGGATTTGGGATGCCCCTGTCCCGATGTCCCTTTAGGTCACCTTCTCCCGCTTGGCCTTCTCCCTTCGCTGGGGGGGGGGGGGGGGGGGTGTGTGTGTGTGTGTGTGTGTGTGTGTGTGTGTGTGTGTGTGTGTAATGTGCATGAGTGCTTTACTTTACTGTGAAAAGGCCTTGGCAATTTTTAGTGTCAGCACATGGCCAGGGCTGCTGGGGGCTGTTTTCAGTTACTGCACGTTTGTATTTCCCTCTCTTCTCGGCTCCGGGCCCGCCCTTCGTTTCCCTGGTCTCATTAGAGACCTGTACGCTGCAGCCGGTGGGGGAAGAGCCTTCTGTGCGGCTGAAACTTCACAGGTAAACGGCCCCACCATTGTGCACGTGGGGCCGTTCTTATGCTATGTGCTGCTTGTGTAGCGTATCCCTGGGACATTTCTACTTATGGGTAAATTTTTATGTCAGCCTTCTGATAGGTTGACTTAATATATCACATAACTGTGGGATTTGGGCTCCAGTTGCTGCGTTATTACACATTACCATTCTGATATGAATGTATATGGATATATATATATATATATATATATATAATATATAGGTGTTTGTGTATGTGTGTTGTGTATAGATATATATATATGTATGTATGGGCATGTATTCATACCGGTATGTACTCTGATTTTTTTCTTTGCACTTTTGGCTTTGCCTTGAAATTGCATGTGTCACGTGTATTCATGTGTGATGTTTAAGCTAGCCATATATGTTTGCCTTATTAGTTATGTATGATTGTGGTGCATTCTGGCTGGGGGACTGACTGTGGTCTCTTTTCCCCCACAGATTCTGGGATTCCCTCACTGCAGGCTCTCCCAGTTCTGTTATACCTGGCTAGCCTTATTACTCTAAATTGGGTTTTGTCCTAAGGTTTTGAAAAAAAAAAAAAAAAAATATATATATATATATATATATATATATATATATATATATATATATATTTTTAAAAAAAAATAAATAAAAAAAAAGTTATTTAAAAAAAAAAATGTTAAATCCTCCCTTTCCCGGGACATTAATTTAAAGGGGCATTCCGGGTGGCTTTATGCGTAAAACCCGCGGTTGTTGCGAATAACATAAAATCACCATATGGAGGCTTCCGACAATACCGGAAATGGCTCTTCGGGGCCATCTAGGCTGTTTGGGGGTTATGGGACTCTGCTCCCAGGCGATGATGTTATATTATGCATTCCTTGTGCAAAGCAGAATATTGTGCGTCAGTCCGTCGCTCCGGCTTCTGGCTCCTCGCAACTTCCGTCATCTCCTACCCCCACCTCCCTATTCCGGACCCCGTGTGACATTGTCAAAAGTCGGGATTCGCAATCCGAGGTGTGTGTGCGATTGACCAACCTCGAGAAGATAATTTCCACCAAAGTAGCTCAGAAGGCTACAGCGAAGCGGAAACACCTTTCTCCGGCAGCTCCTGCTTCGGAGGATGAGAGGTGCGAAGTTGTGGATTGGTCCGATTATTCCCTGGATGAGGAGGGGGAACGCCTTGTGGAGTCGGATGAGCCTGCAGACTAGCTAGAGATTGATGCTGTTGGCGATCAGGCTACAGGGGTATCCTTTGACACCCCCTCTATTTTGGCTCAAATGTTTGAAATTTTGAATTTAGATCCACCTGAGGCAGTCGCCCTGCCAAAGGGTGAGTTGTTTGATGTGCCTCAGCCGCGTTTGGTGTTTCCCAGGCAACAACACTTGGAGAGGGTTGTGCTTAAGGAATGGGAACAACCCACGCGACTGGCTGGAATCCCTCCTAGTTGGGATAAACGCTATCCCTTTCCGGAGGATTTGGTGAAGCTTTGGTCAGTTCCCCCTGACGTCGATACCCCTGTGTTAGGGCTGTCTAGCACGGCTGTGGTACATTCTTCTGACACCACTGCCATTATGGATGGTGAGGATCGTCGGATTGATCAATTTGCTCGCCATGGTTTTATCAGTGCCGGATCGACACTTCGGCGCTTCTTCTGTTGGCAGTTAGATCCATTATTAGGGATCTGTGCGCAGATCTTGATCCCGCTTGTGATGAGTTTAGTTCTCTTAAAACAGTGTGAGTCATTTATTTCCTCTGTCTTGACCGCTCAGGACGATGCTCTGGCGATGAGTAGCAGGACAGCGGCAATGCTGGTGGCTATTCGTCAGTCAGTGTGGCTGCGCCAGTGGTCGGCGGACTTGGTCTCTAAAAAGGTGCTCACAGCACTTCCTTTTTTGGGTTTGCGACTGTTTGGTGATAAAATTGATTCAGTTGCAAAAGGTGGTAAAATGCCTCAATGCAAGAGGCCTCGTCACCCCTTTCGGGGTGCAAGTGCCTTTAGACCTTCCTTTCGGGGATTTAGAGCGGGTAGGGGGGTTTCCTTTCCCGCTACCAGAGGTGCAGGTTGGACCCGGGGGAGGGGCCGTGGCCATCCTGCTCAGTCCTGGGGCGCCAAGCCCAAACCTGCTGGTAAGCCCGCTCAGCAATGAGGGACTGCCTTCACCCGTGCGGGTGGGGGGACGATTGCGACACTTCTCCCAGGTTTGGGACCAGGAGGTTCCGGACAGATGGATCCAGGAGGTGGTGTCGTCCGGTTACAAACTGGAGTTCGAGTCTCGCCCTCCTGGTTGCCTTGTTCGAGGCAGTTCCTTTTGCTCAATTTCACACGAGGATGCTTCAGCTCTATCTGTTGGCGTCCTGGGACCGGCGGCCTCGGTCGCTGGATCGTCCCTTCCAGTTGTCCTCCCGGGTCCGGCAGTCCCTCCAATGGTGGTTGGTCTCGGCCAATCTCGTGAAGGGCAGGTCTTTCCTGACCCCTCTTTGGGAAATTGTCACCACAGACGCCAGTCTTTCGGGATGGGGGGGATTCTGGAAGGAGCTTTAGTTCCAGGGGCAGTGGGGACCTCAAGAGGCCCACTTACCCATCAATGTTCTGGAACTGAGAGCCATCCGTCGGGTTCTTGCCCTTCTGACTCAACACGTTCTGGGCCTTCCGGTCCAGGTTCGTTCAGACAACCGAACAGCGGTTGCTTACATCAATCATCAGGGAGTCCGGGTGCTCTCAGGGAGGTGTCCCTGATCCTGAACTGGGCGGAGGCCCATGTTCCTTGTCTCTCGGCGGTGTACATTCCAGGGGTGGAAAACCAGGAAGCGGACCGGTTGAGCAGGGTCTCTTCCCGTCTGGGAGAATGGTCTCTCCATCCTCAAGTTTTTCGCTCACTGTGTCTCCGATGGGGGACGCCGGAGGTGGACCTGTTTGCCTCTCGTCGCAATTGCAGGCTCCCGAACTTCGTGTCGCTCTCCCAGGATCCTCTGGCAGTGGACGCCATGTCCCTGAGCTGGGGGGATCTGGGGTTTTCTGTACCTGTTTCCTCCGATACCCATGCTGGGCAGGGTGGTACGGAAGCTGGCTCTGGAAAGGGTGTCCGCCATTTTCGTGGCCCCAAGGTGGCCAAGGCGAGTATGGTTCGCAGACATCGTTCGGCTGGCAGTGGACCAGTTCGTTCTGCCTCTTCGGCCCGATCTGCTCACTCAGGGTCGGCTGTGTTACCCCAATTTACCAACGCTGGGTTTGACGGCTTGGCTGCTGAAACCTCCATCTTGAAGGAGGAGGGTCTTTCTGACTCGGTCGTTAAGACTCTGATCAGTGCCCAGAAGAGGTCTTCTTCTATCATCTACTATAGGACTTGGAAAGCCTATATCGCTTGGTGTGAGATTAGATCTTTTCCTTGTAGGGTCTTTTCGGTCTCCAGGATTCTGGAGTTTTTACAATCAGGGCTGGACTCTGGTCTTCAGCTAAGTACTTTGAAAGGGCAAGTTTCTGCCTTATCTATCTTTTTTCAGAAGCGTTTTGTGCTTCATCCTTTAGTTAAAACTTTTTTCCAGGGGGTTACGCATGTGCGGCCCCCCAGGAAACCATTACTCCCTGTTTGGGACTTGAATTTGGTTCTTTCTGCTCTTCAGGCTCCTCCTTTTGAGCCTTTGCAAGGTATTGCTTTGTCTACCCTGACTCAAAAGGTTGTCTTCTTGGTAACTATCACTTTGGTCCGGCGTGTCTCGGAGCTGGCGGCCTTGTCTATTCAGGCGCCTTACTTTGAGAGGCATCAGGATAAAGTGGTCTTTCGGTTCAAACCAGACTTTCTTCCTAAGGTTGTTTCTGCTTTTCATTTGAATCAGGATATTGTTCTTCCCTCCTTGTGTCCTAATCCTAAGAATGACAAAGAGAGGGTTTTGCATTGTTTGGATGTAGTACGCTGTGTTAAGTACTATTTGATTATTACGTCTCCTTTTCGTAAAACGGATGCCTTTTTTGTTGTACCCTGTGGGCCTAAGAAGGGTTTGGCACCGGCCAAATTTTCCATTAGCAAATGGATACGTCAGGCCGTTATTGCGGCCTATTCTGCTAAGGGGAAAGTTCCCCCTTTTCGTATCACTGCTCATTCTACTCGCGCCGTTGGAGCGTCTTGGGCTTTTCAGCACCAAGCTTCTGTTGAACAAGTTTGTAAGGCCGCTACTTGGTCTTCTGTTCATACTTTTTCTAAGTTTTACAAAGTTGATGTGCGGGCCTCAGTGGATGCTGTTTTTGGCCGCAAAGTTCTGCAGACTGCAGTCATTTAAGTTATGCTTCATTTTTTGCCTTCGGATACCCATCCCTTGTGGACACTGCTTTTGGATGTCCCAATCGTGAAGAATTAAAGGGGAAGCGGGGTGTGTGGCACACTGAGAATAATACCATTTTGTGAGTACTCACCTGAAAATTGGATATTGTCAGTGTGCCACACACCCCGCTTCACCCCGCCCTTTTCGGTATCCCGGATCCTTTATATGGTGAAGCTTTTCTTTATTTTGAGGTTACCTTTAGATTACTGGTACCTTGTCTTTCTGCTTTTTAAATCACTGGTGTTAAGTGGGAGGTACCAGGTATATATAGGCCGGAAGGGGGCTCGTTACAAGACTTCCTCTCTGCAACTGCGTCACCTGGCGGTGAGTAACCCAATCGTGAAGAATTAAAGGGGAAGCCGGGTGTGTGGCACACTGACAATATCCATTTTTCAGGTGAGTACTCACAAAATGGTATTATTGTTCTCCCTTCCTTGTGCCCTTAGCCTAACAATGACAAGGAGAGGGTTTTGCACAATTTGGATGTTGTTCGCTGTGTGAAGTACTATTTGGTGACTACTTCTTCCTTCCGCAAGACGGACGTTTTTTTCGTGGTGCCCTGCGGGCCCAGGAAAGGGTTGGCGCCTGCTAAGTCTACGATTAGCAAATGGATTAGTCAGGCCATTGTTGGGGCCTATTCTGCTAAGGGGAGGACTCCTCCTTTTAGGGTCACTGCGCACTCTACTCGTGCGGTTGGTGCGTCCTAGGCTTTTCAGCACCAGGCTTCTGTTGAACAAGTTTGTAAGGCTGCTACTTGGTCTTCCGTTCATACTTTTTCCAAGTTTTACAAGGTTGATGTGCTGGCTTCAGCGGATGCTGTTTTTGGCCGCAAGGTTCTGCAAGCTGCAGTGGTTTGAGTTGGTACATTCTTTATTGTTTCTGGTTCCCACCCATGACTGACACTGCTATTGGATATCCCATATGTCATGAAGACCGAAGTGGAGTGTATGGCACACTAAGAATAATACCGTTTTGTGAGTACTCACCTTTAAAACGGGTATTATGAGTGTGCCATACACTCCACTTCGCCCCACCCCTTTTTTTCAGGTATTCTGGGGCTTTTATATGGTGAACCATTGGTTTTGATTGTTAACGTTATATTTGGTTCTTCCTGGTCTCTTTACTGCCTTTATACACTGGGGAATTGGTGGGAGGTCCCAGGTATATATGGACCGGGAGGGGCTTTCTTTTTTGCATATTCATCTGCAGAAGTTCGCCCTCTACTGGAGATTACCCAGATGTCATGAAGACCGAAGTGGAGTGTATGGCACACTCATAATACCCGTTTTAAAGGTGAATACTCACAAAACGGTATTTTTGCATATTCATCTCTGCAGAAGTTCGCCCTCTACTGGAGATTACCCATATGTCATGAAGATCGAAGTGGAGTGTATGGCACACTCATAATACCCGTTTTAAAGGTGAGTACACACAAAACGATATTTTTGCTCTTCATCCTTTGGTTAAGACCTTTTTGCAGGGGGTTACGCATGTGTGACCTCCTAGGAAGCCTCTGCTCTCAGTTTGGGATTTGAACTTGGTTCTTTCTGCTCTTCAGGGTCCTCCTTTTGAGCTGTTGCAGGATATTCCTCTTTCTATGCTTACTCAGAAGGTTGCCTTTCTGGTCGCTATCACCTCAGTTCGGCGTGTCTCAGAGTTGGCGGCCTTGTCCATTCAGGCCCCTTACTTTGAGAGGCATCAGGACAAAGTTGTTTTCCGCTTCAAGCCAGTTTTCCTTACTAAAGTGGTTTCTGCCTTTCATCTTAATCGGGACATTGTTCTTCCCTCCTTGTGTCCTAAGCCCAGCAATGACAAGGAGAGGGTCTTGCATTCCTTGGATGTGGTTTGCTGTGTGAAGTATTATTTGGTGACTACTTCTTCCTTTCGTAAGACTGACGCTTTATTGTTAGTATACAGTACGTCCTGCTCCAGATATAGTACTTACATTTGGTTAATCCTCCGCCAGATGGCGCTGCACTGCAGAGACATGCAAAACAGGCTCCTCCCGGCCCTCAAATACCCGGAGACCTCCCACAAATCCCCAGATTTCTCTGCAGTGCTGACTGCGAAGACATGAAGTATCACTCTCTCGCAGGTGAGCGGGGCTATTAAAGCCTGCGGCCCTGTTGGACTATTCCCACCCGTCCTTGATGTGTTGTGCCTCCCAGCCTGGGCTGCGCTGGTCTGGTGAAGGTAAGCAGCACCACGCGTGCTTATGGAGCGCTGCTCCTCCGCAGTCCCCCACCAAATGGTAGGCGGTGTAGGCTGATGGTGAGCCTCTATGGGATGCCCCTCCCGCATTACTGCCCCGTGTAGCGGTGAGTCCTGTACTAAGGGCCGCCATCCTCCCTCGTTCCCCCTGTAGTCAGGGGGAAAGAAAGGGGGGGGGGGTGCCTGTGTGGTCTGTATTGGATCCTTGCACTTATATGGCCTTTGTCTTTGGACCTTTATAGATATGAGGGTCGATTCAAAGAAACATGTAACAGCTTGGATTTTGGTGCCGATCATCCTATTTTTCACGTCCGCTCGTGCGTTCGTATGAACTTGCGAGTGATTCTATAAGCAAATACGTTTCTATCCTAAAATATACGTCCGTTCGTATGGCAGTTCGGGAATCAGACCTATGTCAGTTTCCATCCTGAATTTTCCGTTTAATTTCTCAGGTTGCAACATTGGTTTTGCCCTTTTTCCTTTTTTGTCTGGACGTAAATCCTTCTGATCTTGCGGCTGCGCACTACAAACTTACCTCATTAAAGTGCATTCTAAATATTTGGTCTTTTATTTTTCTTTATTTCATTCATTTTTTAGTAACCAACAATTAATGAATGCATTTGCATAAGTAAATCTTACTTTGTTTAATTTTTAGTTAACTTGCATTTTTTACTTGTGGATTTAATTTTAATATTTAGGCTTCAAATGGTACAACTTAAAATTTTGTGTGTGGTTACCCACACCCTCTACATACAGATTGCTCTCAAATATTAAAAAACACCCAGCAACTTCTGCATGTTATGAGCCTAGAAACAGCCAAGATGGCGGCTCAGGTATTATCGGGCAGCCTGCAAACAGAAAGGGCCTTGTGACTGTGTTGCTCTGGATTCTTTGATTTCTGACCTTTCCGTGCCCCCAGCTCTGCTGTGTCTGTGCAAAATACAGCAGTAACCCACATCCTGCACTTTATCCCGCTCTCCTCTCCTCAGTAAGTGTGATGCATCTGACCAAAGATGTGCTTAAATAATTAAACAAAGCAAAGGTAAACAACTACACCAATAAATGCAATCTAAAAATATTATTCTAGTACATCAATTTAAAAATAAATACCAAAGGACATAAGTTTCTTTAATTAACGCAAATATATTGCCAAATAAAGGTTTACATGCAAAGGACTAATTAAGGTCCACATTAAAATGCTTTTATAAGGCATACATGAATCAGGTATGCATTGCTATACAATTTATGGCCTCGGCCATGCTGATACATGCAGTTCATTGGAGCTCAAGACGCGCAGACTCCTCCACATAGCCAAAAAACCTGTTCAAGAACAGTAATACGACTGCTAAAAGGTGTCGGCAGTGGCTTTCTTTTAAAACGTCTTTAGAGGTTTGAAAACTGTTCTCTGAATCACACCTAAACCCATTCGATTATCCTAAGTTTTACGTTTTGATCCTAAGTTTTAGGATTTGATCCTAAGTTTTACGTTTTGATCCTAAAATTTAGGAACGAACTTGCGATGATCGTAAGAGCATATACGCATTCGAACGTAGGCTCGTGCGAGTCGTAAATGGCCAAAAAAAAAGGAAAAAATGACTAACACCCACCCAAACTTACGATTCTCGATCCGAAATCAATTAACTTTTGCTCTTTGAATCGAGGGGTTGGTGTCAGCCGCCGCACCCTTTCTATGTATTTTACTTGCTGACTGCCACCGCCGCCGCACGCTCTTCTTTCCTTAGTTGAAGGCTCCGCGCCGGGCGGTGGCGTTACCTCAGACACCTACGTGTCCTTATTGGCGGTTGTTGGACTTCGCGCTCTTCGGGAGGGCGGGGCCTGTTTTGGCGCGCTCCGTGTCATGGACCGCTGGCCCGCCCTTCTAGGTACACGGCGCCATTTTGTCTGTTCGTGCGTGACGCCCTCGCGAGCGGCTTATTCTCATTATAGTTTTCCTTGATTCTGACACCATTTTCTTCTCTTGTGTCTTTCAGACCGGTGAACACCATTGGCTTCTCCCGGCCCGGTGTATATTTATAGCAGACCTTGTAAAATTCTCCCACTTCCCTAGCGGGTCTTTGGGGCATCCAGGGTTGCTTATAGTGTAAATCCCTACTGGCATATTGTGCCTTAAATAATCACCATATAGAGGCATCTCAGAATTATGTGACGGGGGTCCCTCTGGGACAAGACCGGCTGTGTATTGCGTGTGGACAACCCCATGCTGATGCTGACAGGGCACGGGTCTGCGGACCCTGTGCCGAGCAAGCACTGGCTCTGCAATCAGGCCTGCCAGTGGCTGCACCTCACCTATTTCCCCATGCTTAAATCTCACTTTTGCTGAGTCGCATATAAAGGGGGAGTTGCAGCCAGTTGCGTCTTCCAGACTGCCCACGGCTGAACAGATCGTTGCGAGGTTGTCAGAGCACAAGGGCCTTGGTAAGAAGCGGCACTTGACGTCTCCTGTTTCTATTTTTCCTATGGGAACTGAGGAGTTTTCTACTCCCTGTGACTATTCCCCTTCTGATGAAGGAGAACTATTCTCTGACTCAGGCTCATCTGATGAGAGGCCGAGGAGTCATGACGATTCTGGACCTGAATTCTGGGGCCAGTGTGACACTGACGATTTGTTGATTAAGGTCTTTAAGGCTCTGTCTATCTCTCTCCCTGGTGAAGCTTCCAAGCCGAGAGGGGAGCATTTCCATACAGCAACAGCACGTTTGGAATTCCTAGAACAGGCTCACTTCCATGCTCTTGTCCTCAAGGAATGGGAATGTCCCCAGTAAACTTTCAGGGGTCCCTGAGGTGGTTAATTGCTGGTCACCCCCCCCCCCCCCCCGTGGTGGATGCGCCGATCATAGGGGTTCCTAACCCCCCCCTTTACTACAGCCCCTGCCCTTCGGGATGCTGAGGACCGACGCATTGAGCTGCTGGTCTCCCACGCCTTTTCTTGTGCAGGGGACGGCGTTGCGCCCGGTCTGTGCCGCGGCTATTACTGCAGTGGCCACTAGAACCCTCGTCAGAAGGATGCTTGATCATCACTCTGATAATCTCCCCTGGGATGTGTTTAATGCACTCTCCAACTGTGATGGAATGTGTGCAAGAACTTCTGCCCTTGCGGTGGCTATATGTCGCTTGGTTTGGCTGCGACAGTGGGGTGCTGACGATGCTACTAAAAAGACTGTTACTGGGCTTCCCTTTAGAGGGCTACGCTTGTTTGGGGCCCGTCTAAACCTGTTTGGTAAAAAGGGTAAGTCATCCCAACGCAGGCGGCCATCTAGGCTCCCTCGGGGCAGGGGCACCCCTATTTCCCCCTTCCTTAGTGTAAAACAAGAACCAGGGGTGTCCTTCGTGGGGGCTCGCGCGGGCTCCGGCCCTGGGAGCAGCAGACAACGCTCTGGCCCCTCCGACAGGGCTAAGCCTAAATCTTCCACCAATCCCCCTCAAGCGTGATGAGGCGCCCTTGGCCATCTGGGTGAGGGGATGGCTGCGGCGCTTTGCTCTACGCCTCATACTGGTGGATTCAGGAGGTTGTGTCCTCCGGATACAAGATAGAGTTTGCTGCGCGGCCTTCCCCAGTTTTATCAGGTTCCAGGTACTCCTGGTCGCTGTTCAGTTGCTGGCACAGGCCATGCAAGGCCTGCGAGGCCTGAGGGTCGCTTGCAGATTGGCCATAACAGGCAGAGGCAGAGGCCGCTACACCAATTTTTCCACAGTCCCTCAAAAGGATGGGTCAGGCTGGCCCATTCTGGATTCACAGCAATTCTCCAATTACAGGCAGTTTCTGCATGGAAACTCAGAGATGGGCCATCACCACCTTGCGCCCAGGGGGGCTTCTTGCCGTCTGTGGAGCTCTAAGATGCTTATGTTCACATCCCTGTGCCTTCAGGTCACCGAGGCTCTTCAGGTTCGTGTTGGAAGTCCAACACTGCTAATTGTGGCCTTGTTATCTGGCCTCTCTTCAGCTCCCAGAGTGCTCACCCAGGTACTGACGGAGGTGATGTCTCTGATGAGACCAAGGGGCGTCTGCGCGATAACCTACCTAGACGTTCCTTTTCACTTCCCAGTCTCTTCGTCAGGCTAAGTTGGATACCCGGCTGATGGCGTCCATTGGGAGTCTTTTGGATGGGTGACCTTCACCCCAAGTCCTCATTGTCCCCTTAATTGGTAACTCCATTACTAGGAATGAATCTGGTTTAGGTTCAAACGAGAATCTTCCCTTCTCAGCAATAAAGAAGACAATCTGGTCACATGGGCTCAGTCCCTCATTGCTGTCCCGGTCCCTTCACCAGGCAGGGATGCAGCTGGTGGGCCCGTTGGTGCCTTGCTCGGAAGAGGTCCTTTATGCTCAGTTCCCCTTGGGCCCTTCTGCGACTTCTATTGTTAATACAGGACAAGGATCCAGCATCCCTGGAGCAGGATCTGTGGGCCTTCCCACCTGGTAAGAAGTTTTCTCTTGGAGTGGATAAACTCAAGGAACCTGTCTAGGGGCAGTTCCTTCTTGCCCCCTCCTGGAAACGGTCACCATGGCTGCCAACCTATCAGGTTGAAGGGGGAGGGTTTCTTCTGAAACTCCCTGCGATTCTGGGGGAGGTGGGGCCCTTAGAAGGTCCTTACGCCTATTGATGTTTGAAACGGTGAGCTTTTTCAGTTGGTTCTATCTCGCTTGACTACTTCCCTTCTGGGCCTGCCAGTTTGGGGGCGCTCGGTCTGTCTGACGACAGTGTCCTACATTAATCATTGGAAGGGACCTGGAGCTGGTGGATCCTCCAGGAAGTGTCTATGTTCCTAATCTGGGTGGAGACAATGTTTCCTGCATATCGGTGATATTCGCTCTGGTGGAGTCCCTCTGCGACAGGATGTGCTAATCCTTGTGTCACTATGGGGTCCAACCAGTTGTGGATCTGTTTGTGTTCCGTCACTATCACAGGCTCTCGGCCTTTGTTGCCCTGTCCCAGGATCCTCTGGCAGTGGTCCGGATGCCTTAGTAACGTCATGACTGGACGTTCGGTTCTGTATGTCTTTTCTCCATTCCCCCTGCTAGGCAGGGTTCTGCATCAGGCTGCTCTGGTAAGGGGACCAGTGATTCTGGTGGCCCCCAGGTGCCCTAGTAGAGTGTGGTTTGCAGACATGGACAGGACAGTGGTTTTCTGTACCTTTTGCCAGGAGTGCCAGCTCTGCTCACTCAGGGCCCCCTCTACGGCACTCCAATCTACAGACTCTGGCCTAGTCGGCCTGACTGCCTAAACATTCATCTTGATGGAGACAGGCTTATCTGTCTCGGTAATTGAGACTGTGGGAAGGCTAGGAGCAAGCTTCTTCCTCTTCTTCTATCTGTTATAGGGTACGGCATACCCATATTGATTGGTGTGAGTCTAGGTCTCTTCCCTGTTGGGCGTTCTCGGTTCCCAGGGTTCTAGAGTTGGTTTCAGCATGATTGGAGTTGGTTCTCCAACTCAGTACTCTGATGGGTCAGGTTCTGCCCTGTCCACCTTGCCTTAGTAGTCTCTGGTTCAGTCTTCCTTAGTTAAGACTTCTTTCAGGGGGTACTCATGTGCGTTCCCCATGTAATCCTATGGTCCCTGCTGGGATTTGAATTTGAATTTCATTCTGTCTGCTTGCAGGGTTTTGTCCCTTTGGGATGCTGTCTGGCTGTTCTTACCCTCAAGGTTGTCCTTCGGGTGACTGTTACCTTGGTCAGGCGTGTGTTAGCGGGCGGCTCTGTCTACCTAGCCCCCATTCTTTGAGATACACCAGGATAAGGTGGTGTTCCGCCTGAAGCCAGACTCTCCGCATCAGGTGGTGTCTTATGTTCATTGATTCGATCCTGCTGTGCCTTTTTCCTAGCAACGCTGAGGAAAGGGTTCTGCATTTCTTGAACAGGTGTTGGAAGTTTTTTCCTTGGAAGTCACTGTGTCCTTTAGGAGAACTGATGTTCCTTGGGGCCTATGGTCACCACATCCTGAATGTCTCGTCTGCTCTCGGGGAGTTGGGCGGCTTTGGCTTTTGTTATTACTTGCATGGATGTTCCTTCTGGTCCTTGGAAGGGTTTTTTGGCTTCTGCCAAGTCTACTGTTAGCGATTGGATTCGTCAGGCTGTTACTCAGGCCTATTCCAACAAGAGGAAGAATCTCCCTTTTCGCTTTGATTCTTATTCTACTTGTGTTTTGATGCCTCTTGGGCTTTTCAGCACCAGGCTTCTGTTGAACTGGTTTGCTAGGCCACTACCTTGGCCTTCTGTTCATACCTTTGCAAAGTTTTACAAGGTTGATGTTAGGGCCTCAGCTCATGCTGTTTTGGGCGTATGGTTATGCAGGTGACAGTGGTTTTAAACTGTCTGCTGTTGGCGTTGCTGTTGGCGTTTTTGTTGGGGATCCCACCCTACTTTATGGACACTGCTATTGGATGTCCCAAGTGTAAGTACTATATCTGGAGCAGGACGTACTGTATACTAAGAAGAATACAATTCTGTGAAAAACTCACCTGTAGAATTGATATTATTTGTATACAGCACGTCCTGCTCCACCCCACCCTGGTTTTTGCATTATTCTGGATCCCCTGTATGGTGATTGTTACCATTGTTATAGTTACCAGTCTTGGTGGTTAATTCTCCCGGCTTCTTGTTCACTGCTTTTCAATGCTGGGGATTTGTGGGAGGTCCCCGGGTATTTGAGGGGCCGGGAGGAGCCTGTTTTGCATGTCTCTGCAGTGCAGCGCCATCTGGCGGAGGATAACCCAAGTGTAAGTACTATATCTGGAGCAGGACGTACTGTATACAAATAATATCAATTCTACAGGTGAGTATTTCACAGAATTGTATTTTTCGTGGTGCCTTCCGGGCCTAGGAAAGGTTTGGCGCCCGCCAAGTCTTCCATTAGTAGATGGATTCGCCAGGCCATTGTTGGGGCCTATTCTGCCAAGGGGAAGGTTTCTCCTTTTTGTGTTACTGCTCATTCTACTCGTGCTGTTGGGCCTTCCTGGGCTTCGGGGTGTGTGACATACTTAGAATAATACCATTTTGTGATTGCTCACCTGTAAAATGGGTATAATAAGTATGTCACACACCCCGCTCTTTGGTATTCTGGATCTTTTATATGGTGAACCTTTTTTTAGTGTTACTGGTTATAATTGGCTCCTCCTGGTCCCTTTTTTCCTTACTGCTGTCTTAATACTGGGGAATGAGTGGGAGGTCCCAGGTATTCATGGACCGGGAGGGGCTCCCTTTTTTACATTACATCTCTGCAAGATCGCCCTCTACAGGTCAGTATAACCCAAGTGTAATGACTATTCTGAAGCGGGGTGTGTGACATACTTATAATACCCATTTTACAGGTGAGTAATCACAAAATGGTATTTTTGTTCAGTCTCCGCACTGACTTGGTTACACTGGTTGCGGTTTAAATATGCCGCCGCCGCGCGCTTCCACTGCGTTTCGCGGTTGGCGGCGGCACTACCTCAGGCGCTGATGCGCTTTCATTGGCAGCTTGTCACGTGTGCTGCTTCGCGCTTTTCGGGGGGGGCGGGGCCTGAGGGTGGCACGTTCTGCGTCACTGTTTCCGCGGCCCGCCCCTCGAGGTATACTCGGCGCCATTTTTCTCTGGATTCCGTCTGCTGCGTGGCTGTCATCTACCTACCGCGGTCCGTGAGTGCCCTCGCGGGCGGCTTTATTCATTATACATGTCGCTTATGGGGTTCTCTTCGCTTATGTCTTTCAGGCAGGTCGAACTCTATTGGTTTCTCCTGGCCCTACCCCTCTTTTTAGTTATTAAACTTTGTGAGGCCTAGTGTGCTAATTACTCCCACTTCCCTAGCGGGTTATTGGGGCATCCCGGGTTGCTGTCATAGCGTGAATCCCTATCGGCCTATTGTGCCGCTATAATCACCATATGGAGGCGTCTCAGGATAATGTGCTTGGGGTTCCTTCGGGACAAGCCCGGCTGTGTGTAGCTTGTGGGGTGTCCCCTACTAGTGCTGACAATGTGCGGGTCTGTATAACTTGTGCCCAGCAGGTGCTTGCGCTGCAGCCTGGTTTACCAGCGGCTGGGCCTGCGCCACGTATGGTTTTACCAACGCCCCCAAGCTTGAATTTGACTCCCATTGAGTTGCATACCAGTTGCATACCAGTGGGGATTCTCAGCCTGATGTGTCTACTAGACTGGCTAGTGTTGAGAAGTTGCTTGATAATACCTTGGCACGTAAGGCCTCTGCTAAGAAGCAGCACTTGACGCCTGATGTCACTCTTTTCCCTCGGAGTCATCTGATGAGAGGCCCAGGGGTCATGACGATTCTGGCACTGACCCCTGGGCCCCAGATGATACTGATAGGCTGTTGGCTCAGATTTTTGAGGTACTGTCTATCTCTCCCCCGGTTGCGTCCCCCAGGCAGCAGGGGGAATTGTTTCATACTGCTAAGCCACGTTTAGAGTTTCCTGAGCAAGCCCATTTTAATAATCTCGTGCTCAAGGAATGGGCGTCCTAGCAGGCTCCCTGGAGTCCATAAGAGTTGGGATAAGAGGTATCCCTTTCCTGCTGAGGTGGTGAAGCGTTGGTCATCCCCTCCAGATGTGGATGCCCCGGTCCTAGGGTTATCTAACACCTCTCTCATGCATTCCCCTGACTCTACTACGCTGCGGGATAGTGAGGACCGGCGTATTGATCAGCTGGCGTCCATTGCCTTTGCCTGTGTGGGGACAGCGCTGCGCCCAGTCTGTGCCATTACAGCGGTGGCTATTAGGACCCTGCTTAGAAGTGTCCTAGATGGTGCTCCTGATGATGTGTCTAGTGAGGAATTTAATGCACTCTCTCATTGTTAGGTTTTTGTGACTTATGTCCTCTCTGCCTTGGATGATACCATTAGGATGTGTGGCAGAGTCTCTGCCCTAGTGGTGGCTATACGCCGCTCGTTTGGCTGCGCCAGTGGGCAGCTGACACCGCTGCCAAGAAGGCTCTCACTGGTTTTCCCTTCAAAGGACTACGCCCGTTTGGAGACCCCCTGTTTGCTAAGGGAGGCAGGTTACCCCCAGCGCAGGAGGCAGTCTCTGCCCTTTCGGGGCCAGGGCTCCTTTTCTTCCCCCTACCATGGATCCAGACAGGGGAGGGGTGTCTCCCTTACTGGGGCCCGAGGAAATTTCTGGGGTAGGGGCAGAGGACGTGGACGCCCTGGCTCATCCTTGGGCTCCAAGCCTAAGTCTTCTCCCAAGCCCCCTCAGGCATGAAGGGGCGCCCTCACCCATCTGGGTGGGGGGACGGCTTCAGCATTTTGCTCACATCTGGAGGCTTCATGTCTCAGACCGATGGATTCAGGAGGTAGTGTCCTCCGGTTACAAGATAGAGTTTGCTGCCTGGCCGCCCCCAAGATTCATCAGATCCCGGATGTCTCAGGACCCCATGTCAGCTCAGGCTCTAAATCTGGCGGTGCAAAGCCTTCTGGAGCTGGGGGGCATCTGTCAGGTCCTCTTATGAGAAAGGGGCAAGGGGTTCTATTCCAACCTTTTCACCGTGCCCAAAAGAGATGGGTCAGTCAGGCTCATCCTGGACTTGAAGATCCTCAACAAATTTGTCAGGTGCAGGCGCTTTCGCATGGAAACTTTGCACTCTGCTATCAGTTCCCTGCGTCCAGGGGACTTCATGACCTCTGTGGACATCAAGGATGCTTACCTTCATATTCCTGTATTCTTAGTTTACAGTACGTCCTGCTCCAGATAGATTACTTACACTTGGGTATTTCTCCGCCAGATGGTGCTGGACTGCAGAGACATCGAAAATAGGCTCCTCCCGGCCCCTCAAATACCCAGGGACCTCCCACAATCCCTGTAGGACTTTTTCCACCCATTCCATTAGTTATTTGCCTCTCAGCCTTGGCTGCGCTGGTCGGATGATGGTAGGCAGCACCGCTGTCGGGTGCTTAGCTGCGCTGCTCCACCGCAATCCCCCACCAAAGGGTAGGCGGTATAGGCATATGATGAGCCCCTTGCCCCTGTCTATTGGTGGGTCCTGTTAAGTGGCAGCTGTCCTCCCTCGCTCTCCCTTGTAGCCCTCGGGGGAGGGAGTGTGTGTATGTGTATTGGCTTTTGTGCTTCACTACATTATATTATTATGCTTGGTGTCAGTCACCGCGCTGACTTGGTTGCACTGTTTTAAAATTGCCGCCGCGCGCGCTTTCACTGTTTTCCGCACTTGGCGGCGGCGTTACCTCGGATGCTGGTGCGCCGTTATTGGCTGCTTGCCACATGTATGGATTCACGCTCTTCGGGGGGGCGGGGCTCGCTTTTGGCGCGTTCCGAGTCACTGTCCCTGCGGCCCGCCCCTCAAGGTATACCCGACGCTATTTTTTCTTGGTTCAGGCTGATACGTGACGGGCTTCTACCTACCGCGGTCCGTGAGTGCCCTCGCGGGCGGCTTTATTTACCGTTATTTACTTGACACTTACGGCTCCCCCTTGTTTATGTTTTTCAGACGGGCCGAACCCTCTTGGCTTCTCCCGGCCCTACTCACTCTATTTAGTTTATTAACTTGTGAGGCCTAGTGTTAATTACTCCCACTTCCCTAGCGGGTTATTGGGGCATCCCGGGTTGCTTTTATAGCGTCAATCCCCTATTGTGCCGCTATAATCATCATATGGAGGCGTCTCAGGATAATGTGCTTGGGGTTCCTTCGGGACAAGCCCGGCTGTGTGTTGCTTGTGGGGTGTCCCCTACTAGTGCTGACAATGTGCAGGTCTGTATACCTTGTGCCCAGCAGGTGCTTGCGTTGCAGCCTGGTTTTCCAGTGGCTGGGCCTGCGCCTCGTATCACTTCACCTACTCCCCCAAGCTTAAATCTCACTCCCACTGAGTTGCATACAAGTGGGGATTCTCAGCCTGATGTGTCTTCCAGACTGGCTAGTGTTGAGAAGTTGATTGCTAATACCTTGGCGCGTAAGGCCTCTGCAAAAAAGCGGCACTTAACGCCTGATGTCACTCTTTTCCCTAAGGAAGCTGATGAGTTTTTGGAACTGTCTGGCTATACCCCTTTGGAGGAAGGGGAGCTTTTCTCTGGCTCAGGGTCATCTGATGAGAGGCCCAGGGGTCATGATGATTCTGGCTCTGACCCCTGGGCCCCAGATGATACTGATAGACTGTTGGCTCAGATTATTGAGGTTCTGTCTATTTCTCCCCCTGTTGCGGCCCCCAGGCAACAGGGAGAACTGTTTCATGCTGCTAAGTCACGCTTGGAATTTCCTGAGCAAGCCCATTTTAATAACCTTGTGCTCAAGGAATGGGAGTGCCCCAGCAGGCTTCCCGGTGTACCTAAGAGTTGGGATAGGAAGTATCCTTTTCCTGCTGATGTGGTGAAGTGTTGGTCATCCCTTCCTGAAGTGGATGCCCCGGTCCTAGGGTTATCTAACACCTCTGTCATGCACTCCCCTGACTCTACTACCCTGCGGGATGCTGAGGACCGGCGCATTGATCAGCTGGCGTCCCATGCCTTTGCATGTGTGGGGACCGCGCTGCACCCGGTCTGTGCCTCGGCCATTACGGCTGTGGCTATTAGGACCCTGCTCAGAAGTATCCTTGATGGTGCCCCTGATGTGTCTAGGGAGGAGTTTAATGCACTCTCTAGTTGTGACGTTTTTGTGACTTATGTCCTCTCTGCCTTGGATGACACCATTAGAATGTGTGGCAGAACCTTGTGGTGGCTATACGCCACTTGGTTTGGCTGTGCCAGTGGGCTGCTGACAACGCTGCCAAGAAAGCCCTCACTGGAAAGCCTACGCCTGTTTGGGGACTGCCTGGACCTGTTTGCTAAGGGAGGCAGGTTACCCCAGCGCAGGTGGCAGTCTCGGCCCTTTCGGGGTCAGGGCTCCTTTTCCTCCCCCAAACCGTGGTGCTAGACAATGGAGGGGGGTTTCCTTTACTGGGGCCAGAGGAGACTTCTGGGGTAGGGGCAGAGCACGTGGATGTCCTGGCTCCTTCTGGGGCTCCAAGCTTTAAGTCCTCTTTCAAGCCCCCTCAGGCATGATGGGGCGCCCTCACCCATCCGGGTGGGGGGACGGCTTCAGCACTTTGCTCACGTCTGGAGGCTTCATGTCTCAGACCGGCGGATTCAGGAGGTAGTGTCCTCCGGTTACAAGATAGTTTGCTGCCGCCCCCCCCCCAAGGTTCATCAGATCCCGGATTCCTCAGGACCCTGTGTCAGCTCAGGATCTAGTGCAGGCGGTGCAAAGCCTTCTGGAGCTGGGGGTCATCTGCAAGGTCCCTTTAAGAGAGAGGGGCAAGGGCTTCTATTCCAACCTCTTCACAGTGCCCAAAAAAGATGGGTCAGTCAGGCCCATCCTGGACTTGAAGATCCTCAACAAATTTGTCAGGTGCAGGCGCTTTCGCATTGAAACTCTGCATTCTGCCATCAGTTCCCTGCGCCCAGGGGATTTCATGACATCTGTGGACATCAAAGATGCTTACCTTCATGTCCCTGTATTTCAAGGTCATCAAAGGTTCCTCAGGTTCGCTCTGGAGGATCAACACTACCAATTGTGGCATTGCCTTTTGGTCTCACTTCAGCTCCCAGGGTGTTCACCAAGGTGCTGGCAGGAGTGATGTCTCTGCTCACGTTTCAGGGCATCCGCGTGCTGCCCTACCTGGACGACATTCTCATCACTTCCCAGTCTCTACATCAGGCAGTTGGATACTCAGCTGGTGGTGTCCACCCTGGAGTAATTTGGCTGGGTGATCAACCACCCCAAGTCTTCTCTGTCTGCCTCCTTGGTGACTTCATTCCTGGGAATGAATCTGGATACAGTTCAGGCAAGGATTTTTCTTCCTCAGCAGAAGGTGGACAGTCTGATTGTGCAGGTCCAGTTCCTGCTATCTTGTCATCATCCCTCCATCAGACAGGGAATGCAGCTGGTGGGCCTGATGGTGGCGTGCTTTGAGGCGGTCCCTTATGCTCAGTTCCACTTGAGGCCTCTGCAACTCCACCTCTTGTCAGTATGGTACAAGGATCCTGCATCCCTGGACCAGGTCCTTGTTCTATCCCCCCTAGCCAGGCGGTCCCTCTCGTGGTGGCTGGACTCCAGGAACCTGTTGGCGGGCAGATCCTTTCTGGCCTCCTTGACCCAACACCTTCGGGGCCGGCCTGTTAAGGTACGCTCAGGCAACCAGACAGCGGTTGCCTACATCAATCATCAGGGGGGGACCCGAAGCAAGGGGGCCCTCAAGGAAGTGTCTCTGATCCTGTTCTGGGCGGAGGACAATGTTCCCTGCATATCAGTTGTGTACATTCCAGGGGTGGAGAATCTGCAGGCAGACTCTCTGAGCAGGAGGACCTCTCGCCTGGGAGAATGGTCCCTCTGCGAGAGGGTGTTTCACTCTCTATGTCACCGTTGGGGCCAACCAGATGTGGATCTGTTTGCGTCCCGTCACAATCACAAGCTCCCGGCCTTTGTCTCCCTGTCCCAGGACCCTCTGGCCTTGGCCACAGATGCTCTAGCAATGCCATGGCAGGACTTTCAGCTCCTGTATGTCTTTCCCCCATTCCCCCTGTTGGGCAGGGTTCTGCGCAAGATAGCTCAGGAGGGGGTGCCAGCTATCCTGGTGGCTCCTAGGTGGCCAAGAAGAGTGTGGTTCGCAGACGTGGTGCAGCTGGCAGTAGATCAGTACGCTCTGCCCAGGGTGCCAGACCTGCTCACCCAGGGTCATTTACGCCATCCCAATTTACAAACTCTGGCTTTGACGGCCTGGCTGCTGAAACCTCTATCTTGATGGAGAAGGGCCTGTCTGCCTCTGTTGTTGATACCATGATAAAGGCTAGAAAGAAGTCTTCTTCTATTTACTATAGGGTTTGGCGTGCCTACATTGACTGGTGTGAGTCTAGGTCTCTTCCCTGTCGTGTGTTCTCTATTCCCAGGATCCTGGAGTTCCTGCAGCATGGGTTGGAGCTGGGGCTCCAACTCGGTACTCTGAAGGGTCATGTCTCTGCCCTGGCTGTTTTCTTCCAGAAGTCCTTTACCCAGCATTATCAGGAGTTTTTTCCAGGGGGTTAGTCATGTGCGTCCCCCACGTAAGCCTATGTTGCCTGTTTGGGATTTGAACTTGGTCTTGTCTGCCTTGCAGGGTGCTCCCTTTGAACCTGTGCAGGAGGCTGCCCTGGTCATTCTTACTCTCAAGGTTGTTTTTTTGGTTGCTATCACTTCTGTTAGGCATGTTTCTGAGTTGGCGGCGCTTTCCATCCAGCCCCCCTACCTTGAGAGACACTAGGACAAGGTGGTGTTTCGCTTCAAGCCAGATTTTCTGCCTAAGGTCGTGTCTGCCTTTCATCTAAATCAGAACATTGTTCTTCCTTCCTTGTGCCCTAATCCTAGTAACGCTAGGGAGAGGGTTTTGCATTTCTTGGATGTGGTTAGGTGTCTGAAGTACTATCTGGTGGCTACTGCACCTTTCAGAAAAACTGATGCTCTTTTTGTGGTCCCTTCTGGTCCTAGGAAGGGTTTGGCTCCTGCTAAATCTACTGTCAGCAAATGGATCCGTCAGGCTGTGATTCAGGCCTACTCTGCTAAGGGGAAGAATTCTTCCTTCCGTGCTATTGGTGCCTCTTGGGCTTTTCAGCACCAGGCTTCTGTTGAACAAGTTTGCAAGGCTGCTACTTTGTCTTCTGTTCATACTTTTTCAAAGTTTTACAAGGTTGATGTTAGGGCCTCAGCTGATGCTGCTTTTGGCCGCGAGGTTGTGCAGGCGGCAGAGGTCTGACCTTTCTGTTGTTACCTTTGGGGATCCCACCCTACTTTATAGACACTGCTATTGGATGTCCCAAGAGTAATGAATCCCATCTGGAGCAGGACGTACTGTATACTAAGAATGATACAATTATGTGATTACTCACCTGTAGAATTGTTGTTATGAGTATACAGTACGTCCTGCTCCACCCCACCCTTGGTTTGCATTATCCTTGGATCCCCTGTATGGTGATTGTTAGCATTGTATTCTAAGTATGCAGCACGTCCTGCTCCAGATAGTATTCATAACAGCTGGGTTTACCTCCACAAGAGGGCGCTTTTCTGCAGAGATGGCAAAAAAGAGGCCCGTCCCGGTCCATATATACCCGGGACCTCCCACTAATTCCCCAGAATTTTCTCTCCAGTGGGCTGCAAAGGTCAAGATGATGGCTTCTCTTCTCGCAAGTGAGCTGGGCTTACCGCCCATGACCCTGTAGGACTATTCCCACCCGTTCCATCTTTTATTCTGCCTCCCAGCTTTTGGCTGCGTGGTCAGGTGATGGTAGGCAGCACCTATTATTCTTGGTGTGCCACACACCCCGCTTCACCTTTAGATATTCATCCATTATTGGGTTAATCCACCGCAGGTGACGTAGTGCAGAGAGGAAGTCTTGTAACGAGCCCCCTTCCGGCCTATATATACCTGGTACCTCCCCTCAATCACCAGTATTTTTCTCTCTGCTTGCTGACAAGTCAGAAGATGGAAGTCTCCTGCTTACAAGTAGGCCGGGGTATTCTTACCCCGCCACCCCCCTTTTGGTCTATTTCTGCCCAGTTTGAGTTTGTATACCTTTATGGTGAAATGGAAGCCTCCCAGCCTAGGCTGCTCACCGGGCAAATGGTAGATGCCACTTTATGTGCCTAGGAGCTTATCTCCTACCGCTCGACCTCATGCGTGGGGCAATGCGGCTATCCGGCATGGTGATCCGGAAATGGGATGCCCCTGTCCCGAGGGTCCCCTTAGCCCCTTACTCTCCCGTTACGGTCCCTTCTCCCTTCACTACGGGGGGGGGGGGGGTATAGAGGGTTGTGTATTATGTATAGTGTTTCACTGTATTGCTGTCTTTTACATGTGTGTGTTCACTTTGTGCACATAAACAGACTGCGCAGCGTGGTGCGCTTAGTCTGTTATGCTGGAGCTCCGGGCAGATCCTCTAAAAAAAAAAAAAAAAAATAAAAAAAAAAAAAAGTTTCAACAGTGGCCAGTGTGTTGGTCAGCTTTATGGGAGCGGGGCAGCGGACCGCGCTCAGCAGTTGGGCTTGCCGCCTCAGTCTGCGACCCCTCCCGCCTCCCCCCTTCCCCGTTGTCTCCGTGCGGCAGCCTGGTGGCTGCGCTTATGCTTCTCCTCCCCCTCCTCCACCGCCTGGCTGTGCGTAAACCAGCGCAGCTGGTGGCAATCTCTCAATGAATTGGGCGCACTTGAGGACGCTTCTGACCGGGTTGTAGGGGGCGGCTCCCTGTGACGCGGGGGGGCGTGGCGCCGGCGGGAGCGTCGCTCGGCGGCCCCGGCCTCACTTCCTCCCTGTCTCTGTTAAGAGAAGTCACGTGGGGGGGCGCGCGCTGCAGCACACGTGTGTTTTGTTATCTGCTGCTGCTGCTGCTACATTGTCCCTCCGGTCCTGCGTTGGCCTGTCAGGTAAGCGGCCCCGCTTTGGTGGGGTCCGAGAGTGAGATTTCTTTTTGTCCTTATTTCTTATTATGGAGAAAAAAGGGGGATATTTGGGAAGCGTTTAAAGAGGCTCTCTTATCATTTATATATGATGCATAAGACATGCTGCATGTGTTACACTTATATGGGGATCTGATGGTTTGTTTCTTTCCTTTCAGATCCTGGTATCCCTGATTATAGCGGCCCTCCGGCTCTATGTTGCCTGGCTAGTCTTTCTTTTTTAGAAAAGAAAAAGGGGGATATTTTTTATATATAAAGTTTACACATTTAATATATATATTCATATATATATATATATATTTACTAAGGGGGACCTTTTCTTAAACATTTTTGATAAGGGGGCATCCCGGGTTGGCTTATGCCTTAAAAATCCCAGTATTTGCGATACCATAAATCACCAATATGGAAGCTTCCGTTACTACCGGAAACGACTCGTCAGAGCCGTCCAGGGGGTGTGTAAAATGTGGGGCTGATGACGCTCCCGGCTGATGATGTCTTTATTTGCATTCCTTGTGCAAAGCAGAGTATTGCGCGTCAGTCTGCTGGCCCGTCGCAACTTCCATCATCTCCTGCCTCTCCCTCCCTGTTCCGGACCCCGCATGACACTGTCAAAAGTGGGGATTCGCAATCCGAGGTGGCGGCAAAGTTGGCCAGCCTTCGGAAAGTATTGCCCGTTAAGGCAGGGTTGAAGGCCCCTGCAAAACGGAAGCGCCTGACTCCAGTATCTTCGGCTCCACAGGACGAATTATGTGAGCCTGTGGAATGGTCCGATGGCTCCCCGGATGAGGAGGAATTCCTCTTGGAGTCAGATGAGCCGGCAGATCAGCTTGAGGCTGATGCGACTGGCGATTGGTCGGCGGGGGTTGCCCTTGACACCCCCTCCATTTTGGCTCAAATGTTTGAAATTTTGAATTTAGATCCGCCTGAGGCTGTCACCCTGCCAAGGGGCCAGTTGTTTAAAGAGCCTCAGCCGCGTTTGGTTTTTCCCAGACAGCACCACTTTGAGAGGGTGGTCCTTAAGGAATGGGAACATCCCACGCGGTTATCTGGAATCCCTTCCAGGTGGGAAAGGCGTTATCCCTTTCCGCCAGAATTGGTGAAGCTTTGGTCCATTCCTCCTGAAGTCGATACCCCTGTGCTAGGGCTCTCTAGCACCGCTATGGTACAGTCTGCTGAGACCACTGTCCCTAAAGATGGGGAGGATCGTCGGATTGACCAGTATGCTTGCCATGGCTTTATTTATGCTGGGTCAACAATGCGCCCTGTGTGCGCTTCGGCCCTTCTTCTATTAGCAGTGAGATCTGTAATCCAGGGGCTATACGAGGATCTCAATCCCGCTTGTAATGAGTTCGCTGCGCTTAAGCAGTGTGAATCTTTTGTGTCCTACGTTCTATCCGCTCAGGACGATGCGCTGGCTATGAGTAGCAAGACAGCGGCAATGCTGGTGGCCATTCGTCGGTCTGTATGGCTGCGACAGTGGTCGGCGGATTCAGCTTCTAAAAAGGTGCTCACATCTCTCCCCTTTTTGGGGCTGCGTCTGTTTGGGGAGAGAATTGATTCTGTCGCGAAAGGTGGTAAGATGCCACAGCACAGGAGGCCTCGATGCCCCTTTAGGGGGGCAGGTTCTGGTAGGCCTTCCTTTCGGGGATACAGAGCGGGTAGGGCTGCTTCCCTTCCCTCTACCAGTCGTACAGGTTGGACTCGGGGGAGGGGCCGTGGCCGTCCCGCCCAGTCCTGGGTCTCCAAGCCCAAACCTGCTGGTAAGCCCGCTCAGCAATGAGGGGCTGCCCTCACCCGTGCGGGTGGGGGGACGATTACGACACTTCTCCCAGGTTTGGAACCGGGAAGTTCCGGACAGATGGATTCAGGAGGTAGTGTCGTCCGGTTACAAGCTGGAATTCGAGTCTCGCCCTCCTTCACGGTTCTTTCGGTCTCGGGTGCCCATCGATCCTGTCGCCGCACAGGGGCTCCTGGCGTCGGTAAAGAATCTACTAGAGATGGCGGTCATCCGGCCGGTACCGCGCTTAGAGACGGGCCTCGGTTTCTACTCCAATCTGTTCGCAGTCCCCAAGAAAGATGGGTCAGTTCGTCCCGTCTTGGACCTGAAGTTACTCAACAGGTTCATCCGGTTTCGGAAGTTTCGCATGGAAACCTTGCGCACTGCCGTCGGCTCCCTTCGGCAAGGGGACTTCATGACGTCCATAGACATCAAGGATGCTTACCTTCATGTTCCCATCTGCTTTGGTTGGGTGATCAACTTCCCCAAGTCCTCCCTCGCTCCGGCCAGGGTAGTGTCCTTCCTGGGGATGCAGTTGGACTCTCATCAGCACAGTGTGTTTCTTCCCCAGTCCAAAATTCATCTGATTCAGGAGTTGGCTCGGGTCCTACTCTCCAATCCTCGGCCGTCCATCCGTCTGGGGATGAGGCTGGTAGGGTTGATGGTTGCCTCCTTCGAGGCAGTTCCTTTTGCTCAATTCCACACGAGGACGCTTCAGCTTTATCTGTTGGCGTCTTGGGACCGACGGCTTCGGTCGCTGGATCAGCCCTTCCAGTTGTCCTCCCGGGTCCGGCAGTCCCTCCAGTGGTGGTTGGTCTCGACCAATCTCGTAAAGGGCAGGTCTTTCCTGACCCCTCTTTGGGAAATTGTCACCACGGACGCCAGTCTGACGGGATGGGGCGGATTCTGGAAGGAGCTGCAGTTCCAGGGGCAATGGGGACCTCAGGAGGCCCACTTACCCATCAATATTCTGGAACTGAGAGCCATCCGTCAGGTGCTTGCTCTCCTGACTCAGCACGTCCTGGGCCTTCCGGTCCAGGTGCGTTCAGACAATCGAACAGCGGTTGCTTACATCAATCATCAGGGAGGGACTCGCAGCCTGAGTGCTCTCAGGGAGGTGTCCCTGATCCTGACCTGGGCAGAGGCCCATGTTCCTTGTCTCTCGGCGGTATACATTCCAGGAGTGGAGAACCAGGAAGCGGACTGGTTGAGCAGGGGCTCTCCCCGTCTGGGAGAATGGGCTCTCCATCCTCGGGTGTTTTGCTCACTATGTCTCCGATGGGGGACACCGGAGGTGGACCTGTTTGCCTCTCTTCACAATCGCAGGCTCCCGAACTTCGTGTCGCTTCTGATTCAGTCGTTAAGACTCTGATCAGTGCTCGGAAGAGGTCTTCTTCTATCACTTACTATAGGACTTGGAAAGCCTATATCGCCTGGTGCGAGATAAGATCTTTTCCTTGTAGGGTCTTTTCAGTCTCCAGGATTCTGGAGTTTTTACAATCAGGGCTGGACTCTGGTCTTCAGCTTAGTACATTGAAAGGGCAAGTTTCTGCCTTATCTATCTTTTTTCAGAAGCGTGTTGCGCTTAAACTTTTGGTTAAAACTTTTTTCCAGGGGGTTACGCATGTGCGGCCTCGCAGGAAACCATTACTCCCTGTTTGGGACTTGAATTTGGTTCTTTCTGCTCTTCAGGCTCCTCCTTTTGAGCCCTTGCAAGATATTGGCTTGTCTACCCTGACTCAGAAGATTGTCTTCTTGGTAGCTATCACTTCGGTCCGGCGTGTCTCAGAGTTGGCGGCCTTAACTATCCAGGCGCCTTACTTTGAGAGGCTTCAGGATAAAGTGCTCTTTCGGTTCAAGCCAGACTTTCTTCCCAAGGTTGTTTCTGCTTTTCATTTGAACCAAGACATTGTTCTTCCCTCCTTGTGTCCTAATCCTAAGAATGACAAAGAGAGGGTGTTGCATTGCTTGGATGTAGTACGCTGTGTTAAGTACTACTTGATTATCACGTCTCCTTTTCGTAGGACAGATTCCTTTTTTGTTGTGCCCCATGGGCCTAAGAAAGGTTTGGCACCAGCCAAATCGGTCATTAGCAAGTGGATACGTCAGGCCGTTACTGCGGCCTATTCTGCGAAGGGGAAAGTTCCCCCTTTTCGTATCACTGCTCATTCTACTCGCGCCATTGGGGCGTCTTGGGCTTTTCAGCACCAAGCTTCTGTTGAACAAGTTTGTATGGCCGCCACTTGGTCTTCTGTTCATACTTTTTCTAAGTTTTACAAAGTTGATGTGCGAGCCTCAGCGGATGCTGTTTTTGGCCGCAAGGTTCTGCAGACTGCAGTCATTTAAGTTATGCTTCACCTGGCCTTGAGTTGCCCAGCCCTTGTGGACACTGCTTTTGGATGTCCCAATAATGGATGAATATCTAAAGGTGAAGCGGGGTGTGTGGCACACCAAGAATAATACCATTTTGTGAGTACTCACCTGAAAAATGGGTATTGTTGGTGTGCCACACACCCCGCTTCACTCCCACCATTTTTCGGGTAGTTCCGAAGCCTTTATATGGTGAAGCTTTTTTATTTATATCAAATTTGATTTTGAGGTTACTGGTGGAATACTGGTACCTTGTCTTTCTGCTTTTTAAATATACTGGTGATTGAGGGGAGGTACCAGGTATATATAGGCCGGAAGGGGGCTCGTTACAAGACTTCCTCTCTGCACTACGTCACCTGCGGTGGATTAACCCAATAATGGATGAATATCTAAAGGTGAAGCGGGGTGTGTGGCACACCAACAATACCCATTTTTCAGGTGAGTACTCACAAAATGGTATTATTGGTGCTTTGTCAGGAGCTTGCTCCTACCGCAAATCCCCCACCAAAGGGTAGGCTGTCCAGGTTTGGTGAACCTGAATTGGGATGCCCCGTCTGCTATGTGCCCTCCCCAGCAGAACTTGGGTGTCATTATGGGCATCCATCTCCCCCTTCTCCCACTATCCCAGTTCGTCGGGGGGGGGGGGGTATGCGTGCGCTGTACTTGTATGCATGTGTTTTTATGTGTGCACTGTTGCATGGAGCTACCGCACTGGCTATCAGGGCCAGTCCAGGAGTCCTCTCTGATCCGGCGCCATTATGCTGCCTCTCTTTTTTAAAATTGCCGCTGCTGACGCGCGCCCTGCGGCGTCAGCGGTGACGTCATCGGGGGGCCTGTTTGGTGCTGATTGGCTGCGGGGAGGCTGTCTCTCAGCCTGTCCCCACGCTTCCTGGAGGAGGCGTGGCTTAACAGTCGGCGCGCTCCGCGTGTTTTCCTTCTTGCTGCCTGCCCCTCCAGGATCCTTCCTGCGCCATTTTGGATCCCCGACTGGCTCATTGCTGCTCCCTCCGCGGTCCGTGAGTGCCCCTGCAGGCTGTGTGTTTTTAATTATCACTTTATTGCATTCTCATGGGTGTATTTTTTATGACTTACAGGCGGGAAAACTGCTTTAGAGGTTTCTCCCGGTCCTGTCCCCTCTAT
Organism: Gastrophryne carolinensis; assembly: GCA_027917425.1. Taxonomy (NCBI): domain Eukaryota; kingdom Metazoa; phylum Chordata; class Amphibia; order Anura; family Microhylidae; genus Gastrophryne; species Gastrophryne carolinensis. The sequence continues at coordinate 199,125,857 of CM051235.1, forward strand.
TAGTTCCCTGTAACTTTATTAGAGGCCTAAGTGGTTAAATCCTCCCACTATCCCAGCGGACATTTGGGGCATCCCGGGTAGCTGTATAGCGTAATTCCTATTGGCTTGTTGTGCCACTGAAATCACCATATGGAGGCTTCACAAGATATTGTGATCAGGGTCCCATTGGGACAAGCCCGGCTGTGTGTTGCGTGTGGGGTCTCCTGTTAGCGATGAAGTGCGGGTCTGTGCACCCAGCAGGCGCTTGCGCGGCACTCTGAGCTGCCTGTGTCCGGGTCTGCACCCACCATGTCCTCTCCCACACCCCCTCGCTTAATTATGACTTCCAGTGAGATCAATACTAGTGGGGAGTCTCAGCCTGATGTGTCTGCCAGGCTGGCCAGCATTGAGAGATTGATTGCTAGCTCTGCAGCCCATAAGGCCCAGCTAAAAGACGGCACGTGGCGCCTGCTGCGTCAGCCTTTCCTTTGGAGACTGAAGATTTCCTTGATTTATCTGACTATACCCCGCTTGAGGAGGGGGAATTATTCTCTGATTCAGAATTTTCTGATGATCAGCATTACCTTGGCGCTGATGCCGGCTCAGAGCATTGGGATGCTGATGACACCCATAGACTTTTGACTCAAATCTTTGAAGTGCTTTCCATTTCCCTCCCTGCTGCGGCACCCAAGCAACAGGGGGAATTGTTTGGTACTGCAAAGCCACGTTTGGAATTTCCAGAACAGGCACATTTCAATAATCTGGTTCTCAAAGAATGGGAGCGGCCTAGCCGGCTTCCTGGTATCCCAAAGGGATGGGATAAAAGGTACCCTTTTCCCTCGGATGTGATTAAATATTGGTCAACTCCCCCGGAAGTGGATGCCCCTGTTTTGGGGTTGTCTAACACTTCTGTGGTGCATTCCCCTGATTCCACTACCTTGAAGGATAGTGAGGACCGGCGTATTGACCAGCTGGCTTCCCATGCCTTTGCCTGTGCAGGATCAGCCCTGCGCCCGGTCTGTGCTTCTGCTATTACTGCAGTGGCCATTCGGTCTCTGGTCAAGGGCCTTTTGGAAGGCTCTCCTGATGTTCCTTCTAGTGCCTTATCACAATGTGAGATGTTTATCACTCATATTCTTTCTGCCTTAGATGACACCATTAGGATGTGTAGCAGGACCTCGGCTCTGGTTGTTTCTATTCGCCGCTCGGTCTGGCTGCGCCAGTGGGCAGCTGACAATGCTGCTAAGAAGGCTCTCACAGGGCTACCCTTTAAGGGGCTGCGCCTTTTTGGTGACCGGTTGGACCTTTTTGCAAAGGGAGGTAAGTTGCCCCAATGCAAAAGACAGCCGCGGCCCTTTCGGGGTTCAGGGTTCTTTACTCCCTCCTTTCGTGGATCCAGGTCAGGGAGGGGGGTTTCCTTTGCGGGGCGCAGGGGAGACTTCTGGGGCAAGGGCAGAGGCCGTGCCCGTCCCGGATCCTCCTGGGGATCCAAGCCCAAATCTATCATCAAGCCCGCTCAGCCATGAAGGGGCGCCCTCACCCTTATGGGTGGGGGGACGGCTGCGGCTCTTTGCTCATGTCTGGGGGCAACAGGTCTCAGACAGGTGTATTCTGGAGGTTGTGTCCTCCGGCTACAAGCTAGAGTTCGCTGCATGGCCCCCTCCAAGATTCCTCAGGTCTCGGATTCCTCTACACCCCCTAGCAGCTCAGGGTCTGTTTCTGGCTGTATAGAGCCTATTGGATATGGGGGTCATCTGTCCGGTCCCTCCGGGAGAGAGAGGTCAAGGTTATTATTCCAATCTCTTCACATTACCCAAAAGGGATGGTTCCATCAGGCCCATCCTGGACTTAAAGCTTCTCAACATGTTCATCAGAACCAGACTCTTTCACATGGAGACCCTGAGCTCCGCGATCAGCTCTTTGCGCCCGGGGGACTTCATGACCTCCATAGACATCAAGGATGCTTACCTTCATGTGCCAGTCTTCCCAGGGCATCAGCGGTTCTTCAGGTGTGCCGTGGAGGACCAGCGCTACCAATTTGTGGCACTTCCCTTCGGTCTCACCTCAGCCCCCAGAGTGTTCACCAAGGTGCTGGCGGGGGTGATGGCCCGTCTCAGAGCCGGGGGCATTCGCATTCTCCCTTATCTGGACGACCTTCTCATTACATCTCCTTCTCTCCAGCAGGCAGAATTGGATACCCAGACGGTGGTAACTGCCCTGGAAAAGTTCGGATGGGTGATCAATTATCCCAAGTCCTCCCTCTCTCCGTCCCGGGTGACCTTCTTCCTGGGCATGAATCTGGAAACAATTCAGGCCAGGATTTTTCTTCCTCAGCAGAAGGTGGATTCTCTTCAAGCTCTGGTTCATTTCCTGCTGTCCAGTCCTCATCCTACCATCAGGCAAGGGATGCAATTGGTGGGACAGATGGTGGCCTGCTTCGAGGCAGTCCCTTACGCTCAATTTCACATGAGACCCCTTCAGCTCCATCTCCTTTCAGCCTGGTACAATTGTCCCCTGTCTCTGGATCAGACCTTTGTTCTCTCTCCTCTGGTCCGGCGGTCCCTCCTGTGGTGGCTGGACTCGAGGAATCTTCTGGGGGGCAGGTCATATTCTAAGTATACAGTACGTCCTGCTCCAGATATAATACTTACACTTGGGTTATCCTCCGCCAAATAGCGCTGTGCACTGCAGACATGCAAAAACAGGCTTCTCCCGGCCCTTCATATACCCAGGGACCTCCCACAAATCCCCAGATTTCTCTGCAGTGCTGACTGCGAAGACGTGAAGTACCACTCTCTTGCAGGTGAGCGGGGCTATTACAGCCTGCGGCCCTGTTGGACTACTCCCACCCGTCCTACTTGTGATGTGCCTCCCAGCCTGGGCTGCGCTGGTTGGGTGAAGGTAGGCAGCACCATGCGTGCTTATGGAGCCTTGCTCCACCGCAGTCCCCCACCAAAGGGTAGGCGGTTTAGGCTGATGGTGAGCCTTTAGGGGATGCCCCTCCCGCATCTTGCCCCATGCCCCGTGTAGCGGTGGACCCTGTGTAAAGGGTCGCCATCCTCCCTCGTTCCCACCTTAGCCCGGGGGAAAGAAAGGGGGGGGAGGGGTTTGTGAGTGGCGGCCTCAGTGTACCCTATTACACGCTTATGCCTTTTGTATCGCGTTTGACTGCGAATGGGTGTCAGAGCCACGCTGTTTTACTCTTATCTTGTATTGGTCGCCGCCGCGTCTTTCCTATTTGGTTGTACTGCATGGCGGCGGCGGCGGCGGCTTTGCAGACGCTGCGGCGTCTATTTTTTAACTTGTAGTGGCTCTTCTGAGGCAATCCACTCGATCAATTCCACTTCGGGCGTTTCTGCCCTGCTGTCTATAGGCTACGTGTTTTTGGAGCTTCGCGCTCTCTGGGGGGGGGCGGGGTCCCGGCTTGGCGCTCTGCGTCACGGCCCGCCCTTCGAGGTTCGCTTAGCGCCATTTTTACTCGCGCACGTGTGGTGAAGACCGTCCTCCCCCCTCTGTCTGTAAGTGTCCTCGCGGGCGACCTTGTTTTACTTTTTATGACTCCCTTGCGCATGGCTCTGACATTCTTGTTCCCTTTATGTCTTTCAGACCGTGGATTCCGGTGGCTTCTCCCGGCCCGGTGTAGCTCCCGGTTGAGACTATTAAACTTACTCCCACTTCCCCGCGGGTTATTGGGGCATCCAGGGTAGCTTACAGCGTCAATCCCTACTGGCCTATTGTGCCGATTAATCACCATATGGAGGCATCCCAGGATATTGTGAACGGGGTTCCTTCGGGACAAGCCCGGCTGTGTGTAGCTTGTGGGGTCTTACCTAGCAGCGGTGACAATGCACGGGTCTGTGTTCCTTGTGCACAGCAGGCGTTATCGGTTCTTCCCGCCTCTTCAGTGGCTGGGTCTGCACCTCGCCTTACTTCACCTACTCCCCCAAGCCTGAGTCTAACCCCCAATACAAGCGGGGATTCTCATCCTGATGTGGCTACTAGACTGGCCAGTGTTGAAAGATTGCTTGCTAGCTCATTAGCGCGTAAGGCCACCGCAAAGAGGCTTCATTTAACCCCTGACTCTGCTCTTTTCCCTATGGAATCTTTCTCTATGGAATCTGATGAGTTGTTGCATCCTTACGGCCTTGGACGAAGGGGGGCTGTTCTCTGACTCAGGGTCATATGACGAGGAGTCAAGGGGTCATGACGAGTCTGGTTCCGAGCACTGGACCTCGGATGATATTGACAGACTGCTGGTTCAGATTTTTGAAGTTTTGTCCATCTCTCCCCCTGTTGCGGCTCCCATGCAAAGGGGTGAGCTTTTTCATACTGCTAAGGCTCGTCTGGAATTTCCAGAGCAAACCCATTTCAACAGCCTCGTGCTTAAAGAATGGGAACATCCCAGTAGACTTCCCGGGATCCCTAAGAGTGTGGATAGGAAGTATCCCTTCCCTGCTGACTTGGTTAAGTGCTGGTCATCGCCCCCCAAGGTCGATGCTCCTATTCTAGGTTTGTCCAACACCTCTATTATGCACTCCCCTGACACTACTACGCTGCGGGATTCTGAGGACCAGCGCATTGACCAATTGGCATGCCATGCCTTTGCATTTGGGGGAGCGACTCTGCGCCCGGTTTGCGCCTTAGCCATTTCGGCAGTAGCGCTCAGGGCCATGGTCAGGAATGCACTCGATGGCACAGATGAGTTGCCACCTGATACTGTCAATGCACTGTCTAACTGTGTTGTGTTTGTAAACTTTATTCTGTCTGCATCGGACGATGCTATCAGGATGTGTGCCATATCTTCTGCCCTGGCGGTAGCTATACGCTGCGCGGTTTGGTTGCGCCAGTGGGCTGCTGACAATGCCGCTAAGAAAGCCCTTACTGGGCTTCCATTTAAGGGGCTGCGCCTGTTTGGGGACCGTCTAGACCTCTTCGCCAAGGGAGGCAAGTTACCCCAGCGCAGGCGGCAGATTCGGCCCTTTCGAGGCAAGGGAACCCTTTCGATCCCCTACCGTGGGGCTAAACAGGGAAAAGGGGTGTCCTTCGCTGGGTCCTGCGCAGATTCCTGGCACAGGAATAAAGGACGCCGTCCTGGTTCCTCCTGAGGGGTCCAAGCCCAAAGCCCCTCCCAAGACCCCTCAGGCATGAAGGGGCGCCCTCACCCGTCAGGGTGGGGGGGGACGTCTGCAGCACTTCGAGCATGTCTGGAGGCGCCACGTCTCAGACCGGTGGATTCAGGAGGTAGTGTCCTCCGGCTACAAGATTTGCTGTACGGCCCCCCCACCAGATTCATTGGGTCCCGGATTCCACAGGACCCTGCCTCAGCACAGGTCTTGTTGCTGGCCGTGCAAGGTCTCCTGGATCTAGGGGTCATTTGCAAGGTCCCCTTAGGAGACAGGGGCATGGGGTTCTATTCCAACCTTTTCACAGTACCCAAGAAGGATGGGTCAGTCAGGCCCATTCTGGATTTGAAGATCCTCAACAAATTTGTCAAGAACAGGCACTTTCACATGGAAACTCTGCGCTCGGCCATTGGCTCTCTGCGCCCAGGGGACTTTATGACGTCCGTAGACATCAAGGATGCTTACCTTCACGTCCCGGTGTTTCCAGGACACCAAAGGTTTCTCAAATTTGCACTGAAAGATCAGCATTTCCAATTTGTGGCCTTACCATTCGGCCTCACGTTGGCTCCCAGGGTGTTCACCAAGGTGCTGGCAGGGGTGATGTCCCTGATAAGGCTAAGGGGCATACGCGTGCTGCCCTACCTGGACGATATACTCATCACCTCTTGGTCTCTGCGGCAGGCAGAGTTGGACACTCAGCTGGTAGTGTCCACCCTGGAGTCCTTCGGCTGGGTGGTCAATTACCCCAAGTCCTCTCTGTCCCCCTCCTCGGTGACTCCGTTCCTGGGAATGATTCTGGATACGGTTCAGTCAAGGATATTCCTTCCTCAACAGAAGGTGGAAGCTCTGACTGCGCAGGCGAGGTTCCTGCTCTCGTGCCCACAGCCCTCCATCAGGCAGGGAATGCAGCTGGTGGGTCTGATGGTGGCAAGCTTCGAGGCGGTGCCCTTTGCCCAGTTCCACCTTCTGTCAGTATGGGACAAGAACCCAGCGTCATTGGACGGGGTCTGTGTGCTTCCCCCCTCGGTCAGACGATCCCTTGCGTGGTGGCTGGACCACGGGAACTTGATAGGGGGCAGGTCTTTTCTGGCCCCCTCGTGGGAGACGGTCACAACGGATGCCAGTCTGTCAGGTTGGGGGGGATTCTGGAAGTCCCTGCGCTTCCAGGGGAAGTGTGGTCCTCAGGAAGCCATTTACCCATCAACATTCTGGAATTGTGGGCAGTCAGGTTGGCACTGGAGCGGTTGACCCAACACTTGAGGGGTCTGTCGGTCCAGGTACGCTCAGACAACAGAACGGCGGTTGCCTAGATCAACTATCAGGGAGGGACCCGGAGCAAGGGTGCCCTCCAGGAGGTGTCTCAGATTCTGACATGGGCGGAGGCCAATGTACAATGCATTTCGGCTGTTTACATTCCGGGGGCGGAGAATCTGCTAGCAGACGCTCTGAGCAGGGGGACGTCCCTCGAGGTATACCGACGCCATTTTGTCTGCTTGTTCGGCTTCTGCGTGACGGGCTTCTACCTACCGCGGTCCGTAAGTGCCCTCACGGGCGGCTTTATTACCGTTCTTTTATTATTGTTTGCTTACGGCTACCTTTTATGATGTCTTTCAGACGGGCGAACCTATTGGCTTCTCCCGGCCCTCTATTAGTTGATTAACTTGTGAGGCCTAGTGTAATTACTCCCACTTCCCTAGCGGGTTATTGGGGCATCCCGGGTTGCTATATAGCGTTAATCCCTATCGGCCTAGTGTGCCGCTATAATCACCATATGGAGGCATCTCAGGATAATGTGACTGGGGTTCCTTCGGGACAAACACGGCTGTGTGTAACTTGTGGGGTGTCCCCTATTAGCGCTGACAATGCACGGGTCTGTGTACCTTGTGCCGAGCAGGTGCTTGCGCTGCAATCTGGCCTTCCAGTGGCCGGGCCTGTGTCTCGTTTCACTTCACCTACTCCCCCAAGCTTAAATCTTACTCCCAATGAGTTGCATACAAGTGGGGATTCTCAGCCTGATGTGTCTTCTAGACTGGATAGTGTTGAAAGTTAATTGCTAATACCTTGGCGCATAAGGCCCCTGCAAAAAAGCGGCACTTAACACCTGATGTCACTCTTTTCCCTATGGAAACTGAGTTTTTGCATCTATGTGGCTATACCCCTTCGGACGAAGGGGAGCGATTCTCCGACTCTGGGTCATCTGATAAGAGGCCCAGTGGTCATGACGATTCTGGCTCTGACCCCTGGGCCCCGGATGATACTGATAGATTGCTGGCCCAGATTTTTGAGGTTCTGTCCATATCTCCCCCTGTTGCGGCTCCCAGGCAAAGGGGTGAACTTTTTCATACTGCTAAGTCACTCTTGGAATTTCCTGAGCAAGCACATTTCAATAACCTTTGTGCTCAAGGAATGGGAGCGTTCCAGTAGACTTCCCGGTGTACCTAAGAGTTGGGATAGGAAGTATCCCTTTCCTGCTGAGGTGGTAAAGTGTTGGTCATCCCCTCCCGAAGTGGATGCCCCAGTCCTAGGGTTATCTAACACCTCTGTCATGCACTCCCCTGACTCTACTACCCTGCGGGATGCTGAGAACCGGCGCATTGACCAGCTGGCGTCCCATGCCTCTGCATGTGTGGGGACTGCGCTGCGCCCGGTCTGTGCCTCGGCCATTACGGCTGTGGATATTAGGACCCTGCTCAGAAATATCCTTGATAGTGCCCCTGATGATTTGCCTTGTGAGGTGTTTAATGTACTCTCTAGTTGTGATGTTTTTGTGAATTTTGTCCTCTCTGCCCTGGATGACACCATTAGAATGTGTGCCAGAACATCTGCCCTTGTGGTGGCTATACGCCGCTCGGATTGGCTGCGCCAGTGGGCTGCTGACAACGCTGCCAAGAAGGCCCTCACTGGGTTTCCCTTCAAAGGACTACACCTGTTTGGAGACCGCCTGGACCTTTTTGCTAAGGGAGGCAGGTTACCCCAGCGCAGGCGGCAGTCTCGGCCCTTTCGGGGTCAGGGCTCCTTTTCCTCCCCTACCGAGGTGCTAGACAATGGAGGGGGGTTTCCTTTACTGGGGCCCGGGGAGACTTCTGGGGTAGGGGCAGAGGACGTGGACGTCCTGGCTCCTCCTGGGGCCCAAAGCTTAAGTCCTCTCCCAAGCCCCCTCAGGCATGATGGGGTGCCCTCACCCATCCGGGTGGGGGGGACGGCTTCAGTACTTTGCTCACGTCTGGAGGCTTCATGTCTCAGACCAGTGGATTCAGGAGGTAGTGTTCTCCGGTACAAAGATAGAGTTTGCTGCCTGGCTGCCCCCAAGAGTCAGATCCCTGATTCCTCAGGACCCTGTGTCAGCTCAGGATCTAGTGCAGGCAGTGCAAAGCCTCCTGGAGCTGGGGGTCATCTGCAAGTTCCCCTTAAGAGAAAAAGGCAAGGGCTTCTATTCCAACCTCTTCACAGTGCCCAAAAAAGAAGGTTCAGTCAGGCCCATCCTGGACTTGAAGATCCTCAACAAATTTGTCAGGAGCAGGCGCTTTCGCATGGAAACTCTGCGCTCTGCCATCAGTTCCCTGCACCCAGGGGATTTCACGACATCTGTGGACATCAAAGATGCTTACCTTCATATTCCTGCATTTCCAGGCCATCAAAGGTTCCTCAGGTTCGCTCTGGAGGATCAACACTACCAATTTGCGGCATTGCCCTTTTGGTCTCACTTCAGCTTCCAGGGTGTTCACCAAGGTGCTGGCTGGAGTGATGTCTCTGCTAAGGTTTCAGGGCATCCGCATGCTGCCTTATCTGGACGACATTCTCATCACCTCTCAGTCTCTACATCAGGCAGAATTGGATACCCAGACGGTGGTGACTGCCCTGGACACGTTCGGATGGGTGATCAATTATCCCAAGTCCTCCCTCTCCCCGTACCGGGTGACCCCCTTCCTGGGCATGAATCTGGATACCATTCAGGCCAGGATTTTTCTTCCTCAGCAGAAGGTGGATTCTCTTCAAGTTCTGGTTCATTTCATGCTGTCCAGCCCTCGTCCTTCCATCAGGCAAGGGATGCAATTGGGACAGATGGTGGCCTGCTTCGAGGCAGTCCCTTATGCTCAATTTCACATGAGACCCCTTCAGCTCCATCTCCTTTCAGTCTGGGACAAGAGTCCCCTGTCTCTGGATCAGGTCTTTGTTCTTTCTCCTCTGGTCTGGCGGTCCCTCCTTTGGTGGCTGGACTCGAGGAATCTTCTGGGGGGCAGATCCTTTCTGACACTTTGTTGGGAGACGGTCACTACGGATGCCCTCCAATTCCAGGGGCTGTGGGGCCCTCAGGAGGCTCACGCTCCTATCAATGTCCTGGAGCTGAGGGCGGTTCGGTTGGTGCTGGCACAGTTGACTCCTCACCTTCAGGGTCTGTTGGTACAGGTTCGCTCCGACAACCAGACGGCGGTCGCTTATATTAATCATCAGGGAGGGACTCGGAGCAAGAGTGCCCTCAAGGAGGTGTCGTTGATTCTGTCCTGGGCCGAGGACAATGTCCCGTGCATCTCAGCAGTTTATATTCTGGGAGCAGAGAATCTGGAGGCGGATTCCCTGAGCAGGGGGACCTCTCTCTGGGGGGAATGGTCCCTCAACAGCGAGGTCTTTCTATCCCTTTGTCACCGGTGGGGGATGCCGGACGTGGATCTGTTTGCTTCTCGCCACAATCACAAGCTGCCAGCATTTGTCTCCTTATCCCAGGATCCTCTGGCTCTGGCGGTGGATGCTCTGTTTCTGTCCTGGCAGGGACTCGGTCTCCTGTACATCTTTCCTCCGTTTCCTCTTCTGAGCAAGGTTCTGCGCAAGTTGGTTCAGGAGAGGGTGCCAGCCATTCTGGTGGCCCCCAGGTGGCCAAAACAGGTGTGGTTCGCAGACGTCGTGCAGCTGGCAGTGGATCAGAACGCTCTACCCTTGGTTCCGGACCTTCTCACTCAAGGACGGCTCTGTTATCCCAATTTACAAACGCTGGCTTTGACGGCCTGGCTGCTGAAACCTCCATTCTGAAGGAGAGAGGATTGTCTGATTTGGTTGTTCATACTCTTGTAAGGGCTCGGAAGAAATCCTCTTCTACTATCTAATATAGGACCTGGAAGACCTAGATTGACTGGTGTGAGTCTAGGGCCTTTCCCTGTCGTGTGTTCTCCATTCCTAGGATCCTGGAGTTCCTTCAACATGGTTTGGATATGGGTTTTCTGCTCAGCACTTTGAAGGGTCACGTGTCCGCCTTGGCTGTTTTCTTCCAGAGGTCCTTTGCTCTACATCCTCTGGTCAAGACCTTCGCTCATGTGCACCCTCCCCGCAAACCCATGGTACCGGTCTGGGATTTGAATTTGGTATTGTCTGTTCTTCAGGGTCCTCCGTTTGAACCGGTGCATGAGGCTGCCTTGTCTATCCTTACCCTGAAGGTTGTCTTTTTGGTGGCTATCACCTCTGTCCGGCGTGTTTCTGAGTTGGCGGCTCTGTCTATTCAGGCCCCCTACTTTGAGAGACACCAGGAAAAGGTGTTTTTCCGCTTTAAACCTTCTTGCCTAAGGTTGTCTCAATCAGGATATTGTGCTTCCTTCTTTGTGCCCTAATCCTGGTAATCCCAAGGAGAGGGCCTTGCATTCTCTGGACGTGGTCAGGAATTTAAAATACTACCTGGTGGCTACAGCGCCTTTCAGAAAGACGGACGCTTTGTTTGTGGTACCCTCGGGTCCCCAAGAAGGGGTTGGCTCCTGCTAAGTCTACTATTAGCAAATGGATTCGTCAGGCCATTGTTAGGGCCTATTCTACTAGGGGGAAGGATCCTCCTTTCCGTGTTACTGCTCATTCTACCCATGCTGTTGGGGCTTCCTGGGCCTTCCAGCTCCAGGCTTCTGTTGAACAAGTTTGTAAGGCTGCTACGTGGTCTTCTGTTCATACCTTTTCCAAGTTTTACAAGGTTGATGTTCGGGCCTCAGCGGATGCTGTTTTTGGCCGCAAGGTTCTGCAGGCGGCAGTGGTTTGAACTGCGCGTTGTTGCCTTTTTGGGATCCCCACCCGTTTATGGACATTGCTATTGGATGCCCCAGCTGTTATGAATACTATCTGGAGCAGGACGTGCTGCATACTTAGAATAATACAATTCTGTGATTACTCACCTTGTAGAATTGGTATTATAAGTATGCAGCACGTCCTGCTCCATCCCACCCTGATTGCTTTATTCTTGGATCCTCTATATGGTGATTGTTGTTCCTTGTTACAGTTATTAAATTTGTTATTGGCTTCTCCTGGTTCCCTTGCTGCTTTTCTATACTGGGGAATTAGTGGGAGGTCCCGGGTATATATGGACCGGGAGGGGCCTCTTTTTGCCATCTCTGCAGTAAAGCGCCCTCTTGTGGAGGTATAATCCAGCTGTTATGAATACTATCTGGTGCAGGACGTGCTGCATACTTATAATACCAATTCTACAAGGTGAGTAATCACAGAATTGTATTTTTTGAACTGTTCATAATTGCCTCTACCTTGATTAAAGCACCATTTCCAGTCCCAAAGCATAAATCTACCTTCTATGGGTATGGTCTTCTTGTGGTACACAATGTCAGTTTTTCATCAATTTATTTTTTTTTGAGTGATGTCTACAATTTATTTACTTTTTGCATATGTATATATAATACCTTGGAAATGCACATTTTAACAATGTGTTGTAAAGTGTTTATGGAAAACCATGGATTTTCCTTTAAAGGAACACTTGGTGATTTTAGTGCCTCCTCCCCAGCACATTCCATCGATTCTTCTTACGATGGATGCACCGAGCAATATCCCTTGATCTCGCTCCTAGCACCAATTGAAATTAATAGGTCGGCAGATGCACACACATAGCAGGGATTCCACTTTGTAAAGCTGCTGTCTGATGTGCCGGAGAATAGATGTGACAGACGAGGTTTTTTTTTTTAAACCTCCTTTTATATCGAAATGAGATTTCAGGTACTCTTTAAAGTGCAACTAAGAAAATGTCAGGAAAATCCTACTCGAACAGCTGAACTTTTATATGGGGTGAATCATAATCATCTTAAACGTTGGCAGCGGTGTACTTGCCTAACATTTAAAGTGGACCAACACCCAGGATTTTGACTATCCTGGGTTTTGGTCCACTTCGGCGGGGCACCCCGATCTTACCTGTCCCCGCTCCCACGTGACTGGACGGTCCAATCCCCGCCAACTTCCAGGCGGGGATCAGGAACGTCCAAGCGGCTGCCGCCGCCGCCGCCTCCCTCGCGTCACTTTCTGCGCGCGCGCGCCCCCCGCCGGCCGTTCGCAGACGGCCGGCGCGGGCGCGAGCACGCCTACAGGGGCGCGAGGGAGGCGGCGGCGGCCGGCCGCCGCCGCCAATGATCAGGTAAGGTGTTTGGGGTTTTTTTGGGGGGTTTCACCCCGCGGGACATCCCGATCTCGGATGTCCCGCGTGGTGGGAGGTGATCGGCCCGGGAATCTTATAGATTTCCGGGCCGATCACCTCTCGGTGTTGGTCCACTTTAAAGGAAAAGTTTGCTTCTGTGGACTTTTCGTCAGACTCCAGTTCCGGCCAGCTCTGACAGTAGTTAGGTTTGTGATGCGCATGACCATTGAAAACAAAGGCTGCCTCCGTACTCTAGTAACTTCCATCTACTGAAATATTTTAATTGGGAGGGATGTGCTTTCAGGTTCTGGCTGGAGGGTGAAAACATTGGGCTCTTCCGTACATGGAAGTTGCGTGTACACCCATTGTTTTCAATGAAAGCCATGTACCTAGGCTACACCCACCCGCTAGCCAGAACCCTGAAGAGCAGCACCTGGCGTCACAAACTGAGGCTGCAGGAGGATGATCAGCAGTGCGGGACTGCCAGTAAGGTAAATATATCTTCTAGTTCTACCAACGTTTAAGATGAATATGATTCACCCCATATAAAAGTTCAGCTGTTCGAGTAGGATCTTCCTGACATTTTCTTTAAATGTGATTGCTATTTTTATATTTCCCCTCGAAATGATTTCAGTATTGAAATTGTACAGGTTATGGGTGGAAAAAGTTCTGAAATAGTTTTTCATGGTCTGATTTTTGTACATGATAAAAATGCTATTTCTAATAAGCATGTAGACTTTTTCAGCAGCTGTTTTTCAAGCTGTGCCCCCCCCCCCCCATTCAGTTGATTGTTAGATTCAATTTTCTAATTGAATCAGAATTCATTATTTTTTGCAATTGCTTTGGATTAATTGTTTTGGATTGAATCAGATAAATAATGGGGAATGTTATACAAAATGTGTGAATCAAATAGTTTTTGATCAAACAAGTGAAAATTGAAATAGTAGTAGTCCCTATTGCACGGGCATCCCCGGTTTGGGTTGTGAAACCCTCGCGATTACCTATTTACACGCCTCTATCCATGCTCTTGAGGTGCATGTGCAGGCTCTCCAATCGGAACTCTCTGGCATGCATATTCCTGCCTAGCAATGAGTTCTAGGGTTTGGGTCCACTTCAAACACCTGTGAAAATTAGAAATGCTATTATATGTTAGGCAGCAGAGAGAAATCTACTTTATTTTCTGACCCATCACCATGAGTATGTATTCAGTGCCTGTCCCAGCTAAGTGGTCAGCAGTCTGCTCAACCTAAAAGCTCCCTTCAACAAAAGGGCAAAACAGGGGGTTAATTTATCGGCGTATAACACGCACCGGCGTATAACACGCATTCCCCATTTTAACACAAAAATTTGAGTAAAAATTTTTTTCATTAAAAATAAATGTACCACCTAATATCCCCCTGTACCACCTAATCCCCCCCCCCAGATCCACCTGTACAACCTAATCCCCCTGTACCACATAGTCCTGATACCACCTGTACCATATAACCCCACCCCCCATATCACATACTCTTTCCCCCTGCGCCACATAACAAGCCCCCCCACATAAACCCATATTTCTTTATGTTTTTGTTTTCACCACAGTACCTGGCCTGTGTCGCTAGCAGGCTCAGGTCACTCTAATTGCGCTGACGAGTAACGTCCTCAGCGTAACGTCAGGGACGTCACTCGTCAGAAGTACGGTGGCCTCGGAGGGTCCTGAGGAGCAGCCTTTAAAACAGCAGCGCGGGCGGCTGCGGACTCACAGCTGATTGGGAGAATGCCGGCGCGTACACTTGGGACCAGAGAGCAGGCGGGCGAAAAGGTAAGCACCCGCAATGATGGAGAAAAAATACAGGCAGCGGGCGGCTCTATGGCCGCTGCGAGCCGCTGCTGCTAGGATGGGGTTAAATCAGGCAGCGGGCGCCGCTTGTTCAATGATTGGTTTAAAGCGAACAGCAGGTGGCTGGAGAGCTGCCGCCACTGCTGCAAGGTAGGGGTTATATCAGGCAGGGTAGCTAGAGAGCCGCCGACGCTGCCATGAAATGGATGCTGCACTTCTATGAGTATCATGGGCGCCGGTGAATCGGCTGGAGCAGGTAGTTTGGGACCCGGCGTATAACACGCAGTATCGGCGTATAACACGCAGGCAGGGTTTAAGCTTGCAATTTTAGTTTTAAAACTGCGTGTTATACGCCGATAAATACGGTAACCCCCTTCAACCCCCTCTTATAGCACAATAATAAAATGTACTTTTGTTTTTACATTTATTTTCATTGCTGTTTTGGCAAGTGCCCCCCCTAGTAGTTGTGTAGTGTTTCAAAATGAAAGCTCTGATTAAAACCCTATTGTAGGTAAAGTTTTTCAGATATTTAGCTTTATATTAATCTGTATTTTTTAAACCTGCCCCAAACTATATTTCCCCAGGCTTCCCCCAGAACGAATTAGCCACCCATTTCCTCTCCCTAAACAGGAAACAAAGTTTTAAAACCCCGCCCCCTTCTTCTTGTCCTTCAATGTTTGTGTTTCCTTCCAGGAAACATGTGGTAGAGTATTTTTGTAGGTTGAGGTTTGAAGACGGGTCTGGATCCCTCTTGTGCCCATGTGTTCCCTGTTTTTCCCCTACAGAGCATCAGCTAGGTCAGGTACCAGCTGTAGATCTTCTGTTCCCCTATATGGGGGGGGCAGAACATTGTGGGCACTACTTTTTTTTTTAATGCTTTCCGCCATATCAGTGTAAGTCCAGGCCGGGTGCCAGGCTCCAAGATATGCCGTCCCCTGGCAGGTGGCAGGGTGGGGGACATTGGACAATGGATGCTGCGGAATGCTGGTCGGGTAACTGGTTCCCAGCAGCGTCAAGGTACCGTATTTGCCGGCGTATAAGACGACCCCCCCAACATTTCCACTCAAAATATAGAGTTTGTTATATACTCGACGTATAAGACTACTCCCTCTTCCGCACACCAAATAAAACGTAAAAGAACATCAGATTTTATTTCAACATGTTAATTTATATTCAAATGCTTATGACATGCAGGAAAACTGTCACAAGTCTATCCCCTCGATTCAAAGAGCAAAAGTTAATTGATTTCGGATCGAGAATCGTAAGTTTGGGTGGGTGTTAGTCATTTTTTCCTGTTTTTTTGGCCATTTCCGACTCGCACGAGCCTACGTACGAATGCGTATATGCTCTTACGATCATCGCAAGTTCGTTCCTAAATTTTAGGATCAAAACGTAAAACTTAGGATCAAATCCTAAAACTTAGGATCAAAACGTAAAACTTAGGATAATCGGATGTGTTTAGGTGTGATTCAGAGAACAGTTTTCAAACCTCTAAATACGTTTTAAAAGAAAGCCACTGCCGACACCTTTTAGCAGTCGGATTGCTGTTCGTGAACAGGTTTTTTGGCTATGTGGAGGAGTCTGCGCGTCTTGAGCTCCAATGAACTGCATGTATCAGCATGGCCGAGGCCATAAATTGTATGGCAATGCATACCTGATTCATGTATGCCTTATAAAAGCATTTTAATGTGGACCTTAATTAGTCCTTTGCATGTAAACCTTTATTTTGCAATATATTTGCGTTAATTAAAGAAATTTATGTCCTTTGGTATTTATTTTTACATTGATGTACTAGAATAATATTTTTAGATTGCATTTATTGGTGTAGTTGTTTACCTTTGCTTTGTTTAATTATTTAAGCACATCTTTGGTCAGATGCATCACACTTACTGAGGAGAGGAGAGCGGGATAAAGTGCAGGATGTGGGTTACTGCTGTATTTTGCACAGACACAGCAGAGCTGGGGGCACGGAAAGGTCAGAAATCAAAGAATGCAGAGCAACACAGTCACAAGGCCCTTTCTGTTTGCAGGCTGCCCGAGAATACCTGAGCCGCCATCTTGGCTGTTTCTAGACTCATAACATGCAGAAGTTGCTGGGTGTTTTTTTATATTTGAGAGCAATCTGTATGTAGAGGGTGTGGGTAACCACACACAAAATTTAAAGTTGTACCATTTGAAGCCAAAATATTAAAATTACATCCACAAGTAAAAAATGCAAGTTAACTAAAAATTAAACAAAGTAAGATTTACTTATGCAAATGCATTCATTAATGGTTGGTTACTACAAAATGAATGAAATAAAGAAAAATAAGACCAAATATTTAGAATGCACTTTAATGAGGTAAGTTTGTAGTGCGCAGCCGCAAGATCAGAAGGATTTACGTCCAGACAAAAAAGGAAAAAGGGCAAAACCAATGTTGCAACCTGAGAAATGAAACGGAAAATTCAGGATGGAAACTGACATAGGTCGGATTCCCGAACTGCCATACGAACGGACGTAAGTTTTAGGATAGAAACGTATTTGCTTATAGAATCACTCGCAAGTTCATACGAACGCACGAGCGGACGGGAAAAATAGGATGATCGGCACCAAAATCCAAGCTGTTACATGTTTCTTTGAATCGACCCTTATATGTTATCAAACCCTTGTGTACACCTACCAGGGCTGGCTCCGGGTTTTGATGGGCCCTTGAGCGACAGTGTCACAGTGGGCCCCTTGCAGTGATCATGTCTGTGATTTTCTGCTGTTACCTTCTAGTGCTCAGAAACCAAATGTTCTTTTCTGTATGTTTAATAGTGATGCAGCAGGACCAGCACCTAGGCAATAGTGGGTGTTGATAATAAGGCATCCCAATTTGGGACTAAACACTTTACCTGTCCTGGGAATCTAAAGCTGCCATGGGAGCTGTGGCCAGTGAATGTGCAGAGCAGGCAACAACACGATGGCTAAAGTTCAAATGGAGCCTTCCCCGCTCACGCATGCACCGTTGGATCACTGGATAGGTACGTTTATGCACTGATCCAGGGGGGTATCCTAAATCAGGATTTGATCCACTTCAAAACACACCAAAACTCTGATAAAACAGCTCTAAAGCACTCAAAGGCTGGGTTACAGCTTGTTCCTAGGGCATCCCAATACGGGTTGCCTGGCTGTGTGAATCCCTGTTACTACTGCAGCTCATGTGGCATCCACTGCCAGCATATTTGAATGGCAGGCAGTGGCTGTGCATAGCACCGAGGAGCAGTCAGCAGAGGTTGCTGCATTCAGAATAGATTCTGGTCAATAATATGCACCACAATCTTTTCTGATTAAATGTTAGCCTGTGCATGCGCCGTGGGTGGTTGGTTGGAGTTGAGTAAAAACCAATGTGGGTTTCACACACATGGTTATCTAAAATTCGGATGTCCCTGTAATGTAGACCAAAAACCAGGTGAGGGAAACTCCTGGGATTGGGCCTGCTTTGAGGTACTGACAGTTTGCCTTCTGACCTGCTCTGATGCTTCATGTTTCTTCTGTAGCCATCTTCTTATCAGCAAAGTGAATTGCAGCTACTATGTGTGGGGGTGATTCACAGGACTCTGTAAGTGTTCCTTACCCCGGGGTGGCTGTTGGTGCAGGGTCGGGTGGAAGGAAGGAGCCCATGTCCCCTATTTAACTGCCTTATGATGTGTTCCCTTTCAGGCTTAGCAGAAGCCTAAAAAGCCTAAGGGAAACAAGGATGTTAAGGAGCCTAGGCCCCCCTAAGGAAGCTAAGCATGGGGCCCTACCTAAATCCTGCCAAAATTGCCAGATGCCCCTACTCGACAACTGGAACAATCAGTTATGTACTCGTTGGTTAATCTGTTCTGTGTGGCAGGAGTGAATAATCAGCTAAGCTGTATCATTTGTCGTGGACACTTTTGCGGAAGCAAAGCAATCAGAGCTAACGCGAAAAGCATGGCACTCTCTATCCGTGCCAGACGGGCTCTATGGCTTTAGACATGGCACGGAATCCAAGCGTCTAAGTCACACCTTTGTGGACTTCCCTTCGAGGGTAATCTCCTTTTTTGTCACGTCGTTTCCCATTCTTCAGAAAAAGGAAATAAGTTTCTGGGTTAAATGAAAGGCACCAGGGCCCCCTCAGAGGGCAGATAATAAGAAACCAAGGTATCCTCAGCGAGAATTGAAAAGGCCTGAAATCAGAAAGCCTTGGCAGACCTCTAGGGGCAGTGAAAGCTCCTTCATTTAGTTACTCTCAAGTACCCGAGTCTCAGTCCTGACATCCCAGTGGGGGGGAAGATATCCTTTACAGAAGGAGGCACTGATGGTTTTTCGTCGACCTACAGGCCGCGTACCTCCATATTCCTATCCATCCTGCTCACCGAAGGTATCTGAGGTTCGCAATCCTGCTAGAAGGCAATGTGAAGCATTGGCAATGCCGGGCTCTGCCATTCAGTCTTTTTTTGGCACCTGAATCTTGACAAAGATCTTGACAAAGACCTGCTTATTTTTGCAAGGGACAGGTCCTCCCTTCTAGCAGCCTTGCAAAAAACCTTACTTTGTCTCCAAGATTCAGGTTGGATATTGAATCTGGAAAATTCCAGCCTCACCCCCAAAAGCAGATGCTTAATACTTGGGTACGAGATAGATACCCTGACCCAGCGTATCCTTCCCAGGGCCAAGATGAAAAAGATGGCAGAATATGTCTCTCTCCCACCAGTCAATCTCTCTAAGGCAGATTGTAGCCACACTCAGTCTCATAACCTCCTCCATACCAGCAGTTCTCTGGGCCCAGCTCTATTTATTCTTGGTGTGCCACACACCCCGCTTCACTTCTTAAATATTCATCACTTCATGGGTTAATCCACCGCAGGTGACGTAGTGCAGAGAGGAAGTCTTGTAACGAGCCCCCTTCCGGCCTATATATACCTGGTACCTCCCTTCAATCACCAGTATTTTTTCTCTCTGCTTGCTGACAAGTCAGAAGTTGGAAGTCTCCTGCTTACAGGTAGGCCGGGGTATTCTTACCCCGCCACCCCCCTTTTGGTCTATTTCTGCCCGGTTTGAGTTTGTATACCTTTATGGTGAAATAAGGAAGCCTCCCAGCCTTGGCTGCTCACCGGGCAAATGGTAGATGGCACTTTAAGTGCCTAGGAGCTTATCTCCTACCGCTCGACCTCATGCGTGGGGCAATGCGGCGAACCGGCATGGTGATCCGGAAATGGGATGCCCCTGTCCCGAGGGTCCCAGTAGCCCCTTTCTCTCCCGTTCGGTCCCTTCTCCCTTCACTATGGGGGGAGGGGGGGGTGGTGAGGGTGTGCTTTAGTATGTGTGTTTCACTGTATCACTGCATGTTAACATATATGTCATGTTTTATACATTCACTGTAGCATGTGTATATTTTGGGTCTGCTTTAGGGCAGCTTGCGCTGGGTATGGGCTGGCCACTTCTCTGGCAGTTGGTTGCTTTGTGGCCCCCTACCCCTCCTCCCTCTCCTCGCACTTGGTGCCATACTTATATGTTATACACATGTGAAGGATCTGATGGTTGTTTTCTTGCCTTGCAGATCCTGGGATCCCTGCTTATGCTAGCCCTCCGGCTCTATGTGCCTGGCTAATTATTGGGATTGATTCGAATGTTTATATACATAGACTATATATAAATATACATGTATATATAGTTTCTATTAAAGGGGACCTAAACTTAAAAAAAAAAAAAAAAATTTTAATATAAATCCTCCCTTACGGGACATTACTAAAATAAAGGGGGCATCCCGGGTCGGCTTATGCCTTAAAAGTCCCATTATTGCGAATACCATAAATCACCATATGGAGGCTTCCGTAGATTCCGGAAACGGTTCTGCTGTTCCGTTTGGGGGGTGCGTAGGTTGTGGGGTTCCACTCCCAGCTGATGATATCTTTATTTGCATCCCTTGTGCAAAACAGACTATTGCGCGCCAGTCCATTGCTTCGGCTGCGGTGCCATCGCATCCTTCATCATCTCCTACCTCTCCATCCCTATTCCGGACCCCGCATGACACTGTCAAAAGTGGGGATTCGCATTCCGAGGCAGCAGCACAGCCCTGCCCCCAGAAAATGATGCCCGTTAAAGCAGCGTTTAAAACTGCTACAAAACGAAGGCACCTGACTCCGGTACCTTCGGCTCCACAGGACCAGTTTTGTGAACCTGTGGAATGGTCCGATGGATCCCCTGACGAGGATGAACTCCCGTCGGAGTCAGATGAGCCGACAGGTCAGCATGTGGCTGATGAGATCGGCGATTGGTCAGAGGGGGTTGTTTTTGACACCCCCTCCATTCTGGCTCAAATGTTTAATATTTTGAGTTTAGATACGCCTGAGGCGGCCGCCCCGCCAAAGGGTCCGTTATTTAAAGAGCCTCAGCCGAGTTTGGTCTTTCCCAGACAGCACCACTTTGAGAGGGTGGTTCTTAAGGAATGGGAACATCCCACACGGTTATCTGGAATTCCTTCCAGTTGGGAAAAGCGTTATCCTTTTCCACCAGAATTGGTGAGGCTGTGGTCTGTCCCTCCGGACGTCGATACCCCTGTACTAGGACTCTCCAGCTCGGCTATGGTACAATCTGCTGAGACCACTACCCCCAAAGATGGGGAAGATCGCAGGATTGACCAATACGCTCGACATGGTTTTATCTATTCCGGGTCAGCATTGCGCCCGGTATGTGCTTCAGCCCTTCTTCTATTGGCAATTAAGTCCCTAATTCAGGGGCTATATGAGGATCTTGATCCCGCTTGCAAACAGTTCACTGCACTTAAGCAGTGTGAATCTTTTGTGGCTTATGTCCTGGCCGCTCAGGACGATGCGCTGACTATGAGTAGCAAGGCGGCAGCTATGCTGGTGGCTATTCGCAGGTCAGTATGGCTGCGTCAGTGGTCAGCAGACACGGCTTCCAAAAAGGTACTCACAGCTCTCCCCTTTTTGGGGTTGCGTCTGGGGAGAAAATTGATTCAGTCGCAAAAGATGGTAAGATGCCACAACGCAAAAGGCCTCGTGGTCCCTTCAGGGGGACAAGTTCCGGTAGGCCTTCCTTTCAAAGGTTCGGAGCGGGCAAAGGTACGTCCTTTCCCGCTACCAGTGGCGCAGGTTGGACTCGGGGGAGGGGCCGTGGCCGGCCCACTCAGTCCTGGGGCACCAAGCCCAAGCCTGCTGATAAGCTCACTCAGCAATGAAGGGGTGCCCTCACCCGTGCAGGTGGGGGGACTATTGCGACACTTCTACCATTGGAACCTTGTGGTTCTAGGCAGATGGATCCAGGAGGTAGTGTCGACAGGTCACAACCTGGAATTCGAGTCTCACCCTCCCTCGCGGTCCATTCAGGGGTCGGTTCATCCCGGCCTGATCTCTCATTAAGACGGAGTGTGTCTTTCCTTTGCCCAAATTCACACAAGAACACTTCAGCTATTTCTGCTAGCGTGTTGGGTCCAGCAGCCTCTGTTGTTGGAGCAGTCCTTCCGATTGTCCTCCCGTGTACGGCAGTTCCTCCTGTGGTGATTGGTCTCGACCAATCTTGTTCAGGGCAGGTCTTTCCTGACCCTCCCTTGGAGAGGTGTCACCACGGACACCAGTCTGTCGGGATGGGACAGATTCTGGAAGGAGCTGCGGCTTCAGGGGCAGTGAAGGCCCCACTTACCCATCAGAGAAATGTCCCTGATCCAGACATGGGCAGTGTTCCATGTTCCCTGTCTCTCGGCGGTTTACATTCCAGAGGTGATGGAACAGGTAGCGGACCGGTTGAGCAAGTGCTCTCCCCGTCTGGAAGAATAAGCTCTCCATCCTCGGGTGGTTCTCTTATTGTGTCTCCAATGGGAGACTCCGGAGGTGGGCCTGTTGGCCCCTCATCACTATCACAGGCTCCCGAGCTTCGTGTCACTCTCCCGGGATCCTCTGGCTCTGACAGTGGACGTCAGGTCCCTGAACTGAGAAGCTCTGGGATTTCTATACCTGTTTCCTCCGTGGCCCTTGCTGGGCAGAGTTCTTCAGAAGTTTGCTCTGGAAAGGGTGTACGCTGTTCTCATGGCCCCAAGGTGGCCAAAACAAATAAGGTTCGCAGACATCATTTGGCTGGCAGTGGACCAGTTCGTTCTGCCTCTTCGGCCCGATCTGCTCACTCAGGGTCAATTGTGTTACCCCAATTTACCAGCGCTGGGTTTGATGGCCTGGCTGCTGAAACCTCCATCCTGAAGGAGGAGGGTCTTTCTGATTCAGTCATTAAGACTCTGATCAGTGCCCGGAAGAAGTCTTCTTCCATCACCTACTATAGGACTTGGAAAGCCTATATCACTTGGTGTGAGATAAGATCTTTTCCTTGTAGGGTCCTTTCGGTCCCCAGGATTCTGGAGTTTTTACAATCAGGGCTGGACTCTGGTCTCCAGCTAAGTACATTGAAAGGGCAGGTCTCTGCCTTATCTGTCTTTTTTCAGAAGCGTGTTGCGCTTAAACCTTTACTTAAGACTTTTTTCCAGGGGGTTACGCATGTGCGGCCTCCCAGGAAACCATTACTCCCTGTTTGGGATTTGAATTTGGTTCTTTCGGCTCTTCAGGCTCCTCCTTTTGAGCCTTTGCAAGATATTGCTTTGTCTACCCTGACTCAGAAGATTGACTTCTTGGTAGCGATCACTTCTGTCCGGCGTGTCTCAGAATTGGCGGCCTTAACTATCCAGGCGCCTTACTTCGAGAGGCATCAGGATAAAGTGGTCTTTCGGTTCAAGCCAGACTTTCTTCCTAAGGTTGTTTCTGCTTTTCATTTGAACCAAGATATTGTTCTTCCCTCCTTGTGTCCTAATCCTAAGAATGACAAAGAGAGGGTTTTGCATTGTTTGGATGTAGTACGCTGTGTTAAGTACTACTTGATTATCACGTCTCCTTTCCGTAGGACGGA
The DNA here is from genome assembly GCA_027917425.1 of Gastrophryne carolinensis. Taxonomy (NCBI): domain Eukaryota; kingdom Metazoa; phylum Chordata; class Amphibia; order Anura; family Microhylidae; genus Gastrophryne; species Gastrophryne carolinensis. The sequence goes on from CM051235.1 coordinate 199,149,055, forward strand.
TTCCTTTTTTGTTGTGCCCCATGGGCCTAAGAAGGGTTTGGCACCAGCCAAATCTGCCATTAGCAAGTGGATACGTCAGGCCGTTACTGCGGCCTATTCTGCTAAGGGAAGAGTTCCCCCTTTTCGTATTACTGCTCATTCCACTCGCGCTGTTGGGGTGTCTTGGGCTTTTCAGCACCAAGCTTCCGTTGAACAGGTTTGTAAGGCCGCCACCTGGTCTTCTGTTCACACTTTTTCTAAGTTTTACAGAGTTGATGTGCGGGCCTCAGCGGATGCTGTTTTTGGCCGCAAAGTTCTGCAGACTGCAGTCATTTAAGTTATGCTTCACCTGGCCTTGGGATGCCCTTCCCTTGTGGACACTGCTTTTGGATGTCCCATGAAGTGATGAATATTTAAGAAGTGAAGCGGGGTGTGTGGCACACCAAGAATAATACCATTTTGTGAGTACTCACCTGAAAAATGGATATTGTTGGTGTGCCACACACCCCGCTTCACACCCGCCCTTTTCGGTATTACCGAAGCATTTATATGGTGAAGCCCTTATTTATTTATATCAAAATTGATTTTGAAGGTTACTGGTGGAATACTGGTACCTTGTATTACTGCTTTTTGAATATACTGGTGATTGAAGGGAGGTACCAGGTATATATAGGCCGGAAGGGGGCTCGTTACAAGACTTCCTCTTTGCACTATGTCACCTGCGGTGGATTAACCCATGAAGTGATGAATATTTAAGAAGTGAAGCGGGGTGTGTGGCACACCAACAATATCCATTTTTCAGGTGAGTACTCACAAAATGGTATTTTGTCGCTTGCAGGCCTTCTTTCTGGACACATTGGGACAAAGATAAAGCCTTGCTGGATCGGCTAGTCTCTATACCGGAGTGGGTCTGGGACAGATGCAAGTTCCTTCGGCTGGGGAGCTTAATGCCAGGGGTGTGTGTGCAAGATCCACGGCCCGGAAGTCCTCCAACTTCAGGGAACTCCTAGCCATGAAGGAAGCCCCAAGGGAACTAGAGTTGGAAGGGGTGGCCTTTTTAAACCACCAGAGGGGAACAAGATCTCATGAACTCATCAGACTGACCACAACCCTGTTGGGAGAGCCTCAAGGGAAATGTCAGGTCCATCCAAGTGATCCACATAAAAGCGGACTTAAATGTAGAGGCAGACTTCTTGAGCAAAGTAGACGGGAAAATCGATACTACATCAGCAGGTTTGCCCAGATAGTGACTCAGTGGGGGCAACCAGACATAGATTTGTTTGCGAACAACCAGAATTCCAAGTGCCGGAAATATTTCTCCCTCAAGAGGGATCTGATGGCTTGGGGTCTGGCTGCATTCAGCAGGGAGATTTCAACCTCTGTAATGCATTCTGCCCGATGAGGCAGTTACCTTTTAGTCCTAAGAAAAATCAAACAAGAGCAAGCCAGGGTTCTCCTGATTGTGACACATTGGCCCAGGAGACCATGGTTTTATCTTCATCGCTTCTACCGGAAATTCCAGATGTCATTTACCAGGGCCCAATTGGCCATCCACAAGTCCAGTCTCTAAAATTAGCAGTGTGGACCCTGAATGGAGCTTACTAAGGAAAAAGGGGTTATCTCATAGAGTTATTTTCACTTTGTTCGAAAGCAGAATAGTGACACGAAAGATCCACTTTATATAAAAAATGCAGATCCTTCACCTCGAGGACACAAGAGGTAGCTTTGGTTTTAGAATTTCTACAGGAAGGTTATGAGTTAGGCCTAGCCTTAGGAAGCCTTAAGGTTCAGACTCCGGCCCGTTTAGCCTTCCTGTAGGAGCGTCTTAGAGACAATCCGTTGATTGATAGATTTTTCATAGCCGTTTCTAGAAAACAACCCTTTAAGGCCAAAATGTCTCCCAGCTGGGATTAGTCCTTCAAAACCTTTGCCCCTTTTGAACCCATTAAGGACGCCACCTTAAAGATGATATCCTTAAAGGTTACTTTCAGCCCTGCAATTACATCGGTCAGGTGGTTAGGTGACCTGCATGCCCTTTTCGTTAAAAAACCCTACCTGAGAAAGTTATCAGACTTCTTTTAAGACCATATTCCTTATATTTACCTAAAATGACCTCAAAATTTCACAGGTCACAGGAGGTCGTGTTGCGGGAAGTAGAGCCGGCTCAGTCAGATCAGGAGCACTTAGGTGCCAGAAAGCTGGTTCTCTTGTATTTACAGATTGCAGCAAAATGGATAAAGTCGAATCATCTGTTAGTCTCCTTTGGGGGGGGGGGGGGGGAGAGCAAGGGGTTGCAAGCAACCATAGCGAGATGGATCAGGGATGCTATAGCTTTGGCCTATCAAGCAATTGGTGCCCTCCCCCTTAGGTATTTAGAGCTTATTCTACTAGGGCTTTGTTAGCTTCCTGGGCTTATAATGGCAGCATCTCATTGGAGAAAATATATAATATATATAAAAATACAACTTTGTGAAGTACTCACCTGTAGAGTTGATATTATACGCATACAGCACGTCCTGCTCCCGAATAGTAATAACATGTGGGTAATCCTCCACCTCAGGCGCCGTGCACTGCAGACATGTAGAAAACAAGCTCCTCCCGGCCCTACATATACCGAAGGACCTCCCACAAATCCCCAGCATTGAAAAGCAGTGAGAAGAGAAGCCGGGAGGAACAAACCACCCAGAATAACTGGTAACAATATCTAATAACAATCACCATACAGGGGATCCAGAATAAGTGAAACCAGGGTGGGGTGGAGCAGGACGTGCTGTATGCGTATAATATCAACTCTACAGGTGAGTACTTCACAGAGTTGTATTATTCTAAGCATACAGCACGTCCTGCTTCAGAATAGTAATAACATTTGGGACATCCAATAGCAGTGTCCATAAGCAGGGTGGGATCCCCAGAAAAAAACAAGGCACAGCGGACAGTAAAGGCGCTGTCACCTGCAAAACTTGCAACAGGCATGACATGAGCAAAGGCTCTAACGTCAGGCTCATAACAGGACCATGAAGGTATGAACAGAGACAGGCCATAAGTCTAGCAACTGAATCGACAGAGAAAAAACCCTGGTGCTGAAGGGCCAGTGGTACCCAAGCACCCATATAAACAGCAAAAGGGAAGATTCTCTCCCCTGAATGGAAACATAGGTCAGTGTAATGACCCAACCAGCTCACAGGCAAGGAAGCCTTGTGGCAAAACTTGTAACATCCCCAAACGGAAACAGAACAGGTCACCCGACCAAGGCGGGAATACAGACCCCTAATTATCAGGAAGCCAAGGCTTCCTCAGGATCAGGGAACTTCCAGAAGGATTAATCCAAAGGCGCAAGGCGCTGGAAGGAGATATCAGGCGCATACATAAAGAGGCGCCCGTAGACTCCAAGAGCATCAGTCCCCCTAAAGGCCAAAAAGGCCCACATGGGGAGAATTGCAATACCTGTAGAGGAATGTAGGCCCTCATATTAGTATTATTAAGAATAAGCCCGTGGCTAGACTAAGGAACTAAAGCAAGATCCTACATACCACCTGGACCGGAGGCCCAGCGTAAGAGGCCTGTAGCCGTATATATCTGTGTATATATATATATATATATATATATATATATATATATATATATACCTCAAGCCAGGGTAAGCAACCAGATCCATCGTCTCAGGCACATGTCTGACGGCGTCAGGAGGCCCCAGAGAAGTGAGCTGGACTACAGGGCAGCTGAGACAGCATCCAGCCAGGGTCCACAGGGTAAACAGTGAAAATTGATCCCCGCCGGGACCATGGAGATACCGGGGAGATGCAGCTAAGCAATCCCCAAAAGAATTCCCTACCAGGGCTACAGAACTAGACTCCTGCAGGAAAGGCCAGGACAAAACCTACACCTTCAGAGTCCCCAGATGGGCAGCCAACCCCAACTTACGTTGTAATGACTTTAAAGGTCCTGGGAACCGAGAACGTCTAACAGGGAAGAGACTAAGGCTCGTGCCAAACAATATGGGTTACCACAAAACCCCCATAGACGGAGGAGGGGCAAGCTGGGGAGCTAGCTCCCAGCTCCCAGCTCCCTCTCATACTAAGTCACCCAGTAGATAAGGCCCGTCACCAAGGGGTGAATGAATCAGCTGTCAATCCCCAGACAGGAGACCCTATATTGGGACCAAGGAAGGGGCCTGATAAGGGCAGAACCGCACTCCTGAAAGAGAGAGCACAAGTCAGCAGACTTCAGCAGAGGCATCTGTGAACCACAACTCTCAAGGCCACCCAGGCCATCCATCCCATGGGATGGGCCAAACGTGTGCAGAACCCACAAGTAGGGTGATGAAGAGAAGGCATATGAAATAACAAGTCTATGCCTAAATACTCAGCCCCCATGACCAGAGTCAGAATATTCTGGAACAGTAGGAACAAGGGCAGAGCCCCTGTGTGAGGAGGGAGACCCCACAGAGCCACGCTAGGCTCCCCGGGCGACACCAGGATAGCATAATCTGCCGCTAAGGGCATCCATTGAAGCGAATACCGCTGAAACGCAGGGGGAGTAGACCCCCGCCCAAGGCAGGATCGGGGACCCTCCAGAGGTAGCATCCTGCCACAATCTTTAGACCAGTATTAAAAACAGGCTATTGTCATTCAACAGACCGGGAGTCCCCCAATAAACCGACCGATCCTAAAGGAGGAGAAGGCCAGCCATATAGAGTCAATGGGGTCCACCGTTTCAACAAACCCAGCAGGTAAGATGGACCCTCTTGGGGACCCTACCTAGAAACCACGGGGATTGTGGAAGAATTTTCCCTTCCCCCGCCAAATATGCGAGACTTGGTACCCAGGGTGACCATTCACTGGAAGATGCAAGTAAGGAAGAGGGGGGGGCCCTGACGAGGCCCTTGAATATGGGAAGCTCAAGAGGAACCACCTTACCAAGGAGGCATGAGCACAGACCAAGCACCGGGGTGCTGGGACATATGTAGGTTCAGTAACCTACTGCGCCGAAGAGCCCAAGGGCTCGGTATATAAGTGCCATCCTCTTGATGTGCCGCCAATGGGCCCACCAGTTGCCATCCTGCCTGGTGAAGGTAAGGCGCCAGTAAAGGGGGGCAGAGCCCCCGAACCAAGGGTCCCCTATTGCCAGAGAAGAAGGCTGCAAGCCTGAACCGATTCCCAGGAATGGGCGATAGCGGACAATAAGGGATAAGGGACCATGAGGGAATGAGGTGGTTGAGCAACCATCCAGTAGCTCCCAGGGGACACTGCCGGCCAACCGATCCACTTCGACCTGATACAGAGACTGGGGAGTAAGGAAGACGACTCGGTAGGTCCTAACGCCGACGCCCCCCCCCCTCAGGCTTGTCCCCAGACGCGCCCGGCGAGTAGCCTGGGAACGGAAGAGAGGCCCCAAGTAATGCCTCAATCCGCAGGGTTGGTCCTGCGACACTTGTCTAGAAATAGTCTTGGAGTCCAGCAGACCCAAGGGAGACAAAGAAGATCTAGTACTTCGCAAGAGGCCGAAAGCCCCCCCCCCCCGCACAGGGGGCCCGTGACCTAAGACAGAGTTGTCATATAGGGACTACCTGTGAAGGTAGAATTGCTAAGCCTGCCATAGGGCAACGCGGCCCAGACTGCCTCATGGAAGGATAATATAGAGGCCATAGCCCCATACCGTTAAGGGCAATCAGCAAGTAAGCCCAACACTGTAGGCCCAGTCCAGCCTGTGCCAATTTCAGAAGGAAAAGCAGGGACTAGAAGCACCCTGACAATCACTGAGGGGGACCGCCCAGCAAAAACCCATCCTGTGTCCAGGGGGATTACATCCCAGAACCACCAGAAGGAGAAGGCATATTCCTGGATGTGAGACAGCTGCGGCAGTCGTCCCCTCGCCCAGACGGGCGAGGGCGCCCCTTCATGCTTGAGAGGTCTTGGCAGATTTGGACTTAGTCCTGCCAGAAGGCCCAGGGCGCTGCCTGCCCGCCCCATGTTGGAAATCCACACCGAACAGTTGGAAACACACATCAGATTCGCGTTTGACACTAACGTAGGGAGGTGGAGGGGTGACCCTGCCTCGTGGAGGCCGGAGCGGCCTTCTGCGTAAGGGTGCTTTAGCCTTTTTTCCAAAAAGGTCCAAGCGAGCCCCAAATAACCGCCGTCCTCTGAAGGGAAGGCAAGTGAGAGCCTTTTTCGTAGCTCCGTCAGCACCCCACTGTCGCAGCCAGACCAGGCGGCGAATAGCTACCGCAAGGGCTGAGGTTCTAGCACACATCTTAATGGTGTCATCCAGTGCCGATAGAATAAACTTCACAAACGCTTCACAGTCTGATAGCGCATTAAACACCCCCCAAGGGAGGTCCTCAGGGTGGTGATCTAGCATTTTTCTGACAAGAGTCCTGGCAGCCACCGCAGTGATGGCCGCGGCACAAACCGGGCGCAGGGCCGTCCCAGCACACGAGAAAGCGTGGGAAGCCAGTCTGTCAATGCGCCGGTCCTCAGCATCCCGAAGGGTACGGTAAAAAGGAGCAGTCATAAAAGGGGGGTTTGTGACCCCTATAACCAGTGCGTCCACCACCAGGGGAGCTGACCATAAATTAACCACAGGAGGGAAAGAGTACTTCCATTCCCAGGCCCCTGGAACCCCTTTAAGCTTACAAGGCGATTCCCATTCTTGGGATATAAGATTCTGGAAATGTTCCTGTTCTAGGAACTCCTAGCGCGGCGGCGCTGTATGGAAACTCTCCCTTTTAGGCTTGGGGATATCCCCAGGTGGGGAGATTGACAAAACCTCAAAAATCTTGATAAGGATTTCATCTGTGTCACACAGACCCCAGGAACCGGGCTCAGAATCATCACAGCCCCCGGGCATCCCATGGGAGGAGCCCGAGTCTGAGAATAGCTCACCTTCCTCAGAAGGGTCAGGGTCCTGCATATCAGCAGAGTCATCGGTATCGTCAGGAACCAGGGAGCCAGGAGGCGTCAGGGACGGCTTCTTACCAGGTGCCCATACGCTCCGCCAATCCAAAAAGCACCTGCTCCGCCGTGGGCAAGACGCGCGGCACTGATTGCAGGTCATCCCCGCTCGAGTGGGACTCATTATGAGTGATATTTGGGAGCGGGGAGACGGGAGTAAGGAAGGGAGGTTCCTCTGTTAGCAAACCTGCCTGTTCTGCACACTGTCCGCAGACCCGTGCCCTGTCAGCCTCAGCCTGGGGCTGACCACACACTGCACACAGCCGGTCACGTCCCGGAGGGACCCCGGTTCCATAATTCTGAAATGCCTCCATATGGTGATTATTAAGCAGTATGACCGCAGGGATTTATGCAATAGGCAACCCTGGATGCCCCAAGACCCGCTAGTAATGTGGGAGAATTGGTTATGTGGACCCGCTGTAATATATGTTAGGCCGGGGAAAGGCAACGAAGTCTTGGCATCTGAAAGACATAATGGGACAAGAGGGGTGGTGTCAGTGCCATGCGCAGCCTGAAAGACATAGAACCATGCCGCCCCGGAGGGCACTTACATGACCGAGGGAGGAGGCGAACCACACCATGCGCGCGAAGATAGAGAAAATGGCGCCAGCGAACCTCGAGGGGTGGGCCGGGCTGTGACGCGAGGCGCGTCATGCCGAGTCTCCGCCTCCCCCAAAGAGCGCGAAGCTCTCACCAACGGCAAAAGTAGAACAGCGGAGAATAAGCATACCTCTGATGCTGACACGCTGGAATGATGCTGCCGAACAAGCAGATTGTTAGTGAAAAAGACAGCTCGCGCTGTATAGCGAAGCTCGACACTGACCCCATAAATAGAGAACCAAGGTCTAAAGGCGAATTAGCACTAGGGCTGCCACACATACCCCCCCCTTCTTTTCCCCCGAGTTACGGGAGGAAGCGAGGGGAAAGCGGACGGTGTGAGGGGCACGGGCAAGATTGCGGGAGGGGCATCCACTAGAGGCTCACCATCGGCCTGACCGCCTACCCTATGGAGGGGGATTGCGGTGGAGCATGACGTTCAGCACACCAGGTGCTGCCTACCTTCACCCGACCCGCGCAGCCTAGGCTGGGAGGCATATTTCTTCTGACGAGGACGGGTGGAAATAGTCCCACAGGACCTTGGGCCGTAAGGCCCGCTCGCCTGCGAGAGCGTGATACTTCATGTCTTCGCAGTTCCAGCACTGCAGAGAAATCTGGGGATTTGTGGGAGGTCCCTCGGTATATGTAGTGCCGGGAGGAGCTTGCTTTCTACATGTCTGCAGTGCACGGCGCCTGAGGCGGAGGATTACCCAAATGTTATTACTATTCGGGAGCAGGACGTGCTGTATGCTTAGAATATATATTTTATATAAATATATATTTAAAGGCTGGTGAACGGTGAAGGTCCAGGCGGAGGGCTGTCGCTGGGGTGGATAGTTAACAGCACACAGGAGGAAGGGCTATAGATTCCCCAGGCAAAACTAAAATAAAGCTGCTTGTGCCCCCACCCCAAAAATCCTTTTTGGGCACTGGGAAAAAAACAGGAGCTTTTGCTTTTTTTTGGCCCCACAGAACCTACAGCTCTGGTCTGTGGCACACTGCTTTACCCCCCCCCCCTCCTTGCATTCTGTGCAGGCCGTGTACAGGGGTTGATTATGTTGAAACGTTACTGGCAATAAGGTCTGGTAACAAGGAGGGATAGATAGGGCTCTGGGGGGAGGAGACAAAATTGAAGGGGCAGAGCTGGAAGAAAGAGTAATGGATTGGCAAAGCTGGAAGGCCAGGGCCTGGATGGGCAAAATAGGGGGGCGAGATGGTGGGACAGGGATAGATGGGGCTAAGCTGGGGCAGGGGATTGGATGGCACAAAGAGACAAAGAAACAAAGTTTGTGCGTACCTTGTAATTCCACTTGTCCACCTGTCTGTGCAATACTTCATATTGCAATGCTAGGTGCCAAGGAGCCATGACACTGGGAGGGAAACTAAGCACTACATCGCCGATCAAGGGGGCAGCTCTGAGCACAGCAACACAGAAGCTACTGAATGCAGGACTGGCAGGAATCCGCATTCGAACCCCGATCCACCAGTTGAGTATTGCTGCAATAAAGAGTCATACTTTTGCTTATTGTTGTTTTTGGGCACCCTTTATCTTGAGAATTATGTCATAAAGTAGAGGTGGGTGGTATGGACCTGCTGCCTGCCCGTTTGTTACCCACCCCTTGGCATTGTTGCGTTATTTTGTCTGTTGGTTCTCACCATAGACATACAATATTATCATTGTTATCTAGTAGAAACTTTTTGGCATTCTTAAAGTGGGCCAAAACCCAGCTGGATCGGCCCTGGCATATATAAGATTCCTGGGCTAATCCATTCCCTCCCTTACGGGGCACCCAAAAATCTGGATGCCCCGCTGTGTGAAACCCCCCAGGCCGCGGACGCATCCCCGCTATCTCTATAGCAAGGCACTTGAATGGCTGGTGCGTGCTGCTAGAGATGCGCACTCAAAGCCGCTGAGCTAAGACGTCGGGTTAGACGACCATAGGTCAGCGGCTCCGAGCGTGCTGATTGGACGAGCGGCCACAACGTAGGACAGTGGTGAGAAGAGTTGATGCGGGAGATCTGGGCGGTTTCACATAGAGGGGTGCCCCGGGGGAGTGGACCAAAACCCAGGATAGTCAAAATCCTGGGTTTTGGTCCACTTTAAAGCAGCACAATACCCTCAACGACCGGCCCAGGAGTTGCATGCCTTCCCAGGTTTTGTTCCATTTGACACAAATCTAACTCCTAAAATTGATTGTTAAATGGACTTTGGGATGACGCTATAATCATTACCTCTCCTACTTCCCATACCATTGCCTGGTCATAGGAAGCAGTAGCCACGAGAGAGTGCACAATATCCTGGGACAGTGGTAATCTCTTGGCTTCGATCATGGCAGAGAAATCAATCATGTTTATATCCTGGCTGTCAGTTTGCCTATTAGCTGGTGCCTTTGTGAACACTCACCTACCTCCAGCAATATCCCGTGTTTATGCTCCTATCGGGAGCAACTTCGTAACAGAACAGTGAAGGGGTTGGGCTTCAGTCCAAAAAACAGGGTTTTATTATCCCTGTGGTGCTTTAAAGCCCAACTCCAGCCAAAATGTTAAGATGGGGGAAGAGTTTAAAGCAAGTTAGTTTATTTCTAGTAGCCCCATTATGGGGAGTAAAGCGATACTCCAGGCAAAGGGCTAAATTCACTTGCTTTTTGCTTGCCCCATGCTGGCTGCCAGTGTATTTAATTCCCTCCCATTGAAACATGCAAGGATGAGTAGGTGCTGCTGAGGAGGCCCTGCAGAAGAGATAGAATATACTTGGGGAGTTATTGAGAGATCTAAAGCAGGCTGAATTAAAGATACAGCCAGCATGGGGAGAGCAGAAAGAAGATAATTTAACATTTAGGAATGTCCCACTTCCACACAGACCAGAGGGGTCTCAAAGGAGTTAAAAAAATACTCCACCTAAATAGCATAGAGTCATGGCATATCCAGAATTTAAAAAAAAGCTTCTATCCAAAGGAATTCTTCTCTGTTACTGGATAGAATGTACTATTGTGCTTTTACAGGGAAGGACTGCTAACAGGCTGTCCACTAAGCTTGTGCTGGAATAGCAGGTTATTGCTGCTGCAATATTTCTGATGTGTGAAGATGCTTTTATAATAGAATCCTATAATCTCTGATATTTGAATGGTTGATGTTGCCGTTCCCTACAAGCTTGCTCAGAGGTGAGCAGTTCTCCCCTAAAAAGGTGAAATAGTGTTTTCAAAAACCTGTCCCCACCCCCATCTTCTCCCTCTTTTAGAATAAATGCGTTTTGTCCATGCAGTGTGTATAAGTATAGCACAGGCTTTCTTCCATCATCTTTTCTGGCAGACCTGCTGCATCAGTAACTAATAAGAAGATTGTGTCATACATGTTAATCTAAATAAGGTAGACTTCTGCCATTTTCTCCTATCAGAAAAAGATTTGAAGCCATCCTGGCATGTGAAGTCTGAGCCTAAAAGGATAGGACAACATGGCGGTATCTACTTGTCATGATTTTACCCAGCTTAGTAAATGCTTTGTAGTTTACAGTCTCAGGTGCCTCCAGGGGGCACTGTCCTCATCAGTAACAAATTCAAGAAAAATAGAAAAGCTATATTTACTGAAATCTCTGCATATTTACACATTTTTCTAGAAGCCCCTCCCCTGCTTAACGATGTCCAGGTGACCTCCGATAGAGTCCATCCCCCGAGCAGCCACACCGGGCAGGGCTCACACTGATCATAGTGGTGGTGAGTATTGCTTGAACTCTTTTCTGTCATAGAAAGATGGCGACCACCACGTATATGATCCAGCTGACCGAGACAAAGACTCCGAACAGAAGACTGAAAAGGACGAGTGATCGGGCCTTGCGTGAGGAATCCTGAGCCTGCTGGAGGTCTCTTCTGCTCAGAGAGGTTCGCGTCTGATGGAAGAAAATAAAACACGGTATGTCCTACATAAGGCTAGCTCACTTCTCTGTTACCTAAAAATAAACTCTCATTGCTGGGCTCCTTTTGCTAATCTAGATACAGAAACAACAGGGCTGGACAGGGACACCATCTGGAATTTTTTTGGCCCCATACAGCAGCAATGCCTGGGCCGCCCTTATAACCAATATGTGATGTATTGGCCCCTAGGCATCCAGACTCACCTCTAAGTCCAGACCATATAGTAAACAAAAACTCTAGGGGTTGGGGGGGGGGGCAGACACAATATAGGCTGTATAAAGACTGGGCCCCTCTATAAACTGTATATGATGGTTGAGGGCTTAGTTTGAACTGGGCCTCTGTCCCCAGGGCAGCCATTATTCCTTATTATCACCTTATTATTCAGGCCATAAAGAAAATCAGACTGGGGGCCCAGACACAATATTAGCTCTATTTAGTTTGGCCCTCTCTCTATCCTATGTGTGATGGCATTGCCCCTAGTTTGATTTAGGACCCAAGGCAAACCAGCCTGGTGGAGGGGGGACAGATACCGTCATTTATCAGCAGCAATAGTGTGGCAGTCTGCAGGTCTCAGGTCAGGGTCCCCCCTCTTCAGAGCTAGGCCCCATACTGGAGTCTTGGCTCTTCTGCCCTTATGGCTGCACCAAGGATGGGTCATATTTGACTGCTACAGTCATGGCTCTACTTTAAAGCCAACCCGGAATTCATAGGACCTCCTTCCCACCAATCACATCTCACCTCATGCGCATACACCACAGCGATGATCCCAGTCAGAAAGCAGCAGAAGAACATCACCAGCACCGATTCCACCATGTAATCTTTGACCCTCAGTTCGGGTTGTGGAGGTGGCAGAGCCAGCGAAGTGTCATTCTGCAGAAAGCAAAAGGGGCAGTTATACAAGTTGCTGTGTGCTGGCCCATTCCAAATCCTGATCACAGTGGCCTGATGGAACAAGGGGGGTCATGCTAATATTATGGTGAAGCAAGGTGCATTACTGATGTGAATTGCAGCCTACATCTCAGGGAGCTTTTTACTTTTAAGACTCAAGAATGTGCAATAAAAATGTTCCTTTTTTTCTAAAAATCTCCAGTACCTGTTATAGGGCATTTTTACAAATGAGGTATATGTATTTTTTTAGAAAACTTGGCCCTATGTCATATGGAGAAAAACATTCTGCACAGCTCATGGCTTGCTATTTGCAAACTTGAAAAAAAATATTCTTACCTCACTTGAAAAATATAATATAATAATGTCAGGTACAGGGGATATTTAGGGCTAAACTGTAACCCAAGAAATGTCAATTTCTTGACCCATCTGCATCCTGCCTAATAAAGTGTAAACTCTTCCTCCATTTTCCACCATTATAATCTAATGGATTGTAAGCTTGTACCTCCTATATCCTTCTCTTATACCCTAATATAAGTTATTATCCCTTCTGTATCCTCCCTTATACCCTATAGATATATATTAAACCCTAATAGATTGTAAGCTCTTCTCCTTCTGTATCCTCCCTTAGACCCTAATAGATTGTAAGCTCTTCTCCTTCTGTATCCTCCCTTATACCCTAATAGATTGTAAGCTCTTCTCCTTCTGTATCCTCCCATATATCCTAATAGATTGTAAGCTCTTCTCCTTCTGTATCCTCCCTTATACCCTAATAGATTGTAAGCTCTTCTCCTTCTGTATCCTCCCATATATCCTAATAGATTGTAAGCTCTTCTCCTTCTGTATCCTCCCTTATACCCTAATAGACTGTAAGCTCTTCTTCTGTATCATCCCTTATACCCTAATAGATTGTAAGCTTTTCTCCTTCTGTATCCTCCCTTATACCCTAATAGATTGTAAGCTCTTCTCCTTCTGTATCCTCCCTTATACCCTAATAGATTGTAAGCTCTTCTGTATCCTCCCTTATACCCTAATAGATTGTAAGCTCTTCTCCTTCTGTATCCTCCCTTATACCCTAATAGATTGTAAGCTCTTCTGTATCCTCCCTTATACCCTAATAGATTGTAAGCTCTTCTCCTTCTGTATCCTCCCTTATACCTTAATAGATTATAAGCTCTTCTCCTTCTGTATCCTCCCTTATACCCTAATAGATTGTAAGCTCTTCTCCTTCTGTATCCTCCCTTATACCCTAATAGATTGTAAGCTCTTATCCTTCTGTATCCTCCCTTATACCCTAATAGATTGTAAGCTCTTCTCCTTCTGTATCCTCCCTTATACCCTAATAGATTGTAAGCTCTTCCCCTTCTGTATCCTCCCTTATACCCTAATAGATTGTAAGCTCTTCTCCTTCTGTATCCTCCCTTATACCCTAATAGATTGTAAGCTCTTCTTCTGTATCCTCCCTTATACCCTAATAGATTGTAAGCTCTTCTTCTGTATCCTCCCTTATACCCTAATAGATTGTAAGCTCTTCTTCTGTATCCTCCCTTATACCTTAATAGATTGTAAGCTCTTCTCCTTCTGTATCCTCCCTTATACCCTAATAGATTGTAAGCTCTTCTCCTTCTGTATCCTCCCTTATACCCTAATAGATTGTAAGCTCTTCCCCTTCTGTATCCTCCCTTATACCCTAATAGATTGTAAGCTCTTCCCCTTCTGTATCCTCCCTTATACCCTAATAGATTGTAAGCTCTTCTCCTTCTGTATCCTCCCTTATACCCTAATAGATTGTAAGCTCTTCACCTTCTGTATCCTCCCTCATACCCTAATAGACTGTAAGCTCTTCCTCCTTCTGTATCCTCCCTTATACCCTAATAGATTGTAAGCTCTTCTCCTTCTGTGTCCTCCCTTATACCCTAATAGATTGTAAGCTCTTCTTCTGTATCCTCCCTTATACCCTAATAGATTGTAAGCTCTTCTTCTGTATCCTCCCTTATACCCTAATAGATTGTAAGCTCTTCCTCCTTCTGTATCCTCCCTTATATCCTAATAGATTGTAAGCTCTTCCTCCTTCTGTATCCTCCCTTATACCCTAATAGATTGTAAGCTCTTCTGTATCCTCCCTTATACCCTAATGGATTGTAAGCTCTTCTCCTTCTGTATCCTCCCTTATACCCTAATACATTGTAAGCCCTTCTCCTTCTGTATCCTCCCTTATACCCTAATAGATTGTAAGCTCTTCCCCTTCTGTATCCTCCCTTATACCCTAATAGATTGTAAGCTCTTCTCCTTCTGTATCCTCCCTTATACCCTAATAGATTGTAAGCTCTTCTTCTGTATCCTCCCTTATACCCTAATAGATTGTAAGCTCTTCTCCTTCTGTATCCTCCCTTATACCCTAATAGATTGTAAGCTCTTCTTCTGTATCCTCCCTTATACCCTAATAGATTGTAAGCTCTTCTCCTTCTGTATCCTCCCTTATACCCTAATAGATTGTAAGCTCTTCCCCTTCTGTATCCTCCCTTATACCCTAATAGATTGTAAGCTCTTCTTCTGTATCCTCCCTTATACCCTAATAGATTGTAAGCTCTTCTCCTTCTGTGTCCTCCCTTATACCCTAATAGATTGTAAGCTCTTCTCCTTCTGTATCCTCCCTTATACCCTAATAGATTGTAAGCTCTTCTTCTTCTGTATCCTCCCTTATACCCTAATAGATTGTAAGCTCTTCCCCTTCTGTATCCTCCCTTATACCCTAATAGATTGTAAGCTCTTCTCCTTCTGTATCCTCCCTTATACCCTAATAGATTGTAAGCTCTTCTCCTTCTGTATCCTCCCTTATACCCTAATAGATTGTAAGCTCTTCTCCTTCTGTATCCTCCCTTATACCCTAATAGATTGTAAGCTCTTCCCCTTCTGTATCCTCCCTTATACCCTAATAGATTGTAAGCTCTTCTTCTGTATCCTCCCTTATACCCTAATAGATTGTAAGCTCTTCTCCTTCTGTGTCCTCCCTTATACCCTAATAGATTGTAAGCTCTTCTCCTTCTGTATCCTCCCTTATACCCTAATAGATTGTAAGCTCTTCTTCTTCTGTATCCTCCCTTATACCCTAATAGATTGTAAGCTCTTCTTCTGTATCCTCCCTTATACCCTAATAGATTGTAAGCTCTTCACCTTCTGTATCCTCCCTTATACCCTAATAGATTGTAAGCTCTTCCTCCTTCTGTATCCTCCCTTATACCCTAATAGATTGTAAGCTCTTCCTCCTTCTGTATCCTCCCTTATATCCTAATAGATTGTAAGCTCTTCCTCCTTCTGTATCCTCCCTTATACCCTAATAGATTGTAAGCTCTTCTTCTGTATCCTCCCTTATACCCTAATAGATTGTAAGCTCTTCTTCTGTATCCTCCCTTATACCCTAATAGATTGTAAGCTCTTCACCTTCTGTATCCTCCCTTATACCCTAATAGATTGTAAGCTCTTCTTCTGTATCCTCCCTTATACCTTAATAGATTGTAAGCTCTTCTCCTTCTGTATCCTCCCTTATACCCTAATAGATTGTAAGCTCTTCTCCTTCTGTATCCTCCCTTATACCCTAATAGATTGTAAGCTCTTCTCCTTCTGTATCCTCCCTTATACCCTAATAGATTGTAAGCTCTTCTCCTTCTGTATCCTCCCTTATACCTTAATAGATTATAAGCTCTTCTCCTTCTGTATCCTCCCTTATACTGTAATAGATTGTAAGCTCTTCTCCTTCTGTATCCTCCCTTATACCCTAATAGATTATAAGCTCTTATCCTTCTGTATCCTTCCTTATACCCTAATAGATTGTAAGCTCTTCTTCTGTATCCTCCCTTATACCTTAATAGATTGTAAGCTCTTCTCCTTCTGTATCCTCCCTTATACCCTAATAGATTGTAAGCTCTTCTCCTTCTGTATCCTCCCTTATACCCTAATAGATTGTAAGCTCTTCTCCTTCTGTATCCTCCCTTATACTGTAATAGACTGTAAGCTCTTCTCCTTCTGTATCCTCCCTTATACCCTAATAGATTGTAAGCTCTTCTCCTTCTGTATCCTCCCTTATACCCTAATAGATTGTAAGCTCTTCTCCTTCTGTATCCTCCCTTATACTGTAATAGACTGTAAGCTCTTCTCCTCCTGTATCCTCCCTTATACCCTAATAGATTGTAAGCTCTTCTCCTCCTGTATCCTCCCTTATACCCTAATAGATTGTAAGATCTTCTCCTCCTGTATCCTCCCTTATACCCTAATAGATTGTAAGCTCTTCTCCTTCTGTATCCTCCCTTATACCCTAATAGATTGTAAGCTCTTCTCCTTCTGTATCCTCCCTTATACTGTAATAGACTGTAAGCTCTTCTCCTTCTGTATCCTCCCTTATACCCTAATAGATTGTAAGCTCTTCTCCTTCTGTATCCTCCCTTATACCCTAATAGATTGTAAGCTCTTCTCCTTCTGTATCCTCCCTTATACTGTAATAGACTGTAAGCTCTTCTCCTTCTGTATCCTCCCTTATACCCTAATAGATTGTAAGCTCTTCTCCTTCTGTATCCTCCCTTATACCCTAATAGATTGTAAGCTCTTCTCCTTCTGTATCCTTCCTTATACCCTAATAGATTGTAAGCTCTTCTCCTCCTGTATCCTCCCTTATACTGTAATAGATTGTAAGCTCTTCTTCTTCTGTATCCTCCCTTATACTGTAATAGACTGTAAGCTCTTCCTCCTCCTGTATCCTCCCTTATACCCTAATAGATTGTAAGCTCTTCCTCCTCCTGTATCCTCCATTATACCCTAATAGATTGTAAGCTCTTCTCCTTCTGTATCCTCCCTTCAAGATGTGCAGAGCTAGGGGCTGCATTGAGGCACATAGGGCCCCTCTATTGTGTCTCCACCTTGTTCGTCAGATTTGTACTGGCAAGGCATCATATACAATAAGCAAGCACCATATGGATGGTTTTTCAGTCTTTAGTACTGTAATATCCCATAAACAACCGGAAACATTTTAGTGAGCTGTAAATTGTAAACATTTTTTAAAAAGTTCACCAATCTATTGGTGGGAGAGCACCTGCATTAAGCTTTCCCCGCCCAGAGCCTGAGGCTTCCTGTTGCGTGCCTGTAACTTGGGAAGAGACAGCTCTATCCATTATTCAGGAGACATTGTGGAGCTGAGTGTGGAAGCCAGTGACCAGTGACTTCTCAGAGACGATCCAGCTCTGCATCATTTGGACATTAATAATTCACCACTTTCTTGGAAACGCCTCCCCTCCATATATCTTATTTCCCATCATCCAATTGGCCATCTACCGCATTTACATCCTATATAATGCTTGCTGCCATAGCCAAAGATGTATCAAAGTGAACATAACAGCACTCACTGTTCAATACAGTTCAGTACAGGAACAGCATGTCCACTAACCAGAATGACTTTCTTAGGGGAGCTTTTCTTTACCCCAATAATTTACTTGGAGAAGCTGGTGGGTCTTGTTACTCCACTAATTTGACTGCAGAGGATCATCCCTTTACTCTTATTAATATGGAGTTGGGAGTGAGGTTACCCTTCATTGCATCAACATAAATAACAACACCTCTGACAATTAAATATCAAACCTGTACTTCTCACTACCACGTTCATTTGGCCGCATGACCACAGGCAACATGCATTGAGTGACACTTTTATCACCCAATCCTTGCAGCAGCCCAGCATAGCCACTGCAGGATTCAGATGAAGAAAAGGTGTCACTAAGGGTCCTAGCTGAGTTACCCACCTTATAATATGCTGCTGCCATGCAGTTCAGGTGAGTATTTTTTTCATTCATTTAAGGAAACAGTGTTGGTGGGGTGGGGGATCAATTGGAATTTTTCATTTCAGGTATAGGATCATTTCAAGGAGTGAACTTGGTTTTATTACTGCTATAATCTTCTACATTACATGAAGTTTGCTCTGAATTTTCCAGCTGCATGTCTTAGGAGGAAGCACCACTTGTACATGCAGGTGAGTAAAAGACACTCTAATAGGAATCTATATAAAGTAGCCGAATACCATCTACTAATAGGGCACTGCATCTACTTTTTATTAATGTGCCTCCAATACAGTACAAGTTGGAAAATAGGATGGTAAATTAGCCCCAAGGATGTATGTTGATTTCCCCACTCCACCCAGCAGCCAAATATCAGTTTAGTTGCTCTTACTATAATGTAGGGGTACGACCCTGGTGGCAGGTTTGGATGCGTGTAGACGCTCTGTAGAGTCGGTCCCGGCTGGTACATGACTGGCATTGAGGCGGAGAAGTTAGGTGGATAATTTGGGTACAGCAGATGCGCTATCTTGGGATCTGGAGGAGAATAGGGTGGGGGGTCCCCAACAAATCCATTGTTCTCTATGCCTTTAGGCTCTTCTGAGGTAGGTTTTGGTTGCTCTGCTGATTGAAGAGTCCCTGTGCATGGAGTGCTAGCTCTTTGCATCTCTGCAGTAACTTCATGGCTTTCCTCTTCTTGTTGGATGCTGAGTTCCATCTCTGTGAATAGAACACATGTTAGCATGATTAGTATGGTTTCATGAGCACATAATGGCTTCATTTTTTAGTGCTACTGACTGGCTTGGCCTATCATGAATTATTGGCATAAGCCCAACTCCAGTCAAATGTAGATTTTTTAAAATATTCTTTATTTAATGTTTTTCAAAAAGTAAACTGTTAGAATACAAAATATTACAGTCAGTCAAAGTCTCATACATCCGACCATGCATAGAACATGTTACATGTATGTGTTTTGTCATACACAGCACAACATTTTCCACCGTTGCTTTTACAGTTCCTAATAATACTGCATCTATAATAAAGTAACCATAGCAGCAACATTGTCATACATAATCCGCAAATTTCAAACAAGCATAGATGCCTAGCCTACCATTCCAAGTCACACTCATGTTCACCATTGGCCACGTCAGTATTCTGGTTCCGGTATTCAAAGGGCCGCTTTATAACAAACCCAAAACAAAATGCAAACAAAACCATTCACATTTATCATTACAGACAAAGAATTATTTTGCTCATGATGGATGCAGCTGCAGAATTATTTTTACCTGGACAGCCACCACATTTTTTTTTCCCAGGACAGTCAGAGAATTCTTTTACCCAGCCGCAGAATTCTTTTGCCCAGCACAGCCGCAGAATTCTTTTGGCCGGCACAGCCGCAGAATTGTTTTGCCCGGCACAGCCGCAGAATTGTTTTGCCCGGCACAGCCGCAGAATTGTTTTGCCCGGCACAGCCGCAGAATTGTTTTGCCCGGCACAGCCGCAGAATTGTTTTGCCCGGCACAGCCGCAGAATTGTTTTGCCCGGCACAGCCGCAGAATTGTTTTGCCCGGCACAGCCGCAGAATTGTTTTGCCCGGCACAGCCGCAGAATTGTTTTGCTCGGCACAGCCGCAGAATTGTTTTGCTCGGCACAGCCGCAGAATTGTTTTGGCCAGCACAGCCGCAGAATTATTTTGCCCAGCACAGCCACGAAATTGTTTTGGCCAGCAGAGCCGCGGAATTCTTTTGGCCAGCACAGCCGCAGAATTCTTTTGGCCAGCACAGCCGCAGAATTCTTTTGGCCAGCACAGCCGCAGAATTCTTTTGGCCAGCACAGCCGCAGAATTCTTTTGCCCAGCACAGCTGCAGAATTGTTTTGCCCAGCACAGCTGCAGAATTGTTTTGCCCAGCACAGCTGCAGAATTGTTTTGCCCAGCACAGCTGCAGAATTGTTTGCCCAGCACAGCCGCTGAATTCTTTTGCCCCGCCCCAGACTTGTTTTGCCCAGCACAGCCGCAGACTTGTTTTGCCCAGCACAGCCGCAGACTTGTTTTGCCCAGCACAGCCGCAGAATTGTTTTGCCCAGCACAGCCGCAGAATTGTTTTGCCCAGCACAGCCGCAGAATTGTTTTGCCCAGCACAGCCGCAGAATTGTTTTGCCCAGCACAGCCGCAGACTTGTTTTGCCCAGCACAGCCGCAGAATTGTTTTGCCCAGCACAGCCGCAGAATTGTTTTGCCCAGCACAGCCGCAGAATTGTTTTGCCCAGCACAGCCGCAGAATTGTTTTGCCCAGCACAGTCACAGAATTGTTTTGGCCAGCACAACTGCAGAAATGTTTTGTATAGGACAGATGCAGTCCTTCAATTATTTTTGCAATAGCTGTCAATAACCCCTTCAGCAGATGTTGAGTGGATTATGCACCCCGCCCCCATGTGTAGTGAGATCTGGTTGCATAGATACACAAAACATTTGCAGGCACTACTCTCTTTTCTCCTGGAATGTTAAAAAGGCGCACAACATCCGATTTATAGGCACTGCACCTGGGGTCAGGATTGGAGGCAATACTGCTCTCCAAAGTGGAACACCATGTACCAGCCCAGCACCACACACAGATGCAAAGATTTGCTAGAAGGGGTGCCACCCATCTGCTGCCATCTGGCACCCGTCAGACGGCCACATAAAATAGCTTGGAGGGCTGCAACCTGGCCCCCAGGCCTTGAGTTTGACACATGTGGTCTAAATGATTTGTACAATTGTAGTCAACATGAGGTGACACAGGTTTCATTAGTAGCCACACTTTGTAAGTGTTATGACTTCAGTATATAAGAACAAAAGCATGCTGGCACAGTGTAAATTAATCCAATACTGTGCTCATACCTCTGTGCCCACAAATAGCTAGATCAACCTTTAATGGACACAAATAAGGCACC
This sequence comes from Gastrophryne carolinensis, assembly GCA_027917425.1. Taxonomy (NCBI): domain Eukaryota; kingdom Metazoa; phylum Chordata; class Amphibia; order Anura; family Microhylidae; genus Gastrophryne; species Gastrophryne carolinensis. The sequence goes on from CM051235.1 coordinate 199,170,120, forward strand.
AAGGGGAGCTGCATCTATATCCAACAATCCACTCTACAGATGCTCAGCTGTCGCTACCTGCCACTAGTAATGAATCAGCTTGCCTGTCATTAATTTGTCCAAAAGACCACTGACTCCCATTGAGTCCTCAACAAGGGCAATACAGTTGACATTGATCTACAGAGCTTTTTCAGAACCCTGTGGTTGAAGGCCTTCTTTACTATCAATCAGTGGAGACACATCCCAAGGTCCCTCTACCAATCCCGACTGGGGTAGACTTATCCACATGCAAATATAAAAATAAGTGATCCCCTACCACAACATCTCCCACCATTGAAACGGTTATCAAATTAGTGGAAAAGGATCTACAGAACATACACTCAATAACCTCTAAACACTCACACATGCAACCCAACTTTTCTAAGGAAGACCAGTCAGCATTTACTAGCCTTATGAATGACCAACAGATCATTATTAAACCTGCCAATAAGGGGGAGCTACAGTCATAATGGACCATGACTATTACCATGCTACTATTCTTTCTCAACGACACAATACTTCTATTTATCAACAACTCCAGTCTAATCCTCTGACTGAAATTAAAAAAGAAATAGACACAGTCATTTAGACAGCATTAGAAGCTGGCAATAAGCTAAAAAAAATATGTGCAGATTTCCCAATAAATTATATTTTGCAGAAAGTGCACAAAGATCCAATTAACAACCAGGATGACCCATAGTGGCGGGGGCCAAATCTTTATTTCAAAATATCGCTACATTCCTCAATCGGTTTCTCCAACCAAAGGTAATGAGTGCAAGATCATTTATTTTAGGCGATTTTCTAACAAAAATGGGACACTTGCACCCCATATCTTCAGATACTTACCTTACATAGACATGAGCTTTTTATATACTTCCATTCCCCATCACCTGGGACTGGTGACAATACAGGTGCCCTTTTAAAGTATGGAGGGAACTCCTGCCTTTAACCCTTTCTTTCTTAAATTACTAACTAACTAAATGACTAACTCGTTAAATTACTAACTACTAGTTTTAACTTTTATTATTTTCTCAATGAGAACAAATACTATTTACAACTACAAGGGACTGCCATGGACTCCAACGTGGCACCCTCCTATGCTAACCTGTCCATGGATACGTTTGAAAGACAGGTTATCTATACTGACAATTCCTTTATTAGTAATGTACGCTTCTGGGTCCAATACATTGACAATGTTTTTTCTTATGGCAGGGCACCGATATAGGTCTCCTGGCCTTTGTACAACACTTCCTGGATCTCACTGTTAATGTTCAAGACCAACTGTTTAAGGCTAGCGATAACAATCTAGGACACATTTCCTCTGCCTCCCCTTCCATTGTTTGTGAGAAAAAGACCTAGGAATCTTAAAGTGGACCATCACCCTCGGGTGATCGGCCCGGGAATCTATAAGATTCCCGGGCCGATCACCTCCCTCCCCGCGGGACATCCGAGATCGGGATGTCCCGCGGGGTGAAACCCCCCCAAAACCCCTTACCTTAGCTTCGACGGCGGCCGCCGTCGCCTCCCTCGCGCCCCTCTAGGCGTGCGCGCCCCCGCGCCGGCCGTCTGTGAATGGCAGGCGCTTGAACTACAGTGGATACATAGGCTTTTCTCTGTGGCACCGGCCGTCTGTGAATGACAGGTGCTTGAACTACAGTGGATACATAGGCTTTTCTCTGTGGCACCACAAGGGCTTAATGAAGAATTTGGATTATTCCCCCTTTTGACTACTCCTTTGATCATCATGCCTCAACCTTGAGACTTTTCCCCCCTCTAGTTCCTTATTCTTTTTCAATCCAGAGATTAATCATAGGCTATATGTGGGGTATTTTGTGGACTGAATATTTAGGTAAAATATAGAAAATATTTAGGTTATTCTTCCTCATTGAGGGTTAACTATATGGGTGTTCCACTTTACTTTGATTTTAATACAATTTTAATAACTGTGTTTTGCATTTCACAGACACTACTAAATATGCTTGCTACATGTCTCATTCTGGTTAACTATGCAAATCATGTTGTATGCTTATCTGCATGTATAGTGTGACACTCAGTACATGACTACACATCATGAGTGATACTGGGCTACGCTATCATTGTGCCTTGGTTTTCACATTAGAATGATGTTTCTATATTTGAAGTCTGACCATGTCTTGCAAATATGATATTTGCATTATGGTTCATTGACTGTATACGGTACAGCAATCCTAACCTGCCTTCCAGCCGCTTAATCTAACCTCAAGCTTACCCAAAATACTGATAACCTTTTTTGTGACATTTAGAGCCTCAGAGGTCATTTGAATCTAGACATCCCTTTTATAGCATTAGAGCTTCAGGCTAAAATCTTCATATCCTGTTGTATTATATTTGAACTTCAAGCTGACCTAAACTCAAATCGTATTATCTTATGCTATAGTACTGTACCCCAATAGCATTTTGCCTTACAGTGGACCAATTTTGACTATCCTGGGTTTTTGTCCTTGCCCCCGGAGCATGCCCTGCTGTATAAAAACCCCCCAGGTCGCCCGAACAAACTCACCTCTTACCAGTCCTACGGGGCATACGCGGGCCGCTCCTCCAATCAGCACGCTTAGATCTGCTCGAGCCCCTTCACCCAGGACCTCTTGAGCTTCGCTTACAAGCAAGATATGAATAGTCTAGTGGACTGCATCCATGGGGCTGGTTGGGTCCTGCAGAGTTGTAATACCTGTATCCTTTTTAACATGATATGGATGATCTTGAATTTTATACTGGACAATAAGTTGTAAATACACTTATGCGTTAAAAAACTTTTTTTTAGTGGTGTGCATATTTCCATTTTGCCATAGAAATCCCAAGACAGGCAACAGGCAGTATATGGGTTAGTGTTTTACCCGTGTTGCACATAATGCACTATGCAGAACTGGACCTTTTTATCTAACAGCCAGTCAGCTTTATACGTTTTAGTGTAGGTATGTAGACATACTTGTTCTCCCCCGCAGCCACCACAGCAGCCAGTGTGTAACACAAGACCACTGCAGTTACTTGCAGGATTGGAGATACGCTGAGGGTGACAAAGTGCCGGCTTATCGGAAGCAGCTGAATTATTTAGCAAGGCTTCCGAAAGCGCCGATTCTCCCCGCAGAGACCACCTAGTGCTGCCACTCAAGATTCTGATGATTTATTTTGTCGAGTTTTCTTTATTGTCTGTGATCCTACTGGAGAGCTTTCCTTCCTTTAATGCATCTGAGCTCATAAATGACTTTAGGTTTCTTTTAACCCCAGGCCGATGGGCATCCTCATTTGGGCTGACTGGGTAAATGTTAATCCATGGGAAGCCTGAAATCAGACAGGATTACCCACCTGTTTTGTGTAACTTCACCCCAAAATAACCAACAGGGGCCAATAAGGTTGATAAAAAAAGAGAAACACAAGATCAAGTTGCTGCAGCCTTAGGTACATGTAAGAGTGAGCATCCATGCCCAGTTCCCGGCTGCCTAGGGCTTTTTAACTTGGGAAGGCATCCCAAATTGAGTGGGGGTTAAAAGGAACCTAGTCATTTTTGACTGGAGCATCCCAATTTGGCATTCCCTACTGCACAGAAACTTAAAGCGGACCTTCGGCATCATTTAATGAAAAGCCCAAACCCTTAAAAAACTATTCCCCAGCATCTAAAATTAATATATTCAACATTTTTAGTCACATTTTATTCTTTCCCTCACTGGCCTGCAACCCTGTTCAGCACTCTAGGATACGGGCGCCGCCATCTTGGTTTAGTAGCATAACATACTGAGGAGAGGGGTCAAAAGTGCAGGGGAGCAGGGATATAGCTGTGCTTTGCACAGACAGAGCAGAGCTGGGGTCAGGAAAAGGACAGCAATCCCAGAATGCAGAGTGAAACAGTCAGAGGACACTTCCTGTTTGCAGGCTGCCTGCACCTCCATGGGCCGCCATATTGGATGTTTAAAGTCTCAGAAAATGCAATAGATGCAGGTAGGATGATTTTTAATGTGGCCAATCAGGATGTACAGCGTGTAACATATAAGATAGGCTCCTATTTAGTGTGAAGGTCCGGTTTAAAATAGGCCTATGTGGTGGGTCTCTGCTCTAGTGGCCCATGTTACTAATGGAACTTCCCTGCAGGTATGCAGATTGATTGCCCCTAAGAAGTCTGATAATGGGCTTTTAATGTGGACCTAAAATTCATTTCTGGCAGGCCTGGAGTATTCACTCGAGGGCTACCGTATTCCCTCTCCCTCGGATACAGTAATGCTTGAAACCCCCTGAATTCCGAGTAAAACCTACCTGGTCTCCGATCCAACAGCACATTCACAGGCAAGGCCACACTACGATATACTTTTAGGCAGTCAAGTGCCAGCGCCAGCCATTTGTGAATGGGCCTAGAAAAGGTGTTTTTCTGACATGTACAGAACAATTTGTTCAGCATTAATATGCCCCGGGAAATAGCTCTGATTGGACGAGAGCCCACACATACATCGTAGGACCAGGAAAAGGTGATTTTGTCTGGCCAATCTGGGGGGTTTTACACAGCGGGGCATCCCAAATTGTGATTCCCCCGGGGGCAGAAAAAAATGCCCGGTTTTGTTCTGCTTTAAAGAGAAAGTCTACTTTTAAAAAAAGGTACATTATTTTGTGCCAAAAGGATGTCTTCAAGGTGCTGAGTTTATACATTTGCTAACATAAGAAAAAAAAATGCTAGACAAACAGTGTGACTACCTGCAATATGTTGCTATTGGCAACTGTATACCAAAATCTACAAGAAGAGAACAGTGAGCCCTGTAAACACAGAACACTGCAGCTGGGAATGTGTAAGTGTTAGTAAGCTTCCCCAACAGTGGCCATAGCAGCAGTGTTCTGTGAGTACAGGGCTCACCTCTCTCTTCTTGTAGATCTTGGTGTATGATTCGTACAGATTGCAGGTAGTGAAAACCTCTTCCATAAAACACATATTTGCTAACATTAGAAAAATAAAAAAAAAAAATACTAGATACGCTCAGCAGGATGAGGACAACCTTTTGGCACACAATAAAATACACAGGTACATCGACGACATTTTCATCTTATGGACTGGTCCTAGAACACTCTTGGAGGACTTCATTAGGATTCTTAATCAGAACGACCTCAATTTAAAGTTTACTTATGAAGTTAGTATGAAACAAATTCATTTTCTAGACTTCACCATACTTATTGATTCCCAGGGACAACTTCATTCAAACTTTTTTCGGAAACCATCGGCTGTGAATACAATCCTGCGGGCATCGAGTTTTCACCCCCAACACTTGCTGTCTAGCATACCGTATGGGGAGTATCTCCGTCCCCGCAGGAATTGTACTGCAGACAGTGAATTCAAACTTGCGGCAGATGACATCAGAGACAGACCCCTAGTTAGGGGCTACAACAGGCGCATTTTGACTACGGCCTACAAAAAAAGCAGATCACGCCCAGAAATTCTGTATAAACCTAAGATTCGTAAGAAAGAGAGATTGTTAGCAATCACACTTACCCATTCAGCACATCAGCACACAGTAAAAGATATTTTCAGACAGCATTGGCATATTCTCACTAATGACCATAACTTAAGGGAGATTATCCCTGTACAACCACAATTTACTTTTAAGCGTGCTAGAAATCTCCGAGACAAACTAGTTAACAGCCATTATACCCCTAGAGAACGTACCAAGTGCTGTAAAACCACAGGCAATTACCAATGCCAAAAGAGATGTAGCTGTTGTCAATTTATTAAGTCAGGTAGAACCATACAAATACCAGGCCAAGAACAGATAGTAGCCCAACATTTTATCAACTGTGAAACTCCCCATGTTATATATGTATTAACATGCCCTTGTAGGTGCTTTTATGTGGGTAAGACAAATAGACCTCTCAAAAAAAGAGTTTACAAACACCAGTACGACATTCGCATAACCAACTCAAAAACCCCTATATGCTCCCATTTTGCCCGAATCCACAATCAGGAGACCAAAGGGCTGTTAGTGCAGGGTTTAGACCGCATCCACCCACACCCAAGAGGTGGCAATATTGAAAAGACCACGTTACAGAGGGAAACCCAATGGATAAGTCGAACCAAAGCCCATATATATCCAGGTCTCAAAGAGACAATTAGTTTTGTTTCCTTTTTAGGTTAAGGAATATATGAACATTTCCCTTTTTTTTTTTGTCACTTTCTTATTTATTTTTACCCTTTGTTATAATTGTCTGTCTTCCAAAGCGTAACCCTTTTATGTATGAGGTGTCATAAAAACATATCCAAAATCATATAGCATACTTTATAATAACAATATATGGTCCTAATGTACTGTTCATTTGATACGGATACTATATAAAGCAGGCCACCTATGTTCATCTACTGATGCAATTAACTAATGAATTAATTTTAGGATCCAACCAATATTTGATCTGGTGATTAGACCGATTAGAGCGAAGGCTCATCACCACTTATTATATCAATATTTTTCAGGATAACAGTACATGGGACTTGGTTTCAATTTTCCGACACTGTACAGCCCCCATAATGCTGACACTTATGGTTACCATTATTATCTTGTATATTTATTTGACCCATTTGGGGGATTCAGGTAATGTGCCTTCAATTGGGGCACGACCTTCAATTGCTTTTGGCACTAATGCTGTATTGATTGGCCTTACCATTGATCAGCAGGCGGGGGAGAGGTCCAGGTGTCGTGAGTGGGCATGCCGGGAGGGGGGTGGGTGTGGTCCGGGGGGAGGTGGTTGTGATTCCCCTTCCGACTGGCGCGCGGCGGGGAGTGGCTGTGGGATCCCGGCTCGCTGCTTCCTTGCTCGCACCGGCTGTCCAGGTTGTCATCGCCAGATGCACCTGGCTCCTGGTTGTGGGTTGGCGCAGCGATCGGCAACAAGTGGCCGTGACTCTGGGCCCCCTCCCCCCGCCGCGCGCCTCCTCTCGCCTCCCTGTGGGGGGTGTGGCCTCCCCGGGAGCGGCAGTTGCGCTCCCCAGCACTCCCCAGTCAGGTGGGACGGCCTTAAATCTTAAAGGCGCCCTCACTGTCTTTCACGTCCGGGCCGCACGTGCAGCAGGGAGACTGTACGGACTCGGACGGAGTCAATACAACCGTCCCTCTGGCCCTTCATAGGCTGAGTGGATAGGGGGAACATCATGCTCCCTGGTCTTGCTACAGGCCATTGAAACATAAAGCCCAGTAAGTACTTATATCATTTGGATCTTTTCTATTCTTTTCAAACAGTATTATCCTCTATGACATCTAGTACATATATGTGCATTATTGTAGATGGACAAGGCACTGCAGCACTACGATTCATCTTATAACATAGGTGCTGAAACTTGATATCAGCCACCATGATGAACACCTATTTCCCACGTACATTTTTTACATATAAAATGTTCAGCTACTGTGCTGTGGCCTCAGCCTCATAGGGTATGCTTTTTCTTTTCTTTTCCCTACTTACTTTTTCTATGTGTGTTTGTTCAACATTATCTAGACTGTTTACCCAGGCACGTGTTATATTGAAAAACTGAATTGGCAATAACGTGTATAACAACCACAAGGGTGCGGAGGAAGCCCTAGAGGGGCGAAACTAGTTCACCTTTACCTCGTGTTATAAATGTATGTGATTAATTCCAGTTCCAATCATGTCAATGTTTAATTATCCTGTATATATGCTGTAGGCAAATTGATGAATTAATTGCCGAACTTATGTCCATGTCATGAAATGTTGTGTGACTATTGTTTTTAATTGTACCTAAATGTTAACAGTAGGGGGGGTTCTGTGACCCTTGTGCAGTTCCTCCCTATACCCCTTTTTTACTTATAATCTAATAAAGCAGATAATGTAAGTTTCTACAACCATGGTATGATTATTGGATTTTGTACGGCGGGGTCGTACTCAGAGTTCCTGAGTTCCTACTGGGATTTGCCTATACCCAGAAAATTTGGTTAATACACAATAAAATACTCATAAAACAATGCCATCATCGCATAAGCTCTCAAACAGGCTGTAAAGGGCTCACTACATATTCTGGCAGAGAATATTGATGTTGTCGGTGTGGCTGAGGCATGGCTGGACTGTCAATCTACAAGGTTTTGCTCTTTTTCGGAAAGACAGAGCAAAAGGGAAAGGGGGGGGGGGCGTGTGTCTTTATGTAAAGCAAGAATTCAAAGCATATATTAATGACGGAATACTAGCAGAAGATTGTGAGGATGTAGAATCCTTGTGGGTAGAAGTGCGGGGTGATGTAAACAATGCTAAAATACAGTTTGGTGTAATCTATAGGCCCCCAAACATAACTGCGGAAATAGAGGGTCGGCTGCATAAACAGATAGAGCGGGCATCACAGGCTGGTACAGTGGTGGTGATGGGGGACTTCACTACCCAGGAATCGACTGGAGACATGGTTCTGCTTCCACTACAAGGGGGATAGCATTCCTCAGCTTGCTACAAGATAATTATATGAATCAGTTCGTGGAGGCACCTACCAGGGGCGATGCTCTTCTAGATCTTGTAATATCAAATAATGATGACCTGATGGGGGCAGTAACAGTCCGTGAAAATCTTGGTAACAGTGACCACAATATAATTGTATTTAACATAAACTGTAAGAAAGATTTTCTGCCTGGGAAGGCAAAAACATTAAATTTTAGAAAGGCCAACTTCCCCAGGCTCAGAGCTGCACTCAAGGACATTGACTGCGAGCATCTGTTTAGGAATAAGGATACAGATGCCAAATGGGAGTGCTTTAAATCAGTTGTGAGTAGCAACGTTGCAAAATGTATTCCTACGGGTAACAAACATAAGCGGCTTAGAAAACGCAGTTTGTAACTGGATTGAAAACTGGCTGAAGGATCGTGTGCAGCGAGTTGTGGTTAATGATACCTACTCTAAATGGTTACCAGTTGTAAGCGGTGTACCCCAGGGTTCAGTGCTGGACCCACTATTATTCAACTTGTTTATAAACGTCATAGAAGATGGAATTAAAAGCACTGTCTTGCAGATGACACAAAGATATGTAGCACAGTTCAGTCTATGGAAGATGTTCACAAGCTTCAGGCTGACTTGGACACATTGAGTGTCTGGGCTATGGGGAGATCCCCTTCTGATGGGTGGTCACATGTTAGGCTGCAGTGGGATGTGAGAGGCATAAGGGTGTCCTCGGGCACAGTACAGATCAGGGTGCTTGTTTATTGGAATATAAGCTGTACAGTGGAACTTTGCTCGCCAGTAATCTACAGTCTCATAACCTTTAAAAAGGGCTGAACCAGGAGTGGGTGTGTATGTATGAATGTACAGTGACACTGCACTTGTGATCCCAGCCATAGGCTGCCCTTAGAATTGTAACTGTTCCTCCATCATTTGTCCCATTACACAGGAAGTGACCTGCCAGTCAAGTCATGCTACAGATTCTCTATTTGACTCCTTTTCACCTTCTAGCTTTGGCTTTGTGCTTGGGGTTACTGTCTTGCTGGCTAGACTAGCTTCCTATTTCATTTAAATGAATTAGTGAAAAAAAAAAAACAATCCAATATTGAAAAACATAATAAACTTAAAGATACTTTAAAGCAGACCCGAAGTGAATGAAGGCTCTCTTTTTACCTAATCCCTGCAGAAGCGAATTCAGTGATTGGGTGAGAGAAGTGTTACCCATGATCTTCCTTTGGTGCAGCTGCTACATAAGATGCCGGGACCAGGCGTTATTTTTTGGGTAACCTCAAAACATCCACAAGGGGAAGTTAGCTGCTATGGGACAGGCTTCTCCTTGGCCCTGCTACTCAATAGATGGTGGCAGCTGCTGTCGGTGTGTTGTGGCTCTCACATTGTGTGGTTGTAGGTGGTATGCTAGGGCTACCCTTTTTGTATGAATGTGGAGAAAACTGAGGCATATAAAGGGACTAATCATCTGGTATACTTACCTACATCCCCAACTTTTTCTTTTAGGCATCAGCTTTGTTGTTTCTTCCCAATGGAGGCTGGGAACTGAAAAGATTTTTCTGTTACTCTCTATTATTAAAGAAATGTTACCGCCCTGGTCACCCATAGAAATCATTCCAGGGCATTAGAAGACTCTGGTTATGTGCCGTTACCCAGCATTATATCACATCACACACAGAGGTACCGTTATGTGCACGCTGTATCCTGCTGTCACTGGCTAACTCCCTCCTTATCTCTAAAGAACAGTAATGGGATTTAAAGAGAAATACGGGAGGTTAAAAAGCCTACAATCATTGGAACAAAATATAGATTCAGCCAAGCTTACAATTTGTTATGATACATGAGTATTATGGATAAAGTCTGAAAGTCACAAAACTTACAATCCTTTAGGGAGGAATAAATGAGGCGAAAGAGCCCATCTATTAGGATAATAGAATGATTGAAGCAGGTTTACATCTGAAGAGATTACATCTGTAAAAGCACAAGAGGACTACATAGGAAAAGAGCTTACAATCTATAGTTAGGGTGTGATGGAGGATACAGAGGGTGGAGGATCTTACAATCTATTAAGAGTAGAAGAGAGAATACACAGAAGGGAAGAGTTTACAATCTATTAGGGTTTTAGGAAAGGAAGCAGAATAGGCATAATTTACAATATCTTAGGTATAGGGGATAATAAGAAGGCGAAAGGACTTATAATCTAGAAGAGTAAAAGGGAGACTACAGACAATGGGGGCACAGACAATTTATTGGGGATTAAGGGAGAATATAGAAGGGGGTATAGGGAAAATACAGAAGGAATAATAGTTTACAATCTATTAGGCTATAAGGCAGAATACAGAAGGTTGAAGAGATTACAATCTATTAGAGAATAACGTAGGTGGATGAGCTCACAATAAATTAGGGTATAAAGGAGAATACAGGAGGTGGATGAGCTTACAATCCAGTAAGGTATAGGCGATGATACAGAGGGTAAAGTTACATCCTCTTAGGGTATATATACCAGTATGCTGTCAGTATTGTGTCATATGTATGGTTGACAGCAGCACATAGTCTGTAGGGTGTGTGCACCCTTTACCTGTAGCCATGGCGTGTGAGTAACTTCTGTCCAGGTCTTCTGCCTTGACACCCCCGAGGTGAGATAGGTCCTTTTGCCCCGTTTAGCCTCTTGGGCATCAATCAAAAAGTCCACAATGGCTGTCACTTGTCAGCCTCCATCTCCCTTGTAAAAGTGGTGTGTGCGTCTTCCAGATCCCCTCTCCTGGCTGCACCTTACTTATCCCAACTCAGGCCTCTCTCTCTCCCTCCCACCCAGGTCTCAGTTTTCTGGCTCTGAGCTGCCTCATTAATAATTGACAGAGCTGTTTGTGGAAGGCTGTGCAAATAGGAGCTCGGCTCCTGCTGCTGCTGCTGATTTCACCTGAAGGCTGGCAGTACCATTTTGCTCAATGCCACGATGGTGCAAAGGCTACTGAGACGTCACAGAGGGGTGATGGTGCCCTAACCCGCCCCATACTACCTGGCGCCGACACCCACCGATTTCCCTTTAATACGATTTTCCTTCTGTTCCTGGCACAGACTTTCCAATCTTAATTCTGAATAGTGGGCAATGTACACAGGCGCACATCATTCAAGGTTTACAATTAAAAATGAAAAGTCCTCCACACAAGCTAGTGATCACCCTGGGGAGGATATTGGGGTGGCCGACATCCCCAAAGAACCTCACTTGTCTTAATAAATGTAGACCACTCATTTAGGGACCCTGAGAATACAAACTAACAGGATTAATACAGTCATGATTAAAGTGGACCAACACCCAGAATTTTGACTATCCTGGGTTTTGGTCCACTTCCCCGGAGCACCCCGATCGGGGATGCCACGCTATGTGAAACCCCCCAGATCGCCAGATAAAACTCACCTCACCATGCTCCTAAGGCGCATGTGCAGCCGCTCGTCCAATCAGCGCGCTCAGAGCCGCTGAGGTAGTAGCGCGAAATGCGTCCCGCACATGTGCCGTTGGACCGGGAGTCAGGTAAGGTTAGCGGGCTATCCTACCCTGGTGCTGAGGCAGGACAGGGGGTAATAAAGAAAAAAAAAACCCTCACTTTAGCCAGGCACCCACACTGTCCGCGCTGGAGAATTGTGTCTGGCTAAGGTAAGGGTTTTCTTTCTTCATAATCGCCAGTCCTGCCTCAGCTCCAGGGTAGGGTGGCAGCGCGGGGGGGGAGGACCCCCCCGATCACCCGGAAAACTCACCTCTCCCCGCCCCCACGTGGCCGTGGCGTTCAATCAGCGCGGACGGACAAGCGATCTGACAGCAACGGACAAGTGGCTCCTTCGCTGCCGCCGCCTCCCGCGCGTCACTCTTGACGCGCCCGCGCCGGCCATTCACATACGGCCGGCGCGGGCACGTCTAGAGGGACGCGAGGGAGAAGACAAGGTAAGGGGATTTGGGGCGTTTGGGGGGGTTTCACCCCGCGGGACATCCCGATCTCTAATGTCCCGCATGGAGGGAGGTGATCGGCCCGGGAATCTTATAGGATTCCCGGGCCGATCACGGGAGGGTGATGGTCCACTTTAAGGGGCTGAACCTGCGAGTAGTAAAGTAAGGTATTTTTAAATGGCTTCAGAAACCTTCCAGTGAAACAAACAATCGTATTTTACAGCATGTAATAGTGACGACTTATGTCAGTAATTGTTTTAAGACCTTTCATAAGTTTCTAACCAATACTGGAAAAAGCCCTCCTGCGCATTATCGAGTGGACGCCGCCATGATGCTACACCCGCTGATCTTCTTTTGGGTGCAGAGATAATTGGTAAGCACATAAACAGCTGGATGACGGCTAAATGAGTCTCACAATAATAACACCAGCTCTACAGCGAACACTTATCCAAGTGTATGACCGCACTAGAAGAAACAAACCTGAATGGGCAATTCCAGAACAGTACTCCTTATCTACTTCCTATCACAATAGACGGACATTGTTTGGTGGGTACACACACCTTTAGTGTGTGATGACAGCGCTTGTGGATTGCACACACGGGACAATGGCCATGGTGTGCACAATGAGTCTGACCTTCCATTCAGCCATGAGCTGAGCTTCCCACAGTCCCAGCTATGTGCGCTAATTGCCTTCCCGAGGTCACCGTTCCCGCTAGTAGAGGACCTGCTGATAACAAGAATGGATTCTTGGCCAGTAATCTCCTGCTTTCACTCAACAACAGGTTTATGAATTCTCCGACGAAGATGGCTTTTTCTTCCTCCTGCTGCTCCACTTCATTTACCTAAAGAAATGTTTCCAAAAGTGACCAGCATTTGAAAAATCATTATCTACATCTCGCCATCACTGCTCTCATATCCTTACCCGTCATTTGATGAGTTTATTTCACTTTTCAAATTGCTCTCCCTCTCTACATGCACACTCAAGACATGCTCTGCCACTATAAATCCCACAGTCTCCTTTCCCATTTTCTGCTTCTCCTGCACCTGTGTTCGTCTTTATTCTTCCAGTCGCCCAATATTACCATGTATTTCTCTCCTGGAACTGCTGCTCTCTGTTTAGACCACTTTTCAGCCTGGCTCCTCTACCATCTGTCCACAGACATCCCGGCTATAATCATGGGTGACTTCAACATACCCTCTCACACCGACAACTCTGCCATCACCAGATTACCATTTCTCACCTCCTCCTTTGGCCTCAACGACAACAATGGTCTGCCACCCCATCCACAAAGACACACCTGTCCTACTCTTTATTCACCTGTGTTCTTGTGTAATAACATACAAAACATAGACCTTCAATCTCCCTTCAACTCCTTATGACCCCTCTACACCCTGCCCTCATTCACCAATGTAGACACTGCAGCCTAACACTACCACAATACACTAACCTTGGCTCTTGTTGCTGCCCTCATTATAGCTACCCCTAGTCCAAAATAATGACAACTCTGACTGAAATCCAACTCTGCAAGTTTGAAATGACATTCTCAATTACTGACCGACACAGAAGGCAATCCAAAACCAAGGATGACTTACTTTAATCTGCTAAACAGGAATATTTCTCATCAATAATATCGGCAGAAGCTCAGAACTCCAACTTTCAACTCCAGCACCACCACCTCCTCCCAAATAACAGAACAGCAATTAGCCACATTCTTCAAAGATAAAATATTCAACCTGGAGAATACCTCACTCCTCCAGAATTCCCTGCCTTACCCCCTTACTCATTTAACTGGGCTAGCTGTGCAAGGACTATCCCCTCTCGTCTCTAAAGCCCACCTGACTAACTGGTCCCTTGACCCTATTCCACCCCACCTCATCCCTCAATGAACCCTTTCCTTCCTCCTCTAAGCATGCGGTTATAATCTGGACACTTCTGTCCTTCCCATTTACTGCCCTATCCTAATGCTACTCTTCCTATACAAACTTCTTGAACAGCATGTCCACTCAGAAATGACACACTGTCTGTCTACAAAGTCACACCAGACTGTTTTCCGCTCAACTCCTTCCGCTAAAATGCCCTCACCAAAATCACTAATAGTTTACTAACTGCCAAATCCAAAGGCCACTACTTCATTTTGACTGTTCTTGACCGCTCCTCCACTTTTGACACTCTCAACCACGCTCTGCCTCTCAGTATACCCAGTTATATTGGAATTTGAGTTATTGTACTCTAGGTTCTTCTCTCTAAACCTACTCACACTATTTCTCAACCCCTATCTGTTGGTGTACCCACAAGGCTTTTTTCCAAATTATACTTACTGTCCCAACTTATAACCTCACTGGGCTTTCAATATCACTTTAATGCAGATGACCCTCAAATATAACTATCCCAAACCTTACATCCCCCCTTGTATTTCTGACTAACAGCCATGTTACTGTATGTCATCTCGTTCCCTCAAACTGAACATGGACCAAACAGAACTGATCATCTTCCCACCAGCCACCTCTCCCATGTTTCTCCATTGCAGCCCCCTTCTGTCACTTCCTCCATTTTCTTGTTCTCCTCCTTGGTCACTCCCGCTTCTCAAGACTTCCCCTGTGCCTCTCCACATCTCTGGA
Organism: Gastrophryne carolinensis; assembly: GCA_027917425.1. Classification (NCBI taxonomy): domain Eukaryota; kingdom Metazoa; phylum Chordata; class Amphibia; order Anura; family Microhylidae; genus Gastrophryne; species Gastrophryne carolinensis. The sequence goes on from CM051235.1 coordinate 199,185,139, forward strand.
ATGCACTCTCTGCAATCTCACTCAAATCATAACTCCCCAACACTCCAAGCTTTTAAACGCTCCTCAAAAATCACCTGTTTAGACAAGCATATAACCTGGTTGAAGCAACTCGTAGAACCTTCACATGACGCCAAACTCCAAACACCTTACCATTTGTGACCCCTCCGCCTTTGTCTCCATCTTTATCCTTTAGACTGTAACCTCACAAGGACAAGGTCTCCTTTCTATTGTCTCCTGTTTTCATAGCATCATGTAGCATCTAGTTTGCAATCATCTGTGTACTGCATGTTTAACCTTGTCTGTAATTATACATTGCACAGTGCTATGGAAGAAGATGGAGCTATATAAATAAACAACAGCCCAGGTGCCTGTTATGGGACCCAGCACAGTACAGTGCAGGCCCAGCATTGCTCTCCCACTGTTACAGTAGCCAGTGATTGGATGTTGGTTTCAGTTTCTGATTTTGAGTCTTGAGCATTAGTGTTAAAGCGGATTAAAACCCATTTCGAGGCCCACCCATCTGCCCTCTCCGTCTGAGTACCTGAGGCCATAGCGTTCTCTCTGCAGTGACCCAGCTTTTTAAAAAAACAGGGTTTTCCACGCCCCCTGGTGCCCACCTTTTGAGATCGGCGATTGGCTAATGTGCCCAGTGACGTGAAACACCAGCTGGCTGCCTTCTCAGCTTTCTGAATGGCTGGCCGAGGGAGCAGGAACGCCCATCGTTAAAGCCGTGTGCAGCTACAGGGGAACCAGGGATGCGGTGGTCGGCTATTGCAGCGTTGCGAGAGCCACTGGTAAAGCCCGATCCCGCTATAGGATGCCCTGGGGGTAGGCTAGCCGATGGCCCTGGAATCTTTTAGATTCCTGGGCCGGTTGCACAGGGTATCAATCCGCTGTAAGGGTGGAGATTAGTACAGAGCAGGATTAAGGTCAAATTCAGACATGCAGAATATGCAGCGAGGCTAAGCCTTCAGTTACAGCTGTCCGGTACCGCATGCATTTCTGCAGTTGCAACAGATGCTGCAGTACCACAAAAAAATCCAGCAATGGCACCTCTGTGGCCCCTTTCACACCTCTCTGGCGTGGCAGAGGAGAAAAACGTGTCCGCAAAAAATCCTGCCTGCTGCGTCCTGGCTGCAAACACACCCCATTAAAGTCTATAGGGCTGCAAACGCAAGTTATGTGGTACCGCATGCGTTTTGTATTTGCGGCCCCGTAGATTTTGAAGTGGACCAAATATATTAACTATCCCGGGTTTTGGTCCCCCCCCGGGCACCCTGGTTTGGGGTGCCCCTCTGTGTGTAACCCCCAGAACTCCAAGCTAACTCACTTCTCCTTGAGCCCACGGTGCAGGCGCGGCAGCTCGTCCAATCTTTTCCCCCATATTAGGATATAAGGCAGGAGACAGAAGGAGGAAGAGCTTACAGACTATTGGGGTATACGAGAGGATAGAGAAGGAAGAAGAACTTACAATCTATTAGGGTATAAGGCAGGAGACAGAAGGAGGAAGAGCTTAAGCTCTGTTAGGTTATAAGGAAGGATATAAAGGGAAGAAGAGCTTACAGTCTAAGAGGAGGAGCTCACAATCTATCAAAGTATAATGGAGGAAGAGCTTACAAACCATTATGATATAAGGAAGGATACAGAATTAGGAACATATTACAATATATTAGGGTATAAGGCAGAGGACACATGAGATAGAAGAGCTTACACTCTATTGGGGTATAAGGCAGGACACAGAAGAAGGATACATTTATAATCAATTAGGGTGTGAAGGAAGACCCATACATCGCTTGTACTTTAGTAGGATATAAGAAAGGATAAAGGGAGTATAAGAACTTACAACTAAAGTGGAGCAAACCCATTTTCTCTGAGTGCTCTTTCCATGGGTTTTGGCCTGCACAGGTCTGGACTCTTCACTTTTAGATTCATGGCAGCTTGAGCAGATCCTATCCTCCCCTCTTTGCCTGGTACAGGCATCCTATGTTGGATACAATGGCTGTGATCTTTAATGTAAAAGGGCAGAGCAAGTGAGATTTATGGTTTTATTGGTGATGAGATTGAAAGGTGTGATAAAAGAGCTGGCCGGGGAATATATGAATTGCTGTTACCAAAGACTTCTGCCTTGCAGTGTGCGGAGTTGAGCTAATCCTTTTCTCTCCTATGAAGAGGATCAAAGCCTCGATTCAAAGACACATTCATCCGGACTTCCGTAGCTGTCTGTGAAAGTTTGGGTGGGTGTTTGTCTTTTTTTTGCTTTTTTTCGTTCAGCGTTTGGGAGAATGTGTATATGCGCTTTCGATGAACGGAAGCAAATCTCCGTTAGTTCGGATCATTTTCCAAACAAAATCAGAAATTTTTCGTTCGTTCAGATAAATTCCGTTGTTGGGATGGGTTTCTGTCTGATTCAGAGAGCTGATTTCCGACGGATCACCACCCTATAAATCCGTTTCATTTCCGATCCACTTACGGGACCTTTGAGGGCTCGGATTGCTATTGTTGAACATGTTTTGCGGCTATGTGGAGGAGTCTGCGCGCCTTTAGCACCAAGGCATTGCATGTATCAGCATGGCCGAGGCCATAAATTGTATAGCAATGCATACCTGAATCAATACATTTCATGTATGCCTTATAGATGCATTTTAATGCTGACCTAAATTAGTCCTTAGCATGTAAACATTTATTTTTCCACACATCCATATAATTGCTATATTTTTTTAGACTTATGTCCTTCGTGAATTATATTTGGATTGTTGAACTTGAATCTTAATTTGTTGTAGGAGTTATTGTTTTAGTTGGTTACCTTTGCTTTGTGTAATTATTTTATATTTGGTTGCAGGAACCGCAAGATGTGCCACTCGCACAACATACAAGCAGTCTTTGGTCCAGCGATGCGATTCCTCAGTGTTCTTGCAGGGCATCCAGGGTCGTCCCATGATGCTTATATATTGCAGAGCTCCGGCTTATTTCGTCAGTTTGAGTCAGGAGAATTATCTGGTGGATGGCTCCTGTATAAGTTTGCTCACATTCCATCAATCCATTTTCACTGTATGGCAATGAATATAGTTGATGACTCATGACTTAACCTATTGCTGTTTTTAGCCCTTGATGACATGTTAAACAATATTGTAGCTTAGAATGTGTATTTTATGTTATTATTTTTAAATTTCAGGGGATTCTGGATATCCACTCCTGCCATTGCTCCTGATCCTTTGCCTGCAGAATGCGGGCCAGGGGTTCTCTAATCGGGCCCTATGCAAAACCCGGGCCACGATGGCGAGGGCCATCTGGCTTTTGAAGTCCAGATTTAGGTGTTTGGACCATACCGGGGGGGGGGGGGCACTGCAGTATGACCCCAACAAGGTTATACCAATATTTTAATTTACGTTTTTTAACAGGGACCACACGTGCCAGAGTGGCACAACTGAGTGTCAGGGTCCTTCAGTTGGTGGGCGAGATGCAGGAGCTGCGCGACTCGTTGGGGACCACAGATGAACAATAATGTTCTGTGGCCTGCCATTGCTATGTATTTTGTTTTTATAGTTGTAAACATTTGAAATTTTCTAAATTTTTAAAAATTTTATATTTTATGATGGAATCCAAAAAAAAAAAATGTTACAGTGTCATTTCATTTACAAAATACGTTAACACAAAACTAATGGGCCCAGAAATATTTAAAGATGAATATTCACATGACCGAGAAGTGGTTTGGGTGAGCTTTAAGGGTCCAAAAGGGAAGATGGAGGACAGTGCTAAGTGATTTAGCTAAACATTGTAGTAGAAACGAGGGTGGCAAATATGTAGGCGAGCACTTTAATGAGTTAAGTTTGTAGTGCGCAGGCGCTAGATCGTAAGGATTTCCATCTGGACGATTACTTATTGAAAAAGGGAAACAGAATCGAACGGGAAACGTAAAGGATTCGTTGGAGGATACGATGGAAAAAGGGCAAAAACGAAAGCCTACGTTGTAACATGTGAAAATGAAACGGAAAAGTCACGCTGGAAAATGACATCCTCGTATTCGTAATCTGCCGTACGAACGGACGGAAACTTTACAGAAGGTTTTCAATGCATGCATAGAATCGCTCGTACACTCATACGAGATCGGCACTAAAACAGAAGTTTTTTTTTGTCTCTCTGAATCGAGCCTCAAGTGAAGTCTGGTGCTTATGTTACACAGGGCACATGTGGATGGGGAGATATCGGAGCATGGCAGGTTGGGAGATCGGCACATGACTGTCGGCCTACAGATACATATTGGATGCCAGCCCAGACACAACAGAAGTGTATAGGAGTGAGTAATGGGACAGACTCATACACATATGGGGAAATCTGTCCTCACAGGTTTCCTTGGAACCCAAATGCACCAATTCCCACATTAGGCTTCCTTACTATATCGTCACCAGGGGACCAGAAGCTGCAGCACATAACGCAGGCAGCCAACACTCCTCCATTTGTGGTTGTATGTGGTGTGGCTCACTCACTCTGCACTCCCGCACTGTGATCACCATGTACACCTTACCCACCAGTCCTAATGGTCACTGTGATGTGGAGGGTTAGGCGGTGCTGCCACAGACCCAGGAATACAGAAGGCATACCCCCCAACTGTCCCAATTTCTGCAGGACAATCCTGCTTTCAGGCACTTGTCCTGTTATCCCGCACCACCGCTGCTGCCGATTCCGAGTGTGCAGGGAGTGCTCACAGTTCTTCCCAGGGTGGTGCTGGCTGCTGCATTTTTTTTGTTTGTGCTTAAATTATTGGTGGTCCAGGGGGTGAGACTCCAAAGCAGGCGCCATCATGTTGGTTGCCTTTGTAGCTCCGCCCCCTGCATGAGCTGACGCCGCTCCTGTAATAGGATGCATCGGCTTGTGCAGGGGGCAGAGCTACAAGTGACAGCACATGGCGCTGACTGGAAAGTCACAGGAGCTTGCAATCTGGGTGGCAGGGGCGTAGCTTGGGCGAGTGCAACTGCAATGTTGAAGGTTAAGGGGGCCCCATTATTGTTGCTCCTCCATCTTATTTATCATATTTGTGCTCACTTCTTGGCATCATTTAGAGAAATCAAACACCATTTGTCTCTTGTGTGGTTTCAGTCTTTAGCTGTCTAATCTCATCCAACTGAGTTAAAAGACAGGAAAAAAGTTTACTGTAGGAGCCTTGAAAGGGCCTATCACATTTAATTATCCACTGCTAGAGAGGTTTCGTTGATAATGCAAAGGGTTGGAGAGTGCCGAATGGCAGAGGAAAAAGAGGAAATCCTGGTGTGTTCAGCCTATTCTCCTCCTGTTCCCGGGTCTGTTCTCCTGTTGATCCAGGCCTGTTCTCAGGTGGTGTTTCCCTCAAAGGTCGTGGTTGGGGACGTGGTTTAAGTGCAAAAATGTTTCCACATTGCGCCGCCATACATGTTCCTCTTTCATGTTTTCAAAAGTTGGGAAGGATGCCGAAGAGTGAGAATGATGCACGATTGTTGTACTTTTTTAGTGTTTACAGCAAAACAGGCATTCTCAATTTGGGTGTCTGAGAGAAAACCTTGAATGAAATTGAAATGATGGGTGTGTTTTTATATTAATAAATATATCTTGTGGATGAATATTGCTTGATTGATATTTACGTCAAGGGCTTTTTGGTGCAGTGGGTTTTGGGTCACCTTTTTTTCAGTAACTGGAGCCGCAACCTGCTGTTCGTGTATACATGACATTCGGTCGCAGGTTGGACGAAAGTTCACGCATGAAGCGTGAGACAGGGGAAAGGCGAGTTTTTGGGGCCAACTGGGTGATGGTTCACACAGCAGAGCGTTTCAAATGGGATGCCCCAGTAGCAAGAACCAAAACTCAGGATAGTGAAAATCCCAGGTTTTGTTCCGCTTTAGGAGAGAGGCATGTATACATGTACCACCTGCTTCCAGCAGAGGGAGTGCTGACGTATTCATTGTACTCAGAATGAGGCTCTGTTTATGGTTGTGAAAGAGTAAGATCCTGCTGGGTTATCAAGTATGTATTTCTCTGTAAAAACGTTGGACTACAGGCAAAGCTTTTATTTTAGATTAGGATGGAGCAGGATTAAACTGGGTAAAAGGGTATTATTAAAAGGGTATTTTCCTTTATGCCCTAATAGATTGTGGGCTTTTCCTCTGGCTGCATCCTCCCCTATACCATTATAGATTGCAAGCTCCTCCTCTGGCTGCATCCTCTCCTATACCCTAATAGATTGTAAGCTCTTCCTCTGGCTGCATCCTCCCCTATACCCTAAAAGATTGCAAGCTCCTCCTCTGGCTGCATCCTCTTATAGGCTGGGGGGGTACTTGAAACCCAGGGCTGTGTGACCCATAGGGTTAATGCAGAATTCAGTAGGTGGTTAAGCACCCATCCCTCGCCCCGGAATCTAAAAGAATCCAGAGGACAATGATCAAGTAATCTTGGGGCATCCTCATTTGAGATGCCCGGTTGTGTGAGCCCCACAGATCGCATGGGCATGTGGATATATAAATCACTAATATACACAGCATATGGCTCCGATTGGACTAGAGCCAGTACATGTTGGGGACTGGGAGGAGATGAGTTTTTGGGGCAAAATGAGGGGTTTCACACAGCAAGTTATCTGAAATCAGGATAACCAAAACCCTGGATAGTAAAAATCTCAAGTTTTGGTCTACTTTAACTAGATCATCAACTTCCTGTACTATAAAAGATTTCCTAGTCTCCTTTTGCTCCTCTAGGTTTTGATTTTGTCATTTAAAGGGGCACAATCACAAAAATATGGTCCAATAATAAAATACTAATTAAAGCAATCCCGACGCATCCCAAATTGTGACTAGGTCATTCGGCAATGTGGAGTGCACGCTGCCAGCCCTTCCCTCAAACTTGTTGCATATCTCTGCCATTAAAATAAGAAACCGGGTGCCAGGATACCACTTCCAGGCGTCTTCTGCAGTAAAATCGTGGCCACCGCTGATAGGCCGCTCACAGGGACTCTCCCACAAGCAGCCTATCAGCACAGCCAGCAGATGAGCCAGCCAGCACTGGCCACGATTCTGATAGGCTGCACAGAAGAGGTCGGGAAGTGGCGAGTATCCGGGCACCCAGTTTCTTATTTTAACGGCGGTGATGTGCAGGCGGACAGCCCGGGTTGTGCTGTCCCACTGCTAAGTAGTACTGTGAAACTACAGTCGTTTTTTACTATAGTTCTGCTTTAAATTGAAGAAATGGCTGAGATATCAAGGTTTACAGTTTTACCTCTTTCGCTTCTGATGCCTGTAGACGTGGCTCTTGGAGCTGTGAGTCTGCATAATAATTAGCATAATGGTGGGACGGCACTGGGAATGGAGGAGGTAAGGAGGGATTAGCTGGACTGGAATGGCAGCTCTGAGAATGCCATTTAAAGCGGACCTTCACCCTGAATAAAAGCATATCTATCCACCCTGTATACCATAGCATACAGATTGCCCACATTAAAAATCATTCTACCTGCATCTACTGCATGTTACGAGCATTTAAACATCCAAGATGGCGGATCATGGAGCATCAGGCAGCCTGCAAACAGAGTGTCTTCTGACTGTCGCTCTGCATTCGGGGATTGCTGTCCTTTCCCTGACCCCAGCTCTGTCTGTGAAAAGCACAGCTATAACCTCACCCCCTGCACTTTTGTCCCCCCTCTTCTCAGTATGTATATACTTCTGAATCAAGATGGCGGCGCCCGTATCCTAGAGTCCTAAACAGTTGCAGCCGAGTGGAGGAAAGAATAAGTGACTAAAAACTTAAAATATATTCATTTTAGATGCTGGGGAATAGTTTTTTAAGGGTTTGGGGTTTTCATTAAAATGATGCTAAAGGTCCAGTTTAAACAAGGACTATCGCAAAATTTTGTAATATTAAAAATCCATGTAAACACATCAACTAATGAGCGGAGGGGTCACTTATACACCTGAACTGAATAAGACTCACGCCAAGCTTGTGATTTATTCTCTCACGGTAGGAATAAAGTCCAGGGGCGACAGGTTTAGTGCATCAAATGTGACACCCCCTGTCACCCCCCGATTTCCTCTTACTTATATTAAAATAAAAGAATCAAACCTGGCTGGATATATCTCAATGCCAGGTGTATAAGTGACCTCTCCCCCTATAAATTTATATGGATTTTTATCATTCGGATATTTTTGCAATAGTGCTCCTTTGAACCATCAATACAGATGGTCTGGACTAGCTCCTCAAGCTAGTATTGGTGGTCTACATTGTCAGAGAGGGGCAGAGGAGGAAGTATATTTCCTCAGTCAGGGCTCTGTGGAGAAAAGGCACAGCACTGGAGGAATGCTTGCCAAGGTAAGCTGCTGTTTGTTTATTTTTCTTCAATTTATTTCAGCACAATTTAGCTGTGCAAATTAAAAAACTCTACCTCTGGGTATGCACAGCTTCTATGAATTACTATCGGTGCTTGTAAAGGACCCAGAAGAAGTGGGCTTGAACCACGCAGCGCGTCGGTGAGAGGTAAGTGGGGAGAACTAGGGGCGTTGGATTGGTAGATACTATCAGAGTCTGATTATAATTGATAATTGGCAACATGACATGGCGGATGCTTGCAGAGATGAGTATGAGCACTATTAGTTGGTAGAACTAGCACTTACAGCACTTTAGGCACTTATGCACTGAATTATTGCACTTTATTGCTTAGTTTGCACAATAGTTAGTAGTATCTAAGGCTGCTTATAGCCTTGATGAAGAAGCACAGATCTCTAGTAAATGTAGTGTAATATGGATTCACTTATGTAGTATCTCATCATGCAGGCGTCTGTTAATGTATATGTATGCCATTAATACTCAAGTTAGAGGTATATGAAATTATATTATATGATTGGTTAGACACACATTGTGTCATATATTAGCCCCAAAAAGTTCCTCCCCACTTGGATTTTTTATATATATGTTTTTTAAAGTGGACCAACACTCAGGATTTTGACTATCCTGGGTTTTGGTCCACTTCGGCGGGGCACCCCGCTGTGTGAAACCCCCCAGAAACCCCAATAAACTCACCTCTCCCACGTGACTGCCTGGTCCAATCCCCGCCAACGTCCAGGCGGGGAACAGGAACGTCCAAGCGGCTTCCACCGCCGCCGCCTCCCTCGCGTCACTTTCGGCGCGCGCGCGCCCGTGCCGGCCATTCACAGACGCCCGGCGCGGGCACGCCTAGAGGGGGGCGAGGGAGGCGGCGGAAGATAAGGTAGGTGATTTGGGGGGGTTTCACCCCGCGGGACATCCCGATGTCGGATGTCCCGCGGGGTGGGAGGTGATCGGCCCGGGAATCTTATAGATTTCCGGGCCGATCACCTCTCGGTGTTGGTCCACTTTAAAGTGTGATGTCGTGTGATATGTTATGTACCGACAGCATTTGGTTAATAAATTTTCATCTATTTTTGTAAATTGTGTGCAGCCTGCTATATGGGGATATAAAGGTGGGCTAGCTCTGAAAGTCCACCAGGTGTAGAGATTGTGCAAATTAAAAACAAATTGCACAAAAAAATACCACATTAAACATGACTATCATGGTAAGAAAGTTAGGTGACCACACATGTGGAAAACCCCCCAGCAATTTTACTTACTGGGTTTTGTTTCATGTTGTGTGAAACACCCCAGAAAGCCCACTAAAACTCACCTTTCCCTTCTTCAATAGTGTAAGCAGGGGCACTTGTCCAATGTCCATGTCATTTGGCAAACAGCTCTCTTTTATTGCATATATTTATTTATCAGCCAGTTTGGTCAGGGCCACACGTGCCTCCTCTGTGGTGAACTACCATAGCTGACACAGCTCTCCTCAGAAGTCTAATGTGGCGGGAAAGCGGCCTCCAAGTCTGTATCAATCAGCTGTCTGTCATTACCTATGATGATATGAGCCGTCGCGGTGCGCATGCTCTCTGAAAAGCCTCAGCCAGAACAACATGTACCATGGGGCTACGGGGCGGGCTCTGGGCAGCGGCTGAGGGCGGTGTTGTCGCAGGTCATTCTGGGTGATGTAGTTCTTGTGGCTGCCGCTGTTTGTCCGGGCAATGGCTTCTGCGGGGAAACTCGAGGTACCCGAACGTGGCCACCCTCGGCCTTTTCTGATTGGGGTGAGCGGGGGCACCGCCAGCGGCAAGGTAAGCGTGACCCTGCAGGGGGCGTGTCAGCAGCTGCAGGGGAAATTATAAGGGGTTTACTCGATAACGGGTGACGTAGGGGAGGTGCTTCGTCATTATCTCCTCCCAAGGTAGCTGAGGGGGCAGATAAGTGGGGTATTAGGGGAGGGGCTGTTAGGATCACCGGCTGCTCGCCCCTATTAGGTTGCTATTTTTTTTTAGGGCAATTTAGGCTGTAATCCTGTGAGAGATGTGACGTCCACACACTTATCGGTTCTGATCATTTCGTTCTGCGTTTTAATCTGACATTTTTTTATCAACAATCTGATCACTGTGATTACATTGATAATCATGTTCACAAGTATTGCAAGCGGGTCAAACGATCAGCTTTGAAAAACTGATCAAAATGGAGAATTATTACGATCAGTGGAAAAATCAATCAAATGACAAATGTATACATTGTTCATTGTGATCATTTGATTGAAGAATCATTTTATACCAGCTGAGTTTGCAACTGATCACATGATCAGTCAGCTTCTAAAGTGAGGAAGGAATTTCATTTGATCTAAAAAGCTTTTATTTTTTAACCGGTTGTAGTCAAGATTGCAGACTAATCCATTGATCCATTAATTGCTAAAAGTTTATCAGAACTGGGAAAACATAAGAGTTCAGTTCATTGGAAAAAGGTAAATCTTTTTTGGAATAATCCGTCAAATGAAAAATCGATACAATGTTCAGTGTGATCACTTGATCGAGAAACTTTTTTAGCACTTCCTGTCAAGACTGAAAGCTGATCAAATGATCTGCGTCTGAAAATATAAATTTGAAGTGATCATTCGTGATGAAAATGAATGATTTTTATAGTGATACCTTGTTCAGTTTGGTGATATGATCATGAAACCTCCTTTTTGTCAGGATTGCTACTGATCATATGATCGGTCTGATCATAAGTAATCAAAAGTGAGGAAAATAATGAAAGGAATTGAAAAAAAAAAACAATACCTTTTTAGGGTGATCATTTGAAACATTGTTGAGTGCAATTGCTTTTTAAATGTTTCTGGCAAGACTGTTTAATTGGCTTATTCACACCCAAAGATGAACTACATATACCTATAACATGCCTCATTGTTCAATGTGATCATTTGATCGCAAATTTTTCTTTAAATGTATTTCTAACAGTTTGGGTTCAAGATCGCAAGCTGATCGGATTCTAAAAAAATCTATCTAAAAATGAGAACAGGGATTAGAGCAGCGGTTCTCAACCTGTGGGTCGCGACCCCGGCGGGAGTCAAACGACCAAAACACAGAGGTCGACTAAAGCCATCGAAAAATATATATTTCCGATGGCTTTAGCCGCTGAGAAATCGCGCTACCGTCTGCAGCAGCGCTATTCAGCTGGAACGAACGCCGTTATGGATGCGCGTTCCAAACTGAATGCCTGTGCTCATGCGCAGACGTGATTGCATCATCCGTCCGGGGCCTAAGGGGCGGGGGAAGCGGGGGGGAATGCTCCACAGTACATAGCAGCACATTATGTTTGTGCGGCGCTTGCTGACGTCATCAGTGGGCGGACGCAGCAAGCGCCGGAGGACAGAAGCCTAGGAGGCGGAGAGGCAAGAGAGCCTGCGAGACAGCCTGCTGGTGTAAAAAAAAAAAAGTTAATGTAAAAACAGTACACATACACAAAATTATGTTTGATTTGTAGCATTACATAATGCATATCAGGTATTTACATTCCGAATTATAACTGTAGCAAAATTACAGTTTTGAAGTAGCCACCAAAATTATTTTTTGGTTTGGGGTCACCGCAACATGAGGAACTGTATTGCGGGGTCACGGCATTAGAAAGGTTGAGAACCACGGGATTCGAGAATATACAAGCAAAGTAGCTGCGCCAAATCTATGACACCCTGGCTTGATTAAAGCAGAACAAAACCCAGGATTTTGAGTATCCTGGGTTTTGTTCCTTGCCCCCCGGGATTGCAAAGTAAAAACTTCCCTTTCCCCGCTCCTGCAGCGCATATGCGGGTTCTCATCTAATCGGAGCCATTTGCTCTGCATATTAATGCTCGGCAAATGGCTCTGTGTGCGGTAAACATGGCCACGTTCCCAAGCGTGGGCGCGCTCCCACCTCCATTCTATCTTAGTTGCTGGACGCAGCACGTCCGATCGCCATGTTTACTTGCGTTTGCTGCACACAAAACCTCGATCCCAGATTTGGGCACGCTCCCACCCAGCAGCCTATCTTAGTTGCTGAACGCAGGAGCATGTCTGATCCCAGAGATGCTGGAGATGCGCCGTTCTCACTCCAGATGTTTACATCGCTGAGGGAGCTGCTGGAAAAGGTGAGTTTTGTGGTGCCCCAGGGGGTTTCACATAACAAGGAATCCCGATTTGGAATTCCTCAGTGGAAAGGCCAGCCCTGGAATCTTTTATATTCCAGGGCCAGCTACGTTGGGTTTTGGGTCCATTTCTGTGGACTTTTCCTCAGACTCCAGCGGCGGGTAGATCCTGCAGTAACCAAAGATCCGTGCCGCCAATTGTCTTCCTTCAGCCCTAAAAAAAAAAAAACTATTGTTTTCAATAGGAGCTGTCTGTACCCAGACCATAACCTGGCTCTCGTCTTCACAAACCAGGGTTGCAGGAGGATGATCAGTGGTATGGTAAATAGATCTTCTAGTTACTGCTGAAGCTGAACTCAGGTCTGAGGAATTCCAGAAGTCGGCATACTCTGAGACTCCAGTGCAGGCATGCTCTCTCCCCCCAATTGGGGTGCCCCGCTGTGTGAAACCCCCCAGGTCACCCAAAAACTCACCTTTATTCCTGGTCCAACAGCGCATGCGCAAGCAGCGTCCGCATCCCCGCTATCCCTTTAGCAGGGCACGCCAGGTATTTGTGAATGGCTGTTGCAGGCATGCTCCCTGTTAAAAGGTAGCGGGGGATGCGGCCGCTAGCGTGCTCGGATCCGCGTGCTGATTGGACGAGAGGGCTGCTCATGCGCCGTAGGACCAGAGAAGGGTAAGTGAGATCGGTTGACCTTGGGGATTCACACAGCGCCCCCCCCCCCCCCCGATCGGGGTGTCCGGGGGGAAAATACCTAAACCAAGGATCATCAAAATCCTGGGTTTTGGTCCACTTTAAGTCATTTTTGACTGGAGGTCTGCTTTAAGATGAGGGCTGTCACAAGGTAAAAGGATACCCTAACCATATATGGTTATGCTGTGAGGTCAGGATTTTTCCTTTAAGGATTTGGCCAGTGACTGGCACATTCCCAGATTTGCTGCTTAAAAAAGTTGGATATGCAGCAGAAGGTCATGGGATCAAACAGGATTGTATTACCAAGTCCAGAAATGAGGGTCTCCTGCATATCGCCTACTATGTAGCCCTGCGGAAGCCTGAAAACATGCCGTGAGCGTTTAGGCCCACTGTACCTGGAAGGGACAACTGCTGGGTCAGGCTGGATTGAAAATCTCCCCATCACAGGGATTATAACCGAAGGGTCACGCTTAGACTTAAATCTGACCGCAACCCAGGAATTTCACTTCCCTGGGTTTTGTTCCCCTTTTTCCAGCGCATCCTAGTTTGGGATGCCACTAAGTGTGAAATACTTGTTGCTAGCCTAGATCCTTGCCCCCACAGTGCATGCCCGGGATCTTGTCCAATGCAATTTATGCATAGTCATTGCTTATTCATACATTGCTGCCCTGCAATGAGTTCTGAATGGAGCAATTGTGGGGCACCTACTACTGGCCCCTCCCTTCTGCTACACGCACCTGTCCCCAGCTATTCAGTAGTGCTTGGGATCCTGGCACTGTTGGATCAGTTTCTGAGGCGAGTATGTGGGCAATTGCAGGGGTTTCACACAGTGGGCCTTCCACAACGGGATGCCTCATTGGCAAGCTGTTACCTGACTCTGGAGTCTGTTAGACTTTAAAAACCGATTACTAGGGTTTCGGTTTACTAAAATATTTCCTAGGGAGCATCCTGATTGGGGGGTGTAAATCTTTTATAAACCACCTACAACAAGTTTGGCATTGGACATGGTGGTTTCTACTTTGACTTTTGGCCCACTTTAGGGCTGCTACACACATGTTGCAATGGTTGGGTAGACTTAAGTAGGGTCCCAGAGGACCTGTCCTCTGGTGCTGAGGGTCAGGAAAAAATGCCACAGCCTTTGGCCCTGTGTTTCAGTATAAGACATAAATAAAGGTATCATTTAAAGTGGATCAACCACCAATTTTTCTGGCCCATCAAGTAACCCTGGGGCATCCTAATCTGGGATCCCCAGCCTCCTTGCAGCTGAAGCCTGCTCCTGAACTCAGTCATTCAGATAGGTTGGGGGCAGGAGCATGCTGCAGACTGCAGGGAGCCCGGGGATTGATGTTGCCCCTCAGATTTCTCTTATACTGCCACCCACTCTTTTGTAATGAATGATGTAGGGGTGTGGCGCAATCAAAGCTTCATGGACGCTGCCATGAAAAGCCGCAGGTGCTAAAAAACGAAATCGCTGGCTCCTGGCCACTGGCAAATATGAACACGCTAGCACTGAATATAGGGGCTGTGGGGGAACACTGGATCTGCACCGAGGAGCTGCGGGTGACAAAAGGGAGGTATAGACTTTTTTTTTTTCTGCCTTTAAAGTAAGTCAACATGCAAACAAGAAACGAGTACTTACCTTTTTGTCCCAGTCAGCTGATCGGTTATAGTCCGGTGCTGAATCCTAGCCCATGCCGCATCCCTTGCTACTCATTCCATCCCAGGGCCTTAAAGTGGACCAACACCCAGGATTTTGACTATCCTGGATTTTGGTCCACTTCCCCGGGGCACCCCGCTATGTGAAACCCCCCAGATCGCACGTTCCAACTCACCCCACCCCGCTCCTACGGCGCATGCACGGCCGCTCGTCCAATCAGCGCGCTCGGAGCCGCTGTGCTATGCGCGTCAATGAGACGTCTTACCGCAGCGGCTCCGAGCGCGCTGGCGGCCACATCTCGCGCTTCCCTCTAACAGGGAGTGCGCCCGCGCTGGCCATTTGCAAATGGCCGGCGTGGGCACGCTCCCTGCTAGACACAAGCGCAAGATGTGGCCTGTGCATGTGCTGTTGGACCTGCAATCAGGTAAGTGCAGCGAGTGTCCTGGGGGGTTTCACACCGCGGGGCCCGATTTTGGATGCCCCGCGGGAAGGGATTGGATCGGCCCGGGAAACTTATAGATTCCCGGGCCGATCACGTTGGATGTTGGTCCACTTTAACTCCATTCACCAGTGTTTATAGGCCAAGTCCGCCTGCTGTTGCTGCTTATTACTGATTTTTATAAACAAGGGCATTAGACTAAGAGAACATAAAATATATTTATGATTAAGCTTTCTAAATGATACAATAGCAGTAAGAGATTTTTTTTTATTTTTTGCTGGAGTCGAAACATTTCTTCTGACTGAATGTGTCAGCTGGTGGTGACCTGACAGAAACGTAGGAATGAGGACAGGAAATTGTTTCCCAGACACCCATCTCTGATGTGATCCATGGGTGTCAGCGGGACAGGGGTGGTCTTTTCCCAGTGACTTGTGACACCGGTGTGATGTCGCTAGTTGCTACTGTAACCTGCTACAGTAGGTGTAATGTTTTATCAGTAGGCAGAAAAGTAATGAAGACTGGAAATGCCACATTGTTTTCCAGACCCTGAGCTCTGATGGGAGCCATGGGTGTCACCAGAACAGGAGGCAAAGTAACTGGGGAGATCCTGTCCCTGCAACTACTGTGCTAGCTTTTTGTCACCAGAACCAGAAGTAAAGGGGTGTGGTTTGGTCTGTAGATCTTGGTGGGTCCCTGGCCATCCGCCTTCTAGAAATTGAGCTGTCAAACTTTAAAATCATTTGTCTGGCAGCTTACCCAATGCAGTGTCTGTCCCATGTGGTTTCTTTGCTCTGGTCACAGAAAGGAGGGGGAATTTCTTCTTCCTTTTCCTTCAGTGCCTCCCCTCTAATCCTGACTACCAAAACAATCCTGATGCTCGTGTCAAGTTGACACCACTCTCTTTAAGTGATGGGCCAAAAAGGAGCACTCCACACTGTCAGTCAATCACAACTCACTCCAACAGAGGACATGAGAAACTTTATTTTATAATTACTTTGGCAATATATCTTTTGTTTTAAAAATTGTCACATCGTCATGTGTAGCCCTACACAATGGGAACAGTTTTGTGTAGGGCTTGTGCCTAGGTAATTACTTTAACTCCATTGCTTCTTGGTTTCAGTAACATTCCATCAATCTCTCAGCTCCCATCTGCAATAGGTGTCACCAGGACAGACTGCCAAATAATGCCTGAGATTGTGCTCCAATGACTACTATAGCTATAAGGAACCAGGCCAACCTGTAACAGTTTGTCTCTAGGTGTGATGTAATTAGTTGCTAGGCGAGCTTCTACAGTAGGTATGTCGCCTTTGTCTCTGGGTGACAAGGCAGGAATGTAGCAGTGGAGACTGTAAACAGCACTTTGTTTATGTATGAAACCTGTTTATTTTTTTATTTGAGCTATTGCAATGTTCTCACTTGCCTCCAGCCTTGTCAGGTCCCCCTTTTTAGCATTGTCTCCTATACGGTTTCCTCCGCTGGTTGGCTTTCTGGTCCTGTCATGGACATCCAGCAAACGCTGGGGATGGGGACAGGGTTATGCTTTTTTATTGCCTATAAGGAGTGTGAGCTGCACATCCAAAATGGATGGAAGCTGGAATAGGCGTGGCCTGGCATCTGATTATTGCCGATCGATGGGCTGCGGTGAGTCTGATCCGTGGGTGTCACTGCCCTTGGCACAGTTTTGTTCTTGTTATCTTTGTGATGCTGGGACTGTGCACCACAAGACTTTGATCAGCTGTAAATATTGACCTGTGTTAATGTGTTACTGGTGACAAGGGAGTGAATAAAATGGAGCATCCCACCCACTGCAGCAGCCCATGTATCATGCTATCTGATGTGTCGGCCCTCTCGCCCCTGGGGGACCAGATACAACCAAAGGTGTTCAGCTGTTTTCTAGAACCCGAGGCTACCTGCACACTAACCCTCGGGGTCAGACGTTTAATTTTTTCACATTGTATTATAAATGAAGTTAAATAAAGGCTGTGATGTATCTCAGAGGGTCTGGAATGGTTGGCTTCTATGATACAAGCTTCACAGAGGCCTGTTTCATTTTTCAGATACAGTAGCAGACTGCATAGCTGCTATATGCTACCGCAAACCATCCAAGATAAATTGCAGAAGCCCCGAGAACTTCTGTACCAGCAGTGTCTGATTCCTAGCAGAAGGTGGAGGGGAAAGGGTTAATCAGGAGTCAATAATAGAGTGACAACATGTTTCCTTCCTACAGTCCACGGTATGTGAGAAGATTATGGAGCTCCTGGGTCAAAATGAGGTGGATCACAGGCAGCAGAAGGTGCTCATATTGAGCCAGGACCGCTTCTACAAGGTGCTCACCCCAGAGCAGAAGGCCCGGGCCCTCAAGGGACAATACAACTTCGATCACCCTGGTGAGTGGAACCGTGGTGCCATGGTGAGATAAGTGATGGGGTGTTCAATATGGGGCATTGCTACTATAGCCTATGCTGTTGTCTACATAAAATGCTCCACCAGTCCCAACATATAAGCATTATCTGCCAAACATAATTGGCAAAATGTAATCGCTTTTGTTTTTTTATGTTTCAAATTATTTTGGATGAGTAGACCAACCAGTCACCCCTATACAAATAGGGAATTTGGATGGGCAATGATAGCAGCATGAGTGAACAGTCAATTCTCTATACTAAATCCGAGTTGCTGGTCTTGCTTGCTCCCCAAAATGGTTGCTTGGGTTGCTCACCCCCAAAAGTGTTGCTTGTCTATAGCTGTTGGTTCTCTTGACAGACGCATTTGATAATGACCTCATGCGCAGAACTCTAACCAGCATCCTGGAGGGACAGATTGTGGACGTGCCCACCTATGACTTTGTCACTCATTCAAGGTGAGACATCATTTCATATCAGGATCTGCAGCCGCTTAAACAACTCTCCATAAAGAAGACTTGCCTCCTGTATTTATTTTTACATTGGCGCATAGAACACCGACTCATTTTGTACAATATAGACCCCCCCCCCCCCCAGAAATAAAAGCAGAGGTGGTTAGCCAGTGTATGATGAGTTTTAGAGCCCTTTGCCCTTTCTTGCTATATCAGGTTTTTTTTTGTATATATGGTGGTTAAAAAGGTGAAGGAGAGAGCTGCACACACATCCCCCCAATGCCACAAATTATACTAACCCCACATCCCACACCATGAAACTTTTTTTTCTGATCAGTGCTGGCATCTACTAAGTGGAATCACTTCAATATATGCACTTGACTGTAGCCCAGCAGAACGATAGGGAAAAGGAGAGTGTGCAGCAGCCGGCGGGTAAGCAATCCGAGCCCCGCTGAAAAACAGCACAGTGTTGAGGAGCTGGTGTAGTGCTGTTATCTCCCCAAAGGGTAAGGTGAGCATTAACTGTGTGAGCAACATGAAACCTCATTTATGCTGTCCTGATATAGTTCCTAAATATTTAAAATTCTTTCTTTATAAATTGAACTCTGCTTTCTGCTGGCTCCAGCCCTCAGCTTTTTTTAGAAGGAAAGCCGCCTACTTACCCTGCCTCTCCCGCACCAGGCTACCAGAAACCACCACGGTCTACCCTCCTGACGTGTTGCTGTTTGAGGGCATTTTGGCTTTCTACAACCAAGAAATCCGGAACATGTTCCACCTCAAGCTGTTTGTGGACACCGACTCTGATGTACGGCTCTCCCGTAGAGGTAAGGCTCTCCATCAATTGGATGATAAATGCGCACAGTAACACTAGTAGTATGGCACTTCACAGAATAAGATCCCTTTCATTTTCCTGCTGTAGAACTGACCTTCACATTTATAAGGGTGATACGCCTATTTAGCACATTACTTTTCCCTTTTTAAAACACAACTGTAGGCTTTCATTCTAACATACAAGCTATCACCGGGGAGGGGGGAGGGTCTAAATAGTTAAAAAAGAACACATTTATTCTTTTTTTTTTTTCTTACAGTTGTCCATTTCAAGCCATTCCTACTGTAAAGCGGCAACATGGTTGATAACATCCATAAACAGCTTTTCTGTCAGTCACACAGATTCGTGTTTAGGAGGTAATATCCTCCTCCTGCCAGAAGGGGCAGACATGCTGGAGATTATGCAAACCTGAAAGCCCTTATTTTTTTCCTCATGGTTCTCTTCATGATCACTTTTTTTCTCGCTTCCTATTAGTTTGTCTTTATCTTTTTAAAGAAATGTGTGAGAAAGTGAAGGGCCTAGACAGAGGTAATCTGAGCTCTGTAGGGCCCAGCAGCTCAATCCCTCATTTTGCCTGGACGCAGGTCCTGTCTCATGGCACAGAGAGGAACATACAAGCATTGAGGCCATCTATCAGGATGCCTCAGCCAGCTGCACAAGCAGTTTTGAAGGTCAGGATCCATGGCAAAAGGTAAAATGCCTTTGCAGAGAGACTTGCAACCTTACTTTAGACCCTGTGGCGTGCAGCAGTTATACGGTATCCGTAAGTGGGTCTCGACAATGTGGCTTACACCTTTCTGCCTGCACATGCTTTAATATTAAATGCCATATTAGCCCTGCCATGTGAGCTTGGCTACAAGCCCTCTAGTAAAAGGAGTGGTTTCCTCTGGTCAGGTTTTTCATTTGTCCGTTTGTGGTAACCGTACATCTTAAAGTGGACCAACACCCAGGATTTTGACTATCCTGGGTCTTGGTCCACTTCCCGTGCCCCGCTATGTGAAACCCCCCAGATCACAAGTAAAAACTCACCTCACTCTGCTCCTACGGCGCATGCACAGCCGCTCATCGAATCAGCGCGCTCTGAGCCGCTGTGGTATGCGCTTCAATGAGATGTCTTACCGCAGCAGCTCCGAGCACGCTGGCAGCCGCATCTCTCGCTTCCCTCTAACAGGGAGCGTGCCCGCCATTCACAAATGCGCCGTCGAACCGGCAATCGGGTAAGTGCTGCGGGCATCCTGGGGGGGGGGGGGGGTTCACACAGCGGGGCATTCCGATTTTGGATGGCCCTCGGGGAGGGATCGGATCGGCCCGGGAATCTTTTAGATTCCCGGGCCGATCACGCTGGTGTTGGTCCGCTTTAAATACCTTGGCAAAGAGGGTATGGCATTGGCATAAAAGGTAGACTCTTACATCAGCCTCCATAAGCTCCATAACCTGGGCTGTGCATCATTTCAGGCCCAAGGAATAATTTAGCCTGACTTTCGGTAGCAGGAGGAACTATATGCTTACTCAAGACCTGCTTTAGTATGGATCAGGTTAAGTCAACCACATACTGGACCTTAATAAATTTATGCTGTCTTTCCAGTACAGCAGCATGCTTGGAAGGGCCTATGATCAGTCCTTTTTTCACAGGACCGGTCAGTCCCTTTGTAATCCAAGGTATTCTGCATTATATTTAATTTTACTAGCCACAGGTGATCTCTCGGACTCAGATGTGAGAATATTTCTCCAAGAGGTGGCACTAGTCCTTCACCTTCTGATGCTTCTAGGGTGCTCTCAAGATCTAAAGGTACGATTGCTGCTCTTCCATAAGTGGGGCCCAGCTTTTCCCTTTAGGAATAACCCATTTCCTTTTTAGGGTTACCCCCTGGTCAACCTTTGGTTGTAGCTTATCCCAGAAACAATACTAGCTGACGCAAGATATGCCTGCATCTAATGGGTAAGGCTGTTATTTCTGCATGAAGATGTGTTGCCACAGTGACATAACCAATAGGGTTTCATGTTGGCTCCCAAACCAAGGGTCTCTCACAAGAAAAGAGCAAAGGGGGTGGGAGTAGCTCCATCACTATTATTTATACAAAATTATCATCATTATTCAGGGCCTGGGAACCAGTTTTCTGCCCAGTTTAACCCTCTCATCATCTAAGTATTAAGCACCAAACATGTCTAGCTATGTGGAAAGTCAGAGATTTGGTTGCACATATCTGCAGATACATGTGGAAGCCACACCGCCCCGACAAGGCACTCTGTGTTTAGTGTGGTCCCTACTATTATTTTTGAGTCCCCAAAGTTGGGACATGCAATGCAGCCAGAGCTACTCACCTGGGAAGCTGCCTGCCTCCCTTTAGAACACTCCATAGGGAGAGATCCATGGTGGCTGAATCTCTCACAAGAAACCTTTCCTATCTAGAAATGGGAATCACTGTGAAAACTAGCTTCACAAGATGGCAGGCATACGGGTCCACAAGCAATCTTTGGAGGAACATTTTGCAACCTTTCTGTCGTTGCAACTTCTAAATAGTGTTGCTTCTCACCATTACCATTGGATAAGCACGCTTCCTCAAGGGCCAGGGTATCCTACCTATAGAAGGGAATTCTATGGAATCAGGCCACAGCTGCTGACCTTGGTCCCACACATATGATGGGTGGTGGGCATAGTTGGTCAAGGTTTACACTCATCCTTGTTGTTGGTACCTCTGTGGTCTAGTTTCTAGCGGACTGTTACACCAATATTTTCCCCAAATTGGATCAAGCGGGGCAGGTTGGATTCGTTATCGGTCATGATGCTCAAAGCTAGCCAAGCTCTGAGTTCAGGTATGTCCAAGTGACAAGTTTGTGTTGCTCTTTCTTTGTCTGAACCAGCGGAATAGGCTTCCCAGGGCAGAGATTGAGCCTATGGCCACATGACTTTGCTTAGCTTCCTAGTCTTTCAGAATTGGGCCTGATCAGTATATGGATGGGAGACTGCATCCAGGCTTGTGTTGACAATTCTCAGCCTGACCATGTCTGCTTCAGATTGAGTTCAGTGGGTGCATCAGGTTGGCTTGCATCTTTCTCGGGAACTTGCTAGACAGGAGTCCAAGTATCAACATGTATTTCTCTTGTCCTTGTTTCTCCTTATGACCGTGGTGCCTTTAGGTCCCGGCCCTTCATATACCCAGGGACCTCCCACAAATCCCCAGTATTGAAAAGCAGTGAGAAAAGAAGCCGGGAGAAACCAACCACCAACTGGTAACCATAGTAATGATAACAATCACCATACAGGGGATCCAGAAAAATGTAAAACCAGGGTGGGGTGGAGCAGGACGTGCTGTATGCGTATAATACCAATTCTACAGGTGAGTATCTCACAGAATTGTATTATTCTAAGCATACAGCACGTCCTGCTCCATATATAATAATTACACATGGGACATCCAATAGCAGTGTCCATAAAGTAGGGTGGGATCCCCAAAAACAAGGCACAGCGGACAGTAAAGGCGCTGTCACCTGCAAAACTTTGGAACCAGGTATGACATGAGCAGAAAAACGTCAATCTCATAACAAGACCTTTGAAAGGTATGAACAGAGACAAGCAACAGTCTAGTAACTTATTCACCAGAAAAAACCTGGTGCTGAAGGGCCAATGGTACCCAAACACCAATATAATGGAATAAAATGAAAAAGGGAGATTCTTCCCCCTTAAAGGAATAGGCCAGTGTAACGGCCCAACCAGCCCACAGGCAAAAGAAGCCTCGTGGAAAACTTAGAACTCTCCCAAGGGGAATGAGAACTGGTCACCCGTCAAAAGGCGGGAATACTGACCCCTTCATTAGCAAGAAGCCGAAAGCTTTACTCAGGACCAGAAGGCATCCAAGTAAGATCAATCCAAAGGGCGCAGTCGCCCTGGAAGCAAGCGATATCAGGCGCAGACCCCAAGGGCATCAGTCCCCCTAAGGGACAAGAAACCATCAGGAAAAAAACACCTGTTGAGGGAATGTAGACCCTTAACATTAGCATTATTAAGAATAAGGTCCGTAGTTAGACTAAAAGGACTTAATGATCATAAAACACCACTTGGGCACAGAGGTCCGGCATGGTGTGGATATAGATATATATATATATATATCGAGCCAAGGCTAAGTAATCGGATCCACCTTCTCAGGCACACGTCTGACTGAGGCAGGAGCCCCCAGAGAAGCGACTTGGACTACAAAGCAGCTCAGACAGCATCCAGCATAAGTCCCAAGGGAAAATCCGCAGGGCAAACAGAATGAAAAATGGATCCCAACAGGAACCACAGAAACTACTTGGGAGATGCCCATGAGCAAACCCCAAGAGAATTCCTCACAAGGAAGACAGAACCAGACTCCTACAGGAAGACAGCCAGGACAGAACCTGGACCTTCAGAGTACCTAGATGGGGAGCCAACCCCAACCTATGCTGTAAAGACTCTAGAATCCTGGGAACCAAGAACGTCCAACAGGTAAGAGACCAAAACTCATGCCAATCAGTATGGGTACACCATGAACCACAATAGACGGAGGAAGAGGAAGCTTGCTCCTAGCCCCCCATATACCAAGTCACCCAGAAGATAAGGCCGTCTCCAAAGGGTGAATGAATCAGCTGTCAAGCCCCAGACAAGAGTCTGTAGAGTGAGATGACAAAAGAAGGGGCCTGACAAGGGCAGAACCGCACTCCTGAGAGAGCGTACAGGTCAGCAGACCTCAGCAGAAGCATCTGCGAACCACAGTTCACAAGGCCACCCAGGCCATCAATCTCACGGGTCTCTCTATCAGCACAACTGTGCGCAGAACCTACATAGTAGGGTGAACGAAGAGAAGGCATATAAAATAGAAAGTCTATGCATAATTTTACTAAGCCCCCATGACCAGAGTCAGAATATTCTGGGACAGTAAAAACAAGGGCGGAGCCCCTGTGGTATAAGCGAGACCCAACAGACAGCTGCTGCAGCAGTACTCTCGCCCCGAAGGGCGAGGGCGTCCCTTCATGCTTGGGAGGTCTTGGCAGATTTGGACTTAGTCCTGCCAGAGGGCCCAGGGCGTTGCCTGCCCACCCCATGGTGGAAATCCACACCGAACAGTTGGAAGCACACCTCAGGTTCGCGTTTGACACTAACGTAGGGAGGTGGAGGGGTGACCCTGCCCCGGGGAGGCCAGAGCGGCCTTCTGCGCAGGGGTGCCTTACCCTTTTTCCCAAAAAGGTCCAAGCGGGCCCCAAATAGTCGCCGTCCTCTGAAGGAAAGGCCAGTGAAGGCCTTTTTCGTAGCATCGTCAGCACCCCACTGTCGCTGCCAGACCATGCGGCGAATAGCCACCACAAGGGCAGAGGTTCTAGCACACATCTTAATTGTGTCATCCAGCGCTGAGAGGATGAACTTCAGAAACACATCACAGTCTGATAGCGCATTAAACACTCCCCAGGGGAGGTCCTCAGGCCGGTGGTCAAGTACTTTTCTAACAAGAGTCCTGGCGGCCACCGCAGTGATGGCCGCAGAGCCGTCCCTGCACACGAAAAGGCGTGGGAAGCCAGTCTGTCAATGCGCCGGGCCTCAGCATCCCGAAGGGTACGGTAATAAGGAGCTGTCATGAAGGGGGGGTTAGTAACCCCTATAATCGGTGCATCCACCACAAGAGGTGCTGACCAAAAATTAACCACATCAGGAGGGAAAGGGTACTTCCAATCCCAGACCCCTGGGACCCATTTAAGTTTACAAGGCGATTCCCATTCATGGGATATAAGATTCTGGAAATGCTCCTGTTCCAGGAACTCCAAGCGGCGGCGCTGTGTGGAAACTCTCCTTCTTAGGCTTGGGAGCCTCTCCAGGAGGGGAGATTGACAAAACCTCAAAGATCTTAATAAGAATTTAATCTGTGTCACACAGGCCCCAAGAACCGGGCCCAGAATCATCACAGCTCCCGGGCATCTCATCCGAGGAGCCCGAATCTGAGAATAGCTCACCTTCCTCAGAAGGATCAAGGTCCTGCATATCAGCAGAGTCATCAGTATCGTTAGGAACCGGAGAGCCAGGAGGCGTCAGGGACCGCTTCTTTCCAGGGCCCATACGCTCCGCCAATCCAGACAGCACCTGCTCCGCCGTAGGCAGCACGCGCGGCACGGCTTGCAGGTCATCCCCGCTCGAGTGAGACTCATCAGGAGTGAGGTTTAGGTCCGGGGAGATGGGTGTATTGAAGGGAGGTGCAGACACTGGCAAACCTGATTGCAGGTTGCCTGTTCAGCACACGGTCCGCAGACCCGTGCTCTATCAGCATGGGGCTGACCACACACCTCACACCTCACACATCTGGTCACGTCCCAGAGGGACCCCGGGTACATAATTCTGAGATGCCTCCATATGGTGATTATCTGGGCAGTATGCCCGCAGGGATTTACGCAATAGGCAACCCTGGATGCCCCAAGACCCGCTAGGAAGTGGGAGAATTTGTTATGTGGACCCGCTGTAATATATGTGAGGCCAGGAGAAGCCACCAAAGTCCTGGCGTCTGAAAGACATAATGGGACAAGAGGGGTGGTGTCAGTGCCATGCGCAGCCGAATAAACACGTAGAACAATGCCGCCCCGGAGGGCACTTACATGACCAAGGGAGGAGGCGGATCGCACCGCACGCGCGAAGATTGTCAAAATGGCGCCAAGCGAACCTCGAGGGGCGGGCCTGACCAAGGCTGTGACGCGGAGCGCGTCATGCCGAGTCCCCGCCTCCTCCAAAGAGCGCGAAGCTCTAACCAACGGAAAAAAGACAGTAGTGGATAGAAAGCGCATACATTGCTGTCACGCTGGAAAATTATTCTGCCGTCTGGGCAGTAAGCTAATGTTAATGAAAGGACAAACAGGCTCGCAACTGTGGAGCAAGGAGTGCGACACTGACACCCAAGTATAATAAAAGATCAAAGGCCTTAACGTGTTATATTGCACTAGGACTGCCACACATACCCCCCCCCCCTTTCTTTTCCCCCGAGCTACGGGAGGAAGCGAGGGAGAAGCGGACCAGCATCCAGGGACTAACTCTGTGAGGGGCACGGGCAACAATGCGGGAGGGGCATCCACTAGAGGCTCACCATCGGCCTAACCGCCTACCCTATGGTGGGGGATTGCGGTGGAGCATGGCTCCGTTAAGCACACAAGGTGCTGCCTACCTTCACCCGACCAACGCAGCCCAGGCTGGGAGGCATATTCTTCATAAAGAGGACGGGTGGAAATAGTCCCACAGGGCCACGGGCTGTAAAGCCCCGCTCGCCTGCGAGAGTGTGATATCTTCATGTCTTCGCAGTTCAGCACTGCAGAGAAATCT
The DNA here is from genome assembly GCA_027917425.1 of Gastrophryne carolinensis. NCBI lineage: Eukaryota > Metazoa > Chordata > Amphibia > Anura > Microhylidae > Gastrophryne > Gastrophryne carolinensis. The sequence goes on from CM051235.1 coordinate 199,211,363, forward strand.
GGGGATTTGTGGAAGGTCCCTGGGTATATGAAGGGCCGGGAGGAGCCTGTTTTTGCATGTCTGGAGTGAACAGCGCCCTCTGGCGGAGTATTACCCATGTGTAATTATTATAGATGGAGCAGGACATGCTGTATGCTTAGAATTTTATTATACTTACCATAATAATTACCATTTACCTTTTGTGTGTGTGTGTGTGCATTCTTTTGGAGTCCATTGTTTTTTCACATATGAGTGATGGTCTTCTGACCATCATGGTACAAAAGTCTTAAAGGAGCCACAGCACTCAACCCTGTTAGCTTGCAGGCCAGCCTATAATCTGTCTCTAAACTTGGTTAAAAACAGAGGACTCGGTCACACACATCTGCAGAAGTATGCTTAAGCTGCACCACTACGCCAAAGTGCCTCTGTGGGGTGCAGTCCTAACTCTAATCTCTGAGAGCCCATTTGGGACATACAGTGCAATAGGTATGTCCCAAATGTGTGTGTGACCGAGTCCTCTGATTTTAACCAAGTTTAGAGACAGATTATAGGCTGGCCTGCAAGCTAACAGGGTTGAGTGCTGTGGCTCCTTTAAGACTTTTGTATCCTAATTGCCCTGCTAACGTGCACCTCCCAGGTTAGTTATAAAATGGTCTGAGCGGCTGCCACCCCCCTTTGTTTCTTCTGACCATCATGGTAGTTTGGTATTGGAATACTAATTGAAGTGGTTACTATCCCATCCTGCAGGAGGTGCCAACAAGGAGAGGGTTTTAGCTTTGTCTGACCTCCAGCATGTCGGCCCTTCCTGGCAACAAGAGTAATGAAGATGAAGAGAAAGGAATGTTTAAAGTAAATTCCTTTTCCTTATTCAAAAACTGCCTCTATTGCTGTCACAGAAGCTACTTTGACCTGATACTGTCACTTACTAGAGACAGCATGGAAAAATAGACTCTGGAGACATGCTTGTGGCAATTTGGCATTGATTATATGGGGTGAGAATCTTTTTTTTTGGGGGGGGGGGGGGATTAGGGTTTATAAATCTAGTTTAACCAGAAATACAGTGACTTTCTGCAGTTTAACATGTGATTTTTTCTTTTACATCTCTCGACCTGCCCTATTCCCAGTCCAAGATGCAATCCTGGTTGTCTTCAAACTAATGTCCTTTATCACTTAGGCAGTCCCTAAGGCAATGTATACACTAAGTGAAGTGTTAAAAATAAAGAACCATAATTCTATGTGCACATGACCCTCAGGGTGACCCTGAGGAAGTGACACCCTTCGGTTGTGTAGCGCGTGAGTTGTGGGCCTAGTTGGGGAGCCTGGACACCACTTAATTAATGGTGATCATCCTTCCCTGTCCTCATTTGCTCCTTACAATATTTATTGCTCATGACAATGTATTGGATTTAGCCACTGCTGTTTATCCAATTTTTGTAGCTTGGGACTATATGAAAGGGAGTGATTATGTATTATTGGCCATCTGTACATGGGATAAGGGGTGTTTTTCTGAGTAACCCACCAGGCTTCAGCTTTGTTTTTAATACTGTCCTTACTGTACACGTTGTCTTATTGTCATAAAGATGTCCACTGATTAATCCTTACCTTGGTTGTGCAGCCGTTCATTGGGAATTTGGGGGCTTCAAGGTTCCCCCTATTCATTTGGTGTAGTAATGTCCTTTATCACTTAGATGTAGGTCCACACAGAGTCCTGATCAGAGAAATTGGCTCATGCACGTTAATCAGATTCTTCATCGTACCTCACTGCACTGGACTGCATTCAATATAATATTGCTTGTGTTTTGGTGTTGTGGCTTTTGGGTGAAGCAGCTACTTCCTCAGTGTGTTGGGTATAAAGTGGACCAGGAATCAGACTACATACTGGATGCTGCTATTCTCTTGCTTGTCACTGCTAGTCCATGTTCCTTTTTCCCCTTAGCATTACATGTAGCTTGCTGCTCCATAGTTGTCATTGTGCGTTGCATCTGAATTGGGGGCATTTCTTCATGAGGTTGTCTCTTTGGCAGTCCTGCGCGACATGAATAGGGGACGGGACCTGGAGCAGATTCTCAGCCAGTACACTACCTTTGTGAAGCCTGCGTTTGAGGAATTCTCTCTACCGGTAAGACTAAAGCAGCTCTTTCTCCATTAGTCCCACATTTCCCCCACGCTTGCTGTATTTTTTGCCATCTTTGGCTGAAAAGCTAACTTTACCATGAAATAAAAGTTCCCAACAGAGTCCAGTTCTGCCAGAATCAAATATTGACTCTCATGCTTGTCAATATTATGGTTAATGGCAAGCACAGCCAATCCAGAGCTTCTAGATTTTAAGGGAAAACTCTTTGCAAAACACATGCTTTGCTGCACAATGTTAATGTTTGGGGTTTTCTATGATTTAGCTAAAACCTGCTTGCCTACTGTATAGATAGATTGCGATAGTGTTAATTGTTTGAACTTCTACCGACTTTTTACACAGTCGGTGTGCTTGCTTTTAGTTAGAGACTTTTATGTCAGAGGTGGTTTATCTACATTTCATTGCTTTGCTACAGCCATGGCCACAAGTGTTACCCCTGAAAATGATTCTGATTTAATGTTTTGTTCATATTTCCCTTGTGGATACTGGAACAACACAGAAACTGAAAAAAAAAGCTAAAATTATATAATTTCACGCAAAACTCCAAAAGTGGGCTGGACAAATGTACTGGCACTATCAACTTAATATTTGGTTGCATATCCTTGGGAATAAATTGCTTCCTCTAACCATAAACAAGCTCCTTACACCTCTCAACTAGAATGTTGGATGGCAACACCTAGCTGGAAAGTTCTGAAGTATCTTTGAATCTCCACCATATGTGACTGGAGGTACCATGTTCTTTTCTTTGTAGGCCTCATTCAGTTTATAGTAAACCGTAGAAGATGTGCTTTTCTATCTTGGTGTCATCTGTCTACAAGACATTGCCAAAATTCTTCTGGGAAAAACTGCGGTGCTCACACATAAAAAGCTAGACTGAAGTCCTCCTGGTCTCCTGCCATAGTGTTTACTTTCATTCAAATGTTGATGTATAATTTGCGCTGACACTGCCGCACCCTGAGCTTGCAGGATAACTTCAATATTCTTAGTATACAGTACGTCCTGCTCCAGATATAGTACTTACACTTGGGGTTATCCTCCGCCAGATGGCGCTGCACTGCAGAGACATGCAAAACAGGCTCCTCCCGGCCCTCAAATACCCGGGGACCTCCCACAAATCCCCAGATTTCTCTGCAGTGCTGACTGCGAAGACATGAAGTATCACTCTCTCGCAGGTGAGCGGGGCTATTAAAGCCTGCGGCCCTGTTGGACTATTCCCACCCGTCCTCGTTGTGTTGTGCCTCCCAGCCTGGGCTGCGCTGGTCGGGTGAAGGTAGGCAGCACCACGCGTGCTTATGGAGCGCTGCTCCTCCGCAGTCCCCCACCAAAGGGTAGGCGGTGTAGGCTGATGGTGAGCCTCTATGGGATGCCCCATAGGGTCCTGTACCTGTGGGTCCTGTACCAAGGGCCGCCATCCTCCCTCGTTCCCCCCGTAGTCGGGGGGAAAGAAAGGGGGAGGGGTGCCTGTGTGGTATGTATTGGACCCTTGCACTTATTTGGCCTTTGTCTGTCTTTTGGACCTTTATAGATATGGTGTCGGCCGCCACCCTTTCTATGTATTTTACTTGCTGACTGCCGCCGCACGCATTTCTTTCCTTGAAGGCGCGGTGTTACCTCAGACACCTACGTGTCCTCATTGGCTGTTGTTGGACTTCACGCTCTTCGGGAGGGTGGAGTCTGTTTTGGCGTGCTCCGCGTCATGGACCGCTGGCCCGCCCTTCGAGGTACACAGCGCCATTTTGTCTGTTCGCACGTGACGTGTGGGACGCTCCTGCTTACCGTGGTACTGTAAGTGCCCTCGCAGGCGGCTTATTCTCATTATAGTTTTCTTGGTTCTGACACCATTTTCTTCTCCTTGTGTCTTTCAGACCGGTGAACACCATTGGCTTCTCCCGGCCCGGTGTAAATTTATAGCGGGCCTTGTAAAATTGTCCCACTTCCCTAGCGGGGCATCCAGGGTTGCTTATAGTGTAAATCCCTACTGCATATTGTGCCTTAAATAATCACCATATGGAGGCATCTCAGAATTATGTGACCGGGGTCCCTCTGGGACAAGACCGGATGTGTATAGCGTATGGACAACCCCATGCTGATGCTGACAGGCCACGGGTCTGCGGACCCTGTGCCGAGCAAGCACTGGCTCTGCAATCAGGCCTGCCAGTGGCTGCACCTCGCTTCATTTCACCTATTTCTGATGAAGGAGAGCTATTCTCTGACTCAGGCTCATCTGATGAGAGGCCGAGGAGTCATGACGATTCTGGACCTGAATACTGGGCCCAGTATGACACTGGCAATTTGTTGATTAAGGTCTTTGAGGCTCTGTCTATCTCTCTCCCTGGTGAAGCTTCCAAGCCGAGAGGGGAGAGTTTCCATACAGCAACAGCACATTTGGAATTCCTAGAACAGGCTCACTTCCATGCTCTTGTCCTCAAGGAATGGGAATGTCCCCAGTAAACTCTCAGGGGTCCCAGGGGACTGGGATAGGAAATACCCCATTCCTCCTGAGGTGGTTAATTGCTGGTCATCACCCCCCGTGGTGGATGCCCCTATCATAGGGGTTCCTAACCCCCCCTTTCTTACAGCCCCTGCTCATAATACCCTTCGGGATGCTGAGGACCGGCGCATTGAGTTGCTGGCCTCCCACGCCTCTTCCTGTGCAGGGACGGCGTTGCGCCCGGTCTGTGCCGCGGCTATTACTGCGGTGGCCGCTAGAACCCTCATCAGAAAGATGCTTGATCATCAACCTGATAATCTCCCCTGGGAGGTGTTTAATGCACTCTCCAGCTGTGATCTGTTTTTAAAATGTATCCTATTAGCGTTGGACGACACCATTAGAATGTGTGCAAGAACTTCTGCCCTTGCGGTGGCTATACGTCGCTTGGTTTGGCTGCGACAGTGGGGTGCTGACGATGCTACAAAAAAAGACTCTTACTGGGCCTCACTTAGGGGGCTATGCTTGTTTGGGGCCCGTCTAGACCCGTTTGGAAAAAAAGTCACCCCAACGCCTCATACTGGTGGATTCAGGAGGTTGTGTCCTCCGGATACAAGATAGTTTGCTGCGCAGCCTTCCCTAGTTTTATCAGGTCCCAGGTACTCCTGGTCCCTGCCGCTGTTCAGTTGCTGGCACAGGCCATGCAAGGCCTGCGAGGTCTGAGGGTCACTTGCAGATTGCCCGTAACAGGCAGAGGCAGGGGCCGCTACACCAACTTTTCCACAGTCCCTCAAAAGGATGGGTCAGGCTGGCCCATTCTGGATTCACAGCAATTTTCCAATTACAGGCAGTTTCTGCATGGAAACTCTGAGATGGGCCATCAGCACCTTGCACCCAGGGGGCTTCTTGCCGTCTGTGGAGCTCTAAAATGCTTATGTTCACATCCCTGTGCCTTCAGGACACTGAGGCTCTTCAGGTTCGTGTTGGAAGTCCAACACTGCTAATTGTGGCCTTGTTATCTGGCCTCTCTTCAGCTCCCAGGGTGCTCACCCAGGTGCTGACGGCGGTGATGTCTCTGATGAGACCAAGGGGCTTCCGCGCGATGACCTACCTAGACATCCTTTTTCACTTACCAGTCTCTTCGTCAGGCTAAGTTGGATACCCGGCTGATGGCGTCCATTGGGAGTCATTTGGACGGGTGATCATTCACCCCAAGTCCTCATTGTCCCCTTAATTGGTAACTCCATTACTAGGAATGGATCTGGATTAGGTTCAAACGAGAATCTTCCTTTTTCAGCAATAAAGTGGACAATCTGGTCACATGGGCTCAGTCCCTCATTGCTGTCCCGGTCCTTTCACCAGGCAGGGATGCAGCTGGTGGGCCCATTGGTGGCTTGCTCGTAAGAGGTCCCTTATGCTCAGTTCCCCTTGGGCCCTTCTGCGACTATTGTTAATACAGGACAAGGATCCAGCATCCCTGGAGCAGGGTCTTACCCACCTGGTAAGAAGGTTTCTCTTAGAGTGGATGAACTCAAGGAACCTGTCTGGGGGCAGTTCCTTCTTGCCCCTTCCTGGAAACGGTCACCATTGATGCCAACCTATCAGGTTGAAGGGGGAGGGTTTCTTCTGAAACTCCCTGCGATTCTGGGGGTGGTGGCGCCCATAGAAGGTCCTTACGCCTATTGATGTTTGAAACAGTGAGCGTTTTCAGTTGGTTCTATCTCGCTTGACTACTTCCCTTCTGGGCCTGCCAGTTTGGGGGCGCTCGGTCTGTCTGACGACAGTGTCCTACATTAATCATTGGAAGGGGCCTGGAGCTGGTGGACCCTCCAGGAAGTGTCTATGTTCCTAATCTAGGTGGAGACAATGTTCCCTGCATATCAGTGATATTCGCTCCGGTGGAGCCCCTCTGCGACAGGATGTGCTAATCCCTGTGTCACTATGGGGTCCAACCAGTTGTGGATCTGTTTGTGTTCCGTCACCACAGGCTCTTGGCCTTTGTTTCCCTGTCCCAGGACCCTCTGGCAGTGGTCCGGATGCCTTAGTAACGTCATGACTGGACCTTCGGTTCTGTATGTCTTTTCTCCATTCCCCCTGCTAGGCAGGGTTCTGCGCAAGATTGCTCTGGTAAGGGGACCAGTGATTCTGGTGGCCCCCAGGTGCTCTAGTAGAGTGTGATTTGCAGACAGTAGTTTTCTGTACCTTTTGCCAGGAGTGCCAGCTCTGCTCACTCAGGGCACCTTTTACGTCACTCCAATCTACAGACTCTGGCATAGTCGGCCTGACTGCTGAAACATCCATCTTGATGGAGACAGGCTTATCTGTCTCGGTGGTTGAGACTATGGGAAGGTTAGGAGCAAGCTTCTTCCTCCTCTTCTTCTTCTATCTGTTATAGGGTATGGCATACCCATATTGATTGGTGTGAGTCTAGGTCTCTTCCCTGTTTGGGCGTTCTCGGTTCCCAGGGTTCTAGAGTTGGTTTCAGCATGATTGGAGTTGGTTCTCCAACTCAGTACTCTGATGGGTCAGGTTCTGCCCTGTCCACCTTGCCTTAGTAGTCTCTGGCTCAGTCTTCCTTGGTTAAGACTTCTTTCAGGGGGTACTCATGTGCGTCCCCCATGTAATCCTATGGTCCCTGCTGGGATTTGAATTTCTTTCTGTCTGCTTGCAGGGTTTTGTCCCTTTGGCCCTATTCAGGATGCTGTCTGGCTGTTCTTACCCTCAAGGTTGTCCTTCTGGTGACTGTTACCTTGGTCAGGCGTGTGTTAGCGGGCGGCTCTGTCTACCTAGCCCCCATTCTTTGAGATACACCAGGATAAGGTGGTGTTCCGCCTGAAGCTGGACTCTCCGCATCAGGTGGTGTCTTATGTTCGTTGATTCGAGATATTGTTCTTCCTGCTGTGCCTTTTTCCTAGCAATGCTGAGGAAAGGGTTCTGCATTCCTTGAACGGGTGTTGGAAGTGTTTTCCTTGGTAGTCACTGTGTCCTTTAGGAGAATTAATGTTCCTTGAAACTTATGGTCACTACATCCTGAATGTGCCCGATCTCGTCTGCTCTTCCGGAGTTGGGCAGCTTTGGCCCTGGTTATTACTTGAATGGATGTTCCTTCTGGTACTTGGAAAGGTTTTTTGGCTTCTGCCAAGTCTACTGTTAGTGATTGGATTCGTCAGGCTGTTACTCAGGCCTATTCCAACAAGGGGAAGAATCTTCCTTTTCGCCTTGATTCTTATTCTACTCGTGCTTTGATGCCTCTTGGGCTTTCAGCACCAGGCTTCTGTTGAACCGGTTTGCTAGGCCACTACCTTGGCCTTCTGTTCATACCTTTGCAAAGTTTTACAAGGTTGATGTTAGGGCCTCAGCTCATGCTGTCTTGCCGTATGGTTATGCATGTGACAGTGGTTTTAAACTGTTTGCAGTTGTCGTTTTTGTTGGGGATCCCACCCTACTTTATGGACACTACTATTGGATGTCCCAAGTATAAGTAATATATCTGGAGCAGGACGTACTGTATACTAAGAATAATACAATTCTGTGAAATACTCACCTGTAGAATTGATATTATTTGTATACAGTACGTCCTGCTCCACCCCACCCTGGTTTTTGCATGCTTCTGGATCCCCTGTATGGTGATTGTTATCATTGTTATAAGTTACCAGTTTTTTGGGTGGTTAAATTCTCCCAGCTTCTTTTTCACTACTTTTCAATGCTGGGGATTTGTGGGAGGTCCCCGGGTATTTGAGGGCCGGGGGGAGCCTGTTTTACATGTCTCTGCAGTGCAGCGCCATCTGGCGGAGGATAACCCCAAGTGTAAGTACTATATCTGGAGCAGGACGTACTGTATACAAATATCAATTCTACAGGTGAGTATTTCACAAAATTGTATTTTTTGGAATTTGATTGCTCTGTCCACATCCAGGGAGATCAGCTGCAGAGCCAGGGGATGTAAGCGTCATGATTATGTTGTGGACAAAGGAACATTAAGATCTCCGGAGATTGTTTATATTTTCCACAATTTTGGTTTCAAAACCTCACTTTTCTTTTGTTTTCCATGCTTAGTGTGCCACACACTAATGCACAATGCAAAAATTGAGCAATATAAAAAAAAAAAAAAATCACACCTGAAACCATATAAAGGGGGGGGGGGGGGGGAGTTGACTGACACATGTTACTTGCCTCAGGTGAGTTTGAGCAAGAATCGCATGCAACAAAGTTGTTTGCCCTCAATTTTGAAAAGGAGACAACTATGTCTGGCCCATTTTTGGAGTTCTGTGAGAAATTAGGTTCAATTGTTGCCGTGTTTCAGTTTTTTGTGTTACAATACACGCAAGAAAAATCTAAATATTTAATCACATTTTCTGGAAAAAGGTCAGGGGTGCATTCACCTTTTATCTTTGGGGGGGGGGGGGTTACGCATAGGCCAGAGGTACATAGGCATCATTGATACCATTTTTCTGGCTGTTTATTTTTCTTTTTCTTTTTAGACCAAAAAGTATGCAGATGTGATTATCCCACGAGGCGTGGATAACATGGGTAAGAAAAAATTAATTCCAGGCATGGGTGGGGTGGATTAATTGTGGTTGCTAGTCTACACCTTCCCTATTGCATAGGAACTCAATGAAATTGGGAAGACAATCCTGATCGTTGAAATGAGTGGGCATCTTCACATCTATGTGCTGCATTGCATTTTAGGAAACCATGTTTGCAGCATTTGGCCATGTATCAACAGCGTCACATCAGATTCTCAGTATCGTTCTCCCAATTCCAGTCATGTTTTTTGGTGACTTTTGGTTAGCGTTTTTATTTTTTTGTGGTTTATCAAGTGACACCAGATCCCTGGCCTGAATGTTTTTTTCGTTCATTATTGTACTTCGGTTACCCGCAGTATTGCACCTGGTGCTGTATGCCTGAGTAGCATGGTTTCACAGTGCCCATGCTGGCCCTGTTCATTTTCATGTTAAATACAAATGATTTCTTGCCCTCCCCACCAGTGCTACCTGTTGCTAGCTCCATTGGGAAAACAAACAAGACACAGTGCCGTCTGCCTGTGGCCGGCGTTGCAGCTGAGGCACTAATAGCATCTCTCCATAGACACTCAACTGGCACTAGTGATAAATTGGCCTCCCAGTATCTCTCTCCCTCTGCACTTGGAAGTAGCTTACTGAGTGTACGAGCATGGCGGTGTCCACTATAGATAAGGTAGAATAACTACATATATTCAGTTTATACATTATTCGATCAATGGAAGGTATTAAAAAATACCATTTTGTGAATACTCACCTGTAAAATGGGTATTATAAGTATGTCACACACCCCACTTCAAGACATTCATTACACTTGGGTATACTGACCTGTAGATGGCGATCTTGCAGAGATGATATCAAAAAAATGTAAGACCCTCCCGGCCCATAAATACCTGGGACCTCCCACTCATCACCCAGTATAAAGATAGCAGTAAGATCAAGGGACCAGGAAAGCCAATTACAACTAACAAAAGGTTCACCATATAAAGGATCCAGAATACAAAAGGGCAGGGTGAAGCGGGGTTTGTGACATACTTATAATACCCATTTTACAGGTGAGTATTCACAAAATGGTATTATTCTAAGTATGTCACACACCCCGCTTCAAGACATTCATTACACTTGGGACATCCAATAGCAGTGTCCATAAATGGCGGGGATCCAAAAAACAAGGCACAAACTTAAATCACTGCAGCTTGCAGAACATTGTGGCCAAAAACAGCATCCGCTGAGGCCCGAACATCAACCTTGTAAAACTTGGAAAAAGTGTGAACCGAAGACCAAGTAGCAGCCTTACAAACCTGCTCAACAGAAGCCTGGTGCTGGAAGACCCAGGACGCCCCAACAGCATGAGTAGAATGAGCAGTAACACGAAAAGGGGGAACCTTCCCCTTGGCAGAATAGGCCCCAACAATGGCCTGGCGAATCCATTTACTAATGGAAGACTTGGCAGGAGCCATACCCTTCCTAGGCCCAGAGGGCACCACAAAAAGGGCGTCAGTCCTACGAAAAGGAGAAGTAGCCACCAAATAGTACTTCACACAGCGAACCACATCGAAAGAATGCAAAACCCTCTCCTTGTCATTGCTGGGCTTAGGACACAAGGAGGGAAGAACAATATCCTGATTCAGATGAAAAGCAGAGACCACCTTAGGAAGGAAATCTGGCTTAAAGCGGAAAACAACCTTGTCCTGATGCCTCTCAAAGTAAGGGGCCTGAATGAACAAAGCCGCCAACTCCAATACACGCCGAACGGAAGTGATGGCAACCAGAAAAACAACCTTCTGAGAAAGTGTAGAAAGTGCAATATCCTGCAAAGGTTCAAAAGGCGGACCCTGCAAGGCAGACAAAACCAAATTCAAATCCCAAACTGGGAGCAAAGGCTTCCTAGGAGGCCGCACATGCGTAACCCCCTGGAAAAAAGTCTTAACCAGAGGATGAAGAGCAAAAGACTTTTGAAAGAAAACCGCCAGGGCAGAAACCTGCCCTTTCAGCGTACTAAGCTGCAAACCTTGGTCCAGACCATGTTACAGAAATTCCAAGACCCTAGGGATAGAAAACACCCTGCAAGGCAAGACCCTAACCTCACACCAATCAATATAAGACCTCCAAGTCCTATAATAGATGAGGGGTGGAGGTTTCAGCAACCACGCCGTCAAAGCCAGCGTTGGTAAATTGGGGTAGAGCAGTGGACCCTGAGTGAGCAGATCCGGCAGAAGGAGCAGGTCTAACTGATCCTCTGCCAACCTTACCACGTCTGCGAACCAAACCTGTCTTGGCCACCTTGGAGCCACCAGGATTGCCGACGCGCCCTCTAGGGCCAGCTTGCGCACCACTTTGCCCACCATGGGAAACGGAGGAAACAGGTACAGAAACCCCAGATCCCTCCAGTTCAGAGACATGGCATCCGCTGCCAGAGCCAGCGGATCCCGCGAGAGAGACACAAATGCCGGAAGCTTGTGATTGTGACGAGAGGCAAAGAGGTCCACCTCCGGAGTCCCCCACCGGTGACAAAGCGACCGAAACACCTTGGGGCTGAGCGAATTGCCCCCGGCGAGATGACCCCCTGCTCAGGGAGTCCACCTCAGTGTTCTCCACTCCCGGAATGTACACTGCCTAGATGCATGGGACATTGCCCTCTGCCCAATCCAGTATCAAAGACACCTCCCTGAGGGCCCGCCTGCTGCGAGTCCCTCCAAACCTGAACCGGTAGTCCCCGTAACTGAGGAGTCAAGTGAGCCAGAACCAACCTGATGGCTCTCAGCTCCAGAACATTGATGGGGTCATGAGCCTCCTGAGGCCCCCACAGCCCCTGAAACTGAAGATCCTTCCAAAATCCCCCCAACCTGACAGGCTGGAATCCGTGGTGACCGTCTCCCAACAAGGGGTCATGAAGGACCTGCCCCTTGTCAGATTGCTCGGATTCAGCCACCACCGAAGGGAACGCCGCACCCGGGGGGACATAAGAAAGGACTGATCCAATGACAGCGGGGACCCGTCCCAGGCCGCCAAGAGATGGAGCTGGAGCGTCCTTGTGTGAAACTGGGCAAAGGGAACCGCCTCGAACGACGCCACCATCAATCCCACCAGTCGCATCCCTAGCCGGTTGGACGGGCGGGGGATGGATAGGAGACTTTGAGTCAATTCCTGAATCAGAAGAACCTTGGCTCGGGGGAGAAACACCCTGGCCTGAGAAGTATCCAGAGACATTCCCAGGAACTCCACCACCCTGGAGGGAGTGAGGCAGGACTTGGGATAGTTGATCACCCAACCGAAGCTCTCTAGAGTGGAAACCACGGTCCTGGTATCCAGCTGCGCCTGACTGAGGGAAGATGCCATGATGAGAAGATCGTCCAGATAGGGCACGATGCGGATACCCCTGGCTCTGAGGATGGCCATCACTCCTGCTAACACCTTGGTAAACACCCTTGGAGCCGAGGTAAGGCCAAACGGAAGAGCCACAAACTGAAAATGCTGATTGTCCACGACAAACCTGAGGAATCTCTGGTGTGGTAGAAATATTGGAATATGCAGGTAAGCATCCTTGATGTCTATGGACGTCATGAAGTCCCCCTGACGAAGTGAATGGATGGCTGAACGTAGAGTTTACATACGGGACTTCCGGGGACGGACGAACCTGCTGAGCAACTTCAGATCCAGAATGGGACTGACAGAACCGTCCTTCTTGGGCACCGTGAACAAATTTGAATAGAATCCCAGGCCCCGGTCTGAGAGGGCCACCGGACAGATAACAGCCATGTCCAGGAGACTTACTACTGCCGCCAAAGCCCCAGGGCGGCCAGAGGGTCTGACGGCACCCGAGACCTGAAGAATCTGGGAGGGGGCCGGAACTCGAACTCCAGCTTGTAACCGGAAGACACCACTTCCTGAATCCACCTGTTTGACCCAGACCTGGGAGAAGAGTTGCAACCGTCCCCCCACCCGCAAGGGTGAGGGCGCCCCCTCATTGCTGAGCCGGCTTGGCAGCGGCTCTAGGCTTGGAACACAACTGTGCCCTGGACGGGCCCGACCCCTGCCCCTAGGCCAGGAATCACCTCTGAACGAAGGGAAGGCCGAGCCCCTGCCAACTCTAGCCCCACGAAAGGACTGAGAGAAGGAAGCCGCCCCCCGAAAGGGGCGACGCTGCTTCTTACGCTGAGGTAACTTACCTCCATTTGCCACCGAATCAAATTTTTCTCTAAAGAGCCGCAACCCCACAAAGGGAAGGGCAGTGAGTGACTTTTTGGACACGGCGCCCACTGGCGTAACCAAACAGGCCGGCGGATAGCCACAAGCAGGGCCGCAGCTCTGATACACATCACCAATGTGTCGTCCAGGGCAGACAGCACAAAGGACAAAAATAACTCACAGCGCTTAAGGTCGGCAAACTCCTCACTAGCCGGGTCAAGCCCGGAAGAGGTCAATAATCCTCTAACAACCGACCTGGCAGCTACCAATACAAGCGCAGAAGCACAAACCGGCCGCAAGGCCGATCCAACACTGGCAAAACCATGACAAGCCATCTGGTCAATGCGTTTATCCTCACCATCCTTGAGAGTAGTGCACTCCGGAGAATGGAGGACTGAGGAGCTGGACAACCCCAAAACAGGAGCATCCACCTCGGGGGGAGACTACCAGTCCTTCACCGCGTCCGCCGGAAAGCAATATTTCTTGTCCCAACCCGGTGGGACACCCGGAAGCCGGGAGAAGGATACCATCAAAATGCTTTTGATAAGGAAATTCCAAGTGCGGCTTAGTCACTTCAAAGAACTCCCCCCTTCAGCGGAGGAGCCGCCTCGGGGGGAGAAATAGTCAGGACCTCAAACATATGAGCCAGGACCCTAGCGTTATCCAAAGAATCCCCCTGGTCCTGCTCGGTATCAGCGCCCACATACTGCTGATCATCGGAGTCATCAGACTCCTCATACAACTCCCCTTCCTCACACGGGGAACAATCAGACCAATCCAGGGAGTCAAAATCCTCCCTATCAAAGGCCTGCGCAGCCGTATCCAAATGTTTTCTCTTTGCTGTTGCCTTTTTAGCAACGGCACTGGAAAACAATTTTTCAAGATTGGCCAATCTGGCACACACCTCAGATTGCGACCCCCCGCTAACTACCACATCACACGTACGTGTCAAGCGAGGGGGAGACGGAGAGGAGACTGGCGGAGCAGAACCGGACGCCTGAGATCCGGTCTGCCGCGTAATAGACCGCTGCGCACAGGGTACACATAGACATACATCATCCCCCAAAAGGGATACTCCACACCCCAAACACAGCCTGGATTGCCCCAAGGGGGGCACAAGCCCAGTATCCGGGGAAGCCTCCATATGGTGATTTTTTAATAATATATATATGTGTACAATGCTCTTTTGGGAATTACGCAATAATGCAACCCGGGATGCCCCTTTAAGTCCCGAGTGGGAGGATTTGAAGCCAACTAAATTTTAACCAGGGACCCTGGACCGGGAGAACCCCCCTTTAATAAGATCAATGGACCACCTGGAACACACAAAACAGAACACACGCTCAGAATGCTGGCTTAACGCATAAGAGGTTAAAAATAGATGCATCTGAAGGGCCACAGGCCACTCACCCAACCTTCACCCACACACAGCACGCCAGGCAGGAGGGATGTGTAGGACTCGCAGCGCGCAGAAGGAGGAGGGAGGGCCGGCGCGGTTTGTGTGTCGCGCCAGGCCCCACCCCTCCCCCCGTCTCTCCCGGCCAGAAGCCGGGATCTGACAGCAGCGCACACAGCACGGGGGCGGGCCGAAAACGTGCGCGCAAGCGCCGGGCCCTCCCCCCCCCGTCCTAAGGAGAAGAAGCCCTCACGGGCTGAACAGCCTCACAGAGCTCCCCCGCCATTGCCGCACGCCGGCGCCAGCCCAAATGTTGAAACACACACATACAGTAAAACACACACATACACAATAAAGTGAATGAGTCAGGATGGCGGGTAAAGAATACGTATGAATCCATAAGGGACCCGCCCGCCCCCCCTCTCTAAGGGTATCCGGGAGAGGGGTAATCCATGCCAGGGTAGGGCCAAGGGACGGGGCATCCCAAACCGGGATCACCAACCCGGATAGCCGACTACCCCTTGATATGGGGTCTCACGGCTCCTAAGCACCATGGGTGCCAACTACCTTTGCCCGGACCAGCAGCCTAGGCTGGGAGGCAAGCACTTCAAATAAGGGGATCCAGGCAGGAATAGAAGAATAAAAAGGCCGGGAGTCATCCCGGCTACCTGCAAGGAGGAGACATCATCTTCTGACTTGCTCGCCTCTGCAGAGATGAAAGACTGGGTGATGAGTGGGAGGTCCCAGGTATTTATGGGCCAGGAGGGTCTTACATTTTTTTTTTATATCATCTCTGCAAGATCGCCATCTACAGGTCAGTATACCCAAGTGTCTTGAAGCGGGGTGTGTGACATACTTAGAATATACAATTCTGTGATTACTCACCTGTAGAATTGGTATTATGAGTATACAGTACGTCCTGCTCCAGAATTGGTATTATGAGTATACAGTACGTCCTGCTCCAAATCTAATACTTACACTTAGGATATACTCCGCCAGATGGCGCTGGACTGCAGAGACATCAAAAATAGGCTCCTCCCGGCCCCTCAAATACCCGGGGACCTCCCACAAATCCCCAGCATTGAAAAGCAGTTAATGAGAATCCGGGAGAATTAAGCAATCCAAACTATCAACTATAACAATGATAACAATCACCATACAGGGGATCCAAGAAAATGCAAACCAAGGGTGGGTTGGAGCAGGACGTACTGTATACTCATAATACCAATTCTACAGGTGAGTAATCACAGAATTGTATTATTCTTAGTATACAGTATGTCCTGCTCCAAATCTAATACTTACAGTTGGGACATCCAATAGCAGTGTCCATAAGTAGGGTGGGATCCCCAAGAAAAATCAGCAGCAGACACTTTAAGCCACTGCCGCCTGCAGAACCTTTCGGCCGAAAGCAGCATCAGCTGAGGCCCTAACATCAACCTTGTAAAACTTTGAAAAGGTATGAACAGAAGGCCAAGTAGCGGCCTTGCAAACTTGTTCAACAGAAGCCTGGTGCTGAAAAGCCCAAGAGGCACCAATAGCACGAGTGGAATGAGCAGTAAGGTGGAAGGGAGGATTCTTCCCCTTAGCAGAGTAGGCCTGAATCACAGCCTGACGAATCCACTTGCTGATACTAGACTTGGCAGGAGCCAAACCCTTCCTAGAACCAGAAGGGACCACAAAAAGAGCATCAGTTTATTCTAAGCATACAGTACATCCTGCTCCATCTATAATACTTACACGTGGGTAATCCTCCGGCAGATGGCGCTGTTCACTGCAGACATGCAAAAACAGGCTCCTCCCGGCCCTTCATATACCCAGGGACCTCCCCCCAAATCCCCAGATTTCTCTGCAGTTCTGACTGCGAAGACATGAAGTATCACTCTCTCGCAGGTGAGCGGGGCTATTAGCATGCGGCCCTGTTGGACTATTCCCACCCGTTCCTCGTGTGATGTGCCTCTCAGCCTGGGCTGTGCTGGTCGGGTGAAGGTAGGCAGCACCATGTGTGCTTACGGAGCAACGCTCCACCGCAATCCCCCATCATAGGGTAGGCGGTCAAGGCTGATGGTGAGCCTTCAGGGGATGCCCCTCCCGCATCATTGCCCCACGTAGCGGTGGACCCTATGTTAACGGGTCGCCTTCCTCCCTTGTTCCCCCCTTAGTCAGGGGGAAAAGAAAGGGGGGGGGGGGTTGTGTGTATGGCGGCCTCAGTGTATACTTACACGCTTAGGCTGTGCTTCACTGGGAACGGGGATCAGAGCCGCGCTCTTACCTTACTGTTTACCGCAGCACCAGTAGTCTTCTGCTCGCACCGCACGTACGGCGGCGGCCCGCGGACGCCTCAGCGTCTCCTTCACCTTAGTGGCTCTTCATAGGTTGCGCTGGCTTGAGCGCCTGTCTTAATCAGTATCCTGTCACAGACCGGGGTTCATTCCCCGACGGGGAGCCACAGGAGAGCCCGAGTACAGATCTCGGCTGTGCCTGTCCTGGCTCCGAGCGCCATTTTCAATAGGCTTTTCTGCTTTTTTACTTTCTACTTTCTGTAGCATCATTGGCTGGATGCCTTACGAGCTTTGCACTCGCTGGAGAGGGGCGTGGTTTCGGCTTGGCGCGCTACGCGTCACGATCGGCTCAGGACCGCCCTCCGAGGTTCTTTTGGCGCCATTTTCTTCTCCCGCGCGCGTGGTGAAGATCGTCCTCTCCTCTATGTATGTAAGTGCCCTCGCGGGCGACTTTTCTTTACTTCTATCTCCATTGCGCATGGCTCTGACATCCTGTTCCCCCTTATGTCTTTCAGACCGCGGATTTCACAAGTGGCTTCTCCCGGCCCAGCGTAGCTCCCGGTCGTGACCATAAAATAAAAAAAAAATTACTCCCACTTCCCAGCGGGTTATTGGGGCATCCAGGGTAGCTTACAGCATCAATCCCTACTGGCATATTGTGCCGATTAAATCACCATATGGAGGCATCTCAGGATATTGTGAACGGGGCTCCTTCGGGACAAGCCCGGCTGTGTGTAGCTTGTGGGGTCTTACCTAGCAGCGGTGACAATGCACGGGTCTGTGTTCATTGTGCACAGCAGGCACTATCGGTGCTTCCCGTCTCCTCTGAGGCTGGGCCTGCACCCCGCCGCACTTCACCTACTCCCCCAAGCCTGAGTCTAACCCCCAATACCAGTGGGGATTCTCATCCTGATCTGGCCACGAGGCTGGCTAGTGTTGAAAACTTGCTTGCTAATTCCTTAGCGCGTAAAGCCACTGCCAAGAGGCGGCACTTGAACCCTGAATCGGCCCTCTTCCCTATAGAACCTGATGATTTGTTGCATTCCTATGCCCATATCCCCTCAGACGAAGGGGAACTGTTCTCTGACTCAGGGTCATATGACGATGAGTCTAGGGGTCAGGAAGAGTCTGGCTCCGAGCATTGGTCCTCGGATGATATTGATAGACTGCTGGTTCAGATCTTTGAGGTTCTGTCCCTCTCTCCCCCTGCTGCGGCTCCCCGGCAAAGGGGTAATCTTACTGCTAAAGCTCGCTTGGAATTTCCCGAGCAGACCCATTTCAATAGCCTCGTGCTTAAAGAATGGGAACATCCCAGCAGACTTCATGGGGTCCCTAAGAGCGTGGATAGGAAATATCCCTTCCCTGCTGACTTGGTTAAGTGCTGGTCATCGCCGCCTGAGGTCGATGCTCCTATTCTAGGGTTGTCCAACACCTCTATTATGCACTCCCCTGACACTACTTCGCTACGGGACTTTGAGGACCGGCGTGTTGACCAATTGGCATGTCATGCCTTTGCATTTGGGGGAGCGACGCTGCGCCTGGTTTGCGCCTTAGCCATTACGGCAGTAGCGCTCAGGGCCGTGGTTAGGAGTGCTCTCGATGGCACAGATGAGTTGCCTCCTGATACTGTCAACGCTCTGTCCAGCTGTGATGCGTTTGTGAACTTTATCCTGTCCGCATCGGACGATGCTATTAAGATGTGTGCCAGGTCATCTGCCCTGGTGGTTGCTATACGCCGCTCGGTCTGGTTGCGCCAGTGGGCCGCAGACAATGGCACCAAGAAAGCCCTCACGGGGCTGCCATTTAAAGGGCTGCGCTTATTTGGAGATCGATTAGACCTCTTTGCCAAGGGAGGCAAGTTACCCCAGCGCAGGCGGCAGACTCGGCCCTTTCGTGGCCAAGGCTCCCTATCAACCCCCTATCGTGGGGCCAAGCAGGGTAGAGGGGCGTCCTTCGCTGGGGCCCGCGCTGATTCCTGGCATAGGAACAGAGGACGCCGTCCAGGTTCCTCCTGGGGAACCAAGCCCAAAGCCCCTCCCAAGGCCCCCCAGGCATGAGGGGGCGCACTCACCCGTCAGGGTGGGGGGACGTCTACAGCACTTCGAGCATGTCTGGCGGCGCCACGTCTCAGACCAGTGGATTCAGGAGGTAGTGTCCTCTGGCTACAAGATAGAATTTGCTGTACGGCCCCCCACCAGGTTCATTGGGTCTCGAATCCCTCAAGACCCTGCCTCAGCTCAGGTCTTGTTGCTGGCCGTACAGGGTCTCATGGACCTAGGGGTCATTTGCAAGGTCCCCCCTGGAGACAGGGGCACGGGGTTCTACTCAAACCTTTTCACAGTACCCAAGAAGGATGGGTCAGTCAGGCCCATTCTGGATTTAAAAATCCTCAACAAATTTGTCAAGAACAGGCACTTTCGCATGGAAACTCTGCGCTCGGCCATTGGCTCACTGCGCCCAGGGGACTTCATGACGTCAGTAGACACCAAGGATGCTTACCTGCACGTCCCGGTGTTTCCGGGACACCAAAGGTTTCTCAGATTTGCACTAAAAGATCAGCATTATCAATTTGTGGCCCTGCCATTCGGCCTAACGTCGGCTCCCAGGGTGTTTACCAAGGTGCTGGCAGGGGTGATGTCCCTGATAAGGCTAAGGGGCATACGCGTGCTGCCCTACCTGGACGATATTCTCATCACCTCTCGGTCTCTGCAGGCGAGTTGGACACTCGGCTGGTAGTGTCCACCCTGGAGTCCTTCGGCTGGGTGATCAATTACTCCAAGTCATCCCTGTCCCCCTCCTTGGTGACTCCGTTTCAGGGAATGATTCTGGATACGGTTCAGTCAAGGATATTCCTTCCTCAACAGAAGGTGGAAGCTCTGACAGCGCAGACGAGGTTCCTGCTCTCGAGCCCACAGTTCTCCATCCGGCAGGGAATGCAGTTGGTGGGCCTGATGGTGGCGAGCTTCGAGGCGGTGCCCTTTGCCCAGTTCCATTTGAGACCTCTGCAGCTTCACCTTCTGTCAGTTTGGGAGAAGAACCCTGCGTCCTTGGACGGGTTCTGTGTGCTTCCCCCCTCGGTCAGACAGTCCCTTGCGTGGTGGCTGGACCACAGGAACTTGACAGGGGGCAGGTCTTTTCTGACCCCATCCTGGCAGACGGTCACAACGGATGCCAGTCTGTCAGGTTGGGGGGGGATTCTGGAAGTCCCTGCGCTTCCAGGGGACGTGGGGCCCTCAGGAGGCCCATTTACCCATCAACATTCTGGAATTACGGGCAGTCAGGTTGGTACTGGAGCGTTTGACCCAACACCTGAGGGGTCTGTCGGTCCAAGTTCGCTCAGACAACAGAACAGTGGTGGCCTACATCAATCATCAGGGAGGGACCCGGAGCAAGGGTGCTTTCCAAGAGGTGTCTCAGATTCTGACATGGGCGGAGGCCAATGTTCAATGCATTTCGGCTGTTTACATTCCGGGGGCAGAGAACCTGCTGGCGGACGCCCTGAGCAGGGGGATGTCCCGTCAGGGGGAGTGGTCCCTCTGCAACACGGTATTCCAGTCCCTGTGTCACCGTTGGGGCCTACCGGATGTGGATCTGTTTGCTTCCCGTCACAATCACAAGCTCCCGGCCTTCGTCTCCCTGTCTCGGGATCCTCTGGCCATGGCCACGGATGCCCTGTCCATGTCTTGGAGAAAGTTTCGACTCCTGTATGCGTTTCCACCGTTTCCCCTTCTGGTGAGGGCTCTACGCAAGATTGCTCTGGAAGGGGTACCTGTGATTCTGGTGGCCCCCAGGTGGCAAAGAAGAGTGTGGTTCGCAGACGTGGTTCAAATGGCAGTAGATCAGTACGATCTGCCAAGCGTACCAGATCTGCTAACTCAAGGGTCATTACGCCATCCCAATTTACAAACTCTGGCTTTGACGGCCTGGCTGCTGAAACCTCCATCTTGATGGAGAAGGGGTTGTCTGCCTCTGTAGTGGCTACTATGGTGCAGGCCAGGAAGAAGACTTCTTCTGCTATTTATTATAGAGTATGGCGTGCCTACATTGACTGGTGTGAGTCCAGGTCTCTTCCCTGCCGGGTATTCTCCGTCCCTAGGGTCCTGGAGTTTTTACAGCATGGTTTGGACTTAGGGCAGAAACCTGACCCTTCAGAGTACTACGTTTGAGACCTATCTATCTTCTTTCAGAAGACCTTTGCTCAGCATCACCTGATTAAGACCTTCTTCCAGGGGGTCACTCACGTGCGTCCCCCTCGAAAGCCTATGGTCCCTGTTTGGGATTTGAATTTGGTTTTGTCTGCCTTGCAGGGTGCTCCCTTTGAGCCTATTCAAGATGCTGCTCTGGTCGTTCTCACTCTCAAGGTTGTCTTCTTGGTGGCTATTACTTCGGTTAGGCGTGTCAAAGCTGGCTGCTCTATCTATTCAGCCTCCATACTATGAGCGACACCAGGACAAGGTGGTGTTCCGCTTCAAACCGGATTTTCTGCCAAAAGTTGTCTCGGCATTTAATTTGAACCAGGATATTGTTCTTCCTTCTCTGTGTCCCAATCCTCGCAACGACAAGGAGCGGGTTCTGCATTCCTTGGACGTAGTCAGGTGCTTGAAGTATTACTTGGTTGTCACTAAGGCCTTCAGGAAGACTGATGCTCTCTTCGTTGTGCCTTCCGGGCCTAGGAAAGGTTTGGCTCCCGCCAAGTCTACCATCAGTAAATGGATTCGTCAGGCTGTGATTCAGGCCTATTCTACTAAGGGGAGGACTCCCCCTTTCCGTCTTACGGCTCATTCCACTCGTGCCATTGGTGCCTCTTGGGCTTTTCAGCAACAGGCCTGTTGAACAAGTTTGCAAGGCCGCTACTTGGTCTTCTGTTCACATCTTTTCAAAGTTTTACAAGGTTGATGTTCGGGCCTCAGCTGATGCTGCTTTTGGCCGTAAGGTTTTACAGGCGGTTGTAGTCTGAGCTACGTGCCGTTGCCTTTGTTGTTGGGGATCCCACCCTACTTTATGGACACTGCTATTGGATGTCCCACGTGTAAGTATTATAGATGGAGCAGGACGTACTGTATGCTTAGAATAATACAATTCTGTGAAATACTCACCTGTAGAATTGATATTATACGCATACAGTACGTCCTGCTCCACCCCACCCTGGTTTTCACCTTGTTCTGGATCCCCTGTATGGTGATTGTTATCATTGTTATTGTTACCAGTTTGGTGGTTGGTTCTCCCGGCTTCTTTTTCTCACTGCTTTTCAATGCTGGGGATTTGTGGGAGGTCCCTGGGTCTATGAAGGGCCGGGAGGAGCCTGTTTTTGCTTGTCTGCAGTGACCAGCGCCATCTGGCGGAGGATTACCCACGTGTAAGTATTATAGATGGAGCAAGACGTACTGTATGCGTATAATATCAATTCTACAGGTGAGTATTTCACAGAATTGTATTTTCTGAAAGGTGCAGTAGCCACCAGATAGTACTTCAGACACCTAACCACATCCAAAGAGTGCAAAACCCTCTCCTTAGCATTGCTAGGATTAGGGCACAAAGAAGGAAGAACAATGTCCTGATTCAAATGAAAGGCAGACACTACCTTAGGCAGAAAGTCAGGTTTGAAACGAAACACCACCTTGTCCTGGTGTCTCTCATAGTAGGGGGGCTGAATGGAAAGCGCCGCCAACTCACACGCCTGACAGAAGTGATAGCCACCAGAAATACAAGCGTAAGAATGGCCAAGGCAGCATCCTGCACAGGTTCAAAGGGAGCACCCTGCAAGGCTGACAGAACCAAGTTCACATCCCAAACAGGCACCATAGGCTTACGTGGGGGGCGCATATGAGTGACCCCCTGGAAAAAAGTCCTGATCAGAGGGTGCTGAGCAAAGGACTTCTGGAAGAAAATAGCCAGGGCAGAAACCTGACCCTTCAGAGTACTGAGTTGGAGCCCCATCCCCAACCCATGCTGCAGGAACTCCAGAATCCTGGGAATAGAGAACACACGACAGGGAAGAGCCTTAGACTCACACCAGTCAATGTAGGCACGCCAAACCCTGTAATAAATGGAAGTTGTGGATACTTTAATCAAAGTATCCACAACCAAGGAAGACAGCCCCTTCTCCATCAAGATGGAGTTTTCAGCAGCCAAGCCGTCAATGCCAGAGTTTGTAAATTGAGATGGCGTAGTGAGCCCTGGGTGAGCAGATCTGGCACCAAGGGCAGAGCGTACTGATCTACTGCCAGCTGAACCACACTCTTCTTGGCCACCTGGGGGCCACCAGAATTGCTGGCACCCCTTCCTGAGCAATCTTGCGCAGAACCCTGCCCAGCAGGGGGATTGGAGGGAAGACATACAGGAACTGAAAGTCCTGCCATGACATTGCTAGCGCATCCGAGGTCACGGCCAGAGGATCCTGGGACAGAGAGACAAAAGCTGGGAGCTTACGATTGTGGCGGGACGCAAACAGATCCACATTTGGTTGGCCCCAACGGTGACACAGAGATTGAAACACCCTGCTGCATAGGGACCATTCTCCCTGGCGAGAGGTCCCCCTGCTCAGAGAGTCCGCCAGGCGATTATTCTTAGTATACAGTACGTCCTGCTCCTGATATAGTACTTACACTTGGGTTATCCTCCGCCAGATGGCGCTGCACTGCAGAAACATGCAAAAACAGGCTCCTCCCGGCCCTCAAATACCCGGGGACCTCCCACAAATCCCCAGATTTCTCTGCAGTGCTGACTGTGAAGACATGAAGTATCACTCTCGCAGGTGAGCGGGGCTATCAAAGCCTGCAGCCCTGTTGGACTATTCCCACCCGTCCTTCGTGTGATGCAAAGCCTCCCAGCCTGGGCTGCGCTGGTCAAGTGAAGGTAGGCAGCACCATGCGTGCTTATGGAGCCATGCTCCACCGCAGTCCCCCACCAAAGGGTAGGCGGTTTAGGCTGATGGTGAGCCTCTAGGGGATGCCCCTCCCGCACTATTGCCCCATGCCCCGTGTAGCGGTGGGCCCTGTACAAAGGGTCGCCATCCTCCCTCGTTCCCGCCGTAGCTCGGGGGGAAAGAAGGGGGAGGTGTGTGTGTGGTGGTCTCAGCTTACGGTGTTTACACGCTTATGGCCTTAGTATTGTCCTTGACTGGTATTCCTGGTGTCAGAGCCGCGCTGTTTGCATTTTTATTGTGTATCTGTCGCCGCCTCGCGCACCTTTTTCCTTTACTGGGTGTCCTGCTCCGGGCGGCCTCAGACGCTGCGGCGTCTTCATTGGCAAATAATTTACTAAGTGCGTCATACACTTCGCTCCTCATGACAACATTGAAACTATCTCAGAGCTTCGCACTCTTCGGGGGGGCGGGGACATGGTTTGGCGCGCTCCACGTCACAGCCCGCTCTGGCCCGCCCTTCGAGGTTTGCTTGGCGCCATTTTGATGTTGGTCGCACGCACGCGTGGTAGCGGTCCTCCTCCTCCCTTGGTCTGTAAGTACGCTCGCGGGCGATTTTCATGATCCCTGATTGCTGCGCATGGTTCTGACACCCTTTATTCCCATTATGTCTTTCAGACTGGTGAATACCATTGGCTTCTCCTGGCCCGGTGTAATTATAGCAGGCCTTGTAAATCTACTCCCACTTTCCTAGCGGGCTTTGGGGCATCCAGGGTTGCTTATAGTGTAAATCCCTACTGGCATATTGTGCCTTAAATAATCACCATATGGAGGCATCTCAGAGTTATGTGACCGGGGTCCCTCTGGGACAAGACCGGCTGTTTATAGCGTGTGGTCAACCCCATGCTGATGCTGACAGGGCACGGGTCTGCGGACCCTGTGCCGAGCAAGCACTGGCTCTGCAATCAGGCCTGCCAGTGGCTGCACCTCGCTTCATTTCACCTATTTCCCCATGCTTAAATCTCACTCCTGCTGAGTTGCATATAAAGGGGGAGTCGCAGCCTGTTGCGTCTTCCAGACTGCCCATGGCTGAACAGATCATTGCGAGGTTGTCAGAGCGCAAGGGCCCTGGTAAGAAGCGGCACTTGACGTCTCCTGTTTCTGTTTTTCCTATGGGAACTGAGGAGTTTTCTACTCAGTGTGACTATTCCCCTTCTGATGAAGGAGAGCTATTCTCTGACTCAGGCTCATCTGATGAGAGGCCAAGGAGTCATGACGATTCTGGACCTGAATACTGGGCCCAGTATGACACTGGCTATTTGTTGATTAAGGTCTTTGAGGCTCTGTCTATCTCTCTCCCTGGTGAGGCTTCCAAGCCGAGAGGGGAGCGTTTCCATACAGCAACAGCACGTTTGGAATTCCTAGAACTGGCTCACTTCCATGCTCTTGTCCTCAAGGAATGGGAATGTCCCAGTAAACTCTCAGGGGTCCCAGGGGACTGAGATAGGAAATACCCCTTTCCTCCTGAGGTGGTTAATTGCTGGTCATGACCCCCCCCCCCCCGTGGTGGATGCCCCTATCATAGGGGTTCCTAACCCCCCCCTTTCTTACAGCCCCTGCTCATAATACCCTTCGGGATGCTGAGGACCGGCGCATTGAGCTGCTGGCCTCCCACGCCTTTTCCTGTGCAGGGACGGCGTTGCGCCCGGTCTGTGCCGTGGCTATTACTGCGGTGGCCACTAGAACCCTCATCAGAAAGATGCTTGATCATCAACCTGATAATCTCCCCTGGGATATGTTTAATGCACTCTCCAGCTGCAGGGATGCAGCTGGTGGGCCCGTTGGTGCCTTGCTCGGAAGAGGTCCCTTATGTTCAGTTCCCCTTGGGCCCTTCTGCGACTTCTATTGTTAATACAGGACAGGGATCCAGCATCCCTGGAGCAGGGTCTGTGGGTCTTCCCATCTGGTAAGAAGGTTTCTCTTGGAGTGGATGAACTCAAGGAACCTGTCTGGGGGCAGTTCCTTCTTGCCCCTTCCTGGAAACTGTCACCATGGATGCCAACCTATCAGGTTGAAGGGGGAAGGTTTTCTTCTGAAACTCCCTGCGATTCTGGGGGTGGTGGGGCCCTTAGAATGTCCTTACACCTATTGATGTTTGAAACAGTGAGCGTTTTCAGTTGGGTCTGTCTCGCTTGAATACTTCCCTTCTGGGCCTGCCAGTTTGGGGACGCTCGGTCTGTCTGACGACAGTGTCCTACATTAATCATTGGAAGGGGCCTGGAGCTGGTGGACCCTCCAGGAAGTGTCTATGCTCCTAATCTGGGTGGAGACAATGTCCCCTGCATATCTGTGATATTCGCACCGGTGGAGCCCCTCTGCGACAGGATGTGCTAATCCCTGTGTCACTATGGGGTCCAACCAGTTGTGGATCTGTTTGTGTTCCGTCACTAGCACAGGCTCTCGGCCTTTGTTTCCCTGTCCCAGGATCCTCCGGCAGTGGTCCGGATGCCTTAGTAACGTCATGACTGGACGTTCGGTTCAGTATGTCTTTCTCCATTCCCCTGCTGGGCAGGGTTCTGCGCAAGATTGCTCTGGTAAGGGGACCAGTGATTCTGGTGGCCCCCAGGTGCTCTAGTAGAGTGTGATTTGCAGACAGTAGTTTTCTGTACCTTTTGCCAGGAGTGCCAGCTCTGCTCACTCAGGGCACCCTTTACGTCACTCCAATCTACAGACTGTGGCCTAGTCGGTGATTGAGACCATGGGAAGGCTAGGAGCAAGCTTCTTCCTCTTCTTCTTCTATATATCTGTTATAGGGTATGGCATACCCATATTGATTGGTGTGAGTCTAGGTCTCTTCCCTGTTGGGCGTTCTCGGTTCCCAGGGTTCTAGAGTTGGTTTCAGCATGATTGGAGTTGGTTCTCCAACTCAGTACTCTGATGGGTCAGGTTCTGCCCTGTCCACCTTGCCTTAGTAGTCTCTGGCTCAGTCTTCCTTGGTTAAGACTTCTTTCAGGGGGTACTCATGTGCATCCCCCATGTAATCCTATGGTCCCTGCTGGGATTTGAAATTGAATTTCATTCTGTCTGCTTGCAGGGTTTTGTCCCTTTGGTCCTATTCAGGATGCTGTCTGGCTGTTCTTACCCTCAAGGTTGTCCTTCTGGTGACTGTTACCTTAGTCAAGCGTCTGTTAGAGGGCGGCTCTGTCTACCTAGCCTCCATTCCTTGAGATTCACCAGGATAAGGTGGTGTTCCGCCTGAAGCCGGACTCTCTGCATCAGGCGGGGTCTTATGTTCATTGGTTCGAGATATTGCTATTCCTGCTGTACCTTTTTCCTAGCAACGCTGAGGAAAGGGTTCTGCATTCCTTGAACAGGTGTTGGAAGTTTTTCCTTGGTAGTCACTGTGCCCTTTCGGAGAACTGATGTTCCTTGGGGCCTATGGTCATTACATCCTGAATGTGCCCGATCTCGTCTGTTCTCGGGGAGTTGGGCGGCTTTGGCCCTGGTTATTACTTTAATGGATGTTCCTTCTGGTACTTGGTAGGGTCTTTTGGCTTCTGCCAAGTCTACTGTTAGCGATTGTTTTCGTCAGGCTGTTACTCAGGCCTATTCCAGCAAGGGGAAGAATCATCCTTTTCACTTGTATTCCTTTTCTACTCGTGCTTTGACGCCTCTTGTGCTTTTCAGCACCAGGCTTCTGTTGAACTGGTTGGCTAAGGCCCTTATTTAACAAGGGATAGCGCCAGGTAGCGAATGGTGAGCGAACGGTAATGACAGTCACCGCCACGAGAACGCCGGCTCCCCTCCGCAATCACACATTTATCAAGCCGATCCTGCTTAGCGACTGACAGAGCGCCAGATAGCGAATCATTCATCATTATTCCAGCCTCACCCCACAGCGCCAGCGAGCGACCTTGAACAGCGACAGGTATGACCTCTCGCTACCTGGCGCTCTCCAATGCATTTCAATGGAGCAATCTTTAAATATTCTTAATTAATTGCTATTCTTTTTTATTTTTTTTTCTAAATGTCAAAAATTCAGTGACCACTTCTGCAATGTTAGATTTTTTTTTTTAAGGTAAAAAAAAAAAACAAAATTTGTGCAGAATTGATATTACAGGTCTGATATTAATGTATTCATATTACAAAATGTTTTGAAAAACTTTTTTTTTTCCCAAAAATATGGTTGTTTGGGGGTTAAAAAACTACTTTTAACCCATCGCCGCCAGCGCTCTGGGGTTTAAACAAGCATTTCACAGCGCGAGAATTTTTTGAGCGTGATTTGTTAATGAATATGCTGGGAGCCGTTCGCTATGGCCATTCGCTGTCATGCGCTCCCATACAGCGCGGAACCTGTCAAACAGCGACTCCTAACCCCGTATTCAACATTACCGCACACCGACTGAGTCGCTGTCAACAGCCGAACAACGGCCAAGCACAGCGAATACTAGCGTGCGCTGTGCAGATACCGCTACTGTCGCTCATCTGTCGCTACCTGGCGCTATTAATGAATCGGCCTCTAGGCCACTACCTTGGCCTTCTGCTCATACCTTTGCTAAGTTTTGCAAGGCTGATGTTAGGGCCTCAGCTCATGCTGTCTTGGCCGTATGGTTATGCAGGTGACAGTGGTTTTAAACTGTCTGCTGTTGTCATTTTTGTTGGGGATCCCACCCTACTTTCTGGACATTGCTATTGGATGTCCCAAGTGTAAGTACTATATCTGGAGCAGGACGTACTGTATACAAATAATATCAATTCTACAGGTGAGTATTTCACAGAATTGTATTTTCCACCCCCGGAATGTACACAGCTGATATGCAGGGGACATTGGCCTCCGCCCAAGTCAGGATCAGAGACGCTTCCTGGAGGGCCCCCTTGCTCCGGGTCCCTCCCTGATGGTTGATGTAGGCAACTGCCGTCTGGTTGTCCGAGCGCACCTGAACAGGCAGGCCCCGAAGGTGAGTAGTCCAGAACTAGCCTGATCGCCCGCAGTTCCAAGACATTGATAGATAGTTGTGTGGGCCCCCTGAGCGCCCCACCTCCCCTGGAAGCGCAGGGACTTCCAGAACCCCCCCCCCCCCCCAACCTGACAGACTGGCATCCGTGGTGAGCGTCTCCCAGGAAGGGGCAAGAAAGGATCTGCCCCCCCCCCCCAACAGGTTCCTTGAGTCCATCCACCACGAGAAGGGACCTCCTGACCAGGGGGCAGAGCACACAGACCCTGTCCAGGGACGCTGGGTCTTTGTCCCATACTGACAATAGGTGAAGTTGCAGAGGCCTCAAGTGGAACTGAGCATAAGAGACCGCTTCGAAGCATGCCCCCATCAGGCCCACCAGCTGCATCCCCTGCCTGATGGAGGGATGGGGACAAGCTAGGAGGGACTGAGCCTGTGCAACCAGACTGTCCACCTTCTGTTGAGGAAGGAAGATCCTTGCCTGAACTGTATCCAGAATGGAGTTACCAAGGAAGGGGACAGTGAGGACTTGGGGTGGTCACCCATCCAAATGACTCCAGAGTGGACATCACCAGCTGAGTATCCAACTCTGCCTGATGTAGAGACTGGGAAGCACGCGGACGCCCTGACATCTGAGCAGAGACATCACGCCAGCCAGCACCTTGGTGAACACCCTGGGAGCTGAAGTGAGGCCGAAGGGCAAGGCCATAAACTGGTAGTGTTGATCCATCAGAGCGAACCTGAGGAACCTTTGATGACCTGGGAACACAGGAATATGAAGATAAGCATATTTGATGTCCACAGAAGTCATGAAATCCCCTTGGTGCAGGGAACTGATGGCAGAGCGCAGAGTTTCCATGCGAAAGCGCCTGCCCCTGACAAACTTGTTGAGGATCTTCAAGTCCAGGATGGGCCTGACTGAACCATCTTTTTTGGTTACTGTGAATAGGTTGGAATAAAAGCCCTTGCCTTTTTCTCTTAAGGGGACCTGGCAGATGACCCCCAGCTCCAGGAGGCCTTGCACTGCTTGCACTAGCTCCTGAGCTGACACAGGGTCCTGAGGAATCCGGGATCTGATGAATCTTGAAGGGGGATCGGCAGCAAACTCCAACTTGTAACCGGAGGACACTACCTCCTGAATCCACCGGTCTGAGACATGAAGCCTCCAGACGTGAGCGAAGTGGTGAGGGCGCCCCATGATGCCTGAGGGGGCTTGGGGGAGGATTTTGCTTTGGGACCTCAGGAGGAGCCAGGACGTCCACGTCCTCTGCCCCTACCCCAGAAATCTCCCCGGGCCCCAGGAAAGAAAACCCCCCTTCCCTGTCTGGTACCACGGTAAGGGGAGGAGAAGGAACCCTGACCCCGAAAGGGCCGAGATTGCCGCCTGCGCTGGGGTAACCTGCCTCTCTTAGCAAAAAAGGTCCAGGCGGTCCCCAAACAGGCGCAGTCCTTTAAAGGGAAACCCAGTGAGGGCCTTCTTGGCAGCGTTGTCAGCAGCCCACTGGCGCAGCCAAACCGAGCGGCGTATAGCCACCATGAGGGCAGAAGTTCTGGCACACATTCTGATGGTGTCATTCAATGCTGATAGGACAAAATTTACAAAAACATCACAACTGGAGAGTGCATTAAACACCTCACAAGGCAAATCATCAGGGGCACTATCAAGCATATTTCTGATAAGGGTTCTAGTGGCCACAGCAGTAATGGCAGAGGCACAGACCGGGCGCAGCGCCGTCCCCGCACATGCAAAGGCGTGGGATGCCAGCTGGTCAATGCGCCGGTCCTCAGCATCCCGCAGGGTAGTAGAATCAGGGGAATGCATGACAGAGGAGTTAGATAGCCCTAGGATCGGGGCATCCACCTCGGGGGGGGGGGGGGGGGGGAATGACCAAAATTTAACCACCTCAGCAGGAAAGGGATACTTCCTATCCCAACTTTTTGGAACCCCGGGAAGTTTACTGGGGCGCTCCCATTCCTTGAGCTCAAGGTTATGGAAATGTGCCTGCTTGGGAAATTCCAAACATGATTTTGCTGTATGGAAAAGCTCCCCTCTTTGCCTGGGAGCCACAACAGGGAGAGAGATGGACAGAACCTCAAAAATCTGGGTCAATAATCTGTCAGTGTCATCCGGGGCCCAGGGGTCAGAGCCAGAATCGTCATGACCCCTTGGTCTCTCATCAGATGAGCCTGAATCAGAAAAGAGCTCCCCTTCATCAGACGGGGTATAGCTACAAAGATACCAAAACTCCTCAGTACCCATAGGGAAAACAGTGACATTAGACGTCAAGTGCCGCTTCTTAGCAGGGTCCTTACGCACTAAGGACTTAGCAATCAACTGCTCAACAGTAGCCAGTCTAGAAGACACATCAGGCTGAGAATCCCCACTAGTATGCAACTCAGTAGGATTGAGGTTTAAGCTTGGGGGAGTAGGCGAAGTGAAACGAGGTGCAGCCACTGGCAGGCCAGATTGCAATGCAAGCACCTGCTCAGCACAGGGTACACAGACCCGCGCCTTGTCAGCGTCAGCATGAGGCTGCCCATACGCAACACACAGCCGGTCTTGTCCCGAAGGGACCCCAGTCACATTATCCTGGAATGCCTCCATATGGTGATTATAGCGGCGCTATACACCGATAGGGAATAACGCTATATAGCAACCCCGAATGCCCCAATAACCCGCTAGGGAAGTGGGAGTATAATTTTTACAAAGCCTAGAAGTTATATACTAATACATGGCCGGGAGAAGCCAAAAGGGTTCGCCCCGCCTGAAAGACATAAGCAGACAAGACCTGTAAGCACACAGTAACAAAAGTGAAAGATATAAAGCCGCCCGCGAGGGCACTTACGGACCGCGGTAGGTAGGGGTCTGTCACGCATGGTCCAACCAAGCAGGATAAAGATGGCGTCGGTATACCTCGAGGGGCGGGCCGGTATCAGCGATGACGCGGAGCGCGCCATAGAAGAGACCCCCCCTTGAAGAGCGCGAAGCCAGGACGTGCAAGCAGCCAATGATGGCGCACCAGCGCCTGAGGTAATGCCGCCGCCAAGCGCAGAACCAAGTGACCGCGCGGCGGCAATTTTAAAAAGACAGTAAAGGCAAGTCAGCGCGGTGGCTGACACAAGACTAAACAGAAAGGAAAAAGAGTGTAAAACACAGAATGCATAGCATACACATTTACACCCCCCCTCTTTTCCCCCAAAGGCTACAAGGAGGATGAGGGAGGACAGCGGCCACTTAAACAGGGCCCACCGATGGGCAGGGGCAAGGGGGCACTAGTGCGGGAGGGGCATCCCATAGAGGCTCACCATAAGCCTGAACTGCCTACCCTTTGGTGGGGGATTGCGGTGGAGCAGCGCTCCTAAGCACCTAACAGCGGTGCTGCCTACCTTCACCCGACCAGCGCAGCCAAGGCTGGGAGGCATATTACTAGTGGAACGGGTAGGAATAGTCCTACAGGGCCGCAGGCTAATAGCCCCGCTCACCTGCGAGTAGAGAGCCATTTCTCGTCCTTCGCAGCCAGACTGCAGAGAAATTCTGGGGATTTGTGGGAGGTCCCCGGGTATTTGAGGGGCCGGGAGGAGCCTATTTTCGATGTCTCTGCAGTCCAGCGCCATCTGGCGGAGTATATCCCAAGTGTAAGTATTAGATTTGGAGCAGGACGTACTGTATACTAAGAATATAAAGATCGAAACTATTGTTACTATTGCACTCTAGAAATAAAATAAGATCTGTTTGTAAAACGTCCACTTACAGTGACCCTCAACTTTTCCCTCCTCAGTCGCCATCAACCTGATAGTGCAGCACATCCAAGACATACTGAATGAAGACATCTGCAAGTGGCAGCGGGGCCCGGGGAACGGGCGATCATACAAGAGGACCTTCCCGGGTCAGGGAGAACCTGGAGGGGTTGTGATGGGGAAGCGCACTCACCGGGAACCCAGCAGTCGGCCGCACTGAGCTCATTTCACTGCACCTCCTCCGACGCCCACTTTTCCAGCCTGAGATCTCATGACTGGAGCTTATAATCCCATTGTCTATTCAGCTCTGTACATTACGAGGTATGGAGGGCACCCTTGAGTGCTCGAGAGGCCATTTTAATTTCCATTTTATAGAAAAGCTTTCTTAGAATGTCAGTTAGTAAATTAAGTTTTAAAGTGAAAACCAAGGGAAAGGATGTATCTGGGAATTTCCCCATTGTGGTATTGATACACTGAATTTTAACCCTCTCATGGTATGCTAATTTTTTTTTTTAGCCTCGGGCACTAAGACATGATCTAGTTTTGCCTACGTTAGCAGTCGGGGAGCATTGGATTAGTAAAGAAAAGCTGCTGGTCAGGTCAATAGCTAGAATATCATATAAGATAAAGCCTTTTGCCTGTATCAACTATCCTGCCAGGATACCACAATATAGGGATTCTTTCACTTTATGTGAACTTAGTCACCCCTAGAATAATAATAATCATGGCGGTCTAACCTGTTGGGGGAGCAGAAGGATAAATAGGTGGTCAGTGAAGTCTAGATTGAGGACCATTACTTTAAGACTTACTGTAGGATTTAATGAAAAAACCTTACTTTACTGGCGGCAATACAGTCTGGGGATGGGTTATGAGTAAGGGGACTATGGCTTTTTTTTTTTTTAATCCTACAGTAACTTTCATTGCTGCTTTCAGTCACTCAAGAAAATTTGTAAAGCAACCACCATGTGGGGAGCAGACCCCACAGCAAACATTTCAATTGCTTATATAGATAAGAGCTTTAAATCCACAGCTTTTGGATAAGCACAGTGAAAAGTTAGTTCCCCTTGTCATCTCTGTCTTAGGATAGTAAGGTGGATATTGTGCCTCACTCTGTGTCCCTTTTTTTTCTGCTGTGGTCTACCTTGACTTGAGGGGTGGCTTCACAAAATTGTTGGACACAGTAGCAATGCCTTGTAAACTGGAGATTGGACACCTGGCGATTGTGCTACTCGATCCAGGCCTCTGCCCCTTCTAAGGGTTCTTTTTATGCTAATCTTTCATTGGTGACCCAGTTGCTCACCACATTTGTATAGGAAAGGCAGGGCATCTACCATGTTGAACACCAATCACAATCTAAAAGACAGGATCTAAACATTCACTGTGCCACTTAGCTGGATAGCTGGATGAGGCCTTAACACATTCTAGGTTAGTTCTTAAAGTGGACCAAGACCCACATTTTTAATTGGCATCCCCTGAATTTCTCCCACCATGAGGAACACCTTTTGCCAATTTTTACAGCTTGATCATCATTCCAATCCCAGATAATGGCACCTGTTTTAGCTGTAAAGCTCCGCCTTCTCCATTCATTGCCACTGTTCTGTGTGGCAATTATGTCATTGTCACACCTATGCAATCACTGATCCCATGCCATCTCACAGAAAGGGACAGCAAAAATAAGTGTTCTAGGACAATTTGAAGAGCAAAAATATCCATTTGTACACTAAGAATGGTGTATCAGCAGGGGCTTTGGCCAAACATTCAGTGGGTTTTGGTCCCCTTTAATTACTAGAGAAAGTCCACCATAAATGAAGCTACCCTGCAGTCAGTTTTGCTGTGTCTATTTTGCACTCTAGAGTTTGGTGACTTGCAGGTTGGGGTCTCGCACCTCCTCCTGTATCGCCACGTGTATACGGTATAGTAGGGGCCTAGTCATCCATAGAGAATAATGGTGTGGTACATTACACATGCCCCCTTTTTGTTCAGCAGCATGGACATCAAGGCCAGACTCTTGGGAGCACGATTGATGCTGCAGGTAACAGAAGAGCCTTGTAACACTATTGTAGCCTGAAGGGGGGGGTGTCCACCAAAGCAGACTTTTTTCTTTATGATGACCGAGGCCGATGTGTGTAGCAGCAAGTAGAAATCAATAGGTGGCCATTGATTCAGTATTCAGTAAACTTGCCAATTTATAGATGATAAAAATAAGTGTATAGTTCTGCTTATGCCCCAGTAAGTTTAGATAAACATCCCGACTTGTAGCCTATTGATTCTAATAGCGACCTACCTGTTGCTATGGCACTAAAGCCTCCAACTGTCACCCTGAGCCTCTCTGGTGACAGATTCATTTAACCAGGAGCGGGGAGGGAGAAGCAGAAGTTGAGCAATGTCGGGCCTTGGATTTGACAGATTTTCTTCATAGTTACAATTTTTTTTTATGCTGCATGCTTTTTACACTGGGAGAATGGAAAGTTTAGAACCCTCTCCTACCCAGCTTGTTAAATAACAAGTGCACTTTCTGGTTGGTTGAGAGGATGTAATACCATGGGGTACGTTAAAAATTAAACTGATCAATCAAAATTGGGCTGGCGGTTCTGCTGGTCTTCTTAAGCCAATTATTAGAGCATGTCTATTGGGGGGGATACGTTTATTTTAATTCTGCCCCCCGGCAAGGCAGCTCAGATATAGTATAAAGCCTAAACAGACTTACCGCGAAACCTGATGGTATTGAGCACAGTGACCAAATCCTGTTTAGGCCAATCAGATTGTTTTAGCAGCTAATTTTTCATATTGTCTTCCACAATTAAATCTTTAGGCGTGGCACTGCACATGCCTGTAGGCTTTTGTTGCTCGGCATGCTGGGAATAGATCAAGCTTTTATTTTTCTTGCAGATAAAAATATATAATCTTTGCACTATAAAGCTAGTTTTTTATTTTGCAAAATATTTTCTTCCAAAGCATTTTGATATCTTACGTGAAATCAGCAGCTGGGATGGCGCTAGTTAAAAAAGACGGGTAATGGAGGCACAGCAGGCCAGTAAGGCATTGTGGTAATGCTCATGGTTGCCCCTGCCAATATACAGCTTCTTTTAAAGGGCACCTTCATGACAAGAATCCTGAGGCTGCTATATTGCCTTTTCCTGCATGTTGGTTGGGGGGCGGGGGGTATTATTTTGTCATCACAGCAACCCATAATCCTCCCTCTGAAAATTGCTGCTACACTCTAATAGACCTGGCGACCACATCTGTGAAATCAACCCATTCAACTGGGCCAACACCTCGGAAATATGTTGGGTGCCTGACAATTACCCTGAAGCACAGCTTAAGGTACGCTTCACATTATTCAGAATGGAGGATACTTTAAAGGGTAGTAAATTCATGCAATCAAAAATGACTGGAGGGTGAATCAAAAAGCCCACCTCACAAACCAAAAAAATGGCAGAGATGCTTAGCCATTTCTGCTTTCCCTTGCTCAGGCTGCCCCACGTGATAATAGAGGGTCTTCAGGTGGCCATGCATGGTGGCCCTCACTTGCCATGCATGGTGCCCCCCACAAATCTTATCAGCAGCTGGCAAGTGAGGGTGAAAACCTGTGCGAAACTTGTGAGAGTGGGGCACCCCTCCCCATGCTGCCTAATAGATCATCACTTTTGAAAAATGAAGATCACTTTAAAGCGGATCAAAACCCACCTGTTGCCAGCCTGAAATTTAAAAGATGGCTTTTCCCCTAACGGCATGCCCACTGTGTGACACTCCCAAGGTTGCTTGTAAAAACTCACCTTTCCGCGCTCCTAATGGCACATGTGCAGGCCATTTGCCTTTCTTTACAATGGGAAGCGCGTGCTGCCGCATCTCTGGTGGCGCGCCCGTACCAGCCATTTAGATATGCGGGTGAGTTGTGGCGGGGGTGGTTCACACAGTGGGCCATTCCGTTTTGGGATCACTCAAGGGAAGGCCAGTGGCCGGCCCAGGAATCTCATCCTGGAGGGACTACTGATGGTTTGGGTTAGGTTCACATACCGATTTAGGATGTTCCAAAAGAAGGCCAGTAGCTGGTCATGGAATATCTTGATTCCATGAGCAGCCTTCTTTGTGCAGATTTAAAAAAAAAAAAAGTCTTGCTACCTGGCTTCCATGGTTTCCCCCAGGCCTTGGCACATGGCAAGCAGTTCTGATATAGTCAGGGAGCGGAAGCCCCTCTGCTCCTATCATGACAGCGCTGCCTTTAGAGAGAGGGAATTGCACTTTTCAATGGACATTTCTTATGTAAATATTCTCGAGTTCCTGTGTCTCAATAAGCCTGATGGCAGTAGTCACTCATTAGGTTGTTCGGTACAGACTGTTATATATTCTTGTATTAAACTCTATAGTGTGCCGTCAGTATTCCGTGTGTTACCTCTGCGTTTGTATCAGCACACATCCAGTCACAGCAATGCAAATGGAAAGTTGTATAAATGTTTTATTCACCATTATGCTTCACTGTGTCACTTTGTTACTCCAATAGCGACTCATTTCACTAAACCAACAGAACATGGAGGTAAGCAATTTCTAGCACCACCAACCCCCTCTGTTCTGGGGGATATTCTTTGGATTACCAGCTACACAAACCTTCGGACTGCATCAATTTAACTAGAGTGCTGCTTTAAGTCATGAGTGAGTCTCCTTTCAGACAGGTCCATTGTCCTATATGACGCCACAGAAGCCAGTTGTAACACTACAGGGGCCAGCTCTGCTGGTGATGGGGGATCTAATCTAGATCTAACAATCCACTACCTGCAGTTGGTCCCATCCACAAGTCATAGGAGAAAGTGGTGATTCTGTACAGCAAGTGTCATGATTTTCTGATCAAAATGTCCCAAGTGTCCTTCCAGCTGAGACTCCGCAGCTCTGCCGGCGTCAGCCCTGGCTCCCCAAACGTCAGGGGACAGAGCTTACGATAAGTCAGGAAGATGCTGGACAGCCAGACCAGCAGCAGCGAGGAGAACGTGTTCTTCAGAGCCTCCGACCTGAAACAACAAGAGACTGATTCAAGCCCAACTCCAGGCTTAAGTTTTATTGTACGTTTGGGTGGAGAGGAGGAGCACTCGGAACAACTTGTACCTTTTGTTGTCTGGGGCCACACTGTGGACATTAACCTGCATTGCCTCCACTCCCCAATCTTTCCCTAAGATGAGGCAGGGCAGGGGAGTTATATTACAAAAAAAAAAAAAAAAAAAACGAACCTCAGCCGCAATTCATCCAGCCGATCACATCCCCATAGAGAGTATTCCCCACATTATGCTCAGCCCCACCCATTCACTTGAATGGGCGAGCAAGAGCACCATGCTCTTCTGTGGCATGAGCGACTGGAGGAAAGAAGGCAGTGCCCAATCATCAGCTCTGGATTGCGGCTGGGGTGTTATTCCAAGTATGTCACAC
This sequence comes from Gastrophryne carolinensis, assembly GCA_027917425.1. Classification (NCBI taxonomy): domain Eukaryota; kingdom Metazoa; phylum Chordata; class Amphibia; order Anura; family Microhylidae; genus Gastrophryne; species Gastrophryne carolinensis. The sequence continues at coordinate 199,249,254 of CM051235.1, forward strand.
ACCCCGCTTCCAATATTCATGACCTGGTTATGGCCAGTAGAGGGCGAACTTTGCAGAGATGACAGGAAAAAAAGGAGCCCCTCCCAGTCCATAAATACCTGGGACCTCCCACACTCCAGTTTTCATCTCTGCAGACGGCGAGCAAGTCAGAAGATGGCTGTGTCTCCTCCTTGCAGGTAGCCGGGTTACCGCCGGCCATTTGTTTCTATTGCTGCCCAGACCTTTTTTATTTAAGCCCTCATGATGCCTCCCAGCCTTGGTTGTGGGTCCGGGCAATGGTAGGCAGCACCCTCGTGGTGTATACAGGGAGCCATGCTCCCCCGTGAGACCCCATACTAAGGGGTAGGCGGTGTCCGTGTTGGTGATCCTGGTTTGGGATGCCTCGTCCCTTTCTGGGTCCCTCCACATTGGTGGTGTGGTATCCCCCCTTCCCGGGTCTCCCTGTGCCCCTCTTCTGGGGGGGGGGGCCTTCTCTACATATATTTTTTCCTTTGTCATATGTGTGTGGCGTGTGTAGTGCTTACTGCTTTACTGAACATTTACTTCCTGGCGCTGGCCTTTTGTCATGGCTATTAGAGGTGGGGGAGCTTCTCCCCCTCAGGTGCTCGGGGGGGGGGGGGGTGCGGAGCCCAGCCACTGGCTGGGAGCCACGTCTCTCGTGCTGAGGGGAGGGGGAGGGGAGGGGGCGGGGCCAGGCGCGGCACGTCCACGCTGCCCCACCCTCCTTCTCCCTCTCTCTCTTCTGGAGACCTTGCTGCTGATGGAAGCCATTGCATGTGGTTGTGAGTGCCCTGCGGGCTCTTTCCTTATTTTATAGCGCTTGGAGCAGCGTCCCAGGCTTTTAGTATAAATATAGATTTTATGTATATGTGTATATAATGTTTTTTCTTGACATATCAATATGTGGTGTGCATGATTGTACTTTCTTATGGGTCCCTTCTAGGGTCCCCTTGAGATTAAATTGGGTTCCTACAAATCCTCCCACTAGGGACTTAAAGGGGCATCCCGGGTAGTTCAAGTACCGTAATTCCCTCTGATCATGGCGACTACCTTAAAATCACCATATGGAGGCTCCCCAGGATACCGGGCTCCCTTCGGGACAATCCTGGCTGTGTGTGGGTTGTGGGGTATCCCTTACGGGGGAGAATGTACTGATATGCATACATGTGCTCAGCAGGCATAACGTGGCAATCGGGGTCCCAGGCGTCTGGGTCCGTACCGCCTGTCTCATCACCTACCCCACCCGCCTTATCCGTACCCCAAGTGACACGGTCATTAGTGGGGAGTCGCAATCAGATGTTTTGTGCTAGATTGGCCAACATCGAAAAATTGAATTCTAGCTCTGCGGCCAGAAAGGTCCCAGCTAAGAGAAGGCATCCGTCGCCGGCCGCGCCGGTACCGGATTTTGAGGACTAGGATTCCCTTGATTGGTCTGATTATTCCCCACTTGAGGAGGGGGAATTGTTTGAGGAATTTGATGCTGAGCAGACGATGGGGGATGCCGTGGATACACCCAAAGTCCTGGCCCACCTATTTGAGGTACTGGCTATTTCTCCGCCAGCAGAGTCCCCTCCGCAGAAGGGGGAATTCTTTGGGTCTTCTAAGCCTCGCTTGGAGTTCCCAAATCAGAATCATTTTGAAAGCATAATTCTTAAGGACTGGGAGAGGCCTAGCCGGCTCCCCGGTGTTCCTCAAGGATGGGATAGGAGGTATCCCTTCCCGATGGACGCGGTGAAGCGCTGGTCGTCCCCTCCCGAGGTCGATGCGCCCATTCTGGGATTGTCCAACACCTCCGTTGTACATTCTCCAGATGCCACCACTCTTAAATATGGTGAGGACAAACGCATGGATCAGATGGCGTGCCATGCTATTGCCAGTGTGGGTTCAGCCTTGCGGCCTGTTTGAGCCTTGGCGCTCGTGACTGTGGCTACCAGGTCTGTGGTTAGGGACCTGTTGAGTGGTTCCCAGCTTAATCCGGCCAGTGATGATTTCACAGCCCTTAAGCGGTGGGAATTATTTATGACCTTTGTTTTATCTGCTATGGATTACACAATTATTATGTGTAGTAGAACCTCGGCTTTGCTGGTGACTATTTGCAGATCGGTCTGGTCACGCCAGTGGGCGGCTGACATTGCGGCTAAGAAATCTCTCACGGCGCTACCCTTTCTGGGTACGCGGCTGTTCGGGGATAAATTGGATTCAGTGGCGAATGGTGGAAAGTTACCTCAGCGTAAGAAGCAGCGTCACCCCTTTCGGGGGGCAGGCGTTTTCAATCCTTCCTTTTGTTTCAACACGGTCTGGACCTGGGGTTCCAGCTTAGTACCTTGAAAGGGCAGGTCTCTGCCCTGGCGGTCTTCTTTCAAAGGTCTTTTGCTCTGCATCCTCTGGTTAAGACCTTTTTTCAGGGGGTCTCTCATGTGCGGCCCCCTAGAAAGCCTTTGGTGCCAGTTTGGGATTTGAATTTGGTTCTGTCGGCCCTCCAGGGGCCTCCTTTTGAGCCGGTGCAGGATGTTGCACTTTCTGTGCTTACACAAAAGGTTGCCTTTTTGGTGGCTATTACCTCTGTTCGGCGTGTCTCCGAGTTGGCGGCTCTGTCCATTCAGGCCCCTTACTTTGAGAGACACCAGGACAAGGTGTTTTTTTTCGCTTTAAGCTAGATTTCCTTCCCTCGGTGGTTTCTGCCTTTCACCTTAATCAGGATGTAGTTCTCCCTTCTTTGTGTCCTAAGCCTAGCAATGACAAGGAGAGGGTTTTGCATTCTTTGGATGTGGTTCGTTGTGTGAAGTACTATTTGGTGGCTACTTCTCCTTTTCGTAAGACGGACGCCTTGTTCGTGGTGCCCTCCGGGCCCAGGAAAGGTTTGGTGCCCGCCAAGTCTACCATTAGTAAATGGATACGCCAGGCCATTGTTGGGGCCTATTCTGCCAAGGGGAAGGTTCCCCGTTTTCAGATCACTGCTCATTCTACTCGTGCTGTTGGGGCTTCTTGGGCCTTTGAACAAGTTTGTAAGGCTGCTACTTGGTCTTCTGTTCACACTTTTTCCAAGTTTTATAAGGTTGATGTGCGGGCCTCAGCGGCTGCGGTTTTTGGCTGCAAGTTCTTGCAGACTGCAGTGGTTTAAATTGGTGTATTTTTTGCCGTATTGGGATCCCCACCCATTATGGACACTGCTATTGGATGTCCCACATGTCATGAATATTGGAAGCGGGGTGTGTGACATACTTGGAATAATACCATTTTGTGATTACTCACCTGTAAAATGGGTATTATAAGTATGTCACTCACCCCGCTTCATCCTGCCCTTATTGGTATTTTGGATCCTTTATATGGTGAACCTTTTAGTGTTATGATTGTTTATATTTGGCTCTTCCTGGTCCCCTTACTGCTGTCCTATACTGGGGAATGTGTGGGAGGTCCCAGGTATTTATGGACTGGGAGTGGCTCCTTTTTTTCCTGTCATCTCTGCAAAGTTCGCCCTCTACTGGCCATAACCACGTCATGAATATTGGAAGCGGGGTGTGTGACATACTTATAATACCCATTTTACAAGTGAGTAATCACAAAATGGTATTTTTTTATGTAACAGAGTGGCAGGGAGGGGGCTGGACTGGCCCTTTATAGACACAGAAACGTGTCAAAAGTTTGTCTAGTCTATGATTTCTGGTCCCTTTTCTACAGCCAAACACCTCCAGCTTTTCTTTTATTGCATGATATTCTGGCACACACAGTGTGTCTTGATCTAGCAAAACCCCCTGATCAATACAGTGAAATTGTCAGGGATTCCTCTCCCTTTACAAACTGAACATACCACCAACTACAGAGGGTTCAACAGAAATCCATGAGTATCACTAGAATCAAAATGAGGCCTGTTTAGTGACTGCAGTCAGGGAAGAAATATGCAGAATAAGTCCACAGGAAACAAAACAAATAAAAAGCCTTACCTGAGCAGGTGCTGGTGGATATGCTCCAGGAGCGGGGGCAGCAGGAGGATCTGACATGTGAGCGAGGGGAGGTAGTGGTACAGGAAAAGGGTTTTTTCCATCAGGAAGAAAGGCAGATAATTTACAAGCCAGCCGCCCAGGCACAAAGCCCCAGACATCTGCAGAGCCCTCCAAGAACCTGCCAACCAAACAGCACCATTAGTAACAGACTTCATTGCAGTGTATGGAGAGGGGGTAGCAGTGTCACTGTGACTGGTTAAGGGGGGGTCCGAGTAGTAATGCACCCCTAGCTGGCGTTCAGGCAGGACGGCAAGGGATTTGATCCAGGGACTGGCTGTATAAAACAGTAATTCACACAGACGGATGCCCTGTACTCACAAGAATGTCCAATTTAGTCAACTTAGTCAGCTCCCCAAACTCACCTGCAGCTGCTCTTGTGGTGTTCACCAGTGTCCTCAGGGCCCACTTCTGCCCAGATGTGTACACCCAACGAGACTAATGAGCTCCTTAGTCTGGACTCATTCTACACACACCCGCCTAGAGGCCAGAAGCTGGAACTTCAGTGATACTAGACCCAGAGTATTCAAGCAAGGGTGTCCAGCTTCAAGGTAAAACGTAACTTTTACTCAGTTCATTAAAACGTATTAGATCCAAACATAAATCCATGCAAAGTGTCAGCAAACCAATAGAGACACCCCACCCGCTTCCTCCAGGTACACCAAAACCAGTTGGAGGTACATGGAGGAATAATTTCTTTCATAAAAATGTGTCATCAGATGGTCAACTTTAACATCAACAGTCTGTAAACAAAGATACATCTAGTCTGTCATTAAGACCCTGGGGGGAGCGTGTACATAACTATATTATCCATTTCGCCTCAGCTTTTAATAAAGCTCGCAAGGGATTGCCAGCCCTGGCATTCATGCATATTCGCTCTATAATTGTGACTTGAAGACACTCCGGTTTTCCCTCATGCACCTGGCATACATGTCTTGCCACATTCGATTTTGGAAAGGGTGCTCTGGTCTGATAAATATGTTCCATGAAACGTGTCTTAAGGGTACGTGTACCTCCAACTGGTTTTGGTGTACCTGGAGGAAGCGGGTGGGGTGTCTCTATTGGTTTGCTGACACTTTGCATGGATTTATGTTTGGATCTAATACGTTTTAATGAACTGAGTAAAAGTTACGTTTTACCTTGAAGCTGGACACCCTTGCTTGAATACAATGGAAATGTCTCACGAGGTTTCTTAGTCCATGCTGGGAAGGTGCTTCCAAAGGGTGAGCTGGTTACTTTGCAACTGTTTTATACTAGACCCAGAGGACAGTAGTAGACACAAATTAGAAGTGTACACATTTTTCTCTGTCAGGGTTCGTATGGTATGCTGGTAAGAGTATGGTCCACACAGGCCAAAAATATATCAAACAATTGGCGTGGTCTTTACGCTTTGAATTGCTGCTTTTTACATGCGATGCCTTTCGAGGACTTGAAAAAAAAAAAAATTCCCATTTTTAAAAGTACTGGATTACCCTGACAACAGTCTCCCTCATCCAGGCACCGAGGGCAACTACAGCCCTTTTAAGGGTGAAGTGGCTCATTTGTTTGGTGTACCCCATAACAGCAAGTTTGTTGCTGATTGTCGAAGGTTGAGTTTTCACAAGATCATAAATGGTTGTAGCTACCGGGCTGCATTAGAGTGGACCTAAACCTCCTTTGACATCTGTATATCAGATAGGGTTCAGATCTAAAAGAACCCCATCCCATCTACTCCTGATTTCCATGAGTTTTGAAGATATATGCACCTTGTCCTTATGGTATCTGTATGACTGCGGCAGGAAATGGCTGCACAATGCAGTGAGGCATCTCATATTAGAAGATGTGCAGTTGCCACACATATTTGCAGCAGTTTCTTGCCTCCCCTTCCCCATTGAATAGAGCTCCACTAGTAAAAGGCAAGTATCTTTATAATTCTGGGATTAGGTTAGCTTATTGTCCCTCCATGGCATAATGTTGCAAGTAAGTGTTTAGACATGTTAAAGCAGACCAACAACTGTGCCCCAGGCCCCCTCCCCGTCCTATAGCCACGGTACCAACACCCGCCCCACACGGGTGTTGGTCCACTTTAAAGAGGTCAGGATTGCAGCAGGATGTGTTTTAGATAACGCCAAGATCCAAAAGGCAGTGGAGGTCAGAGGAGGTCTGTTGTCCCCTTTAGGTAATAAAGGACATGAGGGCTTTTTCACAGTTTCTGTGGTAACCCACTTGAGCTGCCGGACCAGTGTTTTGCCAAAAGGTAAATCAGGGAAATCTTAAAAGGTGTGGGCTCTTGAACAAAAGAAGTGTTAAAACAAGAAAAATCTATGAACTTCTAGCAGCCCTACTTGCTACATAAACAGATTATATTCTTCACAGTAGTAATAATACCTTGTGGAATGTCGAATATTCCTCTCCTCTGCCGCAGCAAGTACCAGAAGAAAAGCGCCACATATACCATAGTACCCACATTGGCCGAATACCAGATGAGTGGATTTCCCAAAAGCTGGATCTGAGCCTGAAAGAAGAGCCACACACATCATATCTGCCCTGATGGCAGCCATGTTTAAAGGACAAGTATCCTTTGCCAACTGCTCTGGCCACTTCTCTGCCTCTCAGCTGATAGATAGGTTATTTCTCCTAGTGCAGGGGGAAGCTTGTTACATTTAGATACATATGTAACAATCTAAGCCAAATGTATCTAAATGTAACAAGTTTTTTCAGCACTGGAAGTATTATCAGCTGAGAGGCAGAGAAGTGTCATTCATGAAAAACACACGGCCAGTGCCCAGAGAAGTTGACAAATGATACTTGTCCTTTAATACTACAAAAGCCATATCTAGAAAACATGCAGTCTATAGTTCAGGGGAATGCCTGTCCAGGCTCCTAAAAAGCAAAGATCATTTACTTTCTCAGGCTGCAGTTATCAGACTCACAGAGACCTGTAGTGGCTGCAGCAATGTCACTTACTTTCACAGGCCGCAGTTATCAGTCTCGCAGAGACCTGCAGTGGCTGCAGCAATGTCACTTACTTTTGCAGGCTGCAGTTGGTCTCACAGAGACCTGTAGTGGCTGCAGCAATGTCACTTACTTTTGCAGGCTGCAGTTATCAGACTCACAGAGACCTGTAGTGGCTGCAGCAATGTCACTTACTTTCTCAGGCTGCAGTTATCAGACTCACAGAGACCTGTAGTGGCTGCAGCAATGTCACTTACTTTCTCAGGCTGCAGTTATCAGACTCACAGAGACCTGTAGTGGCTGCAGCAATGTCACTTACTTTCTCAGGCTGCAGTTATCAGACTCACAGAGGCCTGTAGTGGCTGCAGCAATGTCACTTACTTTCTCAGGCTGCAGTTATCAGACTCACAGAGGCCTGTAGTGGCTGCAGCAATGTCACTTACTTTCTCAGGCTGCAGTTATCAATCTCACAAGAGACCTGTACAGGCTGCAGCAATATCTGTGCAGACTGGGCGCTTCTGTCCAGCCTCACTGCTTTTCCCTGTTGCTGGCTATGTGGGAGCAGGCTCCCACTTTGGTTGCCAGCAGGGGAGGGGGTTCATCATGTGACCACTCAGGGGGTTCCCTTGCCGATTTATATTTTCAACGGGAAGCTCACTGTTAGCCCTGGACGGTCTCTTCAAAGCAGACCAGTTACTCTTACTAAAGTGGAGAAGCCACTCCCAGACCCAGAGACTCACCTATTTCCTGATAGGGAAATGGAACTACAGCAAACCAGTGCTTTTAGTGGAAATGCAAGATAATCTGTGTAATTGAGTCACATGCAGCTCTCCAGGCACATCAGTATGGAGAGCTGCAGAACACCTTCTCTATCTTGTGTCCCTGCAGCCAATGAGCACTCACACTGGTCTTGGGGTGAAGCCAGTAAGCGATGCTGGTGTCCAGTGTAATCCAGTCTAGGGGTGATGAGCAGTACTTGTGCTCCGGACTCTCTGTCCTCATTGTCAGCATCTTCCACTAGAGAAACAAGAAAAGAAAAGAGGACACTTGGCTGCTGTCTATGCACAGTGTTCCCTAACCCTGTCTTTCACAGCTACCAACAGCTCAGGTTTGTGGATATCCACATAGCCAGCTTTATAGCTGTCTGAACCTGTGCGTCTGTGAGGTGTTCTTGGGGAACACTGAGCTAACAGAAGCCTTGGCTGCCTTATGAAAGTTAAAGGGGTTACCTGCAGCTCCCAAAAGCGAGCAATGAAACTGAGATTCCTCCCAACATCCATCTGTGGGGGTGTGTGCAGTTCCTGCTCCCGCTCAGTCTGCTCCAGGCCTGCAGCATCCACAAACACAAGAGAGAGACAAGGCCGTCGTATTGGATCAATCAGAACATGATAATAGCTGGAAGACTGAGATCCAATCATAATTCTGAACAAAACATAGGTTATCAGTGTAAAATGAATTTTGTTAAAAATAAAATTCATTGTGCTGTAACTAGCGTTTCGCGAACCCCCCAAGGTTCGGGTTTGGCAAGTTTGACCAAACTCTGAATAAAAGTTCAGGGATTGTGTGGCCGGGGGGGGGGCATAGTGTGCAGCAGGAAGTGCCCCTGGTCACATTCCTGTCAAATGGGCTACAGATGGGGCCACAGAAAGATGGCCCATCAACCAGCTTTTCCTTGTTCAGTCCGAACTTGAACACCGACTTCTGGCTAAAGTCCTTGTTCGGGGTTTGGGAACCCAAGCTCGCAAAGTTCGGTATGAAACTTATCCTGTTATAGGTTCTTTTTTATAAATTCTTTATTTATGCAGGTTTTAAGAATCTTATCACAAATCCAGCCAATGACAGATATGAAGGTTACATGTCAATTGTCTTTGTTACAATGCAATAATAAAGAAGAAAAAAAAAAATTTAGTCTTACTATTTTCTTTCCCGTCGAGCGGTTATACTGATAAAGTCATGTATACTCAAGCTTTATTTTTGACCATCCGAGTGTACATGTTCTAAGCAATTGACGACAGGGTAATTAAAAACTCTAATGATGGACTTGTACATACAAAACTGAAGGGGGGAAGAGGGGAGGAAGAGGTGGGGGAGGGAAGGGGCAGGGTTGACGGGGGGAGGAGGACCTTCACCCCAGGCTCAACAATTCCTTACCCTCAGGTGACTTAAGGCCATCCAACTATGGCTACCAGGTAGCTGCAAATTTCTCATAGGTACCATCTCGTGAGGACATGACGTTCTCGAATCTCATAATGTGGTTAACTCTCTGGCACCAACTGCCAATGGAGGGGGGCTCCTTGCTCTTCCATACCTGTGGGATGCCAGCTTTAGCTGCATTAAGCAGATGTCGGATCACAGATTTACGGTACCGCTTCGTGGGCATCTCCGACATGTGAAGGAGGCAAAGGGCGGGGTCGTCTGGGACTGGTATTCCTGACACCTTCTCTGCAACTTGTCTAATCCGGCTCCAATAGTTTTTTAATTTGTTACAGGACCAGAAAATGTTCAGTAGGTCTTTCCTTTACTCAGCACATCTTCAACAGTTTGGAGGGACATCTGGGAACCATCTATTCAGGTCTGTGGGAACCCTATACCATCTGGTGAGCAGTTTGTACCCGCACTCTTGGTATCGGGTACAAATTGAGGTCTTATGTGGTGACGCCAGTATTGTTTGGCGTTGCTTGGGGGTCCACGCCACTCCCAGGTCTCTTTCCCACTTTTCTAGAAACGGCGGAACCTCTGCGTCAGGGGGGGCAACTAGCAATTTGTATATCCTCGAGAGCGCGTGCCTTTCTGTCTCATTACTCTGGCACAGCTCTTCAAAAATGGTAAGCTCACATTGCCCATTCGATGTTCCTGCAAGGAGGCCAGAGAGTGTTTGAGTTGCATACATTGCCAAGTTGACCAGCTAGGGATCTCGGCTCTCAGTGCCAGTTCGTTAAGGTCTGCCCAGCCACTTTCTGAGAAAAATTGACCCACCCTATACACATTTGATTTGATCCAAGTCTTTGCTATGTGGCCTTCACATCCTGGGGTAAAACGTGGGTTGCCCAGGACTGAATACAAGGGGGAGGGGGAGGGAGAAATCTCTTGGTGCTGGAACATAGCTCTACATACTCCAAGCGTAGGCCCTATGGTGGGGTGTTGCCTCCCCAATTTGTCCCCTTCACTCACCAACCAGGGTGCCCCTTTGACCGGGATTTCTAAAAAACTTTGTTCAATACCAACCCACTGTTTGTTCTGCCCATGGACACACCAGTCAACCACCCTACAGAGGTGTGTTGCAGAGTGGTATAGCATGGGGTCTGGGACCCCTACGCCCCCCTGCTCCTTCGTCCTGGTTAGGATCACACCCCTTAGCCTTGTTTTTTTTTCCCTGCCCAGATGAAGTTAGTGAAAATCGAGCGGACCTTCTGAAAATAAGAGCGTGGAATAGCCACTGGTAGAGCTTGCAACAGATAAAGCAGTCGGGGGAGTAAAGTCATTTTGACTGCATTACACCTCTCAAACCATGAGAGTTTCCCTTTGCTCCATCTGGTTGTTTCTACCTCGAAATTCCTTAATAGCGGGGGGGGGAAATTAAGCGCATATATCTTTGAAAGATCGCTACTGATGTTTGTCCCCAGGTATTTTACACTCTCTTTGGCCCAGCGGAATGGGAAGGCGTTTTTAATCGTCTCAAATCTATGCAAGGGAATGTTAACATTGAGTGCCTCAGACTTCTGAAAATTAATCTTATATCCTGAAAGGGCCCCGTATTCCCTGAGCTCCTTCATGAGATTGGGCAGTGAAACCTCGGGGCAAGTCAGGAAAAAGATTAAATCATCGGCATATGCCGCCACTTTGTAATGTCCCGAAGTGTTTCCCACCCCCTTAACGTCCGGATTACCGCGCACCCTGCACAAGAAGGGCTCCAGCGCCAAAATAAAGATCAGTGGCGACAAAGGGCAGCCCTGCCTCGTCCCATTCGAGATTCCGAAGGATCCCGACGAGTAACCGTTTACTCTTACCGACGCCGAGGGAGAGCTGTACAAACTCCCAATCCAGTTCAGCATGTTCGGGCCTAAACCGATATGTCTAAGCACCGCCCTCATGAATTGCCAATTTACTTTGTCGAAAGCTTTCTCGGCGTCGGTGGAGAGCAACAGGGTGGGCATGTCCCGTCTCTGTGCCAGATGAATCAGGTTCAACACCTTGGTGGTATTGTCCCTGGCCTCTCTGAGGGGCATAAAGCCCACCTGGTCAGGGAGTATCACTGAGTGCAGGTGCGGAGCAATCCGTGACGCCAGAATTTTTGCAAACAATTTGATGTCTGTATTAAGTAGCGAAATTGGTCTATAGCTTGTGCACATGGTGGGGTCCTTTCCTTCCTTAGGTATCACTACTATGTGCGCCCTCAGTGTATCATTGGGGAGGGGAGTCCCCTCTATAATGGAGTTCATCATTAAAAGGAGCTTCGGGGCCAGGTGAGGGAGCAATTTTTTGTAATATTAGATGTGCAGCCCATCGGGGCCAGGCGCTTTACCTGAGGCTGCACTGGACACGGCATTCTGCAACTCCAACATCGAGATCGGTCTTTCCAACTCTGAGATGGCCTCTCCGGGGAGTTTGGGCACACCTGAGTTCTCAACATATCGAGCACATTTCTGCCCAGGACACCTTCCTGGGAGGATGGAAGGTTGTAAAGATCCTTATAAAATTTGCGGAAAACTTCTGCAATATCTTCCACACGATGTACTACCTTCCCTCCAGAGTCTGCTATACTGAGCACAAAGGTTTTAGCTCTCTCTGTTCTCAGAGCCCTTGCTAACATCCTACCACATTTGTCCCCAGATTCGTAGAAAGCCTGCCGGCATCTAACCGCCTGGGCTTTCAATTTATCACAGCAGACTGCCTTCAGTTTTTCCCTCAACGCAGTAAGGGTCGGCATGAACGCAGCCGATATCTCTTTAAGGAGATTCATTGTGCACCCCAACTTCTCCTTTTTAACTCGGGCCCCTTGTCCTATCAGTGAGCCTCTGATAACACACTTGTGGGCCTTCCAGAGTGTTCCAGGAGAAACCTCTGGCCCAGAGTTTATTTCAAAGTAGTTTTAAAGATCTTTTCGAATTATCTCCAGCACACTCTGGTCCTCCAACAACGAGCCATTCAGCTTCCAGGACCAGGTCTTGGGAGCAGGGATGGGGTCTTTAATTGCAATGGTGATGGGTGCATGGTCGGACAGGGTGATGTTACCTATCGCGGTGTCTATTACTCTGGTCAGTTGGGAATGCGGGATTAGGAACATGTCTATCCTAGAGCTGTGTGGGTGCGAAAAGAAGGTGTAGTCCCTGGTACTCGGGTGCTGGACTCTCCAGGGGTCCACCAATTGAAATAGATTCAGGGTTTTCCTAAGTCGCTTTAGTTTGGTATAAGCAATGTGGGGTCCCCCCTTAGGAGGTGTCCAACAGTGGTTCTAAAGCCAAGTTAAAGTCCCCTCCTAGAATTAGTTCCCCCGCTCGGAAGTCTGTGAGGGTCTCCAGCAGGTTCTCTATAAAGGGAATTTGCCCTACATTTGGGGCGTAGATGTTGGCTAGAGTGTACATTTCAGACTGTATCTTCCCCTTTACTATTAACCATCTACCTTCCTCGTCTGCTTTGTAAACCACGAGTTCCCATATAAGGGATATTGAGATCACTATGCTGACACCTCGGGACCTAGAATCAGGCGAGTAGCTGTGGTATGCCCTGGGGAAGAACCTATCCCCCAGTGAGGGTGGATTGGATGCCTTAAAGTGTGTCTCCTGGAGGAAGCCTATCTGAGCCTTAAAGCCTTTCAGATTTCTTAAGATCAGCGACCTTTTTTCGGGATTATTCATGCCTTTAGTATTGAGGGAAAAATTTTGGTTCCCGTCATTTTGGCCCACCCCCCGGAGAATCCAGCCACGACAACCACAAGAACCAGGGAGCACCCCCGCCTGGATAAGCTAAGCCTTGCCCTCGGGGGGTTAGGAGAGGGAGAAGGGAGAGAGGGGGAGGGATGTAGGGGAAATCAAAAACTTAACCAAGAAAAGGGAGAACAAACTATAACAAGATTAATCAACCTCTAACAATCCTATACGGAGAAGACAAAACCCGTCGGATCCTAAGGATCCTCGAGTTGACCCTAGAAGGGGGGAAGGGTGCCTGTCGGCACGGAAATGCAACTGGGACCTCCTCCTCCCGCACCAGGCCGGACGTTTAGGTTATGTTGCCAAGGCAACCAACCTCGCAATTGAAGAGCAGCAAACCCAACTTATGCACGTAGTGCAGCCAGAAATAACAAATATGTCTTTTAAACTTAACAACTAAGGAGACCCCAACATCTAGTCGGGACCCCCCCTCCCGCGGAGGACACCCCCGGCAGATGTAGGGCAAGGCATAGAGCGCCAGCGCAACTTGCAATGCGCCCCAACGACCCCGCCACCGATCGTTAAGAGATGCCAAGGATGTTCCCGCAGGTGAGGGGGACGACGACGAGGCCGCCCAAAAAGTTAGCCACTCAAATCTCAACGTCATACGGCCTGGCCTTCTGCTACGCCGCTGTCTTCCGCGGCTTCTTGGGCCCGCAGGAGCACTTCGGTCAGTGCCTCTGAACTGGGGGGAAGGCACCATGTTCAACGCTAGCCAGTCCGGTACTTCAATCGGCTCGCACCCAAGAAAAGAGAACAGGTCAGGTAGGTCTCTCGGCGTTTTGAGCAGGAAAGTGGCTCTCTCCTTCCGGATGATTAGGTGAAAGGGATACCCCCACCTATAGGACCCCCCCCCCCCTGCTCGTTATCACATCCAAGAGCGGTCTCAGGGCTCTTCGCATCCCAAGAGTCCTTCTTGATAGGTCCTGGAGGATCTGGACATTAGCACCATCAAAGTCCACGCTTCCTCTTCTCCAAGGGTTGCGAGTGATCTCCTCCTTCAGGGTGTATCTGTGGACCCTACAAATCACATCTCTAGGCTTCGAGGGGTCAGGACTAGGAGGACCCAGAGCCCTGTGAACTCTGTCCAACTCGATTGGGGTGGTCAGGTCTCTCTCAAGTACCGTATTGAGAATCACCGTCGTAATGCGATTCAGATCCTCACCGGCGGATTCTTCCGGGATGCCCCTCAGGCGCAAATTATTTCTGCGACTCCTGTTTTCAATGTAGTCTATATGGAGCATCTGGGTTTGGATCAGCGTTTCTTGCATGTCGCACCACGCCCCGAGCGCTTGGAGACGATTTGCGACCGAGGGCGCTTCAGCCTCAAGACCAGCTACTCTTTCTTCTACTTCCATTATCTGCTTCTTGACTTCTCCCAGCTCGCGCTTGTGGGCCTCCTCATATTTCGCTATTAAGGCCTCAATGTCTGCTCTGGAAGGCAAACCCTTCAATAGCGAGATTGTCTCCATAGTCTCCATATGAAAATCTGTCTGGCATGAGGGCGCAGGTGTACAGGCACTCGTAGCTCTCAGCAAAGCCGGGGGCGATCTCAGCAGCCTCTCCTCTGAGTGGGACACCCAGGGGTCCAACAGGACTTCGTCTGGCTCGGGAGAAAAACATGGCCGGGGCGGCGACATCTCCTGGACCAAGAGATCTCTGGGGATGGCAATAACGGGGAGATCGGAGAACTTAACGGCCTCGTTCTATTTGGTTGAACAATTATCTCCGGTTCTAGTGGCACTGGGTGTGGGAGCCTAGGCTGCCGCTGTGGGAGGCCATCTAAGGGGATAATCTTTCTCCCAATCCGGGCATCGGCAAATCGGGGTATGACTCCTCTCCTCACTTTGCCTGGGCAGGTATGCGAAGCGTTCCAGCCTTGCGCCATTATTCCCTTTTGAGAGGATCCCTTGCTGGGGTCCCGGGGCACCACCAGTATGCTCCTTTTGCAATGTGGAGATCGCTGAGTGTTTGCCTGCAGGAGCCCTGTCAGTATGGATGTCCAGGGTGGAGGGAGGGGTAACTTGTAGCCCCTGTGAAGGACCCTGGCTCTGTGGCTGCGTGGGGCATAGCTGCAGTGGAGAGGTGCGCCCTGTTGGAGTTATCTTTGCGCCCCGTGAATCATCCTCTTCTCCTCCTGGCTGTCTAACCCAGGCATCTCTCATCCCCCTGGACAGTTCTGGTGAGGCCAGCTCCATATCAAGCCCCCCTGACCCCGCATAGTGCTCACCTCCAGCCGCCATCTTGCTTTCCTCCTGCTGCATTGTGCCTGGAGCCTCCGCGCCTCCAGCTTCCCTCCCGAGGTCCCGGGCGGGCAGCGCTGGAGTCCGTGCGGCGTTCACCGGGCTCTGCACTCGGCTAGACATGCCTGCAGTGCCAGCCTGGAGTGTTTAAGCTGCGCGCGGCCCCTCTCTTTCCTGCTTCTGGCGCGCCGTCAGCTTCTCGTGCGGCTATCATCTCTGCGCCGCTCACCCGCGCCTCCTCTCCGATGGCCTCCGATTGGGAGGCAGCGATCTGGCTCCTCAATTCCACCTGTCGGGGGGGATAGAGTCTCCACCTCCGACCCCCTGTCTTCTGAGGATGTTCCGTCCTGGGCCGCCATCTTGTCGTCTCGTCCCGCCGACAGCAAGTCCTCAAATTCGCCGGTCCAGCGGCATCGGGAGCCTTGTCTGCCCCCCTTACCCTTTCTCAGGGTGGCCTTTCTCCTGCCCATGATCAGCGGGCGATGTAATGCTACAGGTCTGCTGCAAATAGCCGTTTTTTTCGGGCACAGGTGCGGGAGATCGAGTAAAAGCTTCTTCACAGCACCATGCCTAGGACACGCCCCCATCCTGTTATAGGTTCTAACCGCACCAGCTTGCACTCTGCCTCTCCTCTAGTATGGGTAGGTGCCATATTGGATCCTTTAAGTCAGGGATTTCCAACCTGTATCTCAGGAGCCACATGTGGCTTGCAGACCCCCACTGTGTGGCTCACAGACTGCTATACCAGAACACTAGGGGAGTTCTAGCACACAAATTCCCCTGGTGCAAGGCATTGTCAACATTGTGCATGGAGTTAAACAAAATAGCAAAAGGTGCTACTCCAGTGATTAGCAACTCACCCGATAGCTGGATACCAGCCTGTGCCAGAGTCCACGCTTCCGACAATGCCTTAGGCCCAAACTCCATTGGTTGGCACCGCTTCTGTGACTGATGCTGGGTCGTGAACCCGATGCACCATCAAATTCGTTCCCTGGGGCAGCGCAGGATAAGATCCAGAGATCAGGTGACTTGTTTATTGCCAGAAGAGCACTGATCAGCTGTTATTTTGTTTGTGTGTTGAATCACTTTAATGCAGAAACCAGCATATAAAGTTTGCACTATAATAGTGGTGCTAGCATGCTTTTCCACCTGTCCACTTCTGTCATTTAACCTCTTTGAGGCTAAGGCATTGAAATGAGGGAACAAATATTTTAATATGCAGAGTGTGTGTGGATCCCGATCTATAAAACGACTCAGACTTTCCATACAACGTTCTTCAGGATGTGGGATTCCTTTTTACTCCTATTTATTTGGGACAAGGCTAGCAATGTGTATTTAGCATAGTGTGTTTGGGCCTGGAAGAATACATGTGCACACAGCTTATTTATATTTGGAGTTCTGAGGATGGAGGGAAAGCTCATGCACTGCAAAAAGGAAACCTGCAGATGTGCACACTCCCTACTCTGCTCAGTGTTCAACAAATAAATTGGCACCATATTCAAGTAGGGGTGTGCTTTTTTGTGTATTTTTATCAATGGCACTTCTTTGTCTCTCAGCTGATAAATATGGTACTTCTCATAGTGCAGGAGAAACTTGTTACATTTAGATACAGCTGGTGCTTCATTTCTGATATACTGTATATGTATCTGAATGTAACAAGCTTCTCCTGCACTAGGAGGTAAAGTAATTATCAGCTGAGAGGCAGAGAAATGTCATTGATGAAAATACACACAGCCCTTGCCAGAGCAGTTGGCAAATGATACTTGTCCTTTAAACCAGACCAACAGCCTTTTGGGAAAAAAAAATCCCCAATACTCCCCTTTCCCCATCTGCATGCATGATACTGAATCATTGTCAGCACTTACATTTGCCCCTGCACCCATAAATTACAACAGCAGTTAAAAAAAGGTACATTCTTTTTTATGTGCAAGAATCTGAATTGCCCTGGGCATATGAGCACTGTTTCTTGGAAATGTGTTGGTCTGGTTTTTAGATTGGCAAAGCAGGAGGTATAGCACTTACTGCAACTCTGAACTGCCACTGTGCTCAAAAACAGAGCTCATAAGAGGGGGTAATCTGCAGCATACACAGCGGAACAGACAGCTTCATAGTTAGAGGGATTGGGGCGGGGGTTAATTACATAGTAAGGTTTTTATATTTGCCTACAGATTTAAAACAAAGGAACATTAAAATGTACCCAATGCTCTCACACCTGCTCTAGATACTCAACTTTTCCCCAGCAACGGTCAGGAGACAGCCTCACCTCCTCCAATAGGACTGACTCCCCCCACCCCAATCGTTCAATGCTAATTTAGGCTTCATATGAAACTAACTGGATCCACCCAGATGAGACTGTCAAGAGAGACCTAATGTAATTTTTGACTGGAGGTTTGCCTAAACATTGATTTCGGTCTGGAGCATGCTCAGAGGTGACATGGGCACATAAAGAATAACTCTGCAGAACAATTTACATACTTCGGCCATAGCGGTGCTCCTCCACATTCCACACCAGGCTCTGGTGATAGGTTTTGGACAACTTGTCTCCTACCACCTCTAGCTGTCGGAAGCCCCAGTCTGGCAGTGACGAGCCACTGAGCTGCAAGAGGAGTCCACATAAAAGTTACACACACCAAAATGGCCAGAGAACAAACACTTGTATTAAAATCAGTTCATTTTGATGGGTGAGAACCTTTATTTCAGTAGCTATGGTTGTCACTCAGCTCTCACTATAAACCCTGTTGGATTACAACATACATGACAGAGAAATCCCACCCAGTATTGTCCCCCAATAAGGAATCACCCCTGCTGGAGTGTCTACACAGGACACAACATCCAGTGTCTTTCTTTAGGCCAATACCTTTTTAATAGGATTCTCTTTATATTGGCTACCCAAATCGGGCTATGCCTCTTCTTTCTCAAAAGCCCCCTCTTTCCATCAGTAGAAGTAGTCTGTTTATACTTAGGTACCTTCAGCACTGCAGATGTATTCACATGAAGTAGCTTGATCTCTGACAGGATGGTTTTCCATGTGTCTCTATCAGATTCACGATTCACAATCTCCTGGAAGAAAGACATTTGAGGCGTGAGGTGTAGATTCAACTTCAGGCCAGATTTACAGTGCACCTATACTCAGAGGGAAGTATATGTAGTTACCTTCTGTCCCCAGCCCAGTGCCCCAAAACAGATTGTGTTTCTTTTTTAACTTCAGCCTTTGCCTAATATTTTTAACAACACGAACTGGATGCTTTCAGCCATATTGCTCCCTGGCTGTGCAGCCCCACCCCCAGTGATGATGAAATTAGGGTACACATAACTCAGCAATGGGGAACACTTCAACCTAACATAATGTGACAGTTTTGTTGTAACTGAATTACTTAGCATATGGCAGGCCATTCGCAATACTACTTTCTACTATTTATTGTCTGGTGTTTTTATGGCTATTGGGCAAAGGCTGAGGTAAAAAAAAGGAACACAGGATGTTTTGGGGCACTGGACTGTGGATGGAAGGTGACCACATAAACCTCCCTCTGAGTATAGGTGTACTTTAATGGCCATTTAAATGTGAGCCAATCGGGGGTCATGCTAAACATATGCTGATGCAAGTTTACCTTTGGGTGTGCTTTCATGAGGGGAAACTGAAGTTTACACCTGAGTTTTTCAACTTTAACTTTTCAACACACTAAAAAAATTCTGTAAAAAAATGGTTAACTTTCCAAAAAAAAAAAAAAAACATACCCCTGTGATTGGGCATTTTCACTATATCCAGTCCAGGTCGTCCCAGAAGTGATGACGTGGGTAGTCCGCCAGGTGGCGCAGTTACTGCAAGATCCAAAGCTGTAACTCCTCCCGGCCTCCTATAAAAGGAGCCATCTCCGTAGATTTCCCCAGAGTTCATCTTGCAGTAAGCTGCTGCTAGGATCGTCTTGGATACTCTCTCTGGATACGGCAGCTGAGCGGGGCATTTTTAGCCTGTCGGCCGCTGCACCCCTATTACCTCTGTTCCCGTGGACCAACTTATGCCTTCCAGCCTTGGCTGACCGGACAGGTGAAGGTAGGGAGAACCGGGGTCAGGCGTTGACAGAGCTGGGCCGCAGACTGTCCATAAAGGGTAGCCGGCCATAGGCTAATGGTGAGCCTATTGAAGGGGGGGGGGGGGGGGGGGGGGGGGGGGGGAGGAACCACCTCAGGGACTCCTTTTTGTTCCATTATCCCACAGCTTTATTATCTGAGGTGTGTGTTTTACTTTACACCTTTACTACTGCGCTTACCTCCCTCGTTCCCTCCGATGCCTCGTCCTCCTTTGTCTCCATCTGAACGCTGTGGGGGGGGGGGGGTGTCGTCGGCCTGGGTGCTTCGGCCGCCGAAACTGCCCGGGCGCGGGGACCCGCCACGGTCTACTCTGCTTTTGTATAGGCGACGGCCTCCGCCATCTTGGGCTTCTGAGGGAAGGAGAGGCGGGCGCCGTTAGGGGGGGGGGGCGGGCTGATAACGGTGGTTGTGGTTCCTCCCGGTCTCGCCCTCCCTTTTCCCACCCTCCTCTTTTTAGGGATCACGAAAAAGAGGGACTAAACAGGAGGGATCAGCGGTTTGGGTCATTCGTGCTCTGTAATCCGCTTAAATTTCTGCTAATCACCATAATGGAGGCTTCTGGGGATAGTGAGCTAGGGGCCCCATCTGGCGGGTGAAGCTCTGCCCCATGTGCGGTACCTGTCCTTGGACGGACTCAGCACTCTGTGTCACTTGCGCCAGGAGCGTATTTTTGGAGCATGATAGGGCGGGCGTATCCGCCCCCTAGCCCCTTATTGCCTGCGGCCTCGCCGGAACCCCCACTATTGCATTCAGCCCTCAGCGAGGAGGAAGCCAGCAGGGGGTCCCCTTACTGGTTGACATACTGGGTGGCCAGCCTTAAAAGACAATTATCTCGCACGGCTCCTGGGAAGGCCACGAGTGAGAAGCGGATTACCGATGATGATTATCTTTTTGGAGGTCTGGGATCCATGGAGGAAGGCTAGTTGCTAAGGATTCCTTTTCCATAGGGGATCATTCGGCCGGCTATGACAGAGAGCCTGGCTCCTCTTCAGGCGAGGATGTGGCTTCCTTACGATACTGAGAAGTTACGGACTTCTGTGTTGAACGTTGCATATTGTCCCTCTGAATGCGGCGACGAGAAAGCAGGGTGATTATTCTGGCCTGAGAGACCGAGGTTGTCTTCTCTGAGCAGGCCCATTTTTTCCAATTGGGTTTATGGAATGGGAAAGGCCTCTTAAACTAACATTGGTGTCTAAGGGCCTGGACAGGCGCTATCCCCTCCTGGAGGAGCTGGTCCACCTCTGGTCCCGTCCCCCCGATGTGGACTCCCCCGTGTCCACACTATGGTTATGCCGTCACCCGATTCTGCTTCCTTGCGCGATCCTGCTGACAGGCGCATGGATCAGCTGACGTGTCATGCTTTCACCTTTGCCGGTGCTTGGCTTCGCTCTGTGTGTGCCGCGGCTATTCTCTCCTTAGCCATCTGGAGAAGGTGAGGCATCTTGTAGATATTACTATGCCTCGCAAGCGGCCGGAGGATTATAAAGACCTCAAGCTTGCATGGATTTTATTTTATTGTTGTCTCCGCTATGGACTTTGGTGTCCGGTTCGGCCCCTTCTTGTTGCTCTCCGTTGCTCTGGCAGCGGCAAGGTCGGCCGACGCTGCGGCCAAGTAGTCGCTCACTAGTATTCCCTTCGTGGGGCAGAGGTTATTCGGGGAGCGTCTGGACCTCCTGGTTAAGGAAGGCGAGACTCCCTCAGCGACGGAAGACTGCGCTGGCTTTTTCGGGGTTCATCTGCCTATCGCTCCTTCGTGGAGGAAGGGGCGTTTCTTTCAGGAGGGCGCAGAGATTCCTGGGGACGAGGTAGGTCCCGCGGCCGCCCCATCCCTCTGGGGATCCAAGTCCAGGCCAAGGCTCCTCAGGCTTGAGGAGGCTCCATCACCCATCCGGGTGGGGGGGACGGCATCTGCTACTGCTCACATCTGGAGACAGCGCGTCTCGGATCGGTGGATTCAGGAGGTGGTGTCCTCCGGTTACAAAATAGAGCTGGCAGTCAGGCCACCCCGAAGATTTCTTCAGTCTCGCATGTACCAGAATCCATGCGAGGGCTCAGGGCCTGAGAATGGCCGTACAGCATTTCCTGCGGCTAGGTGTGATTTGCCATGTACCTCTTCAGGAGCAGGGTCAGGGGCTTTTCTCAGATCTGTTCACGGGCCCCAAAAAGTATGGATCGTTAAGACCTATCTTGAACCTGAAGGGTCGATTTCATGACCACTGTGGCATCAGGGATGCCTATTTGCACGTCCCGATATTCCAGGGACACCAGAGGTTTCTGAGATTTGCTCTGGAGGGCCAGCTCTATCAATTTGTCACTCTGCCACACAGGATATCCTCAGCCCCCACGGGTCTTCACCAAGGTGCTAGCTGGCATCATGACTATTCTGAGGAATAAGGGCGTTCGTGTGCTGCCTTATCTGGACGTTTTTACTGCCTTATCTGGACGTTTTTACCGATTACAGATCAGCCCCTTCAGCAGGCCGAGAGCGACACCCGGACGGTGTTATCCACTCTCAAGGAGTTTGGTTGGGTAATCAACTACCCCTAGTCTTCGATATCTCCCTCAGCAGTGAAGTCCTTCCTGGGCATGAAGCTAGACACTTCTGTGGTCCAGGTGTTCCTACCACAGCAGAAGGTGGTGGGGCTTCAGGCACAGGTGCAAACCTTTCTGTCTTGTCAACGACCCTCGATCCGTTTGGGGATGAAGCTGGTGGGCCTTATGGTGTCCTTCCTCGAGGCAGTGCCCTTCGCTCAGTTCCTCTTGAGACCTCTTCTATTGAACCTGCTACTAGCTGGATTGGATGCAGGAGTCGCTGGAACAGGAATTTTCTTGTCCCAGCTGGCCAGAAGGTGCCCTCTTGTGGTGACTGGACTCCAGGAACCTATCAGTGGGCAATTCCTCTCTGACTCCCCGGTGGGAGATAGTTACATAGGATGCTAGTCTGACCGGCTGGGGAGGCGTCTGCCAGACGCCGAAGTTCCAGGGTCAGTAGGTCCGCTGGAGAACCACTTGCCCATAACTCTCCTGGAGCTGAGAGAGATCTGGGTGGTGCTTCATCAATGACTCTACTCTTAAGGGGTCGTGCGATCCAGGTTCGCTCGGACAATCAGAATGCTGTTGCTTACTTCTATCACCAGGGCGAGACTCGGGGCAAGCGAGCCCTCAAGGAGCTGACCCAGTTTCTTAATTGGGCAGAAGAGAATGTCCCCTACATCTCGGCGGTTACTTCCCCGGGGTGGGAGCTCAGGTTCTGTGTCTCCGCTGGGGTCAGCCGGATGTGGTCCTGTTGGTGTCCTGAGGCATTCACAAGCTCCCAAGGCTCGTCTCTCTGTCAAGAGATCCTCTGGTATTTGCCACTGATGCTCTGGCAATTCCTTGGACGGAGTTCAGGCTCCCTCCGTTTCCACTCCTGGGCCAAGTGCTGCGCAAGATAGCCCAGGAGGGGGTACCAACCAACCTGGTGGCTCCTCGCTGGCCGAAAAGGAGTTGGTTCGCGGACATAGTTACAGCTGTCAGTCGATCGCTACATCCTGCCCGACGTCCCGGGACTTCTCACTCAGGGGTGCTGCGGCACCCCAATTTACAGACGCTGGCTTAACGGCCTGGCTATTGAACCCTCAATCCTGACGGAGAAGGAGCTGTCAGCAACGGTTGTTGACACAATGTTTCAGGCGGCGTGGAAGAAGTCTTCTTCCATGAATTGCTACAGGGTTTGGCATGTCTACATTGCTTGGTGTGATTCCAAGAGTTTCCCTTGTCGCACATTCTCTTGCTAGGATTGGAGTTTTTGCAACACGGCTTAGACTTGGTCTACAGCTTAGCACCCTTAAGGGCCAGGTCTCAACCTTGGCCAATTTTCTCCAGAGATCCTTTGTCAATCATAGACTGATTGGGACTTTTTTTCAGAGGAGTTAACTATGTACGCCCACCGCATAAGCCTGTGTTACTGGTGTGGGATTTGAATGGTGTTTTATGCTCTCCCTTTGAGCCTTTGTGCGATGCTGCATTGTCTATTTTGACCCTAAAGGTGGTCTTTTGGTAGCTTTCATCTTGGTGCGTCGTGGGTCAGAACTGGCTGCGCCTTGTGTGAAGCCACCTTACTTTGAGTGGCATAGGGATAAGGTGGTGTTTTCGCTTTTAACCTGATTTTTTGCCTAAGGTCGTGTCTCCCTTCATCTTAATGAGGAAGTTGTCTTACCTTCCCTGTGTCCAACACCGGCTAATTCTAAGGATAGGACCCTCCATGCCTTGGATGTGATCAGAGCCATTAAATACTACCTGGTTGCGACTGGATCCTTCAGGAAATCGGATTCAGTATTTGTTCTCACTGAGGGTTCCAGAAAGGGCTTAACTCCGGCCGATTCCACTCTCAGTAAGTGGCTCAGACAGGCGGTGGTGCAAGCATTTTCTGCCAAGGGGAAGGAGCTCCCTTTTCGTGTTACAGCACATTCTACTAGAGCTATTGGTGCTTCCTGGGCTTTTCAGCACCAGGCCTCTGTTGAACAAGTTTGTAGGGCCGCTACTGGTCTTCTGTTCATGCTTTTACAAATTTTACAAGGTTGATGTGAGGGCCTCAGCTGATTCTGTCTTTGGCCGAAAGGTGCTTCAGGCGGTAGTGAAATGAACTACATGCTGTTCCGCACTGAGGATCCCGCCCTTATGGACACTGCTTTTGGATGTCCCACATCACTTCTGGGATGACCTGGACTGGATATAGTCAAAAATACAATTCTGTGAAACTCACCTGTAGAATTGTGTCCCACCCCGCCCTTGTTCATTATCTCTTGTTTGCCTTTTATGGTTACCTTTTTTGTATTGGACTTTGTCCTTAAGGTTTTTTGTTGGAGAGAGTAGCTATGTGAAGTACCATGGTTTCTTGGCCTCCCGGCCTGTCACTTTTGGTACTGCTTTTTGACCACTGGGAAATCTACTGAGACAGCTCCTTTTATAGGGGGCCGGGAGGAGTTACAGCTTTGGATCTTGCAGTAACTGCGCCACCTGGTGGCAGACTACTCACATGTCATCACTTCTGGGACGACCTGGACTGGATATATTCAAAAACAAGGTGAGTTTCACAGAATTGTATTGTTTTTTAAGGCAAGGATTTTTTATTTTTTTGGTTTGGTAAACACACTATAGGCTATGCTGAAAAATTTGCCAAACCGTTCTGCACAGCCTATAGGGTGATGCCGTGTCCAAATAATCCTTACCTCATTAGAAAAATTATGTACCTCACCTGTAAAAAATGCCCCATTATGTGGGAGGTGATTGTTTGGGAATTACTAGAACAGAAATGTTTTATAGAATTGTTAGGTGTTAAAAATGGTCACTGATGTACTTCAGTTCATACCTGAACGCACACCCAAAAGCTAAACTGGCGTCACCAGATATTTATCATGATGCTGATTGTTTGAGCAGACTGTCTAGGAAAGGTATCTGAAGCCAATGCTCAGTCTCTAATACCCCATAATTTTAGTGAGCACCACTAAATCAAATAAATACAGGAATTATTAGGTGCTAGTCTCTATGGACCTCTAATGGTAAGTATACAGGAAAGTATGTGATTAGACAAAAAGCAGTCCAACAATGCGGCCAAAGACAGACTGCACATATTATATAAAACACCAAATTATATAAAACACCAAAAAAGCTCATTAAACACCAATACACATGGACAAATAAGATCTGAAATCAAAGCATGGGGTTACAGCTAGAATACAACACCTATAATCTGATATAAATATTGCAGAAAGTACTGCAATCAGAGTGAATAGTGCCTATTAAACAAGTAACAACAAAGTGCATGAATAAATAACAAATATCAGATACCACTGCCTCCAAAAAGGACACAAATTAAACCAATACTACTGTGCCATCTATTGAGAATCACATTTACAATGCGGGTGCAAAGAAAACATAAGAGTTGGTACTCATCTGGTTGTAGATGAAGCGGATATGCGACCACGCGTTTCATGGCTACACTGGCCACTGCCTTTGGATGTGGTTTTTGTGCAATAAATTATATAAAAATGGGTGGGGTTTTGTACAATAAATTATACAATAGTTTGTGCATTCAATATCCAGATGTATTACTCCAACAGACTGTCTTCATGCACCTTGAGCCAAGAGCTGACACTTACCACTTTCCATAGTGTCTGTGCTGGCATAGAAATATTATAATCAACATAGCATGAGATTTCCTGAGCGTATGGAGAAAAGGGAGCAGCCACATCATGCCTACAAGGAAAGATCAAATTGTCAGTTACAGAGAATGCCCTCGTTCTGCCTAGTCTCCAAAAGTATAATACAATAATACACATGGGGGGCATGGCTGAGCCATCCTGGAGGACACCTGGGGAAAATGATATACTGTTATTCTTAGTATACAGTACGTCCTGCTCCGGATAGATTACTTACACTTGGGTTATCCTCCGCCAGATGGCGCTGCACTGCAGAGACATGGAAAACAGGCTCCTCCCGGCCCCTCAAATACCCAGGGACCTCCCACAAATCCCCAGATTTCTCTGCAGTGCTTACTGCGAAGACATGAAGTTATCACTCTCTCGCAGGTGAGCGGGGCTATTAGCCTGCGGCCCTGTTGGACTATTCCCACCCGTCCTTCGTGTGATGTGCCTCCCAGCCTGGGCTGCGCTGGTCGGGTGAAGGTAGGCGGCACCATGCGTGCTTATGGAGCGCTGCTCCACTGCAGTCCCCCACCAAAGGGTAGGCGGTATAGGCTGATGGTGAACCTCTATGGGATGCCCCTCCTGCATTATTTGCCCCATGCCCCGTGTAGCGGTGGGGCCCTGTACAAAGGGCCGCCATCCTCCCTCATTCTCCCTGTAGCCTTCGGGGGGGAAAGAAAGGGGGGGGGGGTGTCAGTGTATCGTGATTACGTGCATATGGCCCTTTGTAATGTCTTTTGGACTTTATATGTGGTGTCAGCCGCCGCGCTCACTTGTCTTTTTACTCTGGCCAATGCCGCCGCCGCCGCGCACCTGTTTCCTTCATTTGGATGCTCCGCGCCGGGCGGCGGCGTTACCTCAGACGCTTCTGCGTCCTCATTGGCTGCTTGTTGGACTTTGCGCCTATCGGGGGGGCGGGGCCTGGCGCGCCCCACGTCACGGCTCGCTCTGGCCCGCCCTTCGAGGTACTCGGCGCCATGTCAGCTCGCGCGTGTGACGTCCTTACTTACTGTGGTCCGTAAGTGCCCTCGCGGGCGGCTTTATGCTCATTATAGTGTTTTTCGGTTCCGACACCCTTTCTTCTCATTATGTCTTTCAGACGGGTGAATCCATTGGCTTTTCCCGGCCCGGTGTAATTGATAGTCGGCCTTGTAAAATTACTCCCACTTCCCTAGCGGGTCATTGGGGCATCCAGGGTTGCATTATAGCGTCAATCCCTACTGGCATATTGTGCCTAAAAATCACCATATGGAGGCATCTCAGGATAATGTGACCGGGCTCCCCTTGGGACAAGACCGGCTGTGTATGGCATGTGGACAACCCCATGCTGACTCTGACAGGGCACGGGTCTGCGTACCCTGTGCTGAGCATGCGCTGGCCTTGCAATCTGGCCTGCCAGTGGCTGCACCTCGTTTCACTTCACCTACTCCCCCAAGCTTAAATCTCACTCCTGCTGAGTGGGGATTCTCAGCCTGATTTGTCTTCTAGACTGCCTACGGCTGAACAGATTATTGCGAGGTCTTTAGCGCGTAAGGGCCCTGGTAAGAAGCAGCACTTCATGCCTTATGTTACTGTTTTCCCTTTGGGATCTCAGGAGTTTATGAATCTGTGTGGCTATACCCCTTCTTATGAAGGAGAGCTCTTTTCTGACTCAGGCTCATCTGATGAGAGACCGAAGGGTCATGACGATTCTGGCTCTGACCCCTGGGCCCCGGATGACACTGACAGATTATTGATCCAGATCTTTGAGGTTCTGTCTATCTCTCTCCCTGGTGAGGCTCCCAGGCAAAGAGGGGAGCGTTTCCATACAGCAACACCACGTTTGGAATTTCTAGAGCAGGCACATTTCCATACCCTTGTGCTCAAGGAATGGGAGTGCCCCAGTAAACTTCCCGGGGTTCCAAGGGATTGGGATAGGAAGTATCCTTTTCCCCCTGAGGTGGTTAATTGTTGGTCATCCCCCCCCCCCCAAGGTGGATAGGGCTATCTAACACCCCTGTCTTGCATCCCCCTGATTATACTACCCTTCGGGATGCTGAGGACCGGCGCATTGACCTGCTGGCCTCCCACGCCTTTGCATGTGCGGGGACGGCGCTGCGCCCGGTCTGTGCCTCTGCCATTACTGCTGTGGCCGCTAGAACCCTCATCAGAAAAATGCTTGATCTGATGATCTCCCTTGGGAGGTGTTTAATGCACTCTCCAGTTGTGATGTGTTTGTAAAATTTATCCTATTAGCATTGGATGACACCATCAGAATGTGTGCAAGAACTTCTGCCCTCGTGGTGGCTATACGCCGCTTGGTCTGGCTGCGACAGTGGGGTGCTGACAATGCTGCGAAGAAGGCCCTTACAGGGCTTCCTTTTAAAGGGCTACGCCTGTTTGGGGCCCGTCTAGACCTGTTTGGTAAGAGAGGTAAGTTACCCCAGCGCAGGCGGCTGTCTCGGCCCCTTCGGGGCCAGGGCCCCCCTTCTACCCCCTACCATGGTGTTAAACAGGAACCAGGGGCGTCCTTCGCGGGGGCTCGCGCAGATTCCTGCCCCAGGAGCAGCAGACAACGCCCTGGCTCCTCCGGGGGGGCTAAGCCGAAATCTTCTCCCAAGTCCCCTCAAGCATGATGGGGCGCCCTCGCCCGTCAGGGTGAGGGGACGGCTGCGGCACCTTGCTCATGTCTGGAGGCATCACGCCTCAGACCGGTGGATTCAGGAGGTAGTGTCCTCCGGCTACAAGATAGAGTTTGCTGTGCGGCCTCCCCCAAGATTATCAGGTCCCGGGTACTCCTGGTCCCTGCCTCTGCTCAGGTGTTGGCGCAGGCCGTGCAAGGCCTGGGGGGTCATTTGCAGATTTCCCTTAACAGACAGAGGCACCAACCTTTTCCACAGTTCCCCAAAAGGATGGGTCAGTCTGGCCCATTCTGGATTTACAGATCTTCAGCAAATCGTCAAGTACAGGCGTTTTCTGCATGGAAACTCTGCGCTCGGCCATCGGCTCCTTGCGCCCCGGGGGCTTCATGCCGTCTGTGGAAATCAAAGATGCTTATTTTCACATCCCTGTTTTCAGGACACCAAGGTTCCTCAGATTCGCGTTGGAAGACCAACACTACCAATTTGTGGCCTTGTCATCTGGCCTCTCGTCAGCTCCCAGAGTGCTCACCAAGGTGCTGACGGGGGTGATGTCTCTGATGAGACCAAGGGATGTCCGCGTGCTGCCCTACCTGGACGTCCTCATCACTTCCCAGTCTCTACATCAGGCTAAGTTGGATACTCAGCTGGTGGTGTCCATTTGGATGGGTGATCAACCACCCCAAGTCCTCACTGTCCCCTTCCTTGGTAACTCCATTCCTAGGAATGAATCTGGATACAGTTCAGGCAAGGATCTTCCTTCCTCAGCAGAAAGTAGACAATCTGGTTGCACGGGCTCAGTCCCTCCTAGCTGTCCCTGTCCCTCCACCAGGCAGGGGATGCAGCTGGTGGGCCTGATGGTGGCGTGCTTCGAAGCGGTCCCTTATGCTCAGTCCCCCTTGGGGCTTCTGCAACTTCTCCTATTGTTTGTATGGGACAAGGACCCAGCATCCCTGGACAGGGTCTGTGTGCCTTCCCCCCCTGGTAAGGAGGTCCCTCTTGTAGTGGATGGACAGATCCTTTCTTGCCCCTTCCTGGGAGACGGTCACCACGGATGCCAGTCTATCAGGTTGGGGGGAGGGGGTTTCTGGAAGTCCCTGCGGTTCCAGGGGAGGTGGGGCCCGTAGGAGGCCCATACACTTATCAATGTTTTGAAACTGTGAGCGATCAGGTTAGTTCTGATTCGCTTGACTACTCATCTTCAGGGCCTGCCTGTTCAGGGGCGCTCAGTCAATCTGACGGCAGTTGCCTACATCAATCATCAGGGAGAGACCCGGAGCAAGAGGGTCCTCCAGGAAGTGTCTCTGATCCTGACCTGGGTGGAGGCCAATGTTCCCTGCATATCAGCGGTATACATTCCGGGGGGGTCCCTCTGCAACAGGGTGTTCCAATCTGTGTCACTGTGGGGACCAACCAGATGTGGATCTGTTTGTGTCCCGTCACAATCACAAGCTACCGCCCCTTGTCTCCCTGTCCCAGGATCCTCTGGCCGTGACCACGGATGCTTTAGTAATGTCATGGCAGGACATTCTGTTCTGTATGTCTTTCCTCCATTCCCCCTGCTAGGCAGGGTCCTGCGCAAGATTGCTCTGGAAGGGGTGCCAGTGATTCTGGTGGACCCCAGGTGGCCAAGAAGAGTGTGGTTCGCAGACGTGGTGCAGATGGCAGTAGATCAGTATGTTCTGCCAGGAGTGCCAGATCTGCTCACTCAGGGCTCCTTATGCCATCCCAATTTACAAACTCTGGCTTTGACGGCCTGGCTGCTGAAACCTCCATATTGATGGAGAAAGGCTTGTCTGCCTCAGTGATTGAGACCATGGTGAAGGCTAGGAAGAAAACTTCTTCTTCCATCTATTATAGGGTATGGCGTACCTATATTGATTGGTGTGAGTCTAGGTCTCTTCCCTGTCAGGTGTTCTCAGTCCCCAGGGTTCTTGAGTTTTTACAGCATGGGTTGGAGTCGTGTCTCCAACTCAGTACTCTGAAGGGTCCGGTTTCTGCCCTGTCTGTCTTCTTTCAGAAGTCTTTTGCTCAGCATTCTTTGGTTAAGACTTTCTTTCAGGGGGTTACTCATGTGCGTCCCCCACGTAAACCTATGGTACCTGTTTGGGATTTGAACTTGGTTTTGTCTGCCTTGCAGGGTGCTCCCTTTGAACCTATTCAGGGTGCTGCTCTGGCTGTACTTACCCTCAAGGTTGTCTTTCTGGTGGCTATTACTTCAGTCAGGCGTGTGTCTGAGCTGGCGGCTCTGTCTATCCAGCCCCATACTTTGAGAGACAAGGTGGTGTTCCGCTTTAAGCCGGACTTTCTGCCTAAGGTGGTGTCTGCTTTTCATTTGAATAAGGATATTGATCTTCCTTCATTGAGCCCTAATCCTAGCAACGCTAAGGAAAGGGTTCTGCATTCCTTGGATGTGGTCAGGTGTCTGAAGTATTACCTGGTAGTAACTGCGTCCTTCAGGAAGACTGATGCTCTTTTTGTGGTCCCTTCTGGTCCTAGTAAGGGTTTGGCTCCTGCCAAGTCTACTATCAGCAAATGGATCCATCAGGCTGTGATTCAGGCCTATTCTGCTAAGGGGAAGAGTCCTCCCTTCCGCCTTACTGCTCATTCTACTCGTGCTATTGGTGCCTCTCGGGCCTTCCAGCACCAGGCTTCTGTTGAACAAGTTTGCAAGGCCGCTACTGGTTCTGTTCATACCTTTTCAAAGTTTTACAAGGTTGATGTTAGGGCCTCAGCTGATGCTGTTTTTGGCCGCAAGGTTTTGCAGGCGGCAGTGGTTAAACTGTCTGCTGTTAGCTTTTTGTTGGGGATCCCACCCTACTTTATGGACACTGCTACTGGATGTCCCAAGTGTAAGTAATCTATCTGGAGCAGGACGTACTGTATACTAAGAATAATACAATTCTGTGAAATACTCACCTGTAGAATTGGTATTATAAGTATACAGTACGTCCTGCTCCACCCTACCCTGGTTTTTGAATTGTTCTGGATCCCCTGTATGGTGATTGTTATTGTTATCGTTACCAGTTTTTGGTGGTTGAATTCTCCCGGCTTCTTGTTCACTGCTTTTCAATGCTGGGGATTTGTGGGAGGTCCCTGGGTATTTGAGGGGCCGGGAGGAGCCTGTTTTACATGTCTCTGCAGTGCAGCGCCATCTGGCGGAGGATAACCCAAGTGTAAGTAATCTATCTGGAGCAGGACGTACTGTATACTTATAATACCAATTCTACAGGTGAGTATTTCACAGAATTGTATTTTTTTTCAACAGAGTTTGGGCTTTAACATGAAATGTTTTGATTGTAATTTTTTCCGTGCCTTTTTAATATTTTGGATGAAATGTGTGGAAACAAAAATTTCTATTTAAAAAAAGTATGTTTTTCAATAAACTATTTCTTGAAAAAGCCCCAATCCTCCCAACTACTATGGTGCCATATGTGTTGGTAGACAGCCCTTCTACCCAGAGCAGTTTGAGATTTTCAAATAAAATACAACTACTATGCACACCTTGCAGTTAACTTGCCATAACTATCAAGTGTTAAACCCTGAAAGAAACACTGTGGGGCCCCCTTCGCCGGCCAAACCAGCCCAGAAACTAGCTATATGGAATCATAACCCAGGGCTTGGCGGTAAAGCTGCCGCCCCCCATGCCCTAAAATTCCATGTCGAGCTGTGCTGTCTTTAGTTGGGAGTAGGACAGTGTTTCTGTCACAGAAATTTACGATGCCAATGTGCCCCTAGAGAATAATGGACACACTGGTCTGAGCATGTACTCCACAAATGCTCCCTCAATGGGGGCTGAACTACAGGGGCCAATGTGCAGATCACGGAGGCGATGGACCCTTGTACAATACAATAGGTGCCAGGGGAGCAACTCGGGGTAAGCCGGGGAGTCTTATGCCACAACAGCACTACTGGGGACTTCCCCTTCAAGCCTCTGAAGCTTCTACTCTTATTGTGTAATGGAAGTTTAGGACCACCCACCCTGCTCTCATAATAATAAGAAAAGGGAATCCCAGAGATTGCTAAGGTGAGGCATCAGTTCACTAAAAAGTCTGA
The DNA here is from genome assembly GCA_027917425.1 of Gastrophryne carolinensis. Taxonomy (NCBI): domain Eukaryota; kingdom Metazoa; phylum Chordata; class Amphibia; order Anura; family Microhylidae; genus Gastrophryne; species Gastrophryne carolinensis. Next base: position 199,281,304 of record CM051235.1, read on the forward strand.
ATCGGGTGCTCCTCCAGCAGTAGCAGCCATAAGCATGTGTCTGCTGTGCCTATTGGAAAATATAGATCATCAAAAGGTCGTAGGTTTTAAACTCTCTAAATTCAGCAATCTCATGCCAGACCACTACAAAATGGGAGGTAATTAGTAGCATTCCACAAGATCATTTATTCTAAATCTGATCCCAAATGATCAAGGCAAACTATCAAATTTCACACTGCTGTGTGTATGGCTAATTCATTTTTTGCGGGACACAGGACATATACCCTTACTTATAGTAGAGGAAAAAAGCCTCTCCCCTTTGGGCTACACCCCTAAAAATTGGCCTACACTTTTTCCAAGCCTGTACATTTGCATGATTGTATACATTTAGCAAATACAACTCTGGTACATACGTGTTAAGCAAGCGGGCAGTCATGCCGTGCACTAGCTGAATAATGTCCCCGTGACGCACAGCACGTGGAGGTGAGCCCACAACCATCTCCTGTCTGGGTAGGGACACAGAAAAGGAGTAATTAGCATTAATTATGTGACTGAGACCAATGACAGTTCCAACAATGAGCAGGGCTGTATTTCCCATTAGGCCACCTGCAGGGGGGTCTGGCGTTAATACTATAAAAAAGAAAAACTAAGTTAGTTACCTGGTAACTTTTTTTCTAAACATCCTTCGGGCAGCATACGCATGAGACCTCCGGGCTCCTCCCCTAAACTGGAACACATGACCACCGGCATAAAGTCTTGGCTCCTCCCTTCACCAGTTGTTGTAGAGATCTGAAAGAAAAGAGGAGACGAGACCTACGACTCCACACCATAACATAACAAAACAATACCCCTCAAATATATACACTAGGGAGGGAATCGGCGTATGCTGCCCTTACGGATGTTTAGAAAAAAAGTTACCAGTAACCAGTAACTAACTTAGTTTTTCTCAAAACATCCTTCGGGCAGCATATGCATGAGAGATAGGCGAGAACTACCTCATAGGGTGGGAAGTACAGCGCGAAGAACACTTCTGCCAAAGGAAAGATCCTTCTGGGAAAGAAGATCCAAGCGATATCTTGCAAAGGTCTTAGCTGATGTCCAGGTAGCCGCCTTGCAGATCTGATCTAGAGAGACCCCAGCTTGCTCTGCCCAAGATGTGGAAATACTTCTTGTTCAGTGGGCTGTAACACCGCATGGCAAGTTAACATCCCCATAAGCCATTTTAATAGTATTCTTCATCCATCTTGCAAGCGTGACCTTGGAAACCTTCAAGCCTTTTCTATAACCCGAGAAGGAAACAAACAAACTGTCATCCTTCCTGAAATCTTTAGTTTCCTGAAGATATCGTAGCAGAAGAGACCTAACATCCAACGCTATCAGTTGTGGCTCGTCTTCTGAGATGGATGGAATAATAATCTCCTGAGTGCGATGAAAACCTGAGGCTACCTTCGGAAGATAACAAGGATCTACTTTTAAAACGACACGATCCAAAAGGACCTGGAGAAATGGATGTCTGCATGATAACGCTTGAATGTCGCTGATCCTTCGAGCTGAGGTAATGGCTACTAAAAATAACACTTTCCAAGTTAGTAGCTTGATGTCCAGGTTCTTGTTAGGATAAAAGGGCGAAGAACTCAGCATGGATAAAACCTTCGCCAAATCCCATTGTGGAATAATCTTGCAAGGGATCGGTTTTGATCGTTTAACTGCTAGAAGAAATCTTTTAATTATAGAAATAGAAGAAAGCTTCCTATCCAAAAAGACTGATAGAGCCGCTAATTGAACTTTTAGTGTATTAATGCTAAGGCCCATGTTAACACCATTTTGTAGAAAGTCCAGAATAACTGGAGTTTTGGCTGATGTCCTACCATTCTCCAACTTCCAAGACTTAAAGGTTTTCCAAACTTTAAGGTAAATCTTTCTGGTAACCAGCTTCCTACTTGCGAGCAGTGTATTAATCACCGGGTCTGAAAATCCCTTCCTTTGCAGCAAGGTGACCTCAGGGTCCAAAGTGTCAATCTCCACCTTTGCGGATTCGGGCAGATGACTGGACCTTGTGACAGAAGAAGAGGAGACACCGGAATTTCCCAGGGATCCTGCATTGACAGCTCTACTAGCGTTGAAAACCAAGATCTCTTTGGCCACCACGGAGCTATCAACAGAACGGTAGTTGGTTCTTTGACCAGTTTCTTCAACACCAATGGTAACAGACGCACCGGTGGGGAAGGCATACGCCGGGTTGAAATGCCAAGCCTGAGACAGAGCATCCACACCCAATGACCGATCTCTCGGGTTCAGAGAAAAGAAGCTGCTCACTTTGTGATTCTCTGCCGATGCAAATAGGTCTACTTCCGGAACACCTCTCATTTTGCAAATTGTCTGAAATACTTCCGGATTTAGGGACCACTCCGATTCCCTTATCTGTGACCGGCTTAGGAAATCTGCTAGATGATTCAGAGTCCCCTTTAAGTGAATTGCTGAAAGAGACTTTAAATTGCCTTCCGCCCAAGACAGAATCTCCATTGCCATTAATCTTGAGGATCTTGTTCCTCCTTGGTGATTTATGTAAGCCACCGCCGTAGTATTGTCCGTTCTGATCTGTACATGTCTTAGACATACCAGCGGGTTCAGGACCAGTAAGGATTCCCTTATGGCTATCAATTCCCTGAGATTGGATGAGGACCGACTCACGCCCTTTGACCATTTCCCTTGGACTGTACTTGCGTTGCAATGAGCTCCCCAGCCCCAAGCTGAGGCATCCGTCGTCACCACTATTTCTTTGGGGTCCTGCCAAAGTAGACCCTCTCTGAAACGATCTGCTTTTAACCACCAGGCCAGTGAAATCATCACATCTTCTGTGATTGGTAGTTGATGGTCCAAACCCAGCTGGGTGCTGTCCCAATTCTTTAGGATAAATTCTTGTAGAACTCTGGAATGTAGCTGCCCCCATCTTACCGCCGGGAAGGAAGAGGTTAACAAACAGAGAGTCCTCATAGCTTGTCTTACTGATGGAATTTCCTCTGAACATAACATCCGGACAGCATTCTGTAATGACCTGTCGGATCGAATTGATCTCGAATCCTAGGTAAGTCATGACTTGCGAGGGCACCAGAGAGGATTTGTCGAGATTGATAATCCAACCTGCATGAGACAAAAGGTGCATAGTCAAATGAAGGTTCTTCATCAACCTGTCTTTTGATTGGGCGAACAACAGAAGATCGTCCAAATATGCGATCACTGAGATCCCTTTGCGCCTTAAGACAGCCAAAAGCTCTGCTAGAACCTTGGTAAATATCCTTGGAGCCGAAGCTAGGCCGAAAGGAAGGCAAACAAATTGGAAATAGATCTGATCTCCGTCCTTTATTGCAAATCTCATAAAGGATTGAGCCAGAGGACTCATTGGGACATGCCAATAAGCATCTTTCAAATCTATTGAGGCCAAGTAAGCGTTTCTGGGGAGCATACTTCTTACAGAAAAAATTGTCTCCATTCTGAAATGTTTGTATTGGACAAGCAAATTTAGACTCAGAATGAACCTGAAACCCCCTGAATTCTTCTTGACAAGAAAAATGGGGGAGTAGAACCCTGTCCTCTGCAGATGCAGAGGCACTGGAACAATAAACCCCCTTGACTTCATGTCTGCCAGACTCAAAAACATTGCCTCTTTTTCCTCTCCCACACATGGAAGAGGAGAAATCAAAAATCTTGAAGGGGGATTCTGGGAAAAATCTATATGGAATCCTTCCGTAATGCCCCTTAAAATGAATGGGCACACCAACATGTCCCGCCAGACAGTGCAATACCTCTTGAGCCTGGCGCCAATGACATTGGCGTCATTGCTTCTTGGGTTTAGCCTGATAGGTGCCAAGGAAGGTGGAACCTTTAAATTTTCCCCTTCTGGAACTACTGACAGAAGAAGAGGCCGCTCTGGATTTCTTGGGTGCTCCCCTATTAGGGAAGGGACGCCTAAAGTAGGTCCTAGGAAAAAAATATACGATCAAATGAAGGCCTAGAAGAAACAGGAAAACCCTTATTCCTGTCCGCTGTGAAATCTAACACCTTGCTAAGATCTGACCCGAACAGATATTCGCCCTTGAAGGGCAACGCACAAAGCCTCATTTTTGAACCAATATCACCAGACCAGGTCTTTAACCAAAGAGTCCTGCGTATGGAATTGGTCACAGCTAAACTCTGTGCTGAAAATCTGATCGACTCAGCCATGGCGTCTGTTACAAAGGCTGTAGCGGAGAAAAGAATGGGCAAAGCCTTAAGTATCTTATCCATACTAGTTCTTTCCTGGAGAGAGTCCTTAAGCTGCTGCAACCAGAACCCCCAAATTTCTGATAACACAATTGGAAGCCAAATTGGTTCTCAGAACATTAGATTGTACCTGCCAAGCCTTCTTAAGGAGAGATTCCATTTTCTTGTCTAAGGGATCATTAAGAACCCCAAAATCTTCAAACGCTAAACCTGCTCCCTTAGAAATTTTGGCAAAAGGTGCATCCAACTTGGGACATTTTTCCCAAAGATGAGAATCTTCTTCTGACAAAGGATATCTGCGTTTAAGACCCCGTGAGGTAAAAGCCTTTTTAGATGGCTCTCTCCATTGATCCAAAATCATGTCTTTAAGATAGTCATGAAATGGAAATGTATAGGAAGAATCTGGAGCTAAATCCTGATAAAATTTATCTTGTGTAGATCTAGGCCCTGCAACCTTTTCCTCTATACCCATAGACAAATAAATCATGTGTAAGAGGAAGGGTAATTCTCCAGGAGGGAACAGAAATTTTGTTTTAATATCCGCGGAACCAGAGGCCTGATCCTCCTCATCCTGAGAGGAAATCTCTCCCTCTTCTGCATCCTCATCAGGAGTAAATGACTCCTGGGGGCAGAAGAAGGGAGAACTCAGCATTTGACCTGGGTAAAAGGAGGTATCAAAGGATGAAGATGGTTGGGAAGGAATACTTTGATAATTGGTACACTTTGGAGCCCTCTGAGCCATAGAAGAAGAAGAAATTTGGTCTTTAAGCTCCCTCATCATTTTCATCAGGTCCTCATTATGCTCTTTATTCACCACCTTGTTCGTGCAGATCTGACAAAGGGGTTTAGTATAGTTATCCTGAAGTTTCACATCACATCTACGACTCTTTTTACTGGATTTAGATCCGGAAGAAGAGGATTTAGATAAATTCTTGGAAGTTTTGTCCGGGGTCTTTGACTATAAGACAAAACAAAAAAGAATGGGATTGAGTATGCCCTTAATTTGAAATAGTGAAACCATATAAAGGGAAATAACAGGCTTACCAGAGCAGAGCTGGGCCTCCTCCCCCCAGAATCGGCAGTCGGCGGAATGCTGGAAGATTCTTGCTCCACATAGGAAATATCAGTGGCAAAATCTCCCATGGAATCTAAAAAGCCGTCCAGGCCTTGTTCTGCCATAGTTCTGGATAGAGGCACTGAGCAAACAGTATGCTAGACCCATTAAAATAGGGTAGGAACCAATTGCCAATACTTCCCATTAACCCTTCATAGTATAGGATGAAGGAGAGGCCAAATAGTACAATCCCCAGAAAACAGCGTGCTGTCCCTTTCATTAACAGAGCACGTGTATCTGGCAACAAGCAGGAAATTAACCTAGGCGCCGGAATGTGACGTCGGTGCCTTGGACGGAAGAGACCACTCAATATCCGGGCTTTACTTTTAAAAAATAGATTAGAAACAGCATGCGCGCCTGTACCTTTCATGAAGGCCCACCGAAGCCGCCGCAGCCGCCGAAGGTGCCCAGCCGTCTCCGCCGCCGGAGCAGCCTCCACCGCCGGAGCAGCCTCCGCCGCCGTCGCTGGAGCCACCTCCGCTCCAGGAGCCGCAGCCTCCGCTGCCGGAGCCGCCGCCGACACTGAAGCCGACCGTCCGCAGGTAAGGTGAAAAGCGGAAGAAGTTGCTGACGTCACTTCCCTGCCCCTTAACCCTTTCGCTGCCAGCCTACCTGCAGCATTTGCCACTCCCTGTTGCCAGACGATGTTTCACCATTTTGCGCTACACATATTCAACTGTCATTTTTGAAGGGATTTCCAGGGATTTCCCAGGAAAATTATATATTGTTTTTTTCAACAGAGTCTGGGCTTTAACATGAAATGTCTTGTTTGTATTTTTTAGGTGTATTCTCAATTTTTTTGGGTGAAATGTGTGAAAAAAAACAAAAAAAAAACATTTTTTTACAATTTGTAGAGTTTTTTTGTAATAAAAAATGTAAGTTTGTCAATAAAATCTTATTGCGTGAGAAACCCCAATTACTCCCGGTTACAGCGATACCACATATGTATAGGTAGACACCCTTTCCTGCCCAGAAGCCTTTTATAGCTGCTGGATGACAAATGGTTAATTAAAAAAAAAAAATGACATAGGGTCCCCCTTCCCGGGGAGGGGGACCCCATTTTTTTTGGATTTTGAAGGGTTAAAAACCCTTCAAAATCCAAAAAAAAAAATGACGTGGGGTCCCCCTTACCCAAAGTAACCAGCCCGGGACCAGCTATGGGGGCTTGTAGGCACAGAGTGGGGGGGCCAGCTTTGGTGGCCCCCCCACCCTGCAGCCTACGAGCCCACATAGCCTATGTGGGCCCGGGCTCTTCTGCCCCCCCCTGGCCTTTGGGGAGGCAGGTAATGGGGGTGCGGGGGTTAATGGCAAGCCACCCGCTAGGGCAGGTGACTTGCCACCCCCCCAGCCTTGTGAACTGGTATAAGGGGTCTCATGGACCCCTTACCAGCTCACAAAGGGTTAATGTGAAAAAAAAACACCACACAATAATAAAAAGTATTTTATTAGAAAAAAAAAAAATTTTTTTTTACTGTACTTACCTTCGATTGCAAGCTCTTGTCCCTCGCCGCTCAGCTGACAGATGCCGGTGATCGGCATCCAGAGAAGGAGAAGGCAGGAGATCAGAGGATCTCCTGCCACCTCCTTCCAGGGCACCGATCACCGGCATCTGAGAAGCTGAGAAGGCTGAAGCCTGAGATCGGGGCCGGGATGACTTCATAAGCCCCGCCCCCAAGGGGGCGGGGCTTAGAGGCATGATGGCGGCCGCCATCGTGCAGAAGAGAGGAGAGAGCCTCCCAGGCTCTCTCCTGAAGATCGGTAAGTCCTGGGGGGGGATCGGAGGCCCCCCAGGTGAAGAGGAGGGACAGCGGGAGCCAGCGCACACACAGGTAAGTGAATGTCATTTTTATTTTTTTTTTTTTTTACAGTTAGAAGCTGCTGCTGCAGAAGCGGGGGGGGGGCGGCCTATTCCGGGGGCTCTCCTGGAGCCATCCGACCCCCCACGGGGGATCGGATGGCACCAAATTAAAGAGGAGACCCGGCCGGATCCAACAAGGGGTCAGGTGAGTATTTGTTGTTTTTACTTTTTAAACTACAAGCGAGGAAAGTCAAGCACGTAACACCTACGTGCTTGGCACTTAAGGCCCAGCCAAGCCAGCACGTAGGTGTTACGTGCTTGGCAACAAAAGGGTTAAAGGCACAGCACATACAAAAAAATATATATTTTTTTTTTTTTACAAAAAAAGCCCAACATAACTTAAGGGTCCGGTAACCCTGGTCTCAACCTGCATAATTGTCCTCAAAAGAGGAACATACTCACTTACCCCACTTTGTAAAAAGAAACCATATACAAAGAAAGATCTTGGCCACAAAATCTCCTAGGGCAGTGATACTCAACTGGTGGACCGGGGTCCGAATGCGGACCTCGGCACCAGATTTCCGGACCCCTGCCCTGGCAGCCCCGCACTCAATATGTAGCTCCTATTTTTCCTAGTGCCCTGTAGGATGTTTGGGGGCAAACAGCCTTTTTTAGTTTTGCCTGAGAATCTATAGGCCCTCCCCAGTGTGCTGATTTCTAACTATCCACCCCCCCCCTCCACAACAGCCCCTCGCCCGGACCTTCAGCTCTCACCAGATGCCTTTAAATGGACCTTTACAAGAAGTGGTTGAGTACCCCTGTCCTAGGGTATCCGGGGCCCCAGACATAAGTTAAAGTCTTCGGGATCGGGAAATGGACCTCCTGCTTAGGCCCACAGTACCGGAAAATACTCACCTGAACCCATCGGTCCAGGAGCCAGTGGTCATGTTCCTTCCTCTGGAGGAACACGGAAACAACTGGTGAAGGGAGGTAGGAGCCAAGACTTTATGCCGTGGTCATGTGTTCCAGTTGAGGGGAGGAGCCCGGAGGTCTCATGCGTATGCTGCCCGAAGGATGTTTTGAGAAAAAAACATTGCAACATGCAACATTTTCTGCATGCAACCCTTGCGCCAACTTCCCACTCCTTCATACATTGTTTTCTATACTTGCGGACTGGGTCCTAACGCAACAAAAGGGTGTGTAAGCACTAATAACAATAATTAAGGCTGCATGAGCACCAAATACAGCCCTGGTTATCAGGAGAGGTTACCGGGTCGGGTCCTTGATGATCCACCAGTTATTGACATCCTTATATGGGTAACAGGTAACTTGCTGCTGATGTGAGCTCCCACGTCCTCCCTCGTACCTGCACAAAGTGTATAGGGGAACGGCAGTGAGGAATGATAAAGCCTTATTAGCTTTGCCAATAGCACTTCATCAGCTTTGCCCTACAGATACTCACATTATTGGATACATGTGCTTATGAGAGTGTAGCCAGCAGGGCACAGGTTTACCTATTGTGTTCCGAAGGGTAACCTGGGAACCAAACGCCACCTCCAGTGGCTGCCCTTGGGTAATTCGAGACAGGCCTCCCTGGAAATCAGATAGAAAAGGCAAGTTAAGCTTGGAATAAAATCATATTACACAGCTTTAGATTTCACAACATTTTGGACCAATAGGTGTCACCTTTAAAGCTACCTAAACTTGCGGGTGTACTGCACACATTACCCTAAGCACCCTAAAGTCAGCAAGGTCTGAGACACAAGGATTGAGTCAGATCACTAATGTACAGAAAAGGTCAACCAATATGCTTATTTCCAGCAGTACTAGTCAACTATCCTTTATGACTAGATCAGATGGATGGGGATCCCACGTACCCACTTATGTGCAGGATCTCTTCTGAGGGCATGAATTTTCAGAAGATTTCCTGGCTTCCCATGACTCCATAACATGAATCAAATCTATTGACAGATATGTTTTGATTTCAGGACTTCAAAGACCCAGGTTACAATAGGACCAAGCTGGACATTCCCAAGCAGAGTACCAATTTCCAGTGTATTATAATCTACTGCTGGAAGGAAAAGAAACTGCAGGTTTGAACAGCAGATATCTATATCTGAAAATAAGATCTGCTGACAAGATCCCTTGAAACGATTGGTTTTAGCGTTTCCCCAAAAATAAGACAGGGTCTTATATTAATTTAGCTCAAAATTATTTTCAGGGAAAGACTTATTTTTCCATGAATAATCTACCTTATTTTTTTCCCCTATAAAGATGCACATGACCATAAGACACATCTAGGATTTGGAGAAGGAAAATAAGAAAATAATATTCTGAACCACACCGTCCCCTCCGCCAAGAATGGATAATAGATAAGGAGCAGAACCCCCCCATTCTCCACCCACCCTCCCATTCCCCATTATAGGCAGTGTGGCATTCACCTCCCCCCATGCCCTATTATAGGCAGTGTGGCATTCTCCCCCCTCCCATTCCCCAAAGGCGTTGTGGCATCCCCCTCTCATTCCCCAAAGATAGTAATGGCATTTCCGCCCCCCCATTCACCACAGTGTAGCAGAAGCAAAGTGCTCCCCTAACACTCCCGGATGCAGGACACAGAAGAAATGGTGGGCTCCAGGGTAACTGATCCCAGGCCACCAATGCCGCCGTTGCTGCTGCTAATAATAATCTTCACGATGTGCGCACACAAACAGCCAGGTCTGTGCAGTGGGTGGGCATGGTCTGCTGCAAGCGTGCTTTGAGGATAATGGGTGCCGCTACAGGCCACGTCCAGCTGTTGCACAGACCCAGGTGTTTGTGTGCGCCTCGCCTGAATAGCAGGGGGAATTTTTTGTAAATCCAAATTAGCAGTCCATTTAAACCCTTGCAACTGTGTGCCAGGGAGGGTCATGGTGCCCAGGAACTCTAAACTTACTGAACCTATGCCATTAGTGAGCACTGTGTTAACAAGATATTCACCTTTTCCTAGCAGAGCTTCATCAGACAGGGGTCAGAAAACAGCATTCGGCACTGCAGTGTGTATCAGTTTCCTGGTCCCACATCGTACAGAGCTCTATGAGAAATAGGTGAGCAACTAAAATATTTCTTGGTTCAAAAGCAGCGGAAAAAGGGAGGGATTTGTTTATATCTCTAGAAGACACACCTACCTCTAGACTGGCTTGGAATGCACTGCTCATTATGTGATCATGAGGCCCAGAACGGGTCAGTATGGACAAGTGTATATAGAAGGTCCCCAGATAGAGAGCGACAGGAATGAGAAGAAGAGCCAGAACACGCGCTCCCAAGTGAGCAACCACCGACTTCTGCACAGGGGCAAGAGAAAGGGGGACAGATGAAGTTCAAGTCACATGGTCATTGAGCTGATAAGTCCTATACATACATTTGACAGTTTACGATCACCAATCAGCTGCCAGCTGTGGACTCCTGCAATGCTCAGAACAAGAAAATAGGAGAGAAGGCCCATGTACTTCACTCTGACAGAGAGCAAAAAGAGTTAGCGAAGAATTGCAGGAAGGAAAAGGTCAACTAGACACACGGTTTCTCAACATGTGGTACGCTGGCCCTAGGGGGTACACAGCATATATTATTTTCCAATTGCATGGCAAGGCCTGCTTCAAGAAGTCCTTACATATGGGATATTCCGCCACAAAGTGGCGCAGTGTACTGCAGAAGAGTTGTGGCTCCTCCCGGCACCATATAAAAATACAACTCTGAAGTACTCACCTGTAGAGTTGATATTATACGCATACAGCACGTCCTGCTCCAGTAGTAGTAACAACATGTGGGTAATCCTCCGCCTCCGGCGCCGTGCACTGCAGACATGTAGAAAACAAGCTCCTCCCGGCCCTACATATACCGAGGGACCTCCCACAAATCGCCAGCATTGAAAAGCAGTGAGAAAGAGAGGCCAGGAGAAACAACCACCCAAAACTGGCAAAATATCAAAGATAACAATCACCAACAGGGGATCCAGAACAAGGTGAAAACAGGGTGGGGTGGAGCAGGACGTGCTGTATGCGTATAATATCAACTCTACAGGTGAGTACTTCACAGAGTTGTATTTTTCTAAGCATACAGCACATCCTGCTCCAGTAGTAGTAATAACATGTGGGACATCCAATAGCAGTGTCCATAAAGAAGGGTGGGATCCCCAACAGAAGGCAACGGAAAGCAGTCTAAACTACTGCCGCCTGCAGAACCTTGCAGCCAAACACAGCGTCAGCTGAGGCCCGAACATCAACCTTGTAAAACTTTGTAAAGGTATGTACAGAAGACCAAGTAGCGGCCTTGCAAACTTGCTCCACAGAGGCCTGGTGCTGAAAAGCCCAAGAAGCCCCAACAGCTCTAGTAGAATGAGCAGTAAGACGAAAGGGGGGAGTCTTCCCCTTAGCAGTATAGGCTTGAACAACAGCCTGACGAATCCATTTACTGATGGTAGACTTGGCGGGAGCCAAACCCTTCCCCCATGAGGCACAATGAAGAGAGCATCCGTCTTTCTAAAGGCCTGAGTGGTAACCAGGTAAGACTTGACACACCTGACCACATCCAAGGAATGCAAAACCCTTTCCTTAGGGTTACTAGGGTTAGGGCACAAGGAAGGAAGTACAATATCTTGATTCAAATGAAATGCAGACACAACCTTAGGCAGGAAGTCTGGCTTGAAGCGAAACACCACCTTATCCCAGTGTCTCTCAAAGTAGGGAGGCTGAATGGACAAAGCAGCCAACTCAGACACACGTCTAACCGAAGTGATGGCTACCAGGAAGACAACCTTGAGCGTGAGCACAGCGAGAGCGGCCTCATGAATAGGCTCAAAGGGAGCCCCCTGCAGGGCCGACAAAACCAAGTTCAAATCCCAAACAGGAACCATAGGTTTCCGAGGAGGGCGCACATGAGTGACCCCTTGAAAGAAGGTCTTGATAAGAGAGTGCTGGGCAAAGGTCTTCTGAAAGAAGATAGACAGGGCCGAAACCTGGCCCTTCAAGGTACTAAGCTTAAGACCTAAGTCTAGACCATGTTGTAAAAACTCCAGCACCCTGGATACTAAGAATTCCCGGCAGGGAAGAGACCTGGATTCACACCAGTCAATGTAAGCACGCCATACTCTATAATAGATGGCGGCAGAAGTCTTCTTCCTGGCTTGCACCATAGTAGCCACAACAGATGCAGACAAACCCTTTTCCATCAAGATGGAGGTTTCAATAGCCAAGCAGTCAAAGCCAGCGTTAGTAAATTGGGATCAGTCAGGCAACCTTGGCAGATTGTACTGATCTACTGCCATTTGAACCACATCTGCGAACCACACTCTTCTTGGCCACCTTGGGGCCACCAGAATCGCGGGTACCCCTTCCAGAGCGATCTTGCGCAGCACTCTGCCCAGAAGGGGAATTGGTGGTAACACATACAGGAGCCGAAACTCCTTCCAAGACATTGACAGGGCATCCGTGGCCAGAGCCAGAGGATCCTGAGACAGGGATACAAAGCTCGGTAGCTTGTGATTGTGACGTGACGCAAAGAGATCCACGTCTGGCACACCCCAACGGTGACACAGGGACTGAAATACCCTGTCGCAGAGGGACCATTCCCCCTGACGGGACGACCCCCTGCTCAGAGCATCTGCAAGCAGATTCTCCGTCCCCGGAATGTAGACAGCCGATATGCATTGTACATTGGTCTCTGCCCAAGTTAGAATCAGAGACACCTCCTGGAGAGCACCCTTGCTCCGGGTTCCTCCCTGATGATTGATGTAGGCAACCGCCGTCCTGTTGTCCGAGCGTACCTGAAACGCCAGACCCTGCAGGTGTTGGGTCAATCGTTCCAGCACCAATCGGACCGCCCTGAGTTCCAGGACATTGATAGGAAGATGGACCTCCTGAGGGCCCCACCTCCCCTGGAAGCGCAGGGACTTCCAGAATCCCCCCCAGCCCGAAAGACTGGCATCCGTCGTGACCGTCTCCCGAGAGGGAGCCCGGAAGGATCTGCCCTTTGTCAAGTTCCTGTGGTCCAACCACCACGCAAGGGATTGTCTGACCGAGGGGGGAATCACCCAGCTGTCGTCCAAGGACGCTGGGTCCTTGTTCCATAAAGACAGAAGGTGAAGCTGTAGGATTCTCAAATGAAACTGGGCAAAGGGCACTGCCTCGAAACTTGCCACCATCGAGCCCACCAACTGCATTCCCTGCCGGATGGAGGGATGAGGGTTCGCGAACAGGGATCTCGCCTGGGTTGTCAGAGCTTCCACCTTCTGCGGAGGAAGGAATATCCTTAATTGAACCGAGTCCAGAATCATCCCCAGAAACGGGGTCACTGAAGAGGGGGACAGAGAGGACTTGGGGTAATTGATCACCCAGCCGAAGGACTCCAAGGTGGACACCACCAACCGAGTGTCCAGCTCTGCCTGCTGCAGAGACCGAGAGGTGATGAGTATATCGTCCAGGTAGGGCAACACGCGTATGCCCTTTAGTCTTAATAGAGACATTACCCCTGCCAGCACCTTGGTGAACACCCTGGGAGCCGACGTAAGGCCGAATGGCAGGGCCACGAACTGATAATGCTGATCCAACAGCGCAAATCTGAGGAACCATTGGTGCCCCGGGAACACCGGAACTTGCAGGTAAGCGTCCTTGATATCCACAGATGTCATGAAGTCCCCTGGACGCAGCGAGGCAATGGCCGAGCGCAGAGTTTCCATACGAAAATGCCTGTTTCTGACAAATTTGTTTAGGATTTTTAAATCCAGAATGGGCTTTTTGGGCACCGTGAACAGGTTGGAATAAAACCCCATGCCCCTGTCTCTGAAGGGGACCTCGCAGATGACCCCGAGCTCCAGAAGGTCCTGCACAGCCAGCATCAAGACTCGAGCTGAGGCAGGATCCTGTGGGATCCGAGACCCAACGAACCTGGTAGGGGGCAGTACAGCAAATTCTATCTTGTAACCGGAGGAGACTACCTCCTGAATCCACCGGTCTGGGACAAGGCGTCTCCAGACATGCTCGAAGTGCTATAGACGTCCCCCCACCCTCAGGGGGCGAGGGCGCCCCTTCATGTCTGGGGGGTCTTGGGGGCGGGGGGGGGGGCTTTGGGCTTGGGCCCCCAGGAGGGGCCAGGATGGCGTCCTCTGTTCTTGATCCAGGACTCTGCGCGAGACCCAGCGAAGGACACCCCTCTACCTTGCTTGGCCCCACGGTAGGGGGTCGAATGGGAGCTTGGGCCACGAAAGGGCCGAATCTGACGCTTGCGCTGGGGCAACTTGCCACCCTTGGCGAAGATATCTAACCTCTCTCCAAACAGGCGCAGGCCTTTAAATGGAAGCCCCGTAAGGGCCTTCTTGGCTACGTTGTCAGCAGCCCACTGGCGTAACCAGATCACGCGGCGTATGGCCACCACCAGAGCAGAAGATCTAGCGCTCAGCTTAATAGCATCGTCCGATGCAGATAGGATATAATTCACAAAGGTCTCACAGGTGGCCAGAGCGTTGGCGGCCTCAGAGGGCAAGTCATCCGCCCCTTCCAGGGCAGTCTTAACCACTGTCCTGAGCGCCACCGCCGTGATGGCTAAGGCGCAAACCGGGCGGAGCGACGCTCCCCCAAATGCAAAGGCATGACCTGCCAATTGATCAACTCGCTGATCCTCTAAATCCCGCAGTGTAGTAGTGTCAGGGGAGTGCATAATAGAGGTGTTGGACAGACTCAGGATTGGGGCATCGACCTTGGGCGGCGATGTCCAACACTTAACCAGATCGGCAGGAAATGGATACTTCTTATCCACAGCTTTAGGAATCCCCTGAAGTTTGCTGGGATGTTCCCATTCTTTCAGCACTAGGTTATTAAAGCGAGTTTGTTCGGGAAACTCCAACCGCACCCTAGCGGTATGGAACAGATCACCCCTTTGCCGAGGGGCCGCGGGAGGGGGAGAGAGGGATAACACATCAAAGATCTGAGACAGCAGTCTGTTAATGTCGTCCTGGGACCAAAGATCAGAGTCAGCAGTTCCCCTTCCTCTGATGGGGACTGTGCATAGGAAAGCAGTAAAATTATCAGATTCTACAGGAAGAATAGTAGCTTCAGGATTCAAATGACGCCTCTTGGCAGTAGCCTTGCGCGCCAAGGAGCCAGCGATGAAGCTTTCCACACTAGCCAATCTAGAGGCCAAATCAGCGTGAGAATCCCCACTAGTATTGGGGTTAGGCTCAAGCTTGGGGGAGTAGGGGAAGTAAGGCGAGGTGCGGGCCCAGCCTCGGAAGAGGTGGGGAGACCTGCTAGCGCCTGTTGGGCACAAGGTACACAGACCTGTATATTGTCACCGCTGCTAGGTAAAACCCCACAAGCTGCACACAGACGGGCTTGTCCCGGGGGGACCGCGTTCGCAATGTCCTGGGATGCCTCCATATGGTAATTATTAAATTCAAAATGCCAGTAGGGATTGACGCTTTAAGCAACCCTGGATGCCCCAATAACCCGCTGGGAAGTGGGAGTAATTTCTGAAAAATGGTCTGGACCGGGCGCTACGTCGGGCCGGGAGAAGCCACCGAGGACCGCTGTCTGAAAAACACAAGGGGAACAGGGATGTCAGAGCCGAGCGCGAAGAAGCAAGCTAGAGAAAAGATCGCCCATGAGGGCACTTACAGGTCTGCGAGGGGAGGACCGTCTTCACCACGCGCATGCGAGAAGGAAATGGCGCCCAGCGAACCTCGAAGGGCGAGCCAGAGCGGGCGATGACGCGGAACGCGCCAGACTGAACCACGCCCCCCCCCCCCCACCCAGAGAGCACGAAGCTAGAAGGTGCGCAGCCAATCAGGAGAGAATGTAGATACATCAGCATCACTTCAGACAGGAAGTCTGACAGAGTGAGTAAGGAGATTTGAAAAATGCCGTAGCTTCCCCGAACAGTGCTGCCGTATGCGCTTAGAGCACAGTAAAACGCTGCGGTCAGTTGAAAAAGTAAAAGTGAAACGCGCTCTGACACCCGGTAGCGGTAAAGCATCTATAGTGTAATTAGGGCAAGGAGTAGGCCATCAACACACAACCCCACCCCCTCTTTTTCCCCCCACTAACGGGGGAATCTGGGGAGGAAGGTGACCCGAATAGAGGGTTCACCGTTAGATGGGACATGGGGGCACTGGTGCGGGAGGGGCATCCAACTGAAGGCTCACCATTCGCCTTAACCGCCTACCCTATGGAGGGGGATTGCGGTGGAGTCTAGCTCCGTAAGCACACTAGGTGCTGCCTACCTTCACCCGACCAACGCAGCCCAGGCTGGGAGGCATATTCTTTAACAAAGAGGACGGGTGGAAATAGTCCCGCAGGGCCTCGGGCTGTAAAGCCCCGCTCGCCTGCGAGAGCGTGATACTTCATGTCTTCACAGTTCCAGCACTGCAGAGAAATCTAGGGGGATTTGTGGGAGGTCCCTCGGTATATGTAGGGCCGGGAGGAGCTTGTTTTCTACATGTCTGCAGTGCACGGCGCCGGAGGCGGAGGATGACCCACATGTTATTACTACTACTGGAGCAGGACGTGCTGTATGCTTAGAATAACAGGATCACCAATAGACCTCACCAGTTTTTCCTCTGCAGTGATACTGCAAAGATAGAAGATGGCTTTCTATGTTGCGCAGGCGAGTGGGGCAACCAAGCCTGCGGCCCTGCAAGTCTATTTCCACCCATTTCCGGACCCTCTGCGCCTCCCAACCTTGGCTGACGGATCGGTGAGGGTAGAGGAGCACTAGGGTCAAGTGCTCAAGGAGCGCTGCTCCAAGCCGCAGACCCTGTACTACAAAGGGTAGCTGGCCATAGGCTTTATGGTGTGCCTAATGAGGGATGCGGAGTTCCTGTCCTAGGAGGAGGGAGGATTATAGGGCCCTCTTTGCTTTGCTCTGATTTTGTTGCCTTGGTCCTTATTGCCATGGATGATGCGGTCCGGCTGGGTGGTAGGGCATCTGCCCTCTTGGTGGCTATGCACCGCTCTGTTTGGTTGCATCAGTGGGCAGCTGACACTGCAGCCAAGAAGGCTCTCACTGGGCTCCCTTTTGCGGGGCTACAGTTCTTTGGGGAGCGTCTGGATGTTTCTAGCCAAGGATGGTAGGTTACCTCAGCGTAGGAAGCAGACTCGGCCCTTTCGGGGGCCCTCTGCTTCCTTCCCCTCCATTCGTGCTTCCGGAGGAGGTCGTGGCTCCCTCTTCTTGGGTAGCCGCAAAGATTCTTGGGGCCGTGGCAGATCCCGTGGTCGTCCCAGTCTCTCCTGGAGTTCCAAGCCCAAACCCCCTCCTAAGGCCCATCAGGCATGAGGAGGCGCCCTCGCCCATCCGGGTGGGGGGACGGCTTCGGCTCTTTGCTCACGTCTGGAGGCTCCGTGTCTCAGACCGGTGGATTCAGGAGGTGGTGTCCTCCGGTTACAAGATAGAGTTTGCAGCCTGGCCGCCCCCAAGATTCCTCAGATCCCAGATGCCTCATAACCCTCTGTCAGCTCAGGGTTTGCGCCTTGCAGTTCAACGTCTGTTGGAGTCAGGAGTCATTTGTCTGGTGCCTTCCCAAAAACAAGGTCAGGGGTACTACTCCAATCTTTTCACGGCCCCCAAGAAGGACGGGTCTTTGAGGCCCATCCTGGACCTGAAGGGTCTCAACAAGTTTGTCAGGTTCAAGCACTTTCGCATGGAGACGCTACGCTCGGCTGTCGGTACCCTTCGCCCGGGCGACTTCATGACCACCGTGGACATCAAGAATGCCTATCTTCATGTGCCAATCTTTCCAGGTCATCAGAGATTCCTGAGGTTCACTCTAGAGGATCAGCATTACCAGTTTGTGGCTTTACCGTTCGGTATCACCTCGGGTGTTCACCAAGGTGCTGGTGGGTGTGATGGCTCTGTTGCGGAACCAGGGCATTCGCATCCTTCCTTACCTGGACGACATTGCGGCTCAGTCTCTTCATCAGGCCGAGAAGGATACTCAGGTGGTGACCTCCACTCTCGAGTCCTTCGGCTGGGTGACCAACTTTCCCAAGTCTTCACTGTCTCCGTCTTTGGTGAGGTCCTTTCTGGGCATGACTCTTGATACCTCTCAGGTCAAGGTGTTCCTGCTTCAGCAGAAAGTGGAGGGCCTTCAGGAGCAGGCACGGGCTCTGCTCGTGTCCCCATCCCTCCATCCGGCAGGGGATGCAGTTAGTGGGTCTGATGGTGTCCTGCTTTGAGGCGGACCCCTTTGCTCATTTTCACATGAGACCTCTTCAGTTGCACCTCTTCTCCGTTTGGGATCAGGACCCTGTGTCCCTGGATCAGAATTTTGCTCTGTCCCCCCTGGCCAGACAGTCCCTCTCATGGTGGCTGGACTCAAGGAACCTTCTAGTGCGCAGGACCTTTCTGCCTTCGTGCTGGGAAACGGTCACCACAGATGCCAGTCTGACCAGTTGGGGGGGGCTTTTGGAAGTCTCTGAAGTTCCAGTGGGGCCCCCAGGAGGCCCATGCTCCCATCAATGTCCTGGAACTGAGGGCGATCAGGTTGGTTCTTTCTCAGCTGACCACGCACCTTCAGCGTCGGGTTGTTCAGATTCGCTCGGACAACCAGACGGCGGTTGCATATATCAATCATCAGGGAGGGACTCTGAGCAAGCGAGCCTTCAAGGAAGTGTCCCTGATACTGTCTTGGGTGGGAGAGAATGTCCCTTGCATCTCGGCGGTCTACATTCCGGGGGTGGAGAACCAGGAGGCAGACTCCCTGAGCAGGGGGACGTCTCGGCTGGGGGAATGGTCCCTCAGCAACAAGGTATTTCACTCCCTGTGTCACCGCTGGGGTCAGCCGGATGTGGACCTGTTTGCGTCCCGCCACAATCACAAGCTTCCAAGTTTTGTCTCCCTGACGCAGGATCCTCTGGCCTTCGCCACGGATGCGCTAGTGATTCCTTGGACGGAGTTTCGGCTCCTCTATGTGTTCCCTCCCTTTCCTCTGCTGGGCAGGGTGCTGCGCAAGGTAGCCCAGGAAGGGGTACCAGCCATTCTGGTGGCCCCCTGTTGGCCAAGAAGGGTGTGGTTCACAGACAATGTGCAGTTGGCAGTAGATCAGTACTTTTTGCCCAAGGATCCAGATCTTCTCACTCAGGGACAGCTGCGCCATCCCAATTTACAAACGCTGGCTTTGACGGCTTGGCTGCTGAAACCTCCATCTTGATGGATAAGGGTTTGCCGGCCTCTGTTGTTGATACTATGATTCGAGCTAGGAAGAAGCCCTCGTCCTTTATCTACTACAGGGTCTGGCATGCTTACATTGCCTGGTGTGGGTCCAGGTCTCTTCCTTGTCGGGTGTTTTCTATCCCCAGGATTCTGGAATTTTTACAACATGGTTTGGATTCGGGCCTTCAACTTAGTACCCTCAAGGGACAGGTGTCAGCTCTGGCATTTTTTTCCAAAGATCCTTTGCCAATCACCGGCTGGTTAAGACTTTCTTCCAGGGAGTTACTCATGTGCATCCGCCACGTAAACCTATGCTACCGGTTTGGGACTTGAATCTGGTGTTGTCTGCTCTACAGGGTCCTCCATCTCAATCAGGACATTGTATTACCTTCCTTGTGTCCCAACCCTGCTAATTCTAAGGAACGGATCCTGCATTCTCTGGATGTTGTCAGGGCTCTGAAATTTTACTTGGTTGCTACTGAGTCTTTCAGGAAATCTGATGCTCTTTTTGTTCTTCCTGCGGGACCTAGGAAGGGCTTGCCTCCGGCTAAATCTACTATCAGCAAGTGGATTCGCCAGGCGGTGGTTCAGGCCTATTCTGCTAAAGGGAAGGTTCCTCCTTTCCGGATTACTGCTCATTCCACTCGTGCTATTGGTGCTTCTTGGGCTTTTCAGCACCAAGCTTCTGTTGAACAAGTTTGTAAGGCTGCGACTTGGTCTTCTGTTCATACCTTTTCCAAGTTTTACAAGGTTGATGTTAAGGCCTCAGCCGATGCTGCTTTCGTCCGCAAGGTACTTCAGGCGGTAGTGGTTTGAACTGCCTGCTGCTACTTTTTTGGGGATCCCACCCTACCTTATGGACACTATTGGATGTCCCATACGTAAGGACTTCTTGAAGCAGGCCGTGCCATACAATAGGAAAAAGACAATTCTGTGAGTACTCACCTGTAGAATTGTTTTTACTATGCATGGCACAGCCTGCTTCACCCCACCCTTGTTATCGTTATTCTTGGTTGCCTCTTTATGGTGATTGTCTAAGTTAGTTGGGGTTGTTAACTTTTTTACCTTTAATATCTCCCGGCTTCTTGTATAACTGCTTGTCAACACTGGGGAGGTCTATTGGTGATCCTGTTTTTATATGGTGCCGGGAGGAGCCACAACTCTTCTGCAGTACACTGCGCCACCTTGTGGCGGAATATCCCATACGTAAGGACTTCTTGAAACAGGCCGTGCCATGCATAGTAAAAACAATTCTACAGGTGAGTACTCACAGAATTGTCTTTTTAACAGTAAAAAGTTATTCATTCTTGCTTTAGAAGGCCCAAGACCTTGATTTTGATTAAATTAATAACGGTTCTCATCCTAGGGGGGTGCTTGGTTGTAACTGCTTGTCACTAGGGGGTACTTGGCGTAGAAAGGTTGAGGACAGCTGAGCTAGAAATCAAACTCACCCCACAGCAAAGGAGCAGGAGACACCAGTGAGGACCAGGTAGAACCACCAGGATGTGGAAAATGGTCTGGGAAGAAAAGCAATACAATGACTATTGCTGCAGATATCCTAAATCTTGTAAAGCAGTCATGGAAACAATTCCCAGCAGCTGGCAAGTTGAATGCAAGTGTTCCTACTTAAAGGGATTTTTCGCAAAAAATGTTAAATAGTTGGAAAGGCAGCATATCATGTAAATGCTGCCTCTCGATGGTATGTCAGCGGCCTGCAGCTGGGATGGAAGGAGAAACATGCTGCGGTCCCCGGCCGCCCATTCCAGCCTCTAGACACACGTCGTGCAATCACACCACATTACCCTAAAACCCGCCTCTCTGTGTGTAGCCTGAGCCCTCCCCTGTGTATTGTGGTGGTAAGATGAAACAGTCTTTGCCATTTCTTATTCAATTTAAAAACGGAAAGACAAACCCAAATGTAGTCAGACACAATGGTGTAATGACTGCCTTTGTCTGAAATCTGACTTTAACACAAACAGACTCTAAAAAGGTTACAATGATCTGGCTTAACTTACCTCCTTTGCTGGTGGTTATAGAATCTGAGGTAGGACAAGAAGGCCAAAAGGATGAAAAAGATTAGCACAGACTCCAGCAGGATCAGTCGGGACTGGGTAATCAAGGAGTTTTCTAGGAATAGAAGAACAGATAACTTGCAATCACCTGACTGATTATCTCCCATGATGGTATCAAAAATGCCAACTAGCCAGCGCCAGCACTGATCCACATGACTGAACACTAGCCTTCCTT
The DNA here is from genome assembly GCA_027917425.1 of Gastrophryne carolinensis. Taxonomy (NCBI): domain Eukaryota; kingdom Metazoa; phylum Chordata; class Amphibia; order Anura; family Microhylidae; genus Gastrophryne; species Gastrophryne carolinensis. Next base: position 199,302,876 of record CM051235.1, read on the forward strand.
TCCTATAAGCTAATAATGAGTACAAATGTTCCCGTCTTCTAGCCACTCAAACGCTACCTCAATACCTTAAAGGCATTGTCTAGGCAGGGGCAAAAAAACCCTATACTTGTCCCCCACAGCATCTTCGTATTTCCTTAAGACAGGGATCAAGTGATTCAGTTTCCCGGTGCAGCATGGCTGCTTCCATGGGGGCCTTGTCTGATGGATGCCACCATGTCTGCCCAGCACTGGAGGAAGGGAATCGCTCATTCTCCCTCATCGAAAAGTATGAAGCTAGAGGAGCTGCAGGGGACAAAGGGGGAGTATAGACAATGCATGAACGGCTGTGCCAACACCTTTTGCCTAGACCATGCGCTGTGGATATTTTTCTTTAAAAGCCTGTAAATAAGCCTGAGAGCTGACTTCCTATCTTTGGTAAAGATTAAGTGCCAACAAACAGACATCCATGACTAAGCCTTGACTTCATGTTTGAGCAAGAATAAACCCTACCTATCTGCTATGCAAGACTGGGCCTTGACTTGATATCTTTAATAAAGTTTAACCCACACCTAACTACCAATTAAGACTATAGCTGGATAGTGAAAATCCTGGGTTTTGGTCCACCTCTCCTCCAATCAGCTTCTCCGGTCGCACATATTAATGTGTAGCTGGCATGGTTAAGTGGAATCAGCAGGCAGCATCACTTGCATCCTTCGGCTATGAACATGCCTAGAAAGGATGCTAGTGCCGCCAACCTTGCTGGAACACGTGCCATGGGTTCATTGGCGAGGTAAGCATATCAGGCGCCTGGGCGAGGGGGGTGTTTCACACAGCGGGGAAACTCAAAAGCGAGATGACCTGGGGACTGGGAATCGGACTACCCTTGAGTTTTAGACAGGGCCACTTTAACTTCATATTTTTGGTAAAGATTAACCTCTACTAATCTGCCATCGAAATCTAAGCCTCAACTCCATATCAAGATCAAGCACTACCTACCTTATATTGCAATATGTAGCCTTGTCTCCAAATCTTTATTCAAGATTAATCCCTACCTAACCACCATCCAAGACTAAGCCTCCTCCGCTTGCAGTTATGAAAATGCTGCACATAGTAACCTATGGGCCCTTTCATAAATCACAATCTTTATTTTCCATAGGAAATCGCGAGGGAACCGTGATCAGGCTGGAGAGGAAGCAGAGTAAGGCAAGGGCATCTATGCACACACTATCACTCTAGTATTGCCTACCTCTCTCGATAACATATGTTGGCATCCGGGACCAGTCCGAGGTAGTCATCATAGTCGTCTAAATGTTATACTTCCTATACAATGGCCATGACCAAGTGTGCGGGACCCAGCATATAGGCTGCTGCACTGGTGGAGAGCAATAGGCAGGTGAGTGCAGGAGCCTAAGTGGTTCTGATAGAAGTCCAGGTGTGTACCTGCCAGCTATAGAAGTTACCATGTGAAAGCTGTAATGGTGCCATCTGTCCAGCTCTCCTCACTGCTGGAATGAGGAAATCTTACCCGATCACCTCCTCTCCAAACCCGCCCCCCAATGAGAAGACGCAGAAGTGTTGGAGAGCAGTCCAATGTTGCCTAGCAACAGGGAAAAAGGGAAGGAGAACAGCCAGGTGTTGTGAATGCCTGTATCTGAGGCAAGATCTCAGACTCTCAGAGACTCCGCCCATTATGCCACATCACAGCTCCCGATTTTAAAATTGAAAACAGTTTAGGACATTGCCAAATGTAGCCCAGCACACTCTACTGTGGAAATTAATTGACATCAGGTTACTAAACTGAAAATATAATAAAACGATGGAATGTCCAACACAAGTAAAACTCACCAAACAAAACCAAAAAGGCAGCTATTAATCCAGACACTGTTGAGAATCCAAGCTCCTCCACAATCTGATAGGCCAGCGGGACACAGAGTCCCCCTAATACAGCTGGAAGCAGGCGCAGGGACCATACAGGGACATTATCTGTATATTCTACAGGGTAAAAACATAGGCATTTATTTAGAGTTATATAGCTACCACCGGAAAAAACAGTAGCTCTATTTACAGATGATACTTGGTGCTGCACGGAAAAAAAACACAAAGATGTTTTAGAGTAGAAAAGCACGTGGTGGGGATAGGACATAGATGCCCTACCCTGAAATATAGACAGATAAAGTTTAGGTTATAGTACTAGGGCAAAGGGCAGCATATGCAACCTAGAACAAACTCTAGTGCTCAAATAACTGGGCACTGAAGGCATGGGAGTAAGTAGAATCACTGTATTTTTATGTTGTTTCTTACCTGCACCAATTCTGTTCCACGTGTAATTGCCATCAAATCCAGCTATATAGCCTGTTATAGAAACAATACAAAACATATTAGGACAGGCCAACCTAGTCATTTCCTAATCCTCATTGGGATGGATCATTGCTAGGAAAACCTGAGCATCTCTTTAAAGAAAACCTCAGGTCCCAACTGACTGGAGGTTCTCTTGCTCTAATAGCACAGGGGCATCAGGATGCCCCGCCACTCCTCATAGTCCCGCAGCTGGCACTTGTCTCCTCTCTAAACACCCATGAGAATGCTGAGGTTATCTCAGAGGCTGTGCACATCACTGTACAACCAAAAGATAAGGTGAGCTTCGGGGTGAAGCATGGTGATGAGCAATGATAAAATATCAGTTTTCTGAAACCTACCTCCCAAAGCCAGGAGCATGTGTCCTAGCGGGGGGCCGCTGTCATCCAAGAAGAATATTCGCTTCATGTACATGGATATGAACTGGCCATAATAGACCTCGTCAAATCTGTCACATACACAAAATAAGAAAAATCATTACAAATAGTGCTTGTACATTGGAGAACCAGTTAGAGCAGACCTAAATATCCACCTTGCAAATCTGAGCCAAGGACATTTACATAACCTACTCTTACGTACCAGCAGGGAGCCCTGCATTGGGGTGCTAACCATCATTTCCTAGTGCTGTTCCATCTGACAGACAACAGGAAACATCCATACCTCCTCTAATAGGAGACGTGTGGCACTGTGTGCAGCTGTTTCTTGGTCCATCATTGAACAGCTCTACAAAAAAAGTGAGTTCACAGACAGGAGCTTGGTGTAGGTGGGTGAGGGTCCCTGTGAATAGTCGTCAGGGAGAATTAATTTTGGCTTGCAGGAGTGGAATATCAAATGCATTATTCAAATCCTTATGCAACCCAAACTTCTGCCCACCTCTAACTAGCATGTGCTGCCCTCCCTAGCCAGAGCCTAGCCTGCATCTCTGCCTATATGTTTGCAAGGCAGTAAGACATACAAGCAGTGCACAATTATCTGAGGTCTGCCCAAGTCCACTGCCCACAGTCCAATAGCAAACTACCGTCTTCCTGGGAGCACCTACAAACACGGGTGTTCTTCCGCCCTCCTACAAAAAATATTTATCCTACCCTTGGGCCAGATACTCTAACAGCAGAAGAGGCATCTCTTTATGTTCTGTTATCAGGGAGGAAACTTCTGCTGTCAGCTCAGACAAGACATATTCGGCATGCCCCGCCTCAGGCATAAAGTCAATTTGATGGACTGCCCAGCACTGCAGAACAGAATTGCTTGTTCTCCCTGATTGGCAAGTTTCAAGACACCGGGCGATGCACGGAACAAAAGAGGAGTATAGCCTTTTATTATGTTTGAGTATGGACAGGGACTTTTGAGTATCAAAAACCAGAATTTTCACTATGCCAAGTTTCGATCTGTACCCTTGGGGTATCCAGATTTGGGATGCTCCACTGTGTGAAACCCAGCCAGTCGCCCAACAGACATATCTCACCGGCACTCCTACTGCCTAGCATAGTATAGAAGTTCTGGTTTTGAGCCACTTTAAGACAAGAGCATACAAAGGGTTTCACCGGACCCCATAGCATGTCATAGTGCCCCCCCCAGACCCAACCCTTAGTAGCTTCCACTGTAATCACAGGTTTTTAGCTGCATGATGCTAAATACAGCCATGTGGTCAGGCAAGTAGAACTCTGCCGATGCCACATCCTGTGCACTACACTTCTGTCTTTAGAGAGCCCTGAGGCTATCATGCCTCACCCCCATCAAACACGCACGTCCCTTCTCAAACCACATACAGTATGACACATACACTCTCACTGGTTGTGGTGGTTGCCCATCACATGCCAAACACATTCCAAATGATAAGCTAGAGACTTTTGTGTGGTAGCAGCTGCCTTTATTGCATGTGCAACCTGCTGTAAGGCAATGGGAACAATGGCAATTACAGTGACATGCGTGCATCAATACACTCTTTATGACACAGACTTGACACCAGAGGCATGATTGAATCCACTTTACACAAGAACACAGAACGTACTTCTACTGCCTTTGGTCCTTTAGGGGTTAAAATAGGAAATACTTACACCACAGCCTTAGGATGAGAAAGATTCCAGAGTCTGCTGAGCATCCCAGCTGCTGTCAGGGCCACCAGGATCAGGTTTATCTCCAAGGTCACCACAAATGGAGATTTTTGTGCGGCTGACATCCTGTATGGAGGCACGGGAGGCAGCAGAAGATGGAGGACAAGAAGCACAAACGCAAGCTACATGAAGGGGGGGGGGGGAGACACAATTAAGAAACTGAAAGGAACAGGGGGAGATACATGATGAGGGACCCAGAGCTGTCACATCCTGGAGGAGAAAAACATTGGTCAGTGTAAACCGTGCATTTCCTACAGCAAAAGCCCAGCCTTAACCCTGGCCATACAGCAGGCAACCTGATTTAACGCAACACAGGCCATCTAGTTTGATATGACGATCTCCTATACTAAAATTAATAGAATAGATTGACTAGTTATGCCCATAATTTCCAGTGGCTAATCAAAAAAAAAATGTAAGTTTTAATATGTCCTTAAACAGGGCATTGACAAATAATCTCATAATAGTCCCTATGTATTGTGGTAACATTAGACATGAAAAAAAGCTAATTAAAACCCTGATTACAAAAGAAACAATAATAAGCTTCAGAGTACTCAATAATACACAATTTCTGGGCACACTAGTGGGCAGACTTATGCAAAGCCTCAGTACTCAACCCACATAGGCAGCAAAGCACCATACATGGAGCACACAAGGGGGCAAAGACTGAGGCCCGAGCGCACAGAGGTGTAAACGTCTAGGGGCTAAGTGCACATATGGAGTACATTGAGGGCTACATGCACAGAGGGGCAATATGTCACATGTAGAGCACACTAGGGGGCAGTCTTGGGGCTACATGCACAGAGGGGCAATGTGATACATGTAGAGCACACTAGGGGGCAGTCTTGGGGCTACATGCACAGAGGGGCAATGTGATACATGTAGAGCACACTAGGGGGCAGTCTTGGGGCTACATGTACAGAGGGGCAATGTGACACAGGTAGAGCACACTAGGGGGCAGTCTTGGGGCTACATGCACAGAGGGGCAATGTGATACATGTAGAGCACACTAGGGGGCAGTCTTGGGGCTACATGTACAGAGGGGCAATATGTCACATGTAGAGCACACTAGGGGGCAGTCTTGGGGCTACATGTACAGAGGGGCAATGTGATACATGTAGAGCACACTAGGGGGCAGTCTTGGGGCTGCGTGTACAGAGGGGCAATGTGATACATGTAGAGCACACTAGGGGGCCGTCTTGGGGCTACATGTACAGAGGGGCAATGTGATACATGTAGAGCACACTAGGGGGCAGTATTGGGGCTGCATGCACAGAGGGGCAATGTGACACAGGTAGAGCACACTAGGGGGCCGTCTTGGGGCTACATGCACAGAGGGGCAATATGTCACATGTAGAGCACACTAGGGGGCAGTATTGGGGCTGCATGCACAGAGGGGCAATATGTCACATGTAGAGCACACTAGGGGCCAGTCTTGGAGCTACATGCACAGAGGGGCAATGTGATACATGTAGAGCACACTAGGGGGCAGTCTTGGGGCTGCATGTACAGAGGGGCAATGTGGCACATGTAGAGATCACTAGGGGGCAGTCTTAGGGCTGCATGCACAGAGGGGCAATATGTCACATGTAGAGCACACTAGGGGCCAGTCTTGGGGCTGCATGTACAGAGGGGCAATGTGGCACATGTAGAGCACAGTAGGGGGCAGTCTTGGGGCTGCATGTACAGAGGGGCAATGTGTCACATGTAGAGCACACTAGGGGCCAGTCTTGGGGCTGCATGTACAGAGGGGCAATGTGGCACATGTAGAGCACAGTAGGGGGCAGTCTTGGGGCTACATGCACAGAGGGGCAATATGTCACATGTAGAGCACACTAGGGGGCAGTCTTGGGGCTACATGCACAGAGGGGCAATATGCCACATGTAGAGCACACTAGGGGGCAGTACTGGGGCTGCATGGCCACACTAGGGGATAGTCTTGAGGTTGAGCAGCTCCTTAGGTGAGCGTCCCCTTACCTCACGTAGCCTCATTTGTTCTGTGGGTAGGTAGAACAATGAGTTACACAGCCCACCGGACGAGCCCAGTTAAGGGGCAGCTTTAGCTAAAAAGTAAAGAGCTACTATCCATCTGCTAAATAACTAAAATACCAGCATGACATATTCGAGCCGCGTCAAAAAACTTCTATTCACCATCATTACCTAAGCTCGGCTGCCATCCGTGATGTCTGAAACGTGAGCAGCTCGATTAGTTCAGTCTGCCTGTCACATGACCAAGGAAGGCTTTCAATCCTATGCGCACAGTAGAGGGCGCGCTTAAGCGTGCTTGGTGCTGATAGTGTCGCTCCTCACGATGGAGGCGGACATCGTGTTGGTGGCAATAAATATTTCATATTTAGACCATTGCAGAGATGGGCGTGATTTACTTGCGGGCTTTTCTGGATCGAATACATTTTTATCTCAAAGAGGAAAACATCCGACTGAAAATAAAAAGGGGCTGATTGGGGAATGTTTTAACATCCCCCAATATTCCTCTTTAATGGAAGAGTGTCATAAATTAAAGTGGACCAACACCCAGGATTTTGACTATCCTGGGTTTTGGTCCACTTCGGTGGGGCACCCCGATCGCTGTCTGAAACCCCCCCGAAAGCCCAGAAACACTCACCTCACCACGTGACCGCTCCAGCCAATCACAGCGCTCAGAGCCGCTGTGGTATGCACGTCCAAGGCCGCTTGGACGCGCATAGCGGCTCTGAGCGCTGGAGGCCGCGTCTCGCGCTTCCCTCTAACGGAGCGCGCTGGTCATTCATAAACGGCCGGCGCGGGTGCGCGCCCTGCTAGAGGGAAGCGCCAGCCGCGGCCACGTCTCACACTTCCCTCTAGCAGGGCGCGCACCCGCGCATGCGCCAATGGAACGGGGCTGAGGTAAGGTTTGTGGGCCTCGGGGGGGGTTCCTCCCCGCGGGACATCCCGATTTCGGATGCCCCGCGGGGAGGGATCTGATGGGTCCGGGAATCTTATAGATCCCCCCTGGGTGTTGGTCCACTTTAAACTGACCAGATGTCAGTCTGGTCACTTTCCCTCCAAAAACCCTGTTAACACCTAAATAAATGTCCCACCAAATGCAGAATGCTGGATGTCTGGGTGGTTATCAACTGCTCTGACTCCTTGGTTGAATGTGACAGTGGAATAAATGGACTGCTGAGCATTGGTTTAATCACCAAACATCTTTTATGGACCAAATATTCCTAGAGCATGTAACACCCATCACCCACAAACTGGTATGAACTGTCCCACTTTGACGTTCCCCAAAAACAATCAGTTTAGCCATAAATACATGATATATCTGCCCTGCACCAGTGGCGTATTTAAATGTTACAGGGCCCTGGTGTGAACATTAAATAGGGGCCCTTTCACAGCTCATATTGTCAACTTTTTTTCTGTGTTTAAACTCAATTGGATGCATTTAGACAACTATAAATTGAAACAGTCGAGACACATGGTGCTTCCTTACTTACAAGTGAGCACAAATATGACGGAGGAGCAACAATCATGGGGCCCCCGACCTTCTAGGCACCAGCTCGCACTCCCTTAACCCCCTCAAGTTATGCCCCTGCCCTGCACCATGTATAATGTTATTAATACATTACCTTTACTTAGTAATTCTGAACGGTCACAAACTCATTTAAAGTGGACCAAAACCCATGCAGATTGGGATTATTGATTCTCTCCCCCAGGGGCATCCAAAATCAGGATGCCCCGCTGTGTGACCCCCCCCCCCCCCAGGTCACCTCAAACACTTACCTTGTTTCCCGGTCCCATGGCACATGTGTGAGCGCGCTATCCCTCTAGCAGGGCGAGGGAAGCGGTGGTTGTGGCCGCCAGCGCGCTCAGAGCCACTGGCCTTAGACAAATGCTTAGACGACATGATGTCAGTGGCTCCGAGCACTCTGATTGGACAAGTACTGGGAAGAGGTGAGTTGGCATTGGCGATCTGGCGGGTATCACACAGCAGGGCACCCCTGATCAGGGTACCCCAGGGGAGAGGACCAAAACCCAGGTCCACTTTAATGATCTCAGTAGCTAACAGAGGCCGTGCTCTTCTGCAGTAGAGGTGCGTGTGGGGGGGGGTAAGCCCCAGTAGCTGGCAATGCCATGGTACATGCGTGGGCCACATACCTGTAGCTGAGGCGCATGCCCACACCAGGCATTTCTGAATGGCCAGCGCAGGTGAGTGATCAGAATCACTGGAAGATGAGTTTTTCCAGGCGATCTAGGGGATTTCATACAGCGGAGCATCCCAAATCAGGATGCTTTGCAAGAAAGGAACAACACATAGGAAAGTAAAAATACAATTCTGTGAAATGCTCATCTGTAGAATTGGTATTATAAGTATACAGTACGTCCTGCTCCAGATAGATTACTTACACTTGGGTTATCCTCCGCCAGATGGCGCTGCACTGCAGAGACATGTAAAACAGGCTCCTCCCGGCCCCTCAAATACCCGGGACCTCCCACAAATCCCCAGCATTGAAAAGCAGTGAACGAGAAGCCGGGAGAATTTAACCACCCAAAAACTGGTAACTATAAAAATGATAATAATCACCATACAGGGGATCCAGAATAATGCAAAACCAAGGGTGGGGTGGAGCAGGACGTACTGTATAGTTATAATACCAATTCTACAGGTGAGTAATCACAGAATTGTATTATTCTTAGTATACAGTACGTCCTGCTCCAGATAGATTACTTACACTTGGGACATCCAATAGCAGTGTCCATAAAGTAGGGTGGGATCCCCAACAACAAGGTAACAGCAGACAGTTTAAACCACTGCCGCCTGCAAAACCTTGCGGCCAAAAACAGCATCAGCTGAGGCCCTAACATCAACGTTGTAAAACTTTGAAAAGTTATGAACAGAAGACCAAGTAGCGGTCTTGCAAACTTGTTCAACAGAAGCCTGGTGCTGAAAAGCCCAAGAGGCACAAATAGCACGAGTGGAATGAGCAGTAAGGCGGAAGGGAGGATTCTTCCCCTTAGCAGAATAGGCCTGAATCACAGCCTGACGGATCCATTTGCTAACCGTAGACTTGGCAGGAGCCAAACCCTTCCTAGGACCAGAAGGGACCACAAAAAGAGCATCAGTTTTCCTGAAGGACACAGTGACCACCAGGTAATACTTCAACACCTGACCACATCCAAGGAATGCAAAACCCTCTCCTTAGCGTTGCTAGGATTAGGGCACAAAGAAGGAAGAACAATATCTTGATTCAAATGAAAGGCAGACACTAGCTTAGGCAGAAACACTGACTTAAAGCGGAACACCACTTTGTCCTGGTGTCTCCCAAAGTATGGGGGCTGAATAGAAAAAGCCACCAACTCAGACACACACCTGACCGAAGCAATGGCTACCAGAAAGACAACCTTGAGTGTAAGAACAGCCAGAGCAGCATCCTGCATAGGTTCAAAGGGAGACAAAACCAAGTTCAAATCAAACAGGGACCACAGGTTTACGTGGAAAAAAGGTCTTAATCAGGGAATGCTGAGCAAAAGACTTCTGAAAGAAAACAGACAGGGCAGAAACCTGGCCCTTCAGAGTACTGAGGAGGAGTCCCGACTCCAACCCATGCTGTAAGAACTCCAGAACCCTGGGAACTGAAAACACCCGACAGGGAAGAGACCTAGACTCACACCAGTCAAGGTAGGTAAGCCATACGCTGTAATAGATGGAAGAAGAGGTTTTCTTCCTAGCCTTCACCATGGTATCAACCACCGAGGCGGACAAGCCTTTCTCCATCAAGATGGAGGTTTCAGCAGCCAGGCCGTCAAAGCCAGAGTTTGTAAATTGGGATGGCGTAAGGGGCCCTGAGTGAGCAGATCTGGCACCCCTGGCAGAACGTACTGGTCTACTGCCATCTGCACCACGTCTGCGAACCACACTCTTCTTGGCCACCTGGGGACCACCAGAATTGCTGGCACCCCCTCCAGAACAATCTTGCACAGAACCCTGCTCAGCAGGGGGAATGGAGGAAAGACATACAGGAACTGAATGTCCTGCCATGACATTGCTAGAGCATCCGTGGTCAAGGCCAGAGGATCCTGGGACAGGGAGACAAAGGCCGGGAGCATGTGATTGTGACGGGACGCAAACAAATCCACATCTGGTTGGCCCCAACGGTGACACAGAGATTGGAACACCCTGTTGCAGAGGGACCATTCTCCCTGGCGAGAGGTCCCCCTGCCCAGAGGGTCTGCCAGCAGATTTTCCACCCCCGGAATGTACACCGCTGATATGCAGGGTAAATTGGCCTCCACCCAGGTCAGGATCAGAGACACTTCCTGGAGGGCCCTCTTGCTCCGGGCCCCCCCCTGATGATTGATGTAGGCAACTGCCGTCTGGTTGTCCGAGCGCCAATGAACAGGCAGGCCCTGAAGATGAGTAGTCAAGCGAGCCAGAACTAACCTGATCGCTCGCAGCTCCAAGACATTGATAGATATGTGGGCCTCCTGAGGGCCCCACCTCCCCCAGAACCCCCCCCCCAACCTGACAGACTGGCATCCGTGGTGACCATCTCCCAGGAAGGGGCAAGAAAGGATCTGCCCCCCCCCCAACAGGTTCCTTGAGTCCATCCACCACAAGAGGGACCCCCTGACCGGGGGGGGGGGGGGGGGGGGAGCACACAGACCCTGTCCAGGGACGCTGGGTCCTTGTCCCATACAGACAATAGGTGAAGTTGCAGAGGCCTCAAGTGGAACTGAGCATAAGGGACCGCTTCGAAGCACGCCACCATCAGGCCCACCAGCTGCATCCCCTGCCTGATGGAGGGATGGGGACAAGCTAGGAGGGACTGAGCCTATGCAATCAGATTGTCCACCTTCTGCTGAGGAAGGAAGATCTTTGCCTGAATTGTATCCAGATTCATTCCTAGGAATGGAGTTACCAAGGAAGGGGACAGTGAGGACTTGTTGATCACCCATCCAAATGACTCCAGAATGGGCACCACCAGCTGAGTATCCAACTCTGCCTGATGTAGAGACTGGGAAGTGAAGAGGATGTCGTCCAGATAGATGTCAGGGTGTCAGCGTACTTCCCTGAGTATAGACATCACGCCAGCCAGCACCTTGGTGAACACCCTGGGAGCTGAAGTAAGGCCGAAGGGCAAGGCCACAAATTGGTAATGTTGATCCATCAGAGCGAACCTGAGGGACTTTTGATGACCTGGGAACACAGGAATATGAATGTAAGCATCTTTGATGTCCACAGAAGTCATGAAATCCCCTTGGCTCAGGGAACTGATGGCAGAGCGCAGAGTCTCCATGCAAAAGCACCTGCCCCTGACAAAACCTGTTGAGAATCTTTAAGTCCAGGATGGGCCTGACAGAACCATACTTTTTTGGGTACTGTGAATAGGTTGGAATAAAAGCCCTTGCCTTTTTCCCTTAAAAGGCACCTGGCAGATGACCCCCAGCTCCAGGAGGCCTTGCACTGCTTGCACTAGCTCCTGAGCTGACACAGGGTCCTGAGGAATCCGGGACCTGATGAATCTTGGAGGGGGATCGGCAGCAAACTCCAACTTGTAACCGGAGGATGCTAACTCCTGAATTCACCGGTCTGAGACATGAATCCTGCAGACCTGAATGAAGTGCTGCAGCCGCCCCCCCACCCGGATGGGTGAGGGCGCCCCATCATGCCTGAAGGGGCTTGGGAGAGGATTTAGCTTTTGGGACCCCAAGAGGAGCCAGGACGTCCACGTCCTCTGCCTCTACCCCAGAAATCTCCCCGGGCCCCAGGGAAGGATACCCCCCTTCCCTGTCTTGCATCACGGTAAGGGGAGGAGAAGGAACCCTGACCCCTAAAGGGCCGAGGTTGCCGCCTGCGCTCGGGTTACCTGCCTCGCTTAGCAAGAAAGGTCCAGGCGGTCTCCAAACAGACGCAGTCCTTTAAAGGGAAAACCAGTGAGGGCCTTCTTGGCAGCATTGTCAGCGGCCCACTAGCGCAGCCAAACCGAGCGGCGCATAGCCACCACGAGGGCAGAAGTTCTGGCACACATTCTGGTGGTGTCATCCAATGCTGACAGGACAAATTTTACAAAAACATCATAACTAGAGAGTGCATTAAAACACCTCACAAGGCAAATCATCAGGGGCACTATCAAGCATATTTCTGATAAGGGTTCTAGTGGCCACAGCGGTAATAGCAGAGGCACAGACCGGGCGCAGCGCAAAGTCGTGGGAGGCCAGCTGGTTAATGCGCCGGTCCTCAGCATCCCGCAGGGTAGTAGAATCAGGGGAATGCAGACAGAGGTGTTAGATAGCCCTAGGATCAAGGCATCCACCTCGAGGAGGGGGATGACCAACATTTAACCACCTCAGCAGGAAAGGGATACCTCCTATCCCAAACCTTTGGAGCCCCGGGAAGTTTACTGGGGCGCTCCCATTCCTTGAGCACAAGGTTATGGAAATGTGCCTGCTCTGGAAATTCCAAATGTGATTTTGCTGTATGGAAAAGCTCCCCTTTTTGCCTGGGAGCCTCAACAGGGAGAGAGATAGACAGAACCTCAAGGTCTGGGTCAATAATCTGTCAGTGTCATCCGGGGCCCAGGGGTCAGAGCCAGAATAGTCATGACCCCTTGGTCTCTCATCAGATGAGCCTGAATCAGAAAAGAGCTCCCCTTAATCAGACGGGGTATAGCCACACAGATTCATAAACTCCTCAGTTCCCATAGGGAAAACAGTAACATTAGGCGTCAGGTGCCACTTCTTACCAGGGCCCTTACGCGCTAAAGACCTCCCAATAATCTGTTCAACACTAGCCAGTCTAGAAGACACATCAGGATGAGAATCCCCACTAGTATGCAACTCAACAGGAGTGAGATTTAAGCTTGGGGGAGTAGGTGAAGTGAAACGAGGTGCAGCCACTGGCAGGCCAGATTGCAATGCAAGCACCTGCTCAGCACAGGGTACACAGACCCGTGCCTTGTCAGCGTCAGCATGAGGCTGCCCACACGCTACACACAGCCGGTCTTGTCCCAAAGGGACCCCGGTAACCTATCCTGGGATGCCTCCATATGGTGATTATTAGGCACAATATGCCAGTAGGGATTTACGCTATAAGCAACCCTGGATGCCCCAATGACCCGCTAGGGAAGTGGGAGTAATTATACAAGGCCCAACTATCAATTACACCGGGCCGGGAGAAGCCAATTGCTTCACCCGTCTGAAAGACACAGTGGGAAGAAGGGGTGTCAGAACCAAACACACTACAATGAGTATAAAACCGCCCGCGTGGGCACTTAAGGACCGCGGTAAGTATAACCGCCACACGCACGCGCGACCTGACAAAATGGCGCCGAGAGTACCTCGAAGGGCGGGCCAGAGAGGGCCGTGATGCAGGGCCCGCCAAGCCAGGCCCCGCCCCTCCCCTCCCTCCGAAGAGCGCAAAGCCCACAGACAAGCAGCCAATGATAACGCAGAAGCGTCTGAGGTAATGCCGCCACCCGGCGCGGAACATCCAAATGAAGGAAAAGACGCGTGCGGCGGCGGCATTTGCAATAGTAAAAAAGACAAGTCAGCGCGGCGGCAGACACCACATATACTAGTCAAAAGACATGACAAAACGCTGTATGCACGAATCACGCTACACGCTCACCCACACCCCCCCCCTTCTTTCCCTCCTGAAGGCTACAGGGAGAATGAGGGAGGATGGCGGCCCTCTGTACAGGACCCACCGCTACACGGGGCATGGGGCAATAATGCGGGAGGGGCATCCATAAAGGCTCACCATCAGCCTATACCGCCTACCCTTTGGTGGGGGGATTGCGGTGGAGCAGCGCTCCTTAAGCACACATGGTGCTGACTACCTTCACCCGACCAGCGCAGCGCAGGCTGGGAGGCACATCACACGAGGAACGGGTGGGAATAGTCCAACAGGGCCGCAGGCTAATAGCCCCGCTCACCTGCGAGAGAGTGATAATTTCATGTCTTCGCAGTAAGCACTGCAGAGAAATCTGGGGATTTGTGGGAGGTCCCGGGAATTTGAGGGGCCGGGAGGAGCCTGGAGCAGTATGTACTGTATACTAAGAATATTCTGGTGTTGATGCTATGTGGCTGACATTTTTACCTATTTAGAACCATATAAAACCCTCACCACCTGCCAGCAAGCAGGAGACTTGCCAACCCCCCCTGCCCCATTACCTGCATCCCCAAAGGCCAGGGGGTGCAGAAGAGCCCGGGGCTGACCACTCGGCCTGCATGATGTGATCTACCAGCACGCTTGGCTGGTTTTGCTGGAGAAGGGGGACCCCACGCAATTTTTTTTAATTTTAAAGGGTTTAAACTCACCTGTGGCTGCATACCCAGCATCTCAGTAGCTAGGCTTGCGAGCAAGCGGCAAGAAACCAGGGGATAAGACCGTCGTCATCTGGCATTCTTGAGATCAGCCAATTTGCAGTCTCAAAAGTGGCAGAGGGTATGACTTCAGGGGTGGAAAAACACTTGGGCATCACCCAAAGTACCATTTCCAGCTGATAAATGTTATAATAAGATGATTAGTGTTGGCAGTGGTGTGTTTTCTATTTTGCCTTCTTATTGCTCTTGTAACAGGATAGTCCCCTGGCTAGGGGTGCACATGGGAGGAGGGCCCTGGAGAATGGGGATGCTCTGGGTGGGGTGAATTGTGTTAGAATGGGGATTTATTAAGAAGTGTATAGTTTAGATTTAAATACTTAGGTAGGCCACTACAGGCCCCCATAGGATAAGAATAAATAGTGTAGTGTAGTACTTAGGTTTAACCATTAGAGGACAGTAGAGGGTTAGACTATAAAAGGGGGAGCTGAGGATATTCTAGAGAGTTCCAGTTCCAGATGACACAGGAATAGAGTCCTGGAGAGAAGCCACTATGTAAAGCCAAGTTCCTGATCCGTGGTGTGCCAAGGTCCAGCTTGACCTGTGAGAAGGCGAGGGGCAGGTGGAGTGCGCTCCATTAAGTGTAGCTGCTGGAGATCTTGTGGAGTGCATGCTCAGAGAGGAAGGCCCTAGTGTCTGGGATCCCAGGAGAAAGGTACAGCAGACCGGCTGGGACCTTGGAAGTGGGGGGTCTCCGAGCGCTGCAAGATGAGATCCCTGCTGAGTGGCATTGAAGAAAACGTAGGCCCTAGTGCTCCTTTTTTAGGAAGGAGAAAGAACAGGAGGCGGCACCATTGATATCTGCTGGAGAAGAAACTGTTTTGTTCGGTTGTATAAGAACGTGC
Source organism: Gastrophryne carolinensis (assembly GCA_027917425.1). Classification (NCBI taxonomy): domain Eukaryota; kingdom Metazoa; phylum Chordata; class Amphibia; order Anura; family Microhylidae; genus Gastrophryne; species Gastrophryne carolinensis. The sequence continues at coordinate 199,318,525 of CM051235.1, forward strand.
TGGAGAGTGAAGTGTTTAATAAAGAAGGGGCATCCCATAAAGGGTACTGTGTGCTGTCTGCTGTGGTCTGGAGGATTGTGGTGACCATCATTCCATGGACCGAGTCTGTGCCTTTTTGGCAGCCTAATGTCTGTTGGCTTAGTTGGTTAGTGTTTATTTTAAAGCAGACTCAAACCCAGGATTTTTTCCACTTTACAGGTAGATCCTGGTTTGGGATTCCTCTGGGTCCTCTTACCTCACTTCCCGCTCCCCTGGCACAGTTGCTCCCCAATTTAATTGGACCATAAACCCAGTTTAAGTGTCTTAATGACACCAGGGCTGGGTTGTTGCTCGGATTCATTTCTGCGGCACATGAGCGGGCCTCCTCCTCATATCTGAATGGCTGACATCAGCTGCATGCAAGAGGGGGGTCGCCAGTGGGAGGAGCCTGGCACTCCATTCATGATGGTAAACAGAGAGAGACCACTACCATATTATACTTTAAAATTTGATCCAGTTGCAAGGGCCCTCCTGTCATGTGTCTAGACTTCTTTTGCATCTTCTATTGCAGTCTAAGCATCAGCGGTATTATTTCACCCTTAAAGTACCAATGCAGGGTTTGTGATCTTACTACAGAATAAAATGTCTTACATTTCTCCAGCAACCTATCATGCATAACAGACATTGCTACTTCTTCACTTGTGTGAGCACAAGCAATGCAATTCATGAACCAGTGTGTCTAAAGACAGTGCAATAACTTAACTTGCTTGCACACACACAATGAAAAATGCTTTACCTGCCTGCACAGTGTTACTGTTCAGCTGAGGGGTTTTAGGTAGAGACCTGCTGGATTGTAGCTCTCCCAATGCAATAGGGATTCCAATTGGCCAACAACTCTTTAAATAGGCTGGTTCATGAATTGCATTGCTTGTGCACACACAATGCCTGCACAAGCTCTTGTATGCTTAGTAATGTTAGGGATGGGGAATAAATTGGACGGTGTTGTAGTGGCTGCCTTGCTTTTACATTCATTGCAATCTGTGTTCGCGAACAGTCCAAGCTTTTAACATGTGTTAGATAGCTTTTTCAATAGTATGAATGTGGAGAGCGTTACATTTCTTTTTTTGTCTATGGTGTATGGTCACACCCCTCTAGCACCTCCTTTGTCATATAGTCTGGATGAGCACATACCACCTTCCTTTTTGCTGTTAAAAATATTTTTTGTAAATAAAGTACATCAAATATTTGTTTCTGTGGTCCATCATACAATAGCATTTAAGTTTCACAAATGTTTTAGGATATTTTCCTTTAAGGCAACAGAACGCAGACAACCCAAGTTTGAGAAAAGCATACTTTGCTTTATTGTTTTTTTTACATTTTTATTGTTGAAATCAGAATTCTTCCAGATAAGTGCTAGTACAATCACATTGTTTAAAGAAGGGAAAGAAATAAATGGGAAACGGGAGGTATGAGGATAGTGATGATGGTGGGAATAGGTGGTGATAGAGGTCTCCAAATCTGTCAAAAAGCTGGGTGAAAGCATGGGTTGGGGGGGGGGGAGCTGTCCATACAGGGTCAGTTTAAAACCTCTCTTAATAGAGTTTCTTGGAAAAAAAACCCCAGGCCCAGATTCATCAAGTACTAATCCGAGAAAGTGTGTAAAACTGGTGCAGTGGGCCATGTCAACCAGTGAAGTTCCTGGGTTCGATTTATAGGACCTCTATCACAAAAAGAGTCTAATCTAAAAATCCATATAAACATGCTAGATGGCAATTTGCTTATATAGCCTATACAAAAAAAAACCCTGCAAATCTTGTTTTTCTTTATAATAAAAGGCCAGAAATCCGTGTTTTTGAACATACCATTCAATTTTTACAGGGGGCGATCTGCTTACCTTTAATTTGTCTCCTGAGCTGCGCATAAGAAATAACCATGTCAAAATGTACCCAAACCATTGCATAATTGGTGCAATCAGGTGCATCTACACACATGTAAAAAAAAAAAAAATGTCAAAGCAATAAGCGGTTATTCCAGCACAGGCAGATTTCAGTGGACCTCCCCTGTAAAAACAGAATAGCACATGCACAAATCACCCCTTATCCTTAATCCTTCCAATAAAATGGCTGGATTTACTTCTTGATGTTTATTATTTATTTATCAATAAACCCTCATCTTATCAAACATTCAGTTTTATTTGTAATAGAGCGCCTTTAAGCAACCCAACGGCTTGCTTTCGGCAACAGCTCCACTTTTTCATTTCCAAGACCTCAATATATCGGGGAAATACTAACTACATGCTTATCGTGGAACAAAACCCAACTGGGCCAGACTTGGAATCAAAAAGATTCCAGGATCAGCTGCTGGCCTTCCCTTAGGGCCTCCCAATCCAGCATGCCCTGCTTTCTGAACACCCTCTCCCTCGGGCACTGCAACGCTCACCACCTTCCCGACTCTCTAGCTGATGTAGCAGCTGAGGCCACTCGAGCCCACTGTTGCCAAGAGCAGAGCATTAAATAAGCACAGCAAATAGCTCCAATTGGATGAGAGCTTGGGCATGCATCTTAGGACCAGGGAAAGTTACGTTTTTCTGGGCGATCTGGGGGGTTTCACACAGTGGGGAATGCCACCGGGGCAGGGAACAAAACCAGAGTGTCAAAATCCGGGGTTTTGTTCCACTTTAAAGGACATCGATAATTAAAAAACCTGTTAAAATAAAATGCTAATATAGAATAGGATACATAAAAGTAAACATTTGCATAGCATACTTTATCCCAAAAAGAATATTTCGCACTGAAATATTTTCTCCACTTGGTTTGTAAAAACAATTGCTTTTAATATCCCGGGTTTTGATCTATCCCCCAGGGGCATCCTGGGTTTGAAATGCCCTGCTGCATAAAACCCCACCAGTTGGCCGTTATTCTTACCTATCCAATGAGCCCACAGTGCATGCGCACAGTGGAGGGATGCTGATGGAGTGTGTGGCTAGACTTCCATTCAGTTTCTCCAGCCATACAGCAATATGTGGGGTCAGTGAAACAGATTCACGGAGAGATGCATATGCATTGTGGGCTTGTTGGAAAGCTAAAAGAGGGCGACTGGTAAGTTTTCATGCAGCGGAGCATCCCAAATTAGGACGCCCCAGGGGGATGGATAAAAAGGAAAGTGAAATCCTGGGTTTTTGTCCACTTTAAGCAACCTGACCTCTAGCTTTGGGAAAATGCTTCACTTGTGATTCAGAGAATCACCTTAATATTTTAGGTCACCACATTGGATGTGCTTTTATTGAAGGCAGCAAACCTCTCTAGGAAGAGGAATTCCAAAAAGATTACATCTAGTGTGAAGAAACAACTTTGCTCAAACATTTATTCTCTTATTTCGGGCAATAGCAATATGGAATTGGATGGTGCTGCTGGAGACCATGGTCTCCTGTTGGCTCTGTCCAGAATGAGCCTGTGATCACCTCTTACAAAGTAACAGGAAGCTTGGCAGCCGCTGGATGGCATGTTTACCACTATTCCTGAGACCATTAATGGTCACATGGAAAGTGCAAGCAGCACAGGAGTGTGCAAATCTGTGGATAGTTGTGTCTGATTTTTGATGTCCTTTTAAAATTTAGATTAAGAAGCATTCCAAACTGAAATGCTCTGGGGTGGGAGTATAACAATAGTCATATTTGACTGGAGGTCTGCTTTAAGCTTCGGAACCTTGTATAGCAATATAAAATTGTTCCCAAAGTTCAGGTATGAGATTTTTGTAATTCTTCCCATCCAAGCCATAAAAAAAAAAAGCTAACTGACATTGCCCATGCAGCCAGCACGTCCTGCTGGTGCTCCTGATAGTAGTTTCAGATCAGTATCCTGCGTCGCCATTGGCCCAGCAACTTAAACTGATGGCGATGAGCATGCTTTGGCTGCCAATTTGTGCGACCACCGCCAGAAGTGCCAAAAAGGTGGGCCTTTTATTGGACAGGCCTACAAATCCTTGCTGGCACACGCTGGCCTTAGCGGCCCATTCTTTTGCTACTGGCAGCGGCGTTACAGGTGGCGGAATTTGGTCTACAGACAGCTTATTTCTATATAAAGAAATGGGGTATATTCCAACCAGTGAACGTAATGGCTGCCAAAAGGACTTGTTGAAATCTTGCACCAAACCAATATTCTATATTACATCAAATTTAAAGTGGACCAACACCCAGGATTTTCACTATCCTGGGTGTTGGTCCACTTCCGCGGGGCACCCCGATCGGCCGCTGTGTGAAACCCCTCAGAAAGCCCCCAAAACTCACCTGACCCCACTCCCACGTGACTCGCTCCACCAATCACCGTCGACGGACAAGGTGAGAGCGCCCGCCACCGCCCCCTCTCGCGCATCCCTCTTACAGGGAGCCCGCCTGCGCCGGCCATTCACAAACGGCAGGTGCGCGCCCTGCTAGAGGGATGCTAGAGGGATGCGCGAGAGGCGCATGCGCCATTGGAACGAGGAACAGGTAGGCTGTGCGGGCGTCCTGGGGGGTTTCACACAGCGATCGGGGGTGCCCCGCAGGCAGGAAGCTGATCGGCCCGGGAATCTTATAGATTCCCGGGCCGATCAGCGGTGGGTGTTGGTCCACTTTAAATCTTTCCATGCACCAGCATGAGGACCAATAGTTATTGGAGTGCTTTAAAGTAACACTAATAATGGCATGTTGTCCTATTGTCTGTTTGTAAAAAGACCTAAGTTAAAAGTTTCTAAGTTACTTGTAAAAGTATTAGAGCATTGGAGATGCAGATAGAAAAATGAGGAGAAACAGTGATGCGATGTAAGCACATGGTGTGCTTTGCATATATAATCATAGTAAAAAAAAAATGAGTTCATTGTTGTACATCTAGTTATGCCCACACAGTGTGACCAGAAAAAGAGAGTGAGAGATGCTGCAGGCTAAGAGCGTCTCCAGCCTACCAGCACATAGTGTGACCAGAGAGGACAGCGGGGTTTCATAGCTGAAGAGAGGCAGCTAATCAGGCTGTCTGAGAAGGGAGTCGGGGGGGGGGGGGGGGGGGGGGCCTTTCCGTTCTTAGTCCACTGAAGCTTGATTGAAGGACCAGGTCGGGAAACGCGATTTCCTCACTAAGTAAACAGACAGGGAGGGACTCAATGTAATTGACTTGCCAATCATTTTAAACTGGATCAACATCCATTTTACAAAATATGGGTGTTGGTCAACTGTGCCCCCCTTCAATTTAGCACTGCAAAGCGGAATCCCAAGCACGGGAGATGTGATAGCCAGCGGCCAACTGCAGGAGTTTTCAAGTAAGGTTTGTGCACTTTACAATGCTCGATCGAGGGGGGTTCAGGCAATCGGGGTGCCCCCCTCCCCCGCAGTAGACCAACCATGTTTTGTAAAATGGGTGTTGGTCAGGTTTAAGTACAGTGACCTGAAAAACATACACCCTGGGTACAGAAACTGCCAATGCCTCTAACCCTTTATTTCAATTACTGACAAGAGTCCTTTTGAACTCCTTGCCCATTCAGGTTACTGCTGGTCATGATTGAAGAATGGTGTTCCGCCAAGCATAGAAGCCCAGGTTGTCCTCCATGCCTGAAATTGCTTAAACAAAAGTATAGGCACAAACCCCTTCTTTTGGCAGAAGACCGAGGTGGGGAAGCAGAGCATGCTGGGATAGGGCCCTGCTGCACTACCGAATGGGTGATTCATAGGAGCCAATGGGTCCCTAAAGGGTAGGAACATGTCTAATACTCCTAGTGATAATTATGGGCCAGACAAGGCCTTAGGAGGGGCACCACCAATCAATTTGCAGGCCTCCATTTACATGCCCCATCATGTGGAAAGGAAGCAAGTTGTCTGGAAAATTGACTGGCTGAGTTTGGGGTGTTGTGGGAGAAATGCTAGTCAGGCAATACAGTAGACCTAATTGAAAGACATGGCTGATGAATGGCAACAGAGATTTGCCCTGTGGGGCAGATCTATATAAATACATAGAGCAAATGTAAGCATGGTAAAGCTTTCTAAAATAGAATAATCCATTAACTACTACATACACACTGTACACTGCATATATACACAACCAAGTCAACCTCCTTAGATGGTTTTGGGACAGATAGTAAGGCAAGTGGGGTGGGGCATTTAATAGACAAAGTGCAGACAGCAGCAAGAATAATGCATGAATAAGAACCTCCCTCCCAATTATGGGCTTTGTTATAGCGTAAAGACATTGCCAGTTCCCGTAGCTGCATTAAAGTAAAACATGAACATGTCTGGAACATGAATTTCTATACACAGACCTCTGGAAGAGTTTTAAGGTGATGGACTCCCTAAAAGGGAGCAACCTTGTTAAGTAGATCAGCGTCCATATGGAGGTCTGGATCTGGATTTTGTTCAACTTACTCTCTAACTTCTGCTGTTTATTACCCCAGTACCCCTACCCCAGTTGAAGACATTACAAACCAGAGGGAGCTACACTGTGGTAACCCAAACATGTTGGTGTAACTGCAGAAGGTAAGTAATGCGGTGATTCAGGTTTAGCTGGGCATTTGAGGCACTCTATTTTAAAGAGCTAGTTGAGATACCAAACTCCATCTTAAGGCAATGCATATGATGTGGTCGGTTACAGCACAAGGCCAAAATTTGCTGGATTTTGCTAAATCCCTGGATTGAATCTCCCTCCAGAAAGGGTTCCTATAGGAATGTGGCCACGTTAAACCAAGCACTAAATGCAGTTCCCACTCAACAAAGCCACATCACTAAAGAGGGAAACCCGATTCCCACAATCTGAAAGGGAGATGGCTTCAGAGCAGTGTAATCATGGCTAACAATATGACTGCAACTGACATGGACAACTTGATGAGAGTACAACTAGGTGGTCCCCTTCTTAGATGTCTAAAACATCAGGGGTAGGACTCCTATTAGAAACTATGCAAGCTGTGTAGCTGATTTGTCACCACTTCAAATAATCAACTACTTGAAGGCTGTTAACAGCTGTTAAGGCAGTATTTCCCCAACTTTAGTGTAGTGTAATCTAAATATCTTTATGTGTTACCAGCACTGAAACACAGACAATCCCTTAGGTCCCAGTAACACCCATAGTTGCCCAACGCTTTCAGACTTCTTGTCCTCATTTCAGCTTTTGTGAAGCCATAAACCTTTTTACACTCATGTTTAGACACAGAGCTACTTGTAACACAATTGGCAGCTACAAGAGACCGCAAATATATTTAAGAGGCTTTCCATCAATTTTGATTTGGTTTTAACACTTACCCTACATTTTGACTGGAACTGGGCTTTGAAGCAATGGTCCAGGCTGTCCAGGGTGGATTTTTAAATTTAGCCACTTCCAGAGAGCAGGACTGGAAAAACGCTAGGACTCTGGAAGCCACTGGTTTCCAAAATGTATGTTCAAATCACTGGACTACATAATTGTTGCTTGTGGTTTATAACATTTATTTAGGATAACCTATATGATACATAAAATACTATGTCAGCCTCATCTGGGCATTATTACTCTCTTTAGTTACAAGACCGAACATGGAGCCTGAAGAGCCACCTGGTGTTACACAAACCTCCAGATCAATATTCTGGCATATTACAAAGCAAGTGCTAGGACATTCAGGCTTCTCTAGATTTGGATCATCTATAAGGGGGCAAGCTAAGCTTATCCTCAGATTCTGAAGTGACTGAGGGAGCAGATAAAACTCTGAACAAGCTACCCACGCAACATAATTACATTTTAATATTTTCCGTTTTTGTTTTTTTTTTTTAGGAGTGAGCTCAGGATATAAGGCCTTGGTGCTCAAAAGCTTAACTAAGGAAAATTAGCAATGCCCCAAATAGGAACATATGCCAGCTCAGGGTCAAAGGTGGGCAAGCAGCAAGTAGCTACCACCATAACAATGGTGGGCGATTAGATACCCCTGTACCAAGTTACCTCAGTATATGCACAAGGCAAAAAAAATATCGGACTGCATACAATACACAGGACTATCCACTGCTGGAGTTGTCAGGTGGAGAACCAACTGCCCCTGAAAGAAAAGAATCCTTGCATCCAGGCCTGCAGTAGTGGCAGGAGTTAAACCAGACCTATATACTCCTTGGCAACTATGTGGAACCTACCCTTTCCTGCAATCCTTAAGGTGGAACTTTAGTCTAGAGTTGATTTGAACCCCCCCATACACTGGTGCGGAGGCTGGAATGGGGGGCGGTTTGATGGGGTTACAAAGAAAGAGAAACCTTTACCTGACCCTCGGGCCAGTGCTGCTCCTCCGGTGCTCCAGATCAATATAGAGCCGCATCCCCCGGCTCCCTGCGTACTCCCGTCCATTCTAGTAAATGAGAAGCAGTAGGGTAGCATGACGCGGGGTCAACTTTGGACTAAAGTTCTGCTTTGGGCCCATAATGCTAACATACTTAAAGACAAATCAGACTTACAGAGAGCAGTCTATTGTACTTTGGTAAGGCCCAGAGTCTGTTATCTCCATGCAGCTCCAGTTTCTGATCTCAAGGTGGGCATGTGAGGAGTATGAGCCCAGACTGAGGTACCCATAAGTTTATGTGTGCCTGGTCTTGTACTCCATTCCATTGTACATGGCAGGGGATAGAGAAGCCAGAGAGTGCAGGAAGCATGTTGAGCTCATTGGGACAACAGACTCCAAGGACAGCAACAGGAGCGGTGACAGGTAAACAAGGGGAGGATTTGGGGTTTGATGGAAAAAATACAATTCTGTGAAATACTCACCTGTAGAATTGGTATTATAAGTATACAGTACGTCCTGCTCCAGATAGATTACTCACACTTGGTTATCCTCCGCCAGATGGCGCTGCACTGCAAAGACATGCAAAAACAGGCTCCTCCCGGCCCCTCAAATACCCGGGGACCTCCCACAAATCCCCAGCATTGAAAAGCAGTGAAAAAAAAGCCGGGAGAATTTAACCACCCAAAAACTGGTAACCATAACAATCACCATACAGAGGATCCAGAATAATGCAACAACAGGGTGGGGTGGAGCAGGACGTACTGTATACTTATAATACCAATTCTACAGGTGAGTATTTCACAGAATTGTATTATTCTTAGTATACAGTACGTCCTGCTCCAGATAGATTACTTACACTTGGGACATCCAATAGCAGTGTCCGTAAGGTAGGGTGGGATCCCCCAGTAAAAAGGTAACCGCAGACAGTTTAAACCACTGCCGCCTGCAAAACCTTGAGGCCAAAAACAGCAACAGCTGAGGCCTTAACATCGACCTTGTAAAACTTTGAAAAGGTATGAATAAAAGACCAAGTAGCGGCCTTGCCCACTGGTGCAATAGAAGCCTGGTGATGGAAGGCCCAAGGGGGCACCAATAGCACAAGAAGAAGGGCAATAAAGCGAAGGGAGGATTCTTCCTCCTAGCAGAGCAGGCCTGACGAATCCACATGCAGATAGTAGACTTGGCAGAAGCCAAAAACCCTTCCTAGGACCGGAAGGGACCACAAGAAGAGCATCAGTGTTCTTGAAAGGTGCAGTAGCCACCAGATAGTACTTCAGACACCTAACCACATCCAAAGAATGCAAAACCCTCTCCTTAGCATTACTAGGATTAGGGCACAATGAAGGAAGAACAATGTCCTGATTCAAATGAAAGGCAGACACTACCTTAGGCAGAAAGTCAGGTTTGAAACGAAACACCACCTTGTCCTGGTGTCTTTCAAAGTAGGGGGGCTGAATGGACAGCACCGCCAACAAGACACACGCCTGACAGAAGTGATAGCTACCAGAAACACGACCGTGAGTGTAAGAATAGCCAAGGCAGCAACCTGCACAGGTTCAAAGGGAGCACCCTACAAGACAGGCAAGACCATTTTGAAATCCCAAAAACAGGGACCATAGGTTGTAGAGGGGAACGCACAAGAGCAACCCCTAAAGGCAGTCTTAATCAAGGAAAGCAGAACAGGAGACTTCTGAAAGAAGACAGACAGGGTAGAAACCTGACCCTTCAAGGTACTGAGTTAGAGACAGACTCTAACCCATGCAGTAAAACTCCAGATCCCTGGGAACTGAGAACACCCAACAGGGAAGAGACCAAAACTCAACCAGTCAAGGAAGGTACGCCATACCATATAACAGATAGAAGAAGAAATCATCTTCCTAGCCTTCACCATGGACTCAACCAACGAGGTAGATGACCATTCTCCATCAAGATGCAGAATTCAGCAGTCAGGCCGTCAAGGCCAGAGTTAGTAAATAGGATGGCGTAAGTGGTCCTAAGTGAGCAGATCTGGCAATCCAGGCAGAAAGCACGGATCTACTGCCATCTGCACTGCGTCTGCGAACCACACTCTTCCTGGCCACCTGAGGCCACCAGAACAACTGGCACCCCTTTCAGAGCAATCCTGCGCATAACCCTGCCAAGCAGGGGGAATGTAGAAGATATACAGAAACTGAATGTCCCGCCGTGACAGTACTAAGGCATCCATGGGCACAGCCAGAGGATCCGGGTACAGGGAGACAAAGGCCGGGAGTTTGCGATTGTGACGGAAGGCAAACCGATCCACATAGGTTGGCCCCAACGGTGATACAGAGATTGGAACACCCTGTTGCCCCCCCCCCCCCCCCCCGGAATGTATACCGCTGAAAGGCAAGTAACATTGGCCTCCACCAGATCAGAATCAGAGACACTTCCTGGAGGACCCTCTTGGACCGGGTCCCTCCCTGATGATTAATGTAGGCAACTGCCATCAGAGTGACCATGCGCACCCGAGCAGGCAGGCCCTGAAATGAGCAGTCCAACAAATCAGGACTAACCTGATCGCTCACAGCTGCAAGACGTTGATAGGTGAATAGGCCTCCTAAGGTCCCCACCTCCCCTGGAACCGCAGGGCCCTCCTCACCAGGGGGGGAAGACACCCAGACCCTGTCCAGGGACGCTGGGTCCTTGTCCCGTACAGACAATAGGGGAAGTTGCAGACGCCCCAAGAGGAACTGAGCACAAAGGGCCGCTGCGAAGCATGCCACCCTCGGGCCCATCAGCTGTATCCTCTGCCTTGGTGAAGGAACGGGGACAGCTAGGAGAAACTGAACTTGTGCAAGCAGATATCCACCTTCTGCTGAGGAAGGAATATCCTTGCCTGAACAGTGTCCAGATTCATTCCTAGGAATGAAATTACCAAAGAAGGGGACAGCGAGAACTTGGTGGTGGCTGATCACCCGTCCAGATGACTCTAGGATGGGCACCCCCAGCTGAATATCCAACTATGCCCGATGTAGAGGCTGGGAAGTGATGAGGACGTCCAGGTAGTGCAGCACGCGGATGCCCCTTGGCCTCATCAGAGACATCACCCCAACCAGCACCTTGGTGAGCACTCTGGGAGCTGAAGAGAGGCCAGATGGCAAGGCCACAAATTGGAAGTGTTGATCCTCCAACGCGGATCTAAGGAATCCTGGTGTCCTGAAAACACAAGGATGTGAAAGTAAGCATCTTTGATATCCACAAACGGCATGAAGCCCACGGTTCTCAAGGAGAAAATGGCCGAGCGCAGAGTTTCCATGAGGAAGGCCCCTGTACTTGACGAATTGCTGAAGATCTGCAAATCCAGAATGGACCAGACTGACCCCTCTGTTTTGGGAGCTGTGAAAGGGTTAGTGTAGGGTCCCTTGCCTCTGTCTGTTAAGGGAAATCTGCAAATGACCCCCAGACCCAGCAGGCCTAGCACGGCCTGCGCCAGCACCTGAGTAGAAACAGGGACCAGGAGTACCAGGGACCAGATAATCTTAGGGAATGCCGCACAGCAAACACCATCTTGTAGTCGGAGGACACTACCTCCTAAATCCACCCGTCTGAGGCGTGATGCCTCCAGACTTAAGCAAGGTGCCGCAGCCGTCCCCTCACCCGGGCGGATGAGGGCGCCCCATCATGCTTGAGGGGACTTGGGAGAGGATTTGGGCATAGCCCCCCCCAGAGGAGCCAGGGTGTTGTCTTCTGCTCCTGGGACAGGGAGATGCGCGAGCCCCCGCAAAGGACACCCCTGGTTCCTGTTTAACACCATGGTGGGGGGTGGAAGGGGGGCCCTGGCCTCGAAGGGCCTGAGACAGCCATCTGCACTGGGGTAACTTAGCTCTCCTACCAAACAGGTCAGGGCGGGCCCCAAACAGACGTAACCCCTTAAAGGGGAGCCCAGTAAGGGCCTTCTTCGCAGCGTTGTCAGCACCCCACTGTCACAGCCAGACCAAGCGACGTATAGCCACCACAAGGGCAGAAGTTCTTGCACACATTCTGATGGTGTCATCCAATGCTACTAGAACAAATTTAATAAACAGGTCACAACTGGAGAGTGCATTAAACACCTCACAAGGAAGATCATCAGAGGCACTATCAAGCATATTTCTGATGAGGTTTCTAGTGGCCACAGCAGTAATACGGTATGGGAGCGCCCCCCTCCTTGCCTGGGAGCCTCACCAGGGAGAGAGATAGACAGAACCTCAAAGATCTGGGTCAATAATCTGTCCGTGTCATCCGGGGCCCAGGGGTCAGAGCCAGAATCGTCATGACCCCCTGGTCTTTCATCAGATGAGCCCGAGTCAGAAAAGAGCTCTCCTTCATCAGAAGGGGTATAGCGGCACAGATTCATAAACTCCTGAGATCCCATAAGAAAAACAGTATCATAAGGCGTAAGGTGCCGCTTCTTACCAGGGCCCTTACGCGCTAAGGACCTCGCAATAATCATTTCAGCAGTAGGTAGGTAATCTAGAAGACACAACGGGCTGAGAATCCCCACTTGTATGCGACTCAGCAGAAGTGAGATTTAAGCTTGGGGGAGAAGGTGAAGTGAAGCGAGGTGCAGCCGCTGGCATGACAGACCGCAAAACCAGCGCTTGCTCGGCACAGGGTACACAGACCCATGCCATGTCAGCATCAGCATGAGGTTGTCCACACGCTACACACAGCTGGGCTTGTCCCAAAGGAACCCCGGTCCCATAATCCTGGGAAGCCTCCATATGGTGATTATTAGGCACAGTATGCCAGTAGGGATTGACGCTATGAAGCAACCCTGGATGCCCCAATGACCCGCTAGGGAAGTGGGAGTAATTATACTGGGCCCAACTGGCAATTACACAGGGCCGGGAGAAGCCACTGGATTCTCCCGTCTGAAAGACATAATGAGAATAAGGGGTGTCAGAACCATGCACAGTAAGCAAGAAGCATAAAAATCGCCCGCGAGGGCACTTACATACCGCAGAAGGGGGGACCGTTACCCACTCGCGCGCGCACCTACATCAGAATGGCGCCAAACGAACCTCGAAGGGCGGGCCAAAGCGGGTCGTGACACGGAGTGCACTAAGCCAGGTCCCCGCCCCCCCGAAGAGCGCGAAGCTCTAAGACAGCAACCAATGATGTCTTGAAGATCGAAGTGTATGGCACACTTAGAATAGATGACTTGCCAATGATGACACCAGAGCGCCTGAGGCGACGCCGCTGCCCGGCGCAGAACATCGAAGGAAGGAAAAAGCGCGCGCGGCGGCGGCAGTTACACAAGTAAAAATACAAATCATTGCGGCGGCTGACACCCCATATACAAGTCCAAGGACATTGCAAAGGCCTTATGCATGTAATCACAATACACTGGCACCAGACACACCCCCCCCATTCTTTCCCCCCGAGCTATGGGGGGAACGAGGGAGGATGGCGGGCCTTTGTACAGAGCCCACCGCTACACGGGGCAGTAATGCGGGAGGGGCATCCCATAAAGGCTCACCATCAGCCTATACCGCCTACCCTTTTGTGAGGGACTGCGGTGGAGCATGGCTCCCTAAGCACGCATGGTGCTGCCTACCTTCACCCGACCAGCGCAGCCCAGGCTGGGAGGCACATCATCACAAGGGACGGGTGGGAATAGTCCAACAGGGCCGCAGGCTTTAATAGCCCCGCTCACCTGCGAGAGAGTGATACTTCATGTCTTCGCAGTAAGCACTGCAGAGAAAATCTGGGGATTTGTGGGAGGTCCCCGGGTATTTGAGGGGCCGGGAGGAGCCTGTTTTTGCATGTCTCTGCAGTGCAGCGCCATCTGGCGGAGGATAACCCAAGTGTAAGTAATCTATATGGAGCAGGACGTACTGTATACTAAGAATAGGAAAGTCCACCAAATTGTATAGACCTTCCCCTTGAACTACTGCTTGTGCCGGGGAACCCCAATGGTCTAAAAGCACTTGCAGCAGCCACACCTTTGTTTTTTTAACAGAAGAATGGCTCTGCGGCACAATAATGTTTTTGGGTTCCCCATCGAACAGCTCAGCATGAAGATAAAATATGGGTTACCTCTGGGCTACCACTGCCAGATCTAGCATCTGGGACTGGATTGGTACCCCCATATGGGTCACTGGAAACCAAAGCATCAGCTTAGAATCCCTATATTATGTGCTGATAGTGCTGGGGGCACCAATAAATTACCTGTAACATGAAATTCCAGTGACCAAAAGAGACTACAAAAAGGGGTTCAGAAACCAGGAGAAAAAAATTAAAAAGCCCCAGTCCTAGCCCAGCCTGGACTTGGCTTTAAGACACAGAGACAGTCCCAAACTTTTCTACAGCCATTGGCTTTGTAGAAGGGGCTTTGGGCAGGCTGTGTGCAGCACAGTCACCATAGAGAATCCAGCCTTTCTACAGCCATCGAGGACATTATCTGCTTATTTTTGTGGAAGCGTTTTTTAGTACTGGGATAGAAGAGATTTGTGAACATGCAATATTATGTGTTTTGAATTACAGGCATACCTAAGTGCCTGTAGCCAATTTACTCATACGCCTAGTCAGACATGGGACAAAAGCTTTACGAGCTTCTCCAATTTTTAAAACAGCAGAAGCTTTAAGGCTCTCATCCTGCAGCAACTCACAACGCACAAAACATCTGCTTAGATTTCAGCTGGATCAACTTAGAACCTATTACATAATGGGGGAAAAAATACACGTGTACAAAAAAAAACTATAATACAATAAAATAAAATGATTGGGGATTTCAAAAGCTATGGCGCCATTAAATAAAAACAAAAAGTAGGGGAAAGGAAACGATTTAAAACCATTTTTAAGAAACAAGTGAGGCAAATCCACTGCTCTGTGTCAGATACAAAATAAAAGCAGGGACAAAAGATCACAACAACCTTTCCCAACTATATGTCCGCGTGATGAAACGGAGGAGGAATGGGGTGTTCGCAAAAGGTGAAAAGTTAAAGATGCTCCAGTCCAGAGGAGTCCATTCAGCAAGATGTAAAATCTGAAGAACGGGGAGATACAGGTAGTCTTTCCCCCACCCCACTCTTCCGGGAAATTATGGTCCATGTGTCCACGTGATTGCGGAGGAAACAGTGGGAGGCTCTCGGGTAAGGAAGAATCCGATGGGATAAGGAAGAACAGGTAAGGATGGGAGGCGATAAGAACTAGTCGGTATTTACAAAATCAAAATTTAAAAAGGAGCTTCCGTCTTAGGCTGCACTCTCCTCCATTTTCACCACTGTGGGCTTGATAGCCCCTGTCCGGACTGGCTTCATCTGGCTTTCTGAGGGCTGCTCGGAAAGTTTCGAAGAGCCCAGGCCACATTTGCTGTCATCGGTTCTTGGTTTTACCTGTCATTAAAAAAAAAAAAAAAAAAAAAAGTCAGACTACCTCAAGTATGATCTTACTATCCAGGTGGGGTTCATATGAGAAAGGAATTGTAATCTGCTGATCTACCACTCGGGTTCATTTCTAACATTTCCCAGTGTACCTCCCCAATTCTCAAAAAACGGAGCCAGAAGAGATTGTTTTACGTTACGTAATGTTCTAGTGCACCGTTGCTCAACCTGCAGTACATGTACCCCAGAGGGTACATGCCACAGCGTGAAGGGGTACACAGACATGTTCAGAGGTGCACCATCATGGTGGGTCTTATGGTTTTTGTATTTAAAAGTAAAAATGTATTACTGTTAAAAATTAAAAAGTGTTACAAGGCCTGTGACCTACTTATTTTGCTAACATTTATAGGTTATACCCTCCTTGGGGGTGCTTGGCTTGAATTTCATGTTGCTAGGGGGTACTTGGCATAAAACAGTTGAGAACCACTGTTCTAGTGTATCGGTACAAAGCAGCTCTTGCAGTCCTTGTATGCAACCCACCCAAACTTCCCTGCTATTTCGTTTTTTTTAAACTGGTCCAAAAATCAAAATAGACTTTTGGTCAGGTTAGTAGTTTCCAGGGGTATACCAATTTGATTGCGCCCCCCCCCCCCCCCCCCCACCACGTGAGCTGTATACTCTACTTGCTGCAATATAGACCAATTTGATACAGGAAGTGCATACAGTGGCATCAGTGCTTTGTATGTCCCACATGTCTGCAAACCTGATAGTCTGCCAGTAGGATCACACACAGTGGGCAGTGATAGGGACGCCACTGCGCACAATTCCTGTGCCAATTTGTCTATAGGGCTGGATCCCTGCAAGGCAAGTATGCAACTCAGACTCCGCAATCCTGACTGTGGGAGATCCCAAATTGAGAATGCCTCCTAGGGAATCTTACACACTGGACCTAATGTTTATTTTGACTTTTTATTTAAGAAAGGGTGTCTCTAGCTGCCCTGTACTATCCACAGGGGAAGGAAAGGTCTATGAACAAGCCACTGTGCAACCAATGATTTTCTGGAATGAAATAAAGTGGAGGTGGCTGTGTTTTTAGCGACCCTGTGAAAATCAAATAGGAGGCTGCAAAGCGTGTAGTGTACCCATGTCTAACATACATCTTCCATTTTAGCGAAGAGTAAATGATCACTTCCATGTAGAACTCCAATCAAACAAAGTTTCACTTGCGTCCTATTTCTGTTTCATCTCAGTTTATGTCAAAGAGAACATTTACTATGGTATGGTAATGTTATCAATTCTTGTGTAATGTCTCTGGCCTGCAATCATACATGACTAAAAATACAATTCTGTGAAACTCACCTGTAGAATTGTTTTTGAATATATCCAGTCCAGGTTGTCCCAGAAGTGATGACAGTTGGGTAGTCCGCCACCAGGTGGCGCAGTTACTGCAAGATCCAGAGCTGTAACTCCTCCCAGCCCCCTATAAAATGAGCTGTCTCAGTAGAATTTCCAGTGGTCAAAAAGCAGTAATAAAGGAGACAGGCCGGGAGGCCAAGAAACCATGTTAAATCACATAGCTTCAACATGTACTCTCTCCAATAAAAGACCAAGGACAACGGTCCAATATAAAAAATAATCACCATAAAAAGCAAACGGAGATAATGGAAGCAAGGGCGGGGTGGGACGACCTGGACTTGATATATTCAAAAACAATTCTCAGGTGAGTTTCACAGAATTGTATTTTTCACTATATCCAGTCCAGGTCGTCCCAGAAGTGATGACAGTTGGGCCTTACAAACTTGTTCAACAGAGGCCTGGTGCTGAAAAGCCCAGGAAGCACCAACAGCTCTAGTAGAATGAGCTGTAATACGAAAAGGGGGTTCCTTTAAATTTAGTCTCGGCCGCGAGACCTACCTCGTCCCCAGGAATCTCTGCGGCCACCTGAAAATGAAGAGCCTCTTCCTCCTCGAAAGGAGCAATAGGCATATGAACCCCAAAAGGGCCGTGCAGGCTTCCATCGCCGAGGGAGTCTTCCATCCTTGGCCAGAAGGTCCAGACGCTCCCCGAATAACCTGAGCCCCAGGAAGGGGATACTAGTGAGCAACTTCTTTGCCGCAGCGTCAGCTGACCACTGCCGCAGCCAAAGCAACCGGCGTAGAGCAACAAGCAGGGCTGAAGCCCTGGCGCCAAGCCGGACGCTATCGCCCATAGCAGAGACTACAAAAGCAATAAAATCCACACAGGCTTTGAGGTCTTTATATTCCTCGGCCCACTTGCGAGACTTAGCAATATCAACAAGGCGTCTCACCCTCTTCTTGATGGCCAAAGAGACAAAGGCCGCGGCACAGGGCGAAGCCCAGCACCCACAAAGGTGAACGCATGACAAGCCAGCTGATCCATGCGCCTGTCAGCAGGGTCGCACAAGGAAGCCGTATCAGGT
Source organism: Gastrophryne carolinensis (assembly GCA_027917425.1). Classification (NCBI taxonomy): domain Eukaryota; kingdom Metazoa; phylum Chordata; class Amphibia; order Anura; family Microhylidae; genus Gastrophryne; species Gastrophryne carolinensis. Next base: position 199,336,519 of record CM051235.1, read on the forward strand.
GACGGCATAACCGTAGTGTTAGATAACCTCGACACAGGGGCATCCACATCGGGGGGACGGGACCAGAGGCGGACCAGCTCATCGTGGAAGGGATACCGCCTGTCCAGGCCCTTAGGAATCGATGGCAATTTATTAGGTCTTTCCCATTCCTTAAACACCATATTGGAAAAGTGGGCCTGCTCAGGGAAGACAAGCCCCTGTGTCTCAGGCCGGAATAACTCCCCCTGCTTCCTCTTAGCCGCTTTAGGAGGGACAATATGCAAAGTCTCAAACACAGAAGACAGCAACTTCTCCATGTCGTCAGGGAGCCACATATCCTCATCCGAGGAGGAACCAGGCTCGCTGTCATAGCCAACCGACCGATCCCCTGAGGAAACGGAGTCCTTAAACAACTCACCCTCTTCCATGGAGTCCCGACCTCCAAAAAGATGATCATCATCAGCAGCAGCAGCAAAATCCGAGTAACCCAGCTCGATCTGCTGCTTCTTACTCATGGACTTACCAGTAGCCGTGCAAGAAATATGTCTCTCCAGGCCGGCCACCCGGTGTGCCAAAATCGGTTTGGGACCCCCTGCTGGCTTTCCCCTCGTTGAGGGCTAAATGCAGCAGTGGGGGCGTTGGCGAGGCCGCAGGTAAAAGAGGGCTAGGGGCAGGGATGCCCGCTCTAACATGTTTCAAAAGTACGCTCCCAGCGCAAGTGACACAAACCGTGCTGAGCCTGTACCAGAGGGCTGGTACCGCACATGGGGCAGAGCTTAACCCGCCCAGATGGGGCCGCTAGCTCACTATCCCCAGAAGCCTCCATTATGGTGATTATGGTACAAAAATATAGGTTACAAGAAACTAACGGCCCAAACCTAATTTGAGATTCCCAAGTTAGTCCCTCTTTTTGTGATCCCTCTTAAGGGAGAGGGCGCGGAAAGAGAGGGGGGGGTGGTAGGAGACCGGGAGGAGCCACAACCCTCAGCTGGCAAAGGGGAGGGCCCACCTAGAAGACACAAGCGGAAGAGGCAATGAGCATCCCACAGCACATGCATCATAAGAGAAAATAGAAAACCAGAGAGAACTCATGGACCGACCAGCGGACAAAGGCCCTGAAGGCACAGGCACAGGAGCAGCAGGCAGGAAGGGACGACCAGTGACCGATGGCGATCAAGGAGCCAGGCAGAAGATGGCGTCGGGAGGCCTGCACGTGCGAGCCTCGAGGGGTGGGCCGCACAGCGGTGACTCAAAAATGAGTCATTGCGCGGACCCTCCTCCCGCTGCAGGCGCGAAGCAGAGCGCCCTCTAATCTAAAATGGCTCCGAGGGAGTAGAGGGCGCTCTGCTTCGCGGCCTCGGCGGTGCGTGTTTGAGCGCACCGTGCTCAAACACGCACCGCCGAGGCCGCAGTCTCAGAAGACAGATGCCCCGCCGATGCGCCGCTCCCGCCCCATCCCCCCTCACAACGTCAAGATTGAGGGGAGAAGGAGCTGAGGGAACGAGGGAGGTGAGTATCAACAGACCTGAAAATCAGTGAAGCAGGTCAAAAAGCAGTGAAAAATACAATTCTGTGATTACTCACCTGTAGAATTGTTTTTACGGTGTACAGCACGGCTTGCTTCATTTCAATTCTTTTCAAGTGGGTAATCCGCCACAGGTGGCGCAATCGTCTGCAGGAAGACTTGTGGCCCCTCCCGGCTCATAAAAGGGCCAGAATTACCCAGAAGACCCCAGTGTTTGAAAGCAGTAATGCAAGAAGCCGGGAGGCAAGGACCATATTAGTAAAACACAGCCCACTAAAAGGAACTCGCTCTCAACTCCAAGAGGTTGATAGGCGCGTGGGCCTCTTGAGGGCCCCACTGGCCCTGGAACTTCAGCGATTGCCAAATCCCTCCCCAACCGGTCAGACTGGCGTGGTGACAATCTCCTAGCACAGAGGCAGAAAGGACCTGCCCACTAGAAGATTCCTAAAGTCCAGCCACCACGAGAGGGACTGTCTGGCTAGAGGGGACAGAGTGAATTCCTGCTCCAAGGACTCCTGATCCCAGAAGGTCAAGAGATTCAACTGAAGGGGTCTCATGTGGAACTGAGCGAAAGGCACAGCCTCAAAGCAAGACACCATGAGACCCACCAACTGCATCCCCAGACAGATGGAGGGATGAGGGCAAGCTAACAAGGCCCGAGCCTGCACCTGAAGGCACTCCACCTTCTGCTGAGGAAGAAACACCTTGACCTGAGAAGTATCCAGCCTCATTCCCAGGAAGGACCTTACCGATGAGGGAGAGAGTGAAGACTTAGGATAATTGATCACCCAACCGAAGGACTCGAGGGTGGACACTACCATCCGAGTATCCCTCTCTGCCTGATGCAAAGATGGAGCTGCAATCAACAGGTCGTTCAAGTAAGGAAGAACGTGAATGCCCTGGCTCCTCAGAAGGGCCATGACACCCGCCAGCACCTTGATGAACACCCGGGGGGCCGAGGTGATGCCGAGCGGCAAGGCCACAAACTGGTAGTGATGATCCCCCAGAGCGAACCTCAGGAACCTCTGGTGTCCCAGGAAGACAGGAACATGCAAATAGGCATCCTTGATGTCCACAGTGGTCATGAAATCGCCTGGCTGAATAGAGCTCACCGCCGACCGTTAGGTCTCCATGCGGAAGTGTTTGAACCTGACAAATCTGTTGAGACCCTTTAGATCCAAGATGGGTCTCAGGGCACTGTGAACAGGTTGGAGTAGAATCCCCGCCCCTGTTCTTGAAGAGGCACAGGGCAAACCACTCCTGATGACAGAAGATGTTAAACGGCCAACCTCAGGCCCTGCGCCGTCACGGGATTTTGGGAGATCCGGGACCGGCCAAGCAGCCAGCTCTATCTTGTATCCAGAGGACACCACCTCCTGATCTTGGGGGCGGCCAAGCAGCCAGCTCTATCTTGTATCCAGAGGACACCACCTCCTGAATCCACCGGTCCGAGATGTGTTGTCTCCAGACGTGAGCAAAGAGCAGAAGCCGTCCCCCCACCTGGCTGGGTGAGGGCGTCCCCTCATGCCTGAGGGGCCTTAGGCTTGGATCCCCAGGCAAGGCCGCGACGACCTCGGGCTCTACCTCGTCCCCATGAGTCTCTGCGTGACAGGCTAGCTGATCCAAGAGCCTGTCAACATGATCACGCAAGGAGGAAGTCTCAGGAGACGGCATAACCGAGGTATTGGAGAGCCCCAGAACAGGAGCATCCACTTTCGGGGGATGGGACCAGAGGCGAACCAAATCCCCCGAAAAGGGATACCGTCTGTATCATCCTGGGGCCACTCATACTCATCAGATGAAGCCCCGGGGCAACTGTCAAGGTCCCCCCCCCCCCCCCGCGACTACCCCCGGAGGAGTCAGACCACTGGAGCAACTCACCGTCCTAAGTGGGATCTCGGCCTCGTAATTGTCAAAGATGGCGCGAGCCGGCTCCAAATGCCGCTTCTTAATCTTGGCCTTGCCAGCGGCCGAACACACCAACTGACGCTTAATGCTAGCCAGTCTGAGCTCAAAATTACTATGCGAGTCCCTGCTGGCCTCCCCCTCACTAGGGGCCAGAAGCAGACGCGGGGGAGTCGGCGAGGCCGTAGGAGCAATGGGACTGGGGCCGGCAACACTTGCCCCATCCTGATCCGCAATAACACTCTGGGCGCAGAACACACAAACCACGTTGCGACCGCTCAGCGGGCATGTACCATACACAAGATAAAGCTTAGCAAGTCCCAGGGGGGTTCCCAAGCCCGCTATTCCCAGAAGCCTCCATTATGGTGATTATGATAAGAAAGACGGTCGCAAGGCACTAAGGCGGCCCAGAACCGTACAAGAAAACCCCAATCTGACTCTCAGCACCCTAACCCACAGGGCAGGAAGGGGTGGAGGGGGGCGGGGTGGTGGTGATGGACCGGGAGGAACCACAGAGTCTCAATATGAAACCCTGAAAGACACAAAGGGAACAAGATAAGCGTCCCACAACGCATGCACAGCCAATAAAGCACACAATATAAAGGTACCAATAAGAGAAGACCGGAATCACGGACCAAAAACGGGGCCAGTTGAAGTGCTTGGGAAGAGCTGCAAAACGCAGAGACACAATGAAGCAGACCAAGTGACAGCGTGAGGTAAAAACGGGAGCTCCACCTTAGAAAACCTCTGTGGAGAGAATGGCGCCGGCCGGCCGAGGCAGCACCTCGAGGGGCGGGCCGCGTCATTGCGGCGCGCCCATCCCCCCCCCCCCCCCCCCCCCCAGCGCGCCAGACTGGGCGCCAAAGACGACAAAATGGCGCCCGGGACAAGGAAGACAGGTCGGGAGGGTCCCCCCTCCCTTCGTCCGCCGCGGAGAGCACCCGCGCAGCGGGGAACAAAGCCAGCAAGACCCTGCTTACGAACGAGGGCGCCCCCCCCCCCCTTACTCTGAGGAAAGAGTCTGCGGCCCAGAGCATAGCTCTGCCGAACGCCTGACCCTCGGCGTTCCCGTACCAGTACCTGATCCACAGCCATGGCTGGGAGGCAAGAAGGGCCTCGGAAGCAGGTGGGAATAGGGCTTGCAGCGGCCGACGGTCTTGGGAAGCCCCGCTTATCTAGTCCATGGAGAGAAAGAGACCATCTTCGCAGCCAGACTGCAGAAGACTGGGGTCTTCTGGGTAATTCTGGCCCTTTTATGGGCCGGGAGGGGCCACAAGTCTTCCTGCAGTCGATTCTTTACATGGCGGATTACCCACATGTAAAGAATTGAAATGAAGCAAGCCGTGCTGTACACCTGGAAAACAGACACAACACAGAAATAATAAAGCTTGTGGGCAAGATAAGGGCATAACCCCGGGCACAAGGTGGGTCCTCCCCCCCCCCCCCCCCCCAATAGGCTCACCATGGCCTATGGCCGGCTACCCTGAGGGTCTGCGGCCCAGAGCCTAGCTTCTGCCAACGCCTGATCCCGGCGTTCTCCCTACCTTCACCTGTCCCGTCAGCCGAGGCTGGGAGGCATACGTCCACAGGAACAGTGGCATTAGGGGTGCAGTGGCCGACAGGCTTAAAATGCCCCGCTCAGCTGCTGTATCCAGACAGAGTATCCAAGACGATCCTAGCAGCAGCTACTACAAGAACAACTCTGGGAATTCTACTGAGACAGCTCATTTTATAGGGGGCCGGGAGGAGTTACAGCTCTGGATCTTGGTGGCGGACTACCCAACTGTCATCACTTCTGGGACGACCTGGACTGGATATAGTGAAAAAATACAATTCTGTGAAATACTCACCTGTAGAATTGGTATTATAAGTATACAGTACGTCCTGCTCCAGATAGATTACTTACACTTGGGTTATCCTCCGCCAGATGGCGCTGCACTGCAGAGACATGTAAAACAGGCTCCTCCCGGCCCCTCAAATACCCAGGGGCCTCCCACAAATCCCCAGCATTGAAAAGCAGTGAACGAGAAGCCGGGAGAATTTAACCACCCAAGCTGGTAACTATAACAATGATAACAATCACCATACAGGGGATCCAGAATAATGCAAAACCAAGGGTGGGGTGGAGCAGGACGTACTGTATACTTATAATACCAATTCTACAGGTGAGTATTTCACAGAATTGTATTATTCTTAGTATACAGTACGTCCTGCTCCAGATAGATTACTTACACTTGGGATATCCAATAGCAGTGTCCATAAAGTAGGGTGGGATCCCCCAAAAAAAAGGTAGCAGCAGACAGTTTAAACCACTGCCGCCTGCAAAACCTTGCGGCCCAAAACAGCATCAGCTGAGGCCCTAACATCAACCTTGTAAAACTTTGAAAAGGTATGAACAGAAGACCAAGTAGTGGCCTTGCAAACTTGTTCAACAGAAGCCTGGTGCTGGAAAGCCCAAGAGGCACCAATAGCACGAGTAGAATGAGCAGTAAGGCGGAAGGGAGGATTCTTCCCCTTAGCAGAATAGGCCTGAATCACAGCCTGGCGAATCCATTTGCTAATAGTAGACTTGGCAGGAGCCAAACCCTTCCTGGGCCCAGAAGGGACCACAAAAAGAGCATCAGTTTTCCTGAAGGACGCCGTAACTACCAGGTAATACTTCAGACACCTGACCACATCCAAGGAATGCAGAACCCACCACCTTATCCTGGTGTCTCTCATAGTATGGGGGCTGAATAGACAGAGCCGCCAGCTCAGACACACGCCTGACCGAAGTAATAGCCACCAGAAAGACAACCTTGAGGGTAAGTACAGCCAGAGCAGCATCCTGAATAGGCTCAAAGGGAGCACCCTGCAAAGCAGACAAAACCAAGTTCAAATCCCAAACAGGGACCATAGGTTTACGTGGGGGACGCACATGAGTGACCCCCTGAAAGAAAGTCTTAACCAAGGAATGTTGAGCAAAAGACTTGTGAAAGAAGACAGACAGGGCAGAAACCTGACCCTTCAGAGTACTGCGTTTTAGACCCAACTTCAACCCATGCTGTAAAAACTCCAGAACCCTGGGGACTAAACACCTGACAGGGAAGAGACCTAGATAACCACACCAATCAATGTAGGTACGCCATACCCTATAATAGATGGAAGAAGTTTTCTTCCTAGCCTTCACCATGGTCTCAACCACCGAGGCAGACAAGCCTTTCTCCATCAAGATGGAGGTTTCAGAAGCCAGGCCGTCAAAGCCAGAGTTTGTAAATTGGGATGGCATAAGGGGCCCTGAGTGAGCAGATCTGGCACTCCTGGTAGAACGTACTGGTCTACTGCCATTTGCACCACATCTGCGAACCACACTCTTCTTGGCCACCTGGGGGCCACCAGAATCACTGGCACCCCTTCCAGAGCAATCTTGCGCAGGACCCTGCCCAACAGGGGGAACGGAGGAAAGACATACAGGAGCCGAAATTCCTGCCATGACATGGACAGAACATCTGTGGCCAAGGCCAGAGGATACTGAGACAGGGAGACAAAGGCTGGGAGCTTGTGATTGTGACGGGATGCAAACAGATCCACATCCGGTAGACCCCAACGGTGACAAAGGGACTGGAATACCCTGTTACAGAGGGACCACTCCCCTTGACGGGAGGTCCCCCTGCTCAGAGAGTCTGCCAGTAGATTCTCTGCCCCCGGAATGTACACAGCCAAAATGCATTGAACATTGGCCTCCGCCCATGTCAGAATCCGTGACACCTCCTGGAGGGCCCCCCTGCTCCGGGTCAGTCCCTGATGGTTGATGTAGGCAACCGCCGTCCTTTTGTGTGAACGCACCTGCACAGCCAGACCCCTCAGGTGATGGGTCAACTGCTCCAGTACCAACCTGATCGCCCGAAGTTCCAGAATGTTGATAGGCAAGTGGGCCTCCTGAGGGCCCCACATCCCCTGGAACCGCAGGGACTTCCAGAAGCCCCCCCCCAAACCCGACAGACTGGCATCCGTGGTGACCGTCTCCCAGGAGGGGGCCAGAAAGGACCTGCCCCCCAGCAAGTCCCTGGGATCCAGCCACCACGAAAGGGACCGCCGGACCAAGGGGGGGAGCACACAGACCCCGTCCAAGGACGTTGGGTCCTTGTCTCATACTGACAGAAGGTGAAGTTGTAGAGGCCTCAAATGGAACTGAGCAAAAGGCACCGCCTCAAAGCATGCCACCATCAGGCCCACCAACTACATTCCCTGCCTGAGTGAGGGCTGGGGACACGACAGCAGGAACTTCACCTGCGCAGTTAGAGCTTCCACCTTCTATTGGGGAAGGAATATCCTTGACTGAACCTTATCCAGAATCATTCCCAGGAATGGGGTCACCGAGGAAGGGGACAGAACCGTCACACACGCGCTACCAGACAAAATGGCGCCGAGCGAACCTCGAACGGCGGGCCAGAGCGAGCCGTGACGCAAAGCGCGCCAAGCCAGGCCCCGCCCCCCCTGAAGAGCGCGAAGCCCACAGACAAGCAGCCAATGAGAACGCAGAAGCGTCTGAGGTAACGCCGCCACCAGGGGCGGGACATCCAAGGGAAGGAAAAGAACAGTAAAAAAGTCAAGTCAGCGCGGCGGCTGACAGCACATATATCAGTCAAAACAGACCAAAAGCCAATTGCATGACACACTCACCCACACCCCACCCCCCTTCTTTCCCCCCCCAAAGGCTACAGGGAGAATGAGGGAGGATGGCGGCCCTCTGTACAGGACCCACCGCTACACGGGGCAATAATGTGGGAGGGGCATCCCATGAAGGCTCACCATCAGCCTATACCGCCTACCCTTTGGTGGGGGATTGTGGTGGAGCCGCGCTCCTCAAGCACACATGGTGCTGCCTACCTTCACCCGACCGGCGCAGCCCAGGCTGGGAGGCACATCAAAAGAGGAACAGGTGGGAATAGTCCAACAGGGCCGCAGGCTAATAGCCCCGCTCACCTGCGAGAGAGTTATAATTTCATGTCTTCGCAGTAAGCACTGCAGAGAAATCTGGGGATTTGTGGGAGGTCCCTGGGTATTTGAGGGGCCGGGAGGAGCCTGTTTTACATGTCTCTGCAGTGCAGTGCCATCTGGCGGAGGATAACCCAAGTGTAAGTAATCTATCTGGAGCATGACGTACTGTATACTAAGAATACAGGTTTTTGGTCATACCCTCCACAACTGACTTTACAGCTATATACACGACACCAATAAAAACGCCACATGTTAATTACAGTGCGATTTCCAAGATACTGAGAGAAGGTAAGGTCCTTTCAGTGGTTATGGCAAGAAACAATTAGAAACCCTTTTATGCACTTTGCAGGTAGCAGTATTACATTTACTCTGACCTGGGTCTTCTAGGGGGACCTGAAGTAGGTGGGGACCATTTTGGCATGTCTTACTATCTCTCCCTACCGGAGCGCCCGCAGTCCTAAGCCTTCCCTACCGGAGCGCCCGCAGTCCTAAGCCTTCCCTACCGGAGCGCCCGCAGTCCTAAGCCTTCCCTACCGGAGCGCCCGCAGTCCTAAGCCTTCCCTACCGGAGCGCCCGCAGTCCTAAGCCTTCCCTACCGGAGCGCCCGCAGTCCTAAGCCTTCCCTACCGGAGCGCCCGCAGTCCTAAGCCTTCCCTACCGGAGCGCCCGCAGTCCTAAGCCTTCCCTACCGGAGCGCCCGCAGTCCTAAGCCTTCCCTACCAGAGCTCCCGCAGTCCTAAGCCTTCCCTACCAGAGCGCCCGCAGTCCTAAGCCTTCCCTACCAGAGCGCCCGCAGTCCTAAGCCTTCTCTACCGGAGCGCCCGCAGTCCTAAGCCTTCTCTACCGGAGCGCCCGCAGTCCTAAGCCTTCTCTACCGGAGCGCCCGCAGTCCTAAGCCTTCTCTACCGGAGCGCCCGCAGTCCTAAGCCTTCTCTACCGGAGCGCCCGCAGTCCTAAGCCTTCCCTACCGGAGCGCCCGCAGTCCTAAGCCTTCCCTACCGGAGCGCCCGCAGTCCTAAGCCTTCTCTACCGGAGCGCCCGCAGTCCTAAGCCTTCTCTACCGGAGCGCCCGAAGTCCTAAGCCTTCTCTACCAGAGCGCCCGCAGTCCTAAGCCTTCTCTACCAGAGCGCCCGCAGTCCTAAGCCTTCTCTACCAGAGCGCCCGCAGTCCTAAGCCTTCTCTACCAGAGCGCCCGCAGTCCTAAGCCTTCTCTACCAGAGCGCCCGCAGTCCTAAGCCTTCTCTACCAGAGCGCCCGCAGTCCTAAGCCTTCTCTACCAGAGCGCCCGCAGTCCTAAGCCTTCTCTACCAGAGCGCCCGCAGTCCTAAGCCTTCTCTACCAGAGCGCCCGCAGTCCTAAGCCTTCTCTACCAGAGCGCCCGCAGTCCTAAGCCTTCTCTACCGGAGCGCCCGAAGTCCTAAGCCTTCTCTACCGGAGCGCCCGAAGTCCTAAGCCTTCTCTACCGGAGCGCCCGCAGTCCTAAGCCTTCTCTACCAGAGCGCCCGAAGTCCTAAGCCTTCTCTACCGGAGCGCCCGCAGTCCTAAGCCTTCTCTACCAGAGCGCCCGCAGTCCTAAGCCTTCTCTACCAGAGCGCCCGCAGTCCTAAGCCTTCTCTACCAGAGTTCCCGCAGTCCAAAGCCTTCTCTACCAGAGCTCCCGCAGTCCAAAGCCTTCTCTACCAGAGCTCCCGCAGTCCAAAGCCTTCCCTACCCAAACATTACCCTTTTAGCCTAGCCTAACAGAGCTCCATTCTCCTACCCTAGCCTAACATGGCTCTACCCTTTTACCCTACTGGAGTTCTAGAATCCTACCGGGGAGATGTACAATGGATCTGCAATGCCGCAGGCTGGACGGCACATGTATAGCAATTTGTCCAAACCAAGAATTCAAGAAGTTACTTGCTAGGTATACTTGGTAGGCATGGGAGGTTACATGGATATTTTTTGGACTGGATGTATGCGAGTAATACCACTTAGCAACTCCCATATCCTGAAATAAGCGGCTGGATACAGCAAAAAACTCTTCCTTTTCCCCCCCTTTAGATGCAAGCCTATCTCCCAGCATACCCTTTTAGAACACTTCCTCCACAAAAGAGCGAGAGGCATTGTGCTCCATCAGCACAGCCCCAAGCCCACCACCAGGCTTTTTTTTTTGTGTACAATGTTCTGTAAGCACGGTAATTTGTCCCAGTCACACCAGTGACAACCCCCACCCTTAACAGATCATGTTTTGTAGATCTCCATGCAGCTAGCTCTATAGTTCTCTAAGCACCTGTTATTTCGCCTGTGCAGAGAGAACATGACCTGTTGCGACATGCCATTCCCCACAGTGAACAAAAAACACAAAAAGGCAGGCAAAACACAGACCACCACACAAATCACATTTAAAAAGTACATTCAGTGGAGAAAAAGGCCATTAAAAATGAAGCCAACTTAACATTCCATAACTAAGCTAGAGCTAGAAGTTAAAAACAAGACAGACAATTTTTAAGCATGCAAACCGAACTGAGCAGGCAGGATATACAACCATTAGGCCAGGCTAGAGGTCTTGTTTAAAAAAATGTTGGCCACTATCTTCTAGTCAGCAGAAGGTCAGGTCTTTAAAAACTCATCTGCTGCTCTCCAATACTGGACACAATCTAAGTAAAACTAAAAAAAATAAAAGTAAAAATGGGCCACTTGACTACAGGGCTTTACCTGTTGAGGGTAGTGTCCCAAATTGGCCGAGGGCACCGGTCCTGGCGACTTCCCACTGGGACTAGCTGAACCTGGCCTTAAAATGAAAGGCAACGGTTTCAGAGCAAGTAACGTACATAACCACATCTACTGGCGCCTGAAGAGAGCACGGACTATGGGGGAGACAGATGAGATGGGTGACTATAGACAAGGTAGCGGCATATCCTGCCTTGATTGTCTGCTTGAATCATTACAAAATGTTGGCCAAGCACATATAAGAGTTCATGCAGAGTTGAGCATAAAGGGGAAGCTGCTCCAAGCTAGGCTGGTGGTAGAATGATCCAGTTCATGCAGTGTCCAGACTAAGGCAATTTTCTTTAATTTAGGTTTTTGCCTGTATATTCTGAATGTTAAGTAAGCCCAACAAAAGACATTCAATCAGTTTCAACAGTGAAGGGTAAAAGCAAATGTAATTGTTTCATGGACATTGGTGACCTCACTGGAGAAACTTCACTGTACAGCCTGTTTGAATTGACCAACAGAGGAGCTCATTAAACAGATAAGCCATGTGAGACATGCAGAGCTGAGAGGTGCCACTGGCACAGGGACCCCATATATTGAGCTATTCATGTTTTCTGTGTGCCAGAGACAAGTAAAGATTTTCTTGTAATCAACCCAGAAGGAAGGTTACATTCATGTGGGTACAGAGGTAGAGTTTGCATTAGAGTGGCACAGGACATAGGCTGGGTGATTGCAGGACCGGAACCTTACCAGAGATCACATCACAGAGGTTGGCTGTTGTCTCATGGAAGCCACACACAAGGTAATTATAGGAACTCCTGGGAGAAATCATTTGAGCTGAGCTGAGTTTTGGCATAGCACAGCCAGCATTTTTTTTTTTGTTTGTTTGTTTTTTTTAACAGAGATTATGTGTGGAGCACCAATGTTTTAGCTTTCTCTGTTTCAAATGGGTGGACCACATGAGTTACAATCGTGAGATTGTCCATCCCAATCTAAATAATGATACCCAGCAATCGATCCAAATAATTTTAGTTAAAGCGAAAAGGAACGGTTAAAGATCTTCTCCGCACCACTTAAACATATGGGAACATGGACACATGTCAACTACTTCCAGAGAAGTATAGATTTTATGAACTTGTTGCTATTATGAGGTCACACCTATCTGGTAGCAACTCCTATGATAGCTGCTCAAACCCATGCAGAACAGACTAGTAAAATGACTACCAACCTAAAATCCTGTTAAATGTGGTGCAAAAAGAATGTGCATTGGCCTATCTCCCATGTTACGGTTATTGCCAGCTTGCTCATCCTCAGTGTCCCAACAGGAGATATTTTTCACATTTACCACTTCTTACATACAGTGGTGCATGACAGTTTGTGAACCTTTCAAATTGTTCTAAATTTCTGCATGAATGGGATCTAAAAAATACAATTCTGTGATTACTTACCTTTAGAATTGGTATTATGAGTATACAGTACGTCCTGCTCCAGATTAGATTACTTACACTTGGGTATCAGTCCGCCAGATGGCGCTGGACTGCAGAGACATCGAAAATAGGCTCCTCCCGCCCCCCTCAAATACCAGGGACCCCCTACAAAATCTCCAGCACTGAAAAGCAGTTAATGAGAAGCCGGGAGAATTAAACAGAACCAAACTGGTAACTATAACAACGATAAGAATCACCATACAGGGGATCCAGGATAATGCAAAACCAAGGGTGGGGTGGAGCAGGACGTACCGTATACTCATAATACCAATTCTACAGGTGAGTAATCACAGAATTATATTATTCTTAGTATACAGTACGTCCTGCTCCAGATTAGATTACTTACACTTGGGACATCCAATAGCAGTGTCCATAAAGTAGAGTGGGATCCCCAAAGGTAACAGCAGACAGGTCATACCACTGCCACCTGCAGAACCTTGCGGCCAAAAACAGCATCAGCTGAGGCCCTAACATCAACCTTGTAAAACTTTGAAAAGGTATGAACAGAAGACCAAGTAGCGGCCTTGCAAACTTGTTCAACAGAAGCCTTGTGCTGAAAAGCCCAAGAGGCACCAATAGTACGAGTAGAATGAGCAGTAAGGCGGAAGGGAGGATTCTTCCCCATAGCAGAATAGGCCTGAATCACAGCATCCGCTGAAGCCCGCACATCAACCTTGTAAAACTTGGAAAAAGTATGAACAGAAGACCAAGTAGCAGCCTTACAAACTTGTTCAACAGAAGCCTGGTGCTGAAAAGCCCAGGATGCACCAACAGCACGAGTAGAGTGTGCAGTGACCCTAAAAGGGGGAGACCTCCCCTTAGCAGAATAGGCCCCAACAATGGCCTGACGAATCCATTTGCAAATCGTAGACTTAGCAGGCGCCAAACCTTTCCTGGGCCCGCAGGGCACCATGAAAAAAGCGTCCGTCTTGCGGAAGGAAGAAGTAGTCACCAAATAGTACTTCACACAGCGATCATCCTCCAAATTGTGCAGAACCCTCTCCTTGTCATTGTTAGGCTTAGGACACAAGGAAGGGAGAATATCCTGATTGAGGTGGAAAGCAGACACCACCTTAGCAAGGAAATCTGGCTTACGAAAAACCACCTTATCCTGGTGTCTCTCAAAGTAAGGGGCCTGAATCGACAGAGCCGCCAACTCAGACATGCCGAACAGAGGTAATAGCCACCAAGAAAGCAACCTTCTGAGTGAGAACCGAAAGAGCAATATCCTGTAACGGCTCAAAAGGAGGACCCTGGAAAGCCGAAAGAGTTCAAATCCCAAACAGGAACCACAGTCTTCCGAGGGGGCCGCACATGCGCGACCCCTTGGAAAAAGGTCTTAACCAGCGGGTGTAAGGCAAAAGACCTCTGGAAGAAAACCGACAGAGTAAAAACCTGTCCTTTCAAAGTACTAAGCTGGAACCCAAGATCCAGATTATGCTGAAGAAACTCCAAAATCCTAGGAATCGAAAACACTCTGCAAGGCAAGGCCCTAGCCTCACACCAATCAATATAGGACCTCCAAGTCCTATAGTAAATGGCAGAAGAGGACCGCTTCCTGGCCCTAATCAAGGTCTGAACAGCTGCTGCAGACAAACCTTCCTCCTTCAGAATGAAGGTTTCAGCAGCCAAGCAGTCAAAGCCAGCGTTTGTAAATTGGGGTAAAGTAGTTGACCTTGAGATAACAGATCTGGCAACAAGGGAAGCCGGTACTGATCTACGGCCAGCCTTACAATGTCTGCGTACCAAACCCTTCTTGGCCAGCGTGGAGACATCAGAATTGCTGGTGCCCCTTCTAGAACCAGTTTGCGAACCACCCTGCCCAGCATGGAGACAGGCGGAAACAGGTACAGAAAACCCAGATCCTTCCAAGCAAGGGACAAGGCATCCACTGCCAGAGATAGAGGATCCTGAGAAAGAGACACAAAGGCCGGAAGTTTGTGATTGTGCCTCGAGGCAAAGAGATCCACCTCCGGAGTCCCCCACTTGCGGCAAAGATCCAGAAAAACCTCGGGGTTGAGAGACCACTCTCCTTGGCGAGAGGATCCCCTGCTCAGGGAATCCGCCTCCGTGTTCTCCACTCCCGGAATGCAGACAGCCGAAATGCAAGGAACATTGCTCTCCGCCCAGTGCAGGATCAGAGAGACTTCCCTGAGGGCACTCCTGCTGCGAGTCCCTCCTTGGTGATTGATGTAAGCTACCGCCGTTCGGTTGTCTGAACGAACCTGAACGGGTAGACCCTGTAAATGTGAGGTCAGCCGAGCCAGAACCAGTCGGATAGCTCTGAGCTCCAAGACATTGATGGGGGTGTGAGCCTCATGGAGGACCCCACACCCCGCTGAACTGATGACTTTTCCAATAACCTCCCCAGCCCGACAGGCTGGCATCTGTGGTGACTGTCTCCCAACAATGGACCAGAAAGGATCTGCCCTTCAACAGATTGCTCGATTCCAGCCACCACCGAAGGGACTGCCGAACCCTGGGAGACATCCTGAAAGGTTGATCCAATGACTGCGGACACCTGTCCCAATGCGTCAATAGGTGAAGTTGAAGAGATCTCATGTGAAACTGTGCAAATGGTACCGCCTCGAAGGAGGACACCATCAGACCCACCAGTTGCATCCCCTGTCGGATAGATGGACAAGAACGGCCAGAAGAAAACGGATCAGACCCCGAATCCCCTGCACCTTGGTCTGGGGCAGAAACACTCTGGCCTGAATGGTATCCAGATTCATGCCCAGAAATGAAATCACTCGTGACGGAGAGAGAGAAGACTTGGGGTGGTTGATCACCCACCCGAACCTTTCCAGGGTCGACATCACCTGGTGGGTGTCCAGCTCCGCCTGACGGAGGGAAGAAGCTGAGATCAACAGTTCGTCCAGATAAGGCACAATGCGAATGCCCTGAGCAGGGCCATTATTCCCACCAAGACCTTGGTGAAGACCCGCAGCACCGAGGTCAGCCTGAAGGGAAGAGCTACAAACTGAAAATGTTGATCCCCCACCGCAAACCTGAGGAATCTCTGATGCACTGGAAAAATGGGAACATGCAGATACGCATCCTTGATGTCTATGGATGTCATGAAATCCCCCTGGTGAAGGGAAATGATAGCGGAGCGCAGAGTCTCCATGCGGAACTTTTTGGGTCTGATAAACCTGTTTAGAACCTTGAGATCTAGAATGGGTCTCACCGAACCCTCCTTTTTGGGTACCGTGAAAAGGTTGGAGTAGTAACCCCTGCCTCTCTCCGACTGAGGCACCGGGCAAATAACTCCCATGTCCAGAAGGTTTCTTACTGCTAACAGGAGCCCCTTTGCAGCCAGAGGGTCCGAGAGCACCCGAGACCTTAAGAACCTTGGAGGCGGACAGTACTCGAACTCCAGTTTGTACCCGGACGAGACCACTTCCAAGATCCAATTGTCTGTGACCTCTCGGGCCCAGACCTGGAAGAAGAGCTGCAGCCGTCCCTCCACCCGTTCGGGTGAGGGCGCCCCTTCATTGCTGAGCCGGCTTACCGGCGGGCTTAGGCTTGGAACCTAAGCCCGACCTCTGCCCCTATTCCAGGACTAGCCCCTGACACCAGAGACAGGCAGACCCCTAATCGATCTGGCTCCACGAAAGGAAGGGGTGAAGGAACCAGCCCCCCGAAAGGGACGGCGCCGTTTCTTCCGCTGAGGTAACCTACCTCCCTTAGCAACAGCATCCAATTTATCTCCAAACAGCCGCGTACCCATAAAGGGAAGAGCCGTAAGAGACTTCTTGGCCCCAAAGTCCGCCGTCCACTGACGCAGCCAGACCAATCTGCGCATTGCCACTAATAAAGCCGAAGTCCTGCTACACATGACGATAGAATCTTCCATAGCAGACAAAACAAAATCCATGAACAATTCACACCTCTTAAAGAGTAGCGAACTCAGCGCTATCCGGATCAAACTGACCATCATTCAGCCAGTCCCTGATAAGGGACCTGGTAGCAAGCGACACTAGAGCAGATGAACAAGCCGGCCTCAGGGCCAATCCCACAATGGCAAACGCATGAAAAAGCCATCTGATCAAGGCGCTTATCCTCGCCATCCTTAAGGGAGGTAGCTTCAGGGGTGTTAAGCACAGAAGAATTGGTCAAGCCCAAAACAGGCGCATCGACCTCAGGAGGAGAGGACCATTGCTTGACTGCCTCCACCGGGAAAGGATACTTCTTGTCCCATCCCTGGGGAGCACCAGGAAGCCGACAGGTCCTCTCCCATTCTTTCTGGATCAGTGCGTCAAAATGATCCTGCGTAGGGAATTCTAGACGGGGCTTGCGAACCCCCAAAAATTCCCCCTTCTTTAGGGGAGGCACCTCCGGGGGATCAATATCCAACACCTTCAACATATGTGACAAAACAGCAGCCGTATCTACGGCATCCCCAGGCGCCTGCCCAACAAAAGCATCACCAGACTGTACAAAATCAGACTCTGTCTCCTCAAACACTTCCCCCTCCTCTAAAGGGGAACAATCAGACAAATCCATAGAGTCGTCGTCCGCGTCCCACGCGGGCTGGGCCGACGACAAATGTCTTTTAGCTTGGGCCTTCTTGCCCACCATGCTAACAAACCTTTCAATGCTGGCCAACCTGGCACCAACACCCGACTGAGACTCCCCGCTGGCACCAATGTCACTTGGGGTACGGATCAAGCGGGAAGGGGAAGGCGATGAAGCGGGAGGAGCCGACCCAGACTTCCGCGTTATGGCCTTATGAGCGCATGGAGTACACATCGGTACATCCTCTCCCGTAAGGGATGCCCCACACATGGGCGGGCTTGCCCCAAGGCGAGCCCGAGCCCAGTATCCTGCAGAGCCTCCATATGGTGATTTTTTAGTGGTCAGTCGCAAGACCGCAGGGAATTACGCTTAAGCAACCCGGGATGCTCCTTAAATGTCCCGGTGGGAGGATTTAGAGGAGAGCAGTTTTAAACTAGGGACCCCAGGACCAGGAGGAACCCCTTAATATGCACAATATGAATCAATCTGCAACACACAATAGGCAAATATATATATATATATATATATCAAAAAATTGCCAACACCAGCCATGCAGGAAGCACCAAGATGGCCCCTGGCCTTGAAGAAAAAAGGACCCAGGAAGAAGAAGGGGGGCGTGCCAGTGCCGCAGGCGCGCTTTCCAGGTCACGCCCCCTTCCCTGCAGTGCGGATCTGGCCAGAGGGAGGCCTTACAAAAAAACGCGGCGACGAGGGGGCGGGGCTACCGCGGCCGAGCGCCCCGCCCCCTTTTCACACACACAGCCTGAGTGAATCTCACTCAGGCTGACAGGAAGCCATCTGTGACCAATTCATCACGGATTACAGCCAGGTGTACCACACACACAAGCGTACACACACACTGTGAAGCACCAACAACAGACACACACACACACGTCCAAAACAATTAATAAATGCAAAGGAGAGGCCCTTTAGGACACGCCTCCCCCCGAGGGAGTAAGGGACCTGGAGGGGAAGGGAAACCTGGACAATAATAAGGCCTCATGCTAGCAGGGACGGGACCCGGGACCTGGTTTTACCTCCTGCCCCAATTGAGGTCTTGCGGTGGAGCAAGGCTCCCAATGCACCCACAGGGTGCTCCTACCCTTGCCAGTACCCGCAGCCTAAGCTGGGAGGCTCAATAGGGGAAAATTTGTAATGAATCCTGGCAGCAATAGGGACAAAAAAGGGGCCGGGCGCGAGCCCGGCTTACCTGCAAGTAAGAGAAGTCTTCATCTTCTGTCTTGTCGCCTTCCCTGCAGAGAAGGAACTGGGAAATTGTTGAGAGGTCCCAGGTATATATGAGCCAGGAGGGGCTTTCTTTTTTGCATATTCATCTCTGCATAAGTTCGCCCTCTACTGGAGATTACCCATATGTCATGAAGATCGAAGTGGAGTGTATGGCACACTTAGAATATAATAAACCAGACATTAACCAGACAAATAATAAATGATACAGCTAAGGCAATGTAACACACAGTGCTAAAGGAAAACAGGACAAACTCGTCATAGGTGATACACAAGAGCATTTCCAGTAGGCTGCACTGCTTCAAATGAATCCCAGCACAGGCTCTGGCTGAATCACAATCCTTTTAACACCAATATCGACTCCTGCCTTCCCCAACGTTACTAGTCACTATAGCCCCTCAGAGAAGAGACCCCACAACCCATGTTCTGGCTACTGCAATGCTAAAGTCTCAGCATCATAGCAGAGGGGGAACAAGCTCACTGCTGGAGCCGTGTCTTAACGTGTCCTAGACAATTGGACGTCAGCGGGCATCTCGCTGTGTGAAACCCCTAAAATCCCAAGTTTTGGTCCAAGGGCAATTCCACTTTAAATAGCATTTTTAAAAGTTTCCATTAATTTGTGCCAATGTTAATTATTTTTCTTTTTTAGGTGTTTGCAACTCTGTTTTCCATAGCAGCAATGCGTTTGCCTTAGCAATGTACATCAAACTGGTGTTCTGATGTACATTTCAGAAATGTCCTGACTCTGGCATGATAATCATCTGGTTGGTGGAGGCAGAGACAATGGGTATAACTCCCAACTGCATTAAATCAACCTCTTCAGATAGGGGAATCAGTCTTGTGTTGCAGTAGCTAAAGGCTTGCTGGCAGCATTCTCAGCTGGGGAGGTAATTGCTGCTGCATTATTTAGCCAAAGCTGTTGAGCTCACCTGTTACAGTAGAAGGATTCTGGGATTTGTAGTCAGAAAATATACTAAGAGCTTTACTAGTTCTTTACTAGTGGGCAGGAGAGCCACACCTTTACCAAGACAGAGACACTGGGATATAAGAGAATAATAGGAAGTCATTTAGCTGCATTAGGTCAATATAGTGTGTGATTGCAGCCCCAGAATCACTTTGTTTTCCCTAAACATTCAGGTATATCATTTCTTATATTCTTCAATCCGTTTGAAACTTGTACATGTTTCTGGAGCATTGGGACAGTGTAACCTTAAAAATAATATTTCTTAAAAGATTGGTAGGCAACCATAAATCCAAAAGCTGCAATGCGTGTTCTGGTACTCCTGGGGAATAGGCCTTGCCCACTTCTAGTATTTAAACTACTTATAAAAAACTACTACTTATAAAACTACTTATAAAAGGACATGGGGAGGTGGAGTAAGCAAGTGCAAGCCACATCTCCAGAATATTGGATATGAAAAGCTGGCAATGTTGTAGTTCTAAAAAAAAGCATACAGCTTTAGGTTAATGACCTGACTAAAAGATAAAGCACTCAGAAAAAGCCAAACAATATGAAGATGGATATTCTGCATAATACAGAAGAAGCATGCCCGGTGGCTCAATCAATAAAGCAGCACAATAAAGGATGTACAGTCACCCATACAAAGCAGATTTGAATGTACTTTTACATTTGTTTCAAGCAAAAAATAAATATATATAAAATGTATGCAGTTGATTTCTTTAAATGCACCCAGAGGCAGATTAGTGGCTCTCGGTCTAAGTCCAAGTTAATCAGTTGCTTTCTAGTTTAGGCAAGCCAAGGTTTCCCTTTGCCACCATGCTTTCAATTCCCTTCTGTTACAATAGGGGTATGAGCCCCAAAAACTCAAGTGCTGGTAGCCTTGGTCTGCTTCCTCCAAGGCATGGGAAATCTGATCTGGTCTTCTAGAACCCATTCCAATCTGCTTCTAATGTCATTGGTAAAGGTGAACTTCAAATGAGCCCATACTTAATTCAAGTCAGATGGTAATGGTTGGTTGGAAAAAAAAAAGGTGTTAAACGAACACGTGGACTGAGCTATTGTTCTTACCGGTAAGAGTGCTGCGTCTGCACAGAGGCTGCTGTCTGCATGCCCTGTTTGACATCTGTAAAGTGAAATCCTTTCATCTCCATCTGAGACGACTACAAAAACACAAAAAGGAATAGACAATTTCCATATAAGGGGCCAACAGATAGGTCATATATGCATTTAAATGTAGCGGAAGCAAAGTGGTCTATGGACAGTGAGAAAAAGTTGGTGCTTGAGACCCTTCGGACTGGACACCACATCACGATAGGGAGATCAGCCCTCAGAGTCAAAGGCAGCTTAAGAGCTGCTATGAGAACAAAAGCCATGGCTAGTTTCAGGGGCATCTCATCCAGGTCACAGCCTTTTTTTTCTGTATTCGTTTCCTGTTTTTTTTCATGGGGCAAATGAAAATATAATGCCCAATGAAACCGATACAATACAGAAAATACTCAATGCCATTTACCAAGAATCAAATCTGCAAAAATAATAAATAAAGATTAGGAGGTATCTGTGTGGGCTGTTCTCTGTATTAAAGGACACTCTCTTATCACCAAAACAAGGGGATCAATATACTTTATTTAAAAAAAAAACAGCTTAAAATGAAAAATCTACTTCTGTGGACTCTTCCTAAGAATACTAGGAATTAGACCATGGGAATTCAATCAGTATTTCAAAGCCCCAGTGTGTGAAGCCAGGAGCAGCATTTCAAGATCCACCTGGCCCTAGTACAGCTCTCTCTCCTATTGAAACCACCAACTGAAAACCCATGATGGGTCATGACTTGTGATATGCATGATGATCAGCGCTATGGAAGAATATATATAAATAATAATAAGTGTGTGTCTAAGGACAGAAAATTGAAAATTAAAGCGGCCCAACAGTCAAAAATGAATTAAATCAGACCAACACAACAAGCAGTGCTCATATGAATCCCTCCCCGGGGCAATTTAGATTGCTGCACATAAAGAATTTAGCTTTTTCTAATGCCTGTTGGGGAAAATTCTAAGAACAAGATGGCCGCCCATAGGCATATATGCAATCTGCAAACAGGAAGTCATGCTGGGCTTCCTGTTACTGTGCATTTCAGTTGTGTAAGTTGGGAGAGGAAGTTCCTAAATGGCCGCTATCTTTCTTTCTCCAACTGTGCCAGGCTGTTGGTCCGGTTTAAAAGATTTTAGAAAAACATTTAGCATTTCTCAAATGATAGCATTTCATTTTCACAAATGTTTAATGATCGTTGTCCTTTAAAAAGACATGGTGAGAGTGTAGTGCAGGGGGAAGAAACTGCGGGTGAGCCAGAATGTATTCCAATGTAGCACATGAACAGCCACTAAAGTAAAAAGACAATTCTGTGAGTACTCACCTGTAGAATTGCTTTTGTCATGCATGGCACGGCCTGCTTCACAAAGTCATAACATCTGGGATTCCGCCACAAGGTGGCACAGTGGCACTGCAGAAGAGTTGTGGCTCCGCCCGGTACCATATAAAAACGGAATCACCATAGACTTATCCAGTAGTTGACAAGCAGTGATACAAGAACCGGGAACTAGTAAAGATAACAACCCCAACTAAATTGGATCAACCACCATAAAGAGGCAACCAAGAACAACGTAACAAGGGTGGGGTGAAGCAGGCCGTGCCATGCATAGTAAAAGCAATTCTACAGGTGAGTACTCACAGAATTGTCTTTTTCCTAGTGCATGGCACGGCCTGCTTCACAAAGTCATAACATCTGGGACATCCAAAAGCAGTGTCCATAAAGTAGAGTGGGATCCCCAAAAAGAAAGTAACAGACGGTTTAGACCACCACCGCCTGGAGTACCTTGAGGCCAAAAGCAGCATCAGCTGAGGACTTAACATCAACTTTGTAAAACCTGGAAAAAAGTATGAACAGAAGACCAAGTTGCGGCCTTACAAACTTGTTCAACAGAAGCTTGGTGCTGAAAAGCCCAAGACGCACCGATAGCACGAGTAGAATGAGCAGTAACCCTAAAAGGGGGAACCTTCCCCTTAGCAGAATAGGCCTGCTCCACCGCCTGACGGATCCACTTGCTGATAGTGCATTTAGCCGGAGGCAGACCCTTCCTAGGTCCAGCAGGAAGAACCAAAAGAGTGTCAGATTTCCTGAGAGACTCAGTAGAAACCAAATAAAACTTCAGGGCCCTGACAACATCTAGAGAATGAAGCGTCCGCTCCTTGGAATTAGCAGGATTAGAACACAGAGAAGGCAAAACAATGTCCTGATTGAAATGAAAAGCAGACACAACCTTAGGCAAGAAATCCGGCTTAAGCTGAAACACCACCTTATCCTGATGCCACTCAAAATAAGGAGGTTTGATGGAAAGAGCTCAGAGACTCGCCTAACCGAGGTAATGGCCATCAGGAAGGCCACCTTAAGAGTCATAATGGGCAAGGCAGCCCCACTGATAGGCTCAAAAGGAGGACCCTGCAGAGCAGACAACACCAAATTTAGATCCCAAACCGGCAGCATAGGTTTACATGGTGGACGCACATGAGTAACTCCCTGAAAGAAAGTCTTGACCAACCGGTGATTGGCAAAAGACCTTTGGAAGAAAATTGCCAGGGCTGACACCTGTCCCTTGAGGGTACTAATTGAAGGCCCGAATCCAGGCCATGTTGCAAAAAATCCAGAATCCTGGGAATAGAAAACACTCTACAAGGCAGAGACCTAGACTCACACCAGGCAATGTAAGCGAGGACTTCTTCCTAGTCCTAATCATGGTAACAACAGAGGCCGGCAAACCCTTATCCATCAAGATGGAGGTTTCAGCAGCCAAGCCGTTAAAGCCAGCGTTTGTAAATTGGGATGGTACAGCAGTCCCTGAGTGAGCAGATCTGGATCCTTGGGCAGGACATACTGATCCACTGCCAACTGCACGAAGTCTGCGAACCACACCCTCCTTGGCCAGCAGGGGGCCATCAGAATGGCTGGTACCCCTTCCTGGGCTATCTTGTGCAGCACCCAACCAACCTGATTGCCCTCAGTCCCAGAACATTGATGGGAGCATGGGCCTCCTGGGGGCCCCATAGACCCTGGAACTGCAGAGACTTCCAAACCCCCCCCCCCCCAACCTGTCAGACTGGCATCTGTGGCGACAAACTCCCAATGCTGGGGCAGAAATGTCCTGCCCACTGGAAGGTTCCTTGAGTCCAGCCACCACAAGAGGGACTGTCTGGCCAGGGGGGGCAGAGCAAACTCCTGATCCAGAGACACAGGGTCCCGATTCCAAACAGACAGAAGGTGCAACTGAAGAGGCCTCATGTGAAACTGAGCAAAGGGGACCGCCTCGAAGCAGGACACCATCAGACCCACTAACTGCATCCCCTGCTGGATGGAGGGATGGGGACACAAGAGCAGAGCCCGAGCCTGCTTCTGAAGGCCCTCCACTTTCAGCTGGGGCAGGAAAACCTTGACCTGAGAGGTATCCAGAGTCATGCCCAGAAAGGACCTCACCAAAGACAGAGACAGTGAAGACTTGGGATAGTTGATCACCCAGCCAAAGGACTCGAGAGTGGAGGTCACCACCTGAGTATCCCTCTCGGCATGCCGAAGAGACTGAGCCGCAATCAGAATGTCGTATAGGTAAGAAAGGATGCGAATGCCCCGATGCCGCAGCAGAGCCATCACGCCCGCCAGCACCTTGGTGAACACCCGTGGCGATACCAAAGGGTAAGGCCACAAATTGGTAATGCTGATCCTCTAGAGCATACCTGAGAAATCTGATGACCCAGGAAGACTGGCACATGAAGAAAAGCATCCTTGATGTCCACGGAGGTCATGAAGTCGCCCGGGCGAAGGGAAATGACAAACCTGTCGAGACCTTTCAAGTCCAGGATTGGCCTCAGGGACCCGTCCTTTTTGGGGGCCGTGAACAAATTTGAGTAGAAACCCTGACCCCGTTCCTGGGAAGGCACCGGGCAAATGACTCCTGAGTCCAGCAGACGTCGAACCGCAAGCACAACCCCTGAGCCGACAGTGGGTTGTGAGGCATCCGGGATCTGAGGAATCTGGGGGGCGGCCAGGCTGCAAACTGTATCTTGTAACCGGAGGACACCACCTCCTGAATCCACCGGTCTGAGACGCGGAGCCTCCAGACTTGATCAAATAGCCGAAGCCCGGATGGGTGAGGGCGCCTCCTCATGCCTGAGTGTGCTTGGGAGAAGGTTTGGGCTTAGGGTCCCATGAGAGACCGGGACGACCACGGGATCTGCCACGGCCCCAAGACCCCCTGCGAGCACCTGAAAAGAGGGACACTCGATCTCCTCTGGGGGTACGAAAGGAGGAGACTGAAGCAGAAGGCCCCTGAAAAGGCCGAGGCTGCCTCCTACTCTGAGGCAGCCTACCATCCTTGGCTAAAACATTCAGGGGCTCACCAAAGAGCCGCAGCCCCACAAAGGGGAGTCTAGTGAGAGCCTTCTTAGCAGCAGCGTCAGCTGCCCACTGACGCAAACAGAGCGGCGCATAGCCACCAAGAGGCAGAGGCCCTACCACTCAGCCATACTACATCATCCATGGCAGTAAGAATAAACGCAACAAAATCAGAGCACATCAAAAGGGTCCTATACTCATCCCTTCCAGCTGTAGCGCCAGCAAGGAGACGATTGATCAGTCTCTTAAGAGCAATAGCAGTTATGGCAGAGGCACAGGACGGACGCAAACCAGCCCCCACAAAGGCAAAGGCATGGCAGGCCAACTGATCCATATGCCGGTCCTCGCTGTCCCGCAGTGTGGCAGTGTAAGGGGAACTTGTTGGACAATCCAAGAATGGGCGCGTCTACCTCGGGTGGACCCGATCACCGCTTAACCAAATCAGCAGGAAAGGGATACTTCTTATCCAAACCTTTAGGCACCGCGGGCAATCTACTAGGACATTCCCACTCCTTGAGCACCATATTCGTGAAATGACTATGCTCAGGGAACTCCACAAATATAGTGCTGCCCTCCGCGGAGCGCAGTACAAAGCAGTGGCGGCAGCAAAAGCATATAAAAAACAGTCTAAAAACAGTCTAAAAAACACACACACACTACCAGCCGCCCTCCCCCCCGAACACCAGTCGGGGAGAGAAGGGGGGGCGGGGGAGAGCGAGCAGGCAGCGGCGAAGCCCAGGCCAGTGGGAGGGGGACCCCAAACATAGAAAACATGTGCAAAAACACTCACCCCCTCAGAAGCTAGGACAGGAACTCTGCATCCCTAGTAGGCTCACCATAAAGCCTATGGCCAGCTACCCTTTGTGGTACAGGGTCTGCGGCTTGGAGCAGCGCTCCTTGAACACTTGCCCCCAGTGCTCCGCTACCTTCACCCGATCAGACAGCCGAGGCTGGGAGGCACAGAGGGTCCAGAAACAGGTGGAAATAGATATGCAGGGCAGCAGGCATGGTTGCCCCGCACACCTGCACATAGAGAGAGAGCCATCTTCTATCTTCGCAGTAAGCACTGCAGAGAACAACTGGATATGTCTATGGTGATTCCGTTTTTATATGGTACCGGGCAGAGCCACAACTCTTCTGCAGTGCCACTGCGCCACCTTGTGGTGGAATCCCAGATGTTATGATTTTTGTGAAGCAGGCCGTGCCATGCACTAGGAAAAATAAAATATTAAATAATGCTGATGAAGGGGCCTACGAGACCCCGACACACTGAACTATATTAAATGTCAGCAATTGTTATAAAAAAAATATACAATTCTGTGATTAGTCACCTGTAGAATTGGTATTATATGTATACAGCACGTCCTGTTCCAGAATATTCCTTACTCTTGGGTAATACATCCACAAGATGGCGCTGGACTGCAGAAAACAGCTTGTGGCTCCTCCCGGCCCTATATAAGACAGGGACCTCCCACCAATTCCCCAGTATTGACAAGCAGTTAACAAGAAGCCGGGAGAACGATAAAAAGAATTCAAAAATGAACATATGAACAATCACCATACAGAGGTAACTAAAGAATAACAACAAGGGTGGGATGGAACAGGACGTGCGGTATACATATAATACCAATTCTACAGGTGAGTAATCACAGAATTGTATTATTCTAAGTATACAGCACATCCTGTTCCAGAATATTCCTTACTCTTGGGACATCCAATAACAGTGTCTGTAAGGTAGGGTGGGATCCCCAAAAAGTAACAGCGGGCAGTTTAAACCACTGCCGCCTGCAGAACTTTGCTACCAAAAGCAGCATCAGCTGAGGCCTTAACATCAACCTTGTAAAACTTTGAAAAAGTATGAACAGAAGACCAAGTAGCGGCCTTGCAAACTTGTTCAACAGAAGCTCGGTGCTGAAAAGCCCAAGAGGCACCAATAGCACGAGTAGAATGAGCCGTAAGGCGGAAGGGAGGCTCCTTCCCCTTAGCAGAATAGGCCTGTACAACAGCCTGATGGATCCACTTGCTGATAGTGGACTTAGCTGGAGCCAGACCCTTCTTAGGTCCAAACGGGAGCACAAAAAGAGCATCAGTCTTCCTGAAGGATACAGTAGCCACCAAATAGAACTTCAGAGTCCTGACCACATCCAGAGAGTGTAAAACCCGCTCCTTAGGGTTACAAGGATTAGGACACAGAGAAGGCAAAACAATGTCCTGATTGAGATGAAAAGCAGACACAACCTTAGGCAGAAAATCTGGCTTAAAACTAAACACCACCTTGTCCTGGTGTCCCTCAAAGTAAGGGGGTTTGATGGAAAGCGCCGCCAACTCAGAAACACGCCTAACAGAAGTGATAGCCACCAAAAAGACTAACTTAAGCGTCAAAATGGACAAAGGGGCCTCACGCAAAGGCTCGAAGGGAGACCCCTGCAAGGCAGATAAGACCAAGTTCAAATCCCAGACTGGTAACATAGGCTTACGTGGAGGACGCACAACCCCCTGGAAGAAAGTCTTGACCAGACGATGGTGAGCAAAGGATCTTTGGAAGAAAATGGCCAAAGCAGAAACATGACCTTTGAGGGTACTAAGTTGAAGACCCAAATCCAAACCATGTTGCAGAAATTTCAGAATCCTAGGGATAGAAAACACCCGACAGGGGAGCGACTTAGACTCACAACAGTCAACGTATGCACGCCATACCCTATAGTAGTTGGATGACGATGACTTCTTCCTAGCCCGAATCATGGTATTAACAACAGAGGCAGGCAGCCCCTTGTCCATCAAGATGAAGGTTTCAGCAGAATGGTTGGCACCCCTTCCTGGGCAATCTTGCGCAGCCAGAATGGTTGGCACCCCTTCCTGGGCAATCTTGCGCAGCACCCTGCCCAGCAGAGGAAAAGGAGGGAACACAGAGGAGCTGAAAGCTCTTCCAAGACATTGCTAGTGCATCCATGGCCAAGGCCAGAGGGTCCTGGGACAGAGAGACAAAGACTGGAAGCTTGTGATTGTGACGGGACGCAAACAGATCCACATCTGGCCGAACCTAGCGGTGGCACAGGGAGCGAAACACCCTGCTGCTGAGGGACCATTCTCCCAGACGAGAGGTCCCCCTGCTGAGGGAGTCTGCCTCCAGATTCTCCACCCCCGGGATGTACACAGCTGAGATGCAGGGAACATTCTCCTCCACCCAAGACAGTATCAGGAACACTTCCTTGAGGGTCCTCTTGCTCCGGGTACCTCCCTGAGGATTGATGTAGGCAATCGCCGTCTGGTTGTCTGAGCGGACCTGAACCACCCGACCCCGAAGGTGTGGAGTCAATTGGGCGAGAACCAACCTTATCACCCTCAATTCCAGAATGTTGACAGGGGTATAGGCCTCCTGAGGTCCCCACTGACCCTGGAATTTCAGGGATTTCCAGAAGCCCCCCCAACCTGTCAGACTGACATCTGTGGTGTCTCCCAGCACTGGGCCAGAAAGGATCTGCCCACCAACAGGTTTCTTGAGTCCAGCCACCACGAGAGAGACCGTCTGGCCAGAGGGGACAGAACCACACCTGATCCAGGGGCAGAGGGGTCCGATTCCATACCGACAAGAGATGACGAGGTCTCATGTGAAACTGAGCGTATGGAACCGCCTCGAAGCAAGACACCATCAGGCCCACCAGCTGCATCCCCTGCAGGGTGGAGGGATGAGGGCAAGACATAAGAAGCCTGGCTTGGGCTTGAAGACTTTCCACCTTCTGCTGAGGAAGAAAAATCTTGACCCGAGATGTATCCAGAGTCATGCCCAGAAAGGACCTCACCATTGACGGTGACAGGAAAGACTTGGGGTGGTTGATCACCCAGCCGAAGGACTCCAGTGTGGACACCACCAGCTGGGTATCCAGCTCGGCCTGCTGGAAGGACTGAGACAAGATGAGAATGTCGTCCAAGTAAGGAAGGATGCGAATGCCCTGAGATCTCAGCAGAGCCATTACGCCCGCCCACACCTTGGTGAATACCCTGGGAGCCGAAGTGATACCGAAAGGCAAGGCCACAAATTGGTAGTGCTGATCTTTCAGAGCGAACCTGAGGAATCTCTGATGACCTGGAAATATTGGTACATGAAGGTAAGCGTCCTTGATGTCTACAGAGGTCATGAAGTCGCCCGGGCGTAGTGAATTGACAGCTGAGCGGAGAGTCTCCATGCGAAAGTGTTTGAATCTGACAAATTTGTTGAGGCACTTTAAATCCAGTCAAAAACAGTCAAAAGATTGGAATAGTAGCCTCTGCCCCTTTCCCTCAAAGGCACCTGGCAGATGACCCCCAACTCCAGAAGGTTTTGGACAGCAAGGCACAGACCCTGAGATGACAGGGGGTTTAGAGCCATCCGGGATTTGATGAATCTTGGGGGCGGCCAGGCTGCAAACGGCTGTAACCGGAGGACACTACCTCCTGAATCCACCGCTCTGAAACGTGAAGTCTCCAGACGTGAGCAAAGAGCCGAAGCTGTCCCCCCACCCGGATGAGTGTGGGCTTGGGTGAGGGTTTTGGCTTGGGACCCCAGGAGAGGCCAGGACAGCCACGTCCTCTGCCCGTTCCCCAATAATCTCCGTGGGCCCCAGTAAGGGAGACTCCTCGGCCAGTTCTGGAACCACGGAAGGATGGGAGAAAGGCACCCATCCCCCAAAAGGACCGGGACGGCTTCCTATGTTGAGGTAACCTACCGCCCCTGGCAAACAAATCCAAGCGTTCACCAAAGAGGCGCAGGCCCACTGACGTAGCCAGACAGAGCGGCACACTACCACACATTCTAATGGCATCATCCATGGCAGAAAGAATATATGCAATAAATTCCTCACAAAGCAGGAGAGATGTATACTCTTCTCTACCCGCATCCTCAGATGCACCGTCCAAGAGACACTTAAGCACCCCTTTAATGGCAATAGCCGTAATAGCAGAGGCACAAACCGGGCACAGCGCCGTCCCCACACAGGCAAAGGCATGACAGGCCAGTTGGTTCAAGCGCCGGTCCTCACCATCTTCAGGGTAGTAGTAACAAGAGAATGCATGACAGATGTATTGAACAACCCGAGAACGGGCGCATCCACCTCGGGATGACATGACCAACGCTTAACAACATCAGCAGGAAAGGGATACCTCTTGTCCCAACTCTTAGGCACCCCTGGCAGCTTTCTATTCCCATTCCTTAAGCACTAGATTATTAAAGTGAGACTGCTCAGGGAACTCCCAGTGTGGCTTAACCGTATGAAAAAGCTCACCCAGCTGCTGTGGAGCCACTGCCGGGGGAGAAATACAAAGCACTTCAAAAATGTGACTCAGCAATCTGTCTGTCATCAGGGGACCACGGGTCTTCCCCAAAGGGAGTCCCAGTACCACCGTAAATCTTAGGTTGTTCCTCAGAGGAATCAGAAAATAATTCCCCCTCCTCAAGGGGGTAGGGACCTGAGAGTGAGTAAGGGCCCTCGTCTTCTACAGGAAGAGGGAAGCCGCGGGTGATAAATGCTGCTTCTTAGCAGAAGCCTTACGCGGGGCAGACCCAGCAAGATGTTTTTCAATGCTGGCCACCCGTGCAGCTAAATCAGGTTGAGACTCCCCGCAAGTATGCCCCTCAGTGGGGGTCAGATGTAAGCATGGGGGGGTAGGTGAGGCCAGAGGGGGGCACCACCAGGCCCAGTAACAGACAGCCCAGACTGCAGCGCAAGTACCTGCTGGGCACAGAATACACATACCCTGACATCATCAGTTATGGGGGATACCTCACACACAACACATAGCCGGGCTTGTCCCAAAGGAACCTCAGGCCCATTATCCCCAGAAGCCTCCATATGGTGATTTAAATGGCACAACAGGCCAGTAAGGGTTAACGCTAAAGAGCTACCCGGGATGCCCCAAGAACCCGCTAGGGAAGTGGGAGATAGTGAGGGGAGATGGCCGGGAGAAACCACAGTGCCGAAGTTTTAACCCGCCTGAAAAAGACATAACAAAACATTCCCATAAGAATACAGCAGAAAGGAATATCCTGAAAAAAAACAAAACACTCCACCGGGGTTACTCACGGACCGCAGGGAACCAGCAGCACATGCAGCTAAGGACAGGCAAAATGGCGTCCGCAGACCTCGAGAGGCGGGCCGTGGAGACGTGACATGAAAAATACAATTCTGTGAAATTCTCACCTGTAGAATTGGTATTATACGCATACAGTACGTCCTGCTCCATATATAATACTTACACGTGGGTAATCCTCCGCCAGAGGGCGCTGTTCACTGCAGACATGCAAAAACAGGCTCCTCCCGGCCCTTCATATACCCAGGGACCTCCCACAAATCCCCAGCATTGAAAAGCAGTGAGAACAGAAGCCGGGAGAAACCAACCACCAAACTGGTAACAATAGCAATGATAACAATCACCATACAGGGGATCCAGAAAAATGTAAAACCAGGGTGGGGTGGAGCAGGACGTACTGTATGCGTATAATACCAATTCTACAGGTGAGAATTTCACAGAATTGTATTATTCTAAGCATACAGTACGTCCTGCTCCATATATAATACTTACACGTGGGACATCCAATAGCAGTGTCCATAAAGCAGGGTGGGATCCCCATCAAAAAAGGCACAGCAGACAGTAAAGGCGCTGTCACCTGCAAACCTTGCTACCAAGAGCGACATGAGCAAAGGCTCTAACGTCAGTCTCATAACAAAACCTTTGAAAAGGTATGAACAGAAAACAAGCAGCGGTCTAGCAAACCTGTTTAACAGAAAACCTGGTGCTGAAGGGCCAAAAGGTACCCAAGCACAAGTAGAACAGAATAAAAAGAATTCCTTAAAGGAATAGGCCAGAGTAACGGCCTGACCAGCCCCAAATGCAACAGGAGCCTCGGTAAAACTTAGAACTCTCCCCAACGGGGAATTGAAACCTGGTCTCCCGCCAGACAGGCGGGGATACTGACCACTACACCAACAAGGATCAGCAAGGAGCCGAAACCTTTACTCAGGACCAGAAAGACAAACCATCCAAGTAAGATCAGTCCAAAGGGCGCATAGCCCCTGGAAGCAAACAAGATCAGGCGCATACGTATGGAGGCGCCCGCAGACCCCAAGGGGCATCAGTCCCCCTAAGGGACAAGAAACAACCAGGAAAACTTCAATACCTGTTGAGGGAATGTAGACCCCCTTACTTCAGCATTACTAAGAATAAGGCCCAGAGGCAGACAAAAGGACTTGGATAAATGAGCATAAGACACCACCTTGGGCATAAGGTCCGGCGTAAGGCGGAATACCACCACATCATGGTGTATAAATAATGAACGAGGGCTAACTAAACAGAGCCACCTTCTCAGGCACACGTCTGACTGAAGCAACAGCCCCCGGAAGGGCAACTTGAAGTAAGAACAGTTAGACAGCCTCCGGAATAGATCCAAAGGAAACGACCCGCAAGGCAAACAGAATAAAAATTAATCCCAACAGGGACCATAGAACTACTTGGGAGATGCACCTGAGCAATCCCCAAAAGAACGCTTAACAAGGAAGACTGAACAAGACTTCTACGGGAAGGCGGACAGGGCAGAACCTGAACCTTCCGAGTACCAAGATGGGGAGCCAACCCCAACCCATGCTGTAATAACTCTAGAAACCTGGACTCACGGCAATCAATATGGGTATGCCATACCCTATAATAGACGGAGAAAGGAGAAGAAGAAGCTAGCTCCTAGCCCCCCATAGACATAGACAAAGTCACCCAGAAGATAAACCCATCTCCAAAAGGGTGAATGAATCCACTGTCAAGCCATCAGACTAGAGCCTGTAGATTGGGGAGACATAAGAAGGAGCCTGAAAAGGGTAGAACCTCACAGAGAGTGTACAGGTCCGCTGTCCTCAGCAGAAACATCTGCGAACCACAGTCCACTAGGCCACCCAGGGGCCATCAGTATCACGGGTCCCCTTGTCAGCGCAATCTTGCGCAGAACCCCGCCTGGCAGGAGGAACGAAGAAAAGACATATAAAATAGAAATGTCCGGACATAAAATTACTAAGCCCCCATGACCAGAGTCAGAATATTCTAGGGCAGTAAAAACAAGGGCAGAGCCCCCGTGATATTAACGGGACCCAACAGAGCCACCCTAGCTGGCTCTCAGAGGGACACCAGGATAGCACAACCTGCCACTGATGGACATCCATTGGAGCGAATACCACTGAGATGCAGGGAACGTTGACCCCTGTGACAGACTCTGCCTTTGGATTTTAAAGGCGCTGTTTTTGCATAGACCCATTACTTTCATTTTCTTGAGCATGTCCCAGACTGCCATTGTGTTATTGATTGCTTTACAGACTGCCATTGTTGATTGTATTACAGACTGCTATTGTTATACTGATTGTGCTACAGACTGCTATTGTTCTACTGATTGTGTTACAGACTGCTATTGTTCTACTGATTGTGTTACCGGCAGAGTTCCCATTGGTCCGTGTGTTTGTCATGCAGTTCTCCATCAGGTCCACAGGGGAGGTCTCCTTGCATGGAGCCTTGCATATAAGGCACAGTGTGGCACTAATAAAGTGAAGTTCATCTTCACCCTCAATACTGAGTTCTGTCTCTTATTGGGGGAAACGCTATATTACAATTCACTAGCCCTTGTAAGGGCTGTTCCTGTTTCCTCACGGATGACTCTGGAATTCCTGCAGCACCTCTCACCATTCGGAAAAGGACGTCTCTGGCGGGGAAGCCCTCCGGCGATAAAGGTTATCACTACAATTGGTGGCAGCGGTGGGATGGTCCTTTCTACCCAGAGAGAGTGCTACCCTGATGGAGAGTCAGTATGACAAGTTGAAAGGACGGACCCTGAAGGATCTACTCGAGAGCCGGGGAAGGTCAGCTAGCAACCGCCCACGTCAGGAACTGATAGCCGAGCTGATCGAAATGGATCGGGCAGCAGTGAGGACCAAAACCAATATAGAGGCCGATGAAGACGCTGCTCTCGTTCAAGCGGTTCGGAACAGATTGTCGGTCTATGGCCCGAATCCATCACAGGAACTGATCGACCAAGTCTTCGCCACAGCGGAGGCAGAGGCAAGTAAGCGAAGGGAAAATCGTCGACTTTCAACCCAGCAGCCTCTCAGCCTCAGTTACACTGGGGGGAGAAAGATTCCATTTGCAACATTTAAATCCTTCCAAGAAAGTGACGACGAGATTGACGGATTTTTGGCCGATTTTGAACGGCAGTGCGCTTTACACCGGTTACCCACGGAGGAATGGGTCACCATATTATCAGGGAAAGCTTCCGATGCTTTCCGGGCCATCCCTGATGCGGACTTACCACACTACCATCTGGTAAAGGAGGCTTTGTTAGACCGGTACGCTGTCACCCCGGAAGCCTACAGGCGACGATTTCGGAAATCCCAAAAGAAGGGAGGGGATTCTTACACGGAGTGGGCATGTCGCCTCCATCGTACAGCATCACACTGGGTCACTGGATGCCAAGCCACGACCGCTGAGGAGGTACTACAGTTGTTTTTACTAGAACATTTTCTCAATGCCCTGCAACCAGAGCTAAGAGAGTGGGTACGTGACCGGAGGCCTCTAACGCTACCTGAGGCTGCTCGTCTAGCAGACGAGTACATCGATGCTCGCCAGACAGAACAGTCCGCTCCAAAACCACCACCTCCCATCAAATTTCAGGCACCTGTAGCTTCAGCGCCAACTCCTGACTCTGGGCCACATAGGCCGTCGCAGCAACCGAACCTCTCCACAGTTCAGTGCCATAGTTGCAAACAATGGGGACATTATCGCAGGGATTGCGCCCTAGAGCCTCCCCGAAACACGTGGAGGCAAAAACAACCTTCCACCTCCCGTACTCCTGCGGCACACTGTTTGGAAGCTGAGAGCAGTTCGGAAGAGTATCTGGGGGTACTGTATGAAGCTGATCCCATACAAGCGGCCATCCAAGACAACCGACAGCACCATCGCCAGGAGGTACGAGTCAATGGACGCACCGCGCAAGGATTACGCGACACCGGAGCCACACTTACCTTGCTCCAACCTCATTTGGTCAAGAACAAAGACCGCACCGGACAAACCGTTGCAGTAAGGTTGGCGGGAGGAGCTGTGTTTCGACTCCCCACCGCCCGAGTACATCTTGACTGGGGCGCTGGATCCGGCAGGGTACATGTGGGACTTATGGACAACTTACCCGCAGAAGTACTATTGGGAAATGATCTAGGACCAATGACTTCTGCCTACGCTACCTCTGTGCCAGCCAGCATCAACCCTGTTACAACCCGGGCTCCAGCCCGAGCTGCCGACTCCAGCCCACTGGTCGGGGAGACCCAGGGGTATCGTCCGCATCACGTCATGTCTGTTACAAGAAGCCAAGAAGAGGATCAGCCATCAGGTTACGTCCTTCCAGAAGGGAAACGTATGCCAAACACTATTTTTGTTGGGGGCATTGACTGTCGGATTGATCAGCCTGAAATTAAGGATTTGTTTTCAAAGTATGGTGTAAAGAATGTCAAAATTATTAGGGATGCCTCTGGCGTTTCTAAGGGTTATGGTTTTGTCTCCTTTTACGATGATGTAGATGTGCAGGAGATTGTGGATTCTCCGATCAGCTTCGACGGAAATAGATTGAAACTTGGACCAGCTATAAGAAAGCAGAGCACCTGTGCACACATCCAACCAAGGACTTTGGTGCTGAACTCACCAATGCCACAATATCCCAGTGTTTGGACCCCACCCATGACAGATTCCTATGTACAGCCCACGTCAATGTTTAGCCCTGTTACTCACTATTTGCAGACTTGTCCTTACACAGAACTCTGCCCATAACAAGAGTATGGACAGCCCCACGTTAACCCGAACAGAGTCAATCCGGGTCTGCCGGGTGTTCCACAAAAAGGGGGCATTGTGACAGACTCTGCCTTTGGATTTTAAAGGCGCTGTTTTTGCATAGACCCATTACTTTCATTTTCAGACTGCCATTGTGTTATTGATTGCTTTACAGACTGCCATTGTTGATTGTATTACAGACTGCTATTGTTATACTGATTGTGCTACAGACTGCTATTGTTCTACTGAATGTGTTACCGGCAGAGTTGAGGGATTGTGTGCCCTGCTCCCATTGGTCCGTGTGTTTGTCATGCAGTTCTCCATCAGGTCCACGGGGGAGGTCCCCTTGCATGGAGCCTTGCATATAAGGCACAGTGTGGCACTAATAAAGTGAAGTTCATCTTCACCCTCAATACTGAGTTCTGTCTCTTATTGGGGGAAACGCTATATTACAAATCACTAGTCCTTGTAAGGGCTGTTCCTGTTTCCTCACGGATGACTCTAGAATTCCTGCAGCACCTCTCACCATTGGGAAAAGGACGTCTCTGGCGGGGAAGCCCTCCGGCAATAAAGGTTATCGCTACAACCCCCATCTAGATCAGGATCAGACACCTACCAGGAGAATCATCCTGCTCCAAGTTCCAGACTGATAATAAATACAGGCCACTGTCCTCAGACAGGCCAAGAGTCCCCGAATAGACAGGTCCTGAAGAGAAGTAGTCCAGCAAGATAGAGCCAACTGAAGGCTCACAGTTTTAACAAAATCAGTAGGAAAATGGACCCTCTAAGGGCCCCTACCTAGGAACCTCGGGGGATTTTAGAAGAAAATCCCCCCCTACCCCGCCAACCTGCGATACTTGGTACCCAAGGTGACCATCCACACGAAGATGCAAGCAAAGAAGGGGGTGCCCCCTGACAGGGTCCTTGAATTTAACCAGCTCAAGAGGAACCACTGTACCAAGGGGGAATGAGCACAGACCTAGCTCCAGGGGTGCTGGAACCCCATCCAGGATTAATAACCAACTGTGCCGAAGAGCCCAAGGTCTCTGAATATAAGGGACATCATCTGATCCGCCATCAACGGGCCCACCAGCTGCAATCCTGCCTGGTGAAAGTAAGGTATCAGCAAAGAGGGAGAGAGCCTATGTAAAGGAGTCCACTTATTACCAAGGAAGAAGATTCAAGCCTGAACCGAATCCAAGGAATGGAGATAGTGAATAAGGGACAATGAGGGATTGAGGTGACTGAGCACCCATCCAAATAACTCCCAGAGGACACCGCCGGCCGACTAACCCACTCGGCCTGACGTAGAGATTGGGAAGTAAAGAAGGACGATCCGGTAGGTCCTAGTGCGGAGGCCCCACAGGCATGTCAGAGACATCACCCCCGTCCGTGCCTTGGCGAGTAGCCTGGGAGCAGAAGAGAGGCCAAAAACAAGGCCCCAATCCACAGGGTTGGTCCTTCAACCCTGCCAGAGGGCCCAGGGCATTGCCTGCCCACCCTGGAGTGGTAATCTACGCCGAAAAGGGAGGGGGAGGGGTGTCCCTGCCCCGAGGAGGCCGAGTCGGCCTTCTGCGTAGGGGTGCCTTACCCTTCTTTCCAAAAAGGTCCAAACGGGCCCCAAATAGGCGCCGTCCTCTGAAGGGAAGGCCAGTGAGAGCTTTCGTATCATCGTCAGCACCCCACTGTCGCAGCCAAACCAGGCGGCGAATAGCTACCACAAGGGCAGAGGTTCTAGCACACATCTTAATGGTGTCATCCAGCGCTGAGAGGATAAACCTCACAAACACATCACAATCGGAGAGTGCATTAAAAGACCTCCCAGGGGAGATCCTCAGATTGGTGATCAAGTAGCTTTCTAATGAGGGTCCTGGCGGCCACCGCAGTGATGGCCGCGGCACAGACCGGGCGCAGAGCCGTCCCTGCACATGAAAAGGCATGGGAAGCCAGTCTGTCAATGTGCCGGTCCTCAGCATCCCGAAGGGTACGGTAATGAGGAGTAGTCATGAAGGGGGGTTAGTAACCCCTATAAATCGGTGCATCCACCATGGGAGGTGCTGACCAAAAGTTAACCACATCAGGGGGAAAAGGGTACTTCCAATCCCAGACCCCTGGAACCCCTTTAAGTTTACAAGGCAATTCCCATTCTTTGGATATAAGAGCCTGGAAATGCTCCTATTCCAGAAATTCCAAGCACGGTGTCGCTGTGTGGAAACTCTCCCTCTTAGGCTTGGGAGCCTCTCCAGGAGGGGAGATTGACAAAACCTCAAAGATCTTTATGAGTAGTTCATCAGTGTCACACAGGCCCCAAGAACCGGGCCCAGAATCATCACGGCTCCAGGGCATCTCGTCCGAGGAGCCCGAATCGGAGAATAGCTCACCTTCATCAGAAGGAGCAAGGTCCTGCATAGCAGCAGACTTTTCAGTTTCAGTAGGAACCAGAGAACCAGGAGGCGTCAGGGACTGCTTCTTTCCAGGGCCCAAGCTCTCCGCCAAACTAGATAGCACCTGCTCAGCCGTAGGCAGCCTGCGCGGCACGACTTGCTGGTCATCCCGGCTCGAGTGCGACTCATCAGGAGTGAGATTTAAGCACGGGGAGACAGGTGTATTGAAGTGAGGTGCAGCCACTGGCAAACCTCATTGCAGGGCCAGTGCCTGTTCAGCACACGGTCCGCAGACCCGTGCTCTGTCAGCATCAGCATGGGGCTGTCCACACGCTGTACACAGCCGGTCTTGTCCCCGAGGGACCCGGGTACATAATTCTGAGATGCCTCCATATGGTGATTATCTGAGCAATATGCCCGCAGGGATTTATGCAATAGGCAGACCCGCTAGGAATGTGGGAAATTTCTTTATGTGAACCCGCTATAATATATGTCAGGCCGGGAGAAGCCACCGAAATCTTGGCGTCTGAAAGACAAAGAGAATAAGGGGGGTGTCAGAGCCATGCGCAGCTGAACGAAAGAGCATAGGAAAAAAAATCGCCCAGGAGGGCACTTACATGACCAAGGGAGGAGGATCGCAACCGCGCACAAAGACCTTTAAAATGGCGCCAAGCGAACCTCGAGGGGCGGGCCTGCTCTGGCCGTGACGCGTCATGCCAAGTCCCGCCTCCCCCAAAGAGCGCGAAGCTCCAACCAGCGGTAACGCAAAGACAGGCAGTGGTCAAGACACACAGTCAAGGTTTAGCTAAGGGAAACGTCAAAAACTAGTGAACAATGCTGCCGCCCGGACCGCACACTACAGTAAGGGAAAGACGCACACGCGCGCAACCTGACAAGGGTTGTGTGTATCAAGGAGCGCGGCTCTGACACCCATAATTGTAAGGACTGGGATATGTACTAACAATACCTTGCTTCATAAGCCAGCACACTAATCATTGAACCAAACCACTTGTTCAAAGACAAAACAACGGCCATAAACGTGTACAACATCACGCTGAGACCGCCACACGCATACCCCCCTTCTTTTCCCCCCGAGCTACGGGGGAAGCGAGGGTGAAGGCGACCCTTCACCCAGGGTTATCGCTACGAGGGGCACGGGGCAATAATGCGGGAGGGGCATCTATTGGAGGCTCACCATCGGCCTAAACCGCCTACCCTATGGTGGGGGACTGCGGTGGAGTGTAGCTCCGTGAGCACACATGGTGCTGCCTACCTTCACCCAACCAGCGCAGCCCAGGCTGGGAGGCACATCTTATATCGAAGAGGATGGGTGGGAATAGTCCTGC
Organism: Gastrophryne carolinensis; assembly: GCA_027917425.1. Taxonomy (NCBI): domain Eukaryota; kingdom Metazoa; phylum Chordata; class Amphibia; order Anura; family Microhylidae; genus Gastrophryne; species Gastrophryne carolinensis. Next base: position 199,375,805 of record CM051235.1, read on the forward strand.
AGGGCCGCAGGCTGTAAAAGCCCCGCTCACCTGCGAGAGAGTGATACTTCATGTCTTCGCAGTCAGCACTGCAGAGAAATCTGGGGATTTGTGGGAGGTCCCTAGGTATATGAAGGGCCGGAAGGAGCCTGTTTTTGCATGTCTGCAGTGAACAGCACCCTCTGGCAGAGGATTACCCACGTGTAAGTATTTTACATGGAGCAGGACGTACTGTATGCTTAGAATATAGTCATCCACAGAGATCGCCCCCCCCCCCCCCCCCGAAGAGCGCGAAACGCGCCCACGTGATCTGGCCGGCCAATAGCGGCCCGGCAGCTCTGAGGTAAATGACGCCGCCGACCAGCGAGCGATGTACAAGCGTGCGGCAGGGGCGTACAAGGCGACAGTAACAGTACAAAGTTAAAACATAAAAATACTGTTTTTTACCACTAGTCACCCCCCCCCCTCCCGGAGGGAGAGCGAGGCAGGAATAGAAAGGATTTCCAGGGAGTACGACGGCGCCCAGAAGACAATGGGAGGAGTGAGGGTGGAGGGAAACACCTATGGAAATAAGGGTTAACTGCACAGGCTGAGCATGGCAAAAACCCATGGAGCGGGGGGGGGGGGGCATCCCAAAAGGCTCACACTATCAGCCTAAACCGCCTACCCTGTCAGAGCAGGGACTGCGGTAGGAGCATAGCTCCTCAGCACCTAACTGGTGCTTACTGACCTACCTTCACCCGAACCTTGTCAGCCGAGGCTGGGAGGCAACAATATGGAACGGGTGGGAATAGTCCTGCAGGGCCGCAGGCATATAAGCCCCGCTCACCTGCGCCACATAGAGAGCCATCTTCTATCTTCACAGCCCAGACTGCAGAAAAGAACTGGGGAATTGGTGGGAGGTCCCTGACTTTTATAGGGCCGGGAGGAGCCACAAGCTGTTTTCTGCAGTCCAGCGCCATCTTGTGGATGTATTACCCAAGAGTAAGGAATATTCTGGAACAGGACGTGCTGTATACTTAGAATAATCCACTTTTGTATCCTAATTAATATGAACTGTAGGTTATTTACACACCAATATAGGCCTAAATGAGTGCCTATTTGGATTCTTCTAATGCAAAAGGTTAATGTCCCTTTAACCCCCTCTCCAGGGCACTGCAATTTGGGTGATCCTCCATTTAAAAGATTAGTAGGAAATCAGGAAAAGGGGTTTTAATTCTTACATTTATGAGTTCCTGTGCTGCATCAACCTGCAGTTAGCTCTAGCAACCAATAGAGTACCAACTGCTCACAGCTGGGGCCGTTGAAAACAGTGAAAGCCATTTGCTGAATGACATAGGGCAGACAGCTCTCATTGGAGGAGAGCCCACATATGGGCCGCATGAACAAGGAATTTCGGGGCAGCCGCTAGTGGGTTTTGGTCACCTTTAAAGCACACAGACTATAAGAACTGAACTCCCTATTATACCATATTTTATTAAGCCAGTTACGATTTCATTAAGGACACACCACTTACTTCTCTCCCTGTGGTCATCATAGAAGGCTGCATCCTCCTGGGGGCACCAACTGGTAAGTTCTGTCCCTGTGGCAGTTGAATAGACTGTGGCAGAAGCAGTGGCTGCTGACCCGAGCTATACCGAGGCATCTGAAGCTGTGAGCCAGCCATTGGCATGGTTAACTAAAAGTTATGAGGATAAAGTTACCAAACAATATGTATAACTAAAGCAATGCAAGATGCAAATCACCATAAAAGAGGTTTACCTGTGTGAGAGCAGAGTCCATGATCTGAGAGGCACCAATTCCTGCCTGGTTCAGCTGGCTTTCGTAAACCAACTGCTGGCTTCCACTCATAGGTTGGTAAGGGGATGCAGGTTGTGTCTTAACCATTTCCAGAGGCTGAATGCCTGGGAATGGAGAGTACTGAGGCTTGAGGCCTGTACCGCTGGCCAGTACCATGGCGCTAGGCTGTGACAAGCTGGGGTGCATGTACACTTGGGATCTGCAGACAAGACAACTACATAAACCTTACTGTATTACCAATTGCATGATCTGAATAAATTGGTACAAGCAGGGTAAAATAAAATACCATTTTGTGATTACTCACCTGTAAAATGGGTATTATAAGTATGTCTCAGACCCTGCTTCGGAAATATTCATTACACTTGGGTTATGTCCAGTAGAGGGTGAACTTCTGCAGAGATGAATAGAAAAAAAGAAGCCCCTCCCGGCACATAAATACCTGTGACCTCCCACACATTTCCCAGTATAAGAAAGCAGTAAGGGGACCAGGAAGAGCAAATAAAATCTTATGAGAAAAAACTAACACCAAAGAGGATCCAAGATACAACTCAGGGCGGAGAGTGTGAGACATACTTGTAATACCCATTTTACAGGTGAGTAATCACAAAATGGTATTATTCTAAGTATGTCTCACACCCTGCTTCGGGAATATTCATTACACTTGGGACATCCAATAGCAGTGTCCAAAAAGGGTGGGGATCCCAATAGGCAAAAATACACAAATGAAAACCCCTGCCGCTTGTAGAACTTTGCGGCCAAAAACAGCATCCGCTAAGGCCCGTACATCAACCTTATAAAAACTTGTAAAAGGTATGAACAGAAGACCAAGTAGCAGTCGCACAACTTGTTCCAGTAAACTGAAAAGAGGAACCCTCCCCTTTGGCAATATAGGCTCAAAAAATGACCAGACATATCCATTAAAAATGGTAGACTTGACGGCGCCAAACCCGTCGTGGACCAGAGGGCACCACAAACAAGGCGTCCGTCCTACAGACAAGGGAAGTAGCCAAGAAATAGAACGTCATCCAAAAAGTGCAGGGCCCTCTCCTCGTCATTGCTAGACGAAGGACACAAGGAACAAAGAACCACATCCTGAATGAGATGGAAAACAGAAACCATTTTTGGAGGGAAATCCAGCAAAAAGCGGACCACCTCGTCCCGGTGTCTCTCAAAGTAAGAGGCCTGAATAGACAGGGCTGCCAACCCAGAAACACAGCGAACAGAAGTAATAGCCACTAAAAAGGCAATCTGTTGTGTAAGCATAGAAAATGCAAAATTCAAATCCCAAACAGACGCAAGGCTTTTTGAGGACAAAAGGCCCTAGAAGACGACCACCAGGACAGAGGCCTGCCCTATCAAAGCACTTAAGCTGGAGCCCCAGACCGTGCTGACGAAAGTCCAAAAACCTAGGGAACAAAAAACACCTTGCAAGGCAAGGCCCTAGCCTCACACCCATCAATATAGGACCGCCAAGTCCTGTAGATGATGTTAAAGGAAGACCACTTCCTAGCCCAAACAAGTGTCTGAAGCACAACATCAGACAAACTTCTTCTGTGAAGATGGAGGAGGTTGCAGCAGCCACGCCGCCAAATCCAGCGTTTGCAAACTGCAGAACGAACCAAACCTATCTTGGCCACCCTGGAACCACCAGCATTGCTGACGCACCCTCAGGAGCCAGCTAGCGCACCACCTTGCCCATCATGGCGAAGGAAGGAAACAGTTACAGGAACCCCAGATCCCTCCAGGCAAGAGACATGGCGACCACTTGTGATAGCAACGTGAGGCAAAGAGAACCACCTCCGGAATCCCCCACTTGCGACAGAAGGACCGGAACACCTTGTGGTAGAAGATCATCCCCCTCAGTGAGAGGATCCCCTGCTCAAGGAGTCCGCCTCCGTGTTATCCACTCCCAGAATGAATGTCGCTGAGATGCATGGAGCATCGCTCTCCGCCCATGTAAGAATCAGCAAAACTTCCCTGAGGGCACTCCGGCTGCGAGTCCCTCCTTGGTGATCGACGTAAGCGACCGCAGTTCAATCGTCTAACTGAACCTGAACCGGCAAGACCTGTGATGCATCCAGCATGACAGAATCAAACGAATAGCTCTGAACTCCAAAAACAGATGGGAGCGTGAGCCTCCTGAGGACTCCCCAGCCCCTGGAACTGAAAGTCCGCACAGAAACCTCCCCAGCCCGACAGGCTGGCATTCATGGTAACCGTCTCCCAACAAGGGGCCAAAAAGGATCTGCCCCTCAGACTGCTAAGCTCCAGCCACCAATGAAAGGACTGCCGAACCCTGGGAGACAACAGAAAGGACCGAGCCAAGCACCGGGAACAGCCATCCCAAGTCCGCAATAGACGGAGTTAGAGTGACCTCATGAGGAACTGAGCAAAGGGGACTGCCTAGAAGAAAAACCACCATCAATCCCACCAGTTTCATCCCTAGCCGGAAAGAGGCGAGGATTGTCCAGGAGAACAAATATCAGATCCTGAACCCTCTGCACCTTAGGGTGAGGAAGGAACACTCTGGCCTGACTGGAATCCAGATTCATGCCCAGAAATGAGATCTCCCTTGAAGGGGAGAGAACTTGGGGTGGGTGATCACACATCCGAACCGTTCCAGCGTCGTCACCACCCCGAAGTCCATTTCCACCCGGCATAGAAAAGATGCTGTAATGAGTAGGTCATCCAGATACGGCAGGGCCATTATGCCCGCCAGCCCCTTGGTGAACACCCTTGGCAACGAAGTCAACCCGAAAGGGAGGGCCACAAACTGAAAATGCAGATCTCCCACCCCAAACCTGAGAAATCTCTGGCGTGCGGGGTAGATGGTACATAAAAGTAAACAACCTTGATGCCTATAAAGGTCACGAGATCCCCCTGATGAAGGGAATTGATGACAGCGCAGGGTCCCCATGCGGAACATCTGGGATCTGATGAACCAGTAGAAAGGCCTCAAAAAAACAGAATGGTTCTGATGGATCCATCCCGTTAGGGAACCACAAAGAGGTAGGAACAATAGCCCCGGCCCCTGCACAGCCCGGGGGACCGAGGAAACCCGAGAACAGAGGAATCTGGAGAAGGCCGGCACTCGAACACCAACTCGTACCCGGAAGAGACCACGTCCACAATCCACTTGTCCGTGACCTCCCAGGCCCAGACCTGGAGAAAAAAAAAAATGCCGCAGCCGACCCTCCACCCCCCAAGGTGAGGGCGCCCCCTCATTGCTGAGCTGTCTCGGCAGCGGGCTTGGAACCTCAGACAGGTCCTGGACGGGCCCAACCTCCACCTCTGCTCCAGGAATCACCACTGAAGATAGAGAAGGCAGCACCTCTGCCTGCTCTGGCACCGCGAAAGGAAGGATTAGAGGAGCCTGCCCCCCGAAAGGAGCAACGCCGCTTCTAGCGTGGCGGAAGCCTGCCTCCTTACGCAACTGAATCCAATTTGACTCCAAACAGCCGCATACCCCGAAGGGTAGCCCAGCAAGAGACTTCTTAGCCGCAATGTTAGCCGCCACCGGCGCAACCAGACAGAGCGTCGTATAGCCACAAGCAACGCTGAGGTTCTGCCATACAGACATATAGTGTCATCCAGGCAGACAAGACAATGGTCATGAACGATACACACTGCATAAACGCTGCCAAATCAGCACTGGCTGGGTCCAGCTGGGACCCCTCATCATCAAAATGTTTTCCCTTCTGCAGAGGGGACTCCGCCGGAGGAATAGCCAGCACCTCAAATAAATGGCCCAGGATCTTGGGGTAACCACAGCATCCCCAAGCAACTGCCCGGCATCAGCATCCCAAACTGCTGATCCTCAGAGCCATCCGATTCCGTAAACAGTTCCTTCCGCAAGCGGAAAATAAACAGACTAGCCAAGGGAATCATAAACATCAAGAACCGGCACTGCCAGTGACAGATGTCTTCTCTTAGCCGGGGCCACCCTGGCCACAGAGCTAGAAAAATTATCGATGTTGGCCAATCCAGCACATACATCAGATTGCGACTCCCCGCTAATGACCATGTCACATAGGGTACAGATAATTTAAGGTGGAGTACGTGATGAGGCCGGCGGCACTGACCCAGACGTCCGGGCCCCCGACTGCCGTGTTATGGCCTGCTGAACACATAGTATGCACCAGCACAGTATCCCCAACAAGGGATACCCCCCAACCCACACACCGCCGGGACTGCCCCGAAGGTAGCCACAGCCCGGATCCAGGGGAGCCTCCAAATGGTGATTTGTATGGTAGTCGCAATGACCAGCGGGAATTACGCTAGAAGCAACCCGGGATGCCCCTTAAGTCTGTTAGTGGGAGGATTTGCAAGCCCAAGGGACCCCAGGACACATTGATAAGGGGGCCCCCCGTAAATAAGGTATCAAGACAAGCACTCATACAAGCAGAAGTAAACAGAGTGTGGCTAAACATCGAAAATAAATAAATATATATATATATATATATATATATATATATATATATATATATATATATACACACATATAACATTGAGGGCAAAATAGTATATAATATTAAAGATAATGCATAAAAGACTACATGGCATGCTAATGTCATATGTAATGATACCAGACCCAGAAACCGCAAGATGGGACAAAACGATCCCACAGTGTTCTAGGCCGGCGCTGGATAAAGCGCCCTAAGCAAAAAGACAAGCAAAGCCCCGCAGGGCACTCACCGCCAGCCAACATGCGACTTCTCTTAGCCGGGGCCATCCTCAATCTGACGGCAAGAGGAAGCAAACGAAGAGGGGCGGGCCAGTGCGGATCGCGCGCCGCTTGGCCCTGCCCCCTCCTTACGTTAAAAACACCGGGCGCCGCCGAGGGCGCCAGAGAGAGTGGGACGCGCCGCCGAGGGCGCCAGAGAGAGTGGGACGGGCCGCCACCAGCGCGTCGAGTGCCCGGAAGCGCCCCCTCCCCATCCTCATTCAGACGAAGGAACCGGGCGCCGCCGAGGGCGCCAAAGAGAGTGGGGCGGGCGCCAGCGCGTAGAGCGCCCGGCCCCGCCCCCTCCCTATCCAGCCAAAGAAACCGGGCGCCGCCAAGGGCGCCAGAGGGAGTGGGGCGGGCCGCCTCCAGCGCGCCGAGCGCCCGGCCCCGCCCCCTCTCCTCACAGCAAGGAGAGGGAAAAGCTCCCCTCAGCCTCCTCACCAGCGACGCCATGACAGTGCGGCCGGCTCTCACTACGGCCGCCGCATGGCAGGCACACACACACACACACACTCATGCACCTAATGAATGAAGGATTACTTCCCGATGCTCCATGACAACTGGACAAGGGGAAGTCACAGCGCCCCCCCCCCCCCCCACAGGGAATAAAGGGAAAGTAAAGGGAGGGAGGGATCCCCAACTACAGCAGTAGAAAATGGGGAAACGGACAGGGCATCCCAAACCAGGGTCACCAACCTGGTAGCCGCCTACCCCTTGTTACGGGGCCTCACGGAGGAGCGTGGCTCCTATCAATCCACCTATTAAGGTGAATCCTACCTTCACCCGGACCTACAGCCAAGGCTGGGAGGCATAAGGGGACTTAAACATAACAAGGTCCAGGCAGAAATAAGAATAAAAATAGCCGGGTGTGAACCCGGCTTACCTGCAAGGAGGAGACTTCATCTTCTGACTTGCTCGCCGTCTGCAGAGACGATTACTGGGAAATGTGTGGGAGGTCACAGGTATTTATGGGCCGGGAGGGGCTTCTTTTTTCTATTCATCTCTGCAGAAGTTCACCCTCTACTGGACATAACCCAAGTGTAATGAATATAATAATAAATAATGAGACATACTTAGAATATAATGCCATTCTTTCTCTAGAATAACTAAATGGATCATAATAATTTCAACACGTGTCCCTTCCATAAACCTACTCCTAGTGCTGTGTACTACATACAGAATGACACTCTGGGTTGTTCTTAATCCCACAGTGTCTGCTTTTGAACATGAGCAATAAAAACACTCCCACCAGTGTTCAAGAGAAGAAGAAAAGGGAACAGGTCCAGTAAAGAAATCGAACTGTGGCCAGGATGGGCCATGCGCATAAGACCAGCAATAACATTTGGCAACAGCTTCTATTGAAACCAAAACTTTTTTTTAGTTAAATTAGAAATTAAATTAGTTAAATTAAAATAAAAACCAGAAACTTACCTGAAGGGCTGCATGGAGCTATACATCTCCTGTGACTGGGACACAGGCAGGCCTCCACGCATACCAAGCTGGGCTTGGGCCTGTAGAGAAGTGTGGAGAGAGATGGGGATCTGCTGAGCTGCCGCCTGTGCAACAAAAAAAAGGAAGGTCTTACTATGCAAACATCCCAACCAAGACAAAGTAAAAAACATGGCCAGCCTTTGGGGTGCCCAACCTGTGCCAATACTGTACACAGGGTGCCAACCTAAGCCCTTCACAGACTGCTCTAAGCAGGCTCAACAGGTGTGCTCAGAATTCCTTTCCCTTTTCAATAACTGCATTGCTGATGCAGAACACATATTATATCTCTTGCATCTGCATCAAGATTCTTCTGTTTTCCTCCCTAACCTGCTTTGCCTCGCTCCCCCTTCTCTCTTTTCACCTTCCTTCTGAATCCTTTTTTCCATATTCCCTTTTACCCTTTTTGACCTTTTTCCACACTTTCTCCATTTTCTTTCCAAAATTGTTTTCTTTGTCAAAATTGTTCCATTGATCACAATTACCTTTTTCTTGCCTATCTTTTCATCGATCCCATGTTTTTTTTTTTTCTTTTCCAACATCTTTAGCGTATTTTCACCTGTCCTCGATATATTTTCCACATACCCCCTCTTATTTATTTACGTTCCCCCTGTTTTTACACATCACCTCCATCTACCTTTGTTTTTACACATTTCCTGCTCCTCCTCTTTTCACCATGATTTCCTGGATTCTTTTCAGTGTCTATTTTAAGTATGTCACACACCCCGCTTCAAACAATTATTACACTTGGGTTACTCCACCAGCAGGTGGCGACGTTGCAGAGAAGTCTTGAAAAACGAGCCCCTCCTGGTCTATACATACCTGGGACCTCCCACTTATTCCCCAGTGTTCTTCTCTGCAAGATGGCGACAAGACAGAAGAATGAAGTCTCCTGCTTGCAGGTAGCCGGGTCTGTGTTTATATGCCTATATTGTTAAACCGGAAGCCTCCCAGCCTTGGCTGCTGGCTGGGCAATGGTAGATGGCACCTTCTGGTGCCTAGGAGCTTATCTCCTCCGCTAGACCCCACACGTGGGGCAACGCGGTTATCCGGCCGGTGATCCGGATTTGGGATGCCCCGTCCCGGTTCCCCCTTAGCCTGCCTTCTCCCGCTTGGTCCCTTCTCCCTTAGCGTGGGGGGGATTGGGGGCGTGTTAGGGTGTTTTCACTTGTGAGGTGACTTGAGTGACTCTGTGCGTTTGTGTGCCTTTTACTGTCTGGGGATCGGCGCCGCGCTGCGAGCGCTTCTCCCCGTTTTTTTCTAGGGCTCTGGGCGAGGTGTTATGCTGTGGGGTGTGCTGTGGGGGTGCCCGTTGGCTCCCGTTTCTCCTGTCTCTGCGGCACCGCCATTGTGCGGGCCGCGGTGATCCGATTGGTGGGCGGGGCCGCGCTCTGTCGCGGCCCGCGCGGTTCGGTTCTCAGGCGGGGGCGGAGCGCTTCGCGCGCGCTGTTCGGCCCGCCCCTCTTCTTCCCACAGTGCTGCGCGTCTCCCTCGCTGGCTCTGATCGTCACTGTTCAGGTACTTGGTTGTGCGGGTTTTGTTTATTGTTATGCGGCTGTGGTTGTGACTTGGGGGCTAGTTCTGGGGCTGTCGTCCATGATACTTATATATATTCTGGGCTGTCTTATATTATGTCTGTAGGGGGCCTGTCTTATTTACGGAACCCGGTATATAGGCTTACTAAGCACGGTGGCATGCTTACTATCGCAGCCCTGTTTAACCCCATGTATGCCACTTTCTATGTGGGTGGCATACTGCTCCTCACATTTTCTTTCCTATAGGCTGGTGTGTGTGTGTTTCAGTGCGCATGATTGCCATAATTCTTGTACAGATCCTGGGATACCCCGGCTACTCGTGGGTCTCCCGGTCTTTATACCTGGCTAGTCTTAATTACCAATTTGGGTTTTCCCTAGGCAAAAATCCTCCCACTCCTGGGACTTTTAATTAAAGGGGCATCCCGGGTTGCATACTGCGTAAATCCCTGGGTAGTTGCGAATACCATAACTTCACCATATGGAGGCTTCCAAGGATACCGGAATCGGCCCTTCGGGGCAATCTAGGCTGTGTGGGGGTTGTGGAGCTCTGCTCCCGGGGGATGATGTCATTATATGCATTCCATGTGCGCAGCGGTTCATTGAGCCCCAGTCCGGCTCCCCTGTTCTCTGGCCCTTCGCCGTCCGTGTCATCCCCTACACCTCCCCGCCTGTTCCGGACCCTGTGTGACGTTGTCATGGGTGGGGATTCGCAATCCGAGGTATGCGCCCGGTTGGCTAGCCTCGAGAAAATATTTCCGCTGTGGTTGCTCAGAAGGCTCCGGCTAAGCGGAAACACTTGTCCCCGTCTCCGCTGGACTCAGACGTGGATGTTATTGTGGCATTGGATTGGTCAGATTGCCCCCCGATTGAGAGGGGGAGATTCTGGAGGTTTACAGATATATTCGGCACTGAGCAAACGGAATTAAATGTATTATTCCTTAAAAAAATAATAGATAAGAGTCCAAAATTTCAGATGTCCCACGGTGCATGCACATAGACTAATTGGTCTCAACACCTGTGCCCGCTGGTGAGATTCTAGAGGAACTGGATGACCCTGTGGTCCTGCAGTTGTTTGGTGCTGAGGGTGACCAGGCGGCGGGGACGGTATTTGACATCCCTTCCATATTGACTCAAATGTTGAAGTTTTTGATTTAGACCATCCCTAGGCGGTTCCTCCGCCTAAGGGTTATTTGTTTGTTGTGGGCAAGCCGCGTTTGGAGTTTCCCTGTCAACGACATTTTGAGAATGTCGTCCTTAAGGAATGGGAGCAGCCTACGCGTCTCGTTGGTGTTCCGCCTGGTTGGGATAAGTAGTATCCTTTTCCGGCGGACTTGGTGAAGCGTTGGCTTTTCCTCTCGAGGTTGATGCCCCGGTTTTGGGGCTATCTAACATGGCGGTGTTGCCTTCCCCTGACACGACTACCCTTAAGGATGGCGAAGTTCGCCGGATTGTCCAGCTGGCTCGCCATGGTTTTACCTGTGCGGGTTCGGCTTTGAGGCCTGCTTGTGCTTCGGCTTTTTTGTTGTTGGCGGTTAGGTCCATTGTCAGGGGTTATGTGCGGACCTTGATCCTACTTGTTATGCGTTCCTTGCTCTCAAATGTTGTGAGTCCTTTGTTTTGTTTGTCCTTGCCGCTCAGGATGACACCATGGTGATGTGTGGCAGGACCACGGCTTTGTTGGTGGCTATCTAACGGTCGGTGTGGTTGCGGCAATGGGCTGCTGACTTTAATTCTAAGAAGTCGTTCACGGCTCTCTCCTTTTTTGGGTTTGCGCCTGTTTGGTGAGAAATTGGATTCGGTTGCCAAGGGAGGTAAGTTACTTCAGTGCAAGACCTTTCGTCGTTCCTTTCGGGGGGCGGCCTCTTTGAATCCCTCCTTTCGGGGAGCCAGAGCTGGCAGAGGCGCGGGCTTTACGGCCCCAGGGGTGCAAGCTGGAACAGGGGTTGAGGCCGTGGCCGTCCCGTTCACTCCTGGGGTGCCTAACCCAAACCAGCTGCCAAGCCCGCTCAACAATGAGGGGGTGCCCTCACCCTTGCGGGTGGGGGGACGGTTGCGACTCTTCTCCCGGGTGTGGGACCAGGCGGTCTCGGATCCGGGAGGTGGTGTCGGCCGGTTACAAGCTGGAGTTCGAGTACCGACCTCCTCTAAGGTTTTTACTCAGGTCTCGTGTGCCCTCAGATCCTTTGGCCGCGCTGGGGCTCCTGGCGGCGGTGAGGAATCTTCTGGATATGGCAGTCATCTGCCCGGTCCCTCCTTCGGAGGTGGGCCGCGGGCATTATTCCAATCTCTTCACAGTGCCCAGTTGGATGGGTTGGTTCGTCCCATCCTGGATCTGAAGTTCCTCAATGTGTTTATTCTTCCCCGGAGGTTTCGCATGGAACCTCTGCGTTCTGCCATCAATTCTCTGCGGCAGGGGGATTTCATGACGTTCATAGACATCAAGGATGCCTATCTTCTTATTCATATATTCCGGCTCACCAAAGGTTTCTTCGCTTCGTGGTGGAAGATCGGCATTTTCAATTTGTGGCTATTCCGTTTGGCCCTACCTCGGCTCCAAGAGTGTTCACCAAGGTGTTGGCGGGCGTGATGGCCCTTTTCAGAGCTCAGGGGATTCGCATTGTGGCCTATCTGGACAATCTTCTCATCATGGCTTCTTCTTTCAGTCAAGCGGAGGTGGACACCAGGACGGTGGTATCCACTCTGGAGAGGTTCGGCTGGGTGATCCATTACCCCAAGTCCTCTCTCGCTCCGGCCAGGGTGGTGCCCTTTCTGGGGATGTCCTTGGATTCTTGCCAACACTGAGTTGTTCGGCCTAAGGCCAAAGTTCTCTTGGTTCAGGAATTGGCGCAGCTTCTTCTTTCCAATCCTTGCCCGTCCATCCGGCTAGGGAGGAGACTGGTGGGGTTGATGGTAGCTTCCTTTGAGGCAGTTCCCTTTGTTCAGTTTCACACGAGGACGCTTCAGTTTCATCTGTTGGCATCTTGGGACCGGCGACCGCGGTCGTTGGATCGGTCTTTCCGGATGTCCTCCCGGGTTCGGCAGTCTCTCCAGTGGTGGATGGTCTCGGACATTCTCTTGAGGGGCAGGTCCTTTCTGATGCCTCTTTGGGAAACTGTCACCACGGACGCCAGTTTGTCGGGATGGGGAGTTTTCTGGAAGGACCTTCGGTTCCGGGGGAGGTGGGGTCCTCTGGAGGCCCACTTGTCCATCAACATTCTGGAGTTGAGAGCCATCAGGTTGGTTCTGTCTCACTTGACACAGCATTTACAGGGCTTGCCGGTTCAGGTTCGGTCGGATGATCGGTCGGCGGTTGCTTACAGCAATCGCCTTGGAGGGACTTGCAGTCTGCGTGCCTCAGCGAGGTGTCTCTGATTCTAGCCTGGGCGGAGACTCATGTCCCTTGCATCTCGGCAGTGTACATTCCAGATTTGGAATATACGGACGCGGCCTTCCTGAGCAGGTGCTCTTTCCGCCGGGGGGAATGGTCTCTCCACCCTCAGGTTTTTCGGTCGCTTTGTCTCCGGTGGGGGACGCTGGAGGTGGATCTGTTTGCCTCTCGTCACAATTACAAGCTTCCGACATTTGTGTCGCTCTCTCAGGATCCTCTGGCTCTGGCGGTGGATGCCATGTCTCTGAGCTGGGGGGACCTGGGGTTTCCTTTATCTGTTTCCTCCGATCCCCATGCTAGGCAAGGTGTTGCGAAAGCTGGCCCTGGACGGGGTTCTCGCCATTCTCATGGCTCCAAGGTGGCCAAGGAGGGTGTGATTCGCAGACATCGTTTGTCTGGCGGTGGATCAGTGCGATCTGCTTCTTTGGCTGGATCTTATCACACAGGGTCAACTGCGTTGCCCCAATTTACCAACGCTGGCTGTGACAGCCTGGCTGCTGAAACCTCCATCTTAGGGGAGGAAGGTCTTTCGGATCTGTTGTTCAGACTTTTATTAGTGCCAGGAAGAGGTCCTCTTCTACCATTATAGGATTTGGAGATCTTATATTGATTGGAGTGAGGCTAGATCTTTACCCTGTCGGGTCTTTTCTGTTTTCAGGATTTTGGAATTTCTTCAATCGGGGCTGGACTCTGGTCTTCAGCTGAGTATCTTAATGGGGCAGGTTGCTGCCTTGTCTGTCTTTTTTTCACAGGTCCTTTGCGTTTCCTCCTTTGGTCAAGACTTTCTTCCAGGGGGTCTCGCATTGCGGCCTCCTAGGAAGCCTTTGCTCCCTGTTTGGGATTTGAATTTGGTTATCTCTGCCCTTCAGGCTCCTCCTTTGAGCCTTTGCAGGTTATTGCTCTTTCTACTCTGACTCAGAAGGTTGCCTTTTTGGTGGCCATCATTTCGGTTCGGCGCGTTTCGGAGTTGGCAGCCTTTTCGGTTCAGGCTCCTCACTTTGAGAGACATCAGGACAAAGTGGTTTTCCACTTCAAACCGGACTTTTTTCCTTAGGAGGTCTCTGCTTTTCATCTTCACCAGGACATTGTTCTACCTTCCTTGTGTCCTAAGCCTAGGAATGACAAGGAGAGGGTTTGCACTGTTTGGATGTGGTACGCTGTGTGAAGTACTGTTTGTTTACTACATCTCCTTTTCGTAAGACTGATGTCTTTTTCGTGGTGCCCTGATTGGGCCTAGGAAGGGTTTGGCTCCCGCTGAGTCTTCCATTGGCAAATGGATTCGTCAGGCTGTTGTTGGGGCCTATTCTACCAAGGGGAAGGCTTCCCCTTTTCGTTTCACTGCTCTTTCTACTCGTGCTGTTGGGGCGTCTTGGGCTTTTCAGCATCAGGCTTCTGTTGAACAAGTTTGTAAGGCTGCTACTTGGTCTTCTGTTCACACTTTTTCCAAGTTCTTACAAGGTTGATGTACGGGCTTCAGCGGATGCTGTGTTGGGCCGCAAGGTTCTGTAAGCTGCGGTGTTTTGAGTTTTGCATTATGGCCTTGTTGGATACCCGCCCTTTGTGGAGACTGCTTTTGGATGTCCCAAGTGTAATAATTAATGTTTGAAGCGGGGTGTGTGACATACTTAGAATAATACCATTTTGTGAATACTCACCTGTAAAATGGATATTATAAGTATGTCACACACCCCGCTTCACCCGCCCTTTTTGGTATCCTGGATTCTTTATAGGGTGAAGCTTCGTTTACAGTTTGAGGGTTGCCAATGTTTTTTTTCCTGGTACCTTGTCTTTACTGCTGTTTGAATACTGGGGAATAAGTGGGAGGTCCCAGGTATGTATAGACCAGGAGGGGCTCGTTTTTCAAGACTTCTCTGCAACGTCGCCACCTGCTGGTGGAGTAACCCAAGTGTAATAATTAATGTTTGAAGCGGGGTGTGTGACATACTTATAATATCCATTTTACAGGTGAGTATTCACAAAATGGTATTTTCTCCTTGTCCCTCTTCTCTCATCTTCTCCAAGGTTCTCCCTCATTTGTGTGAAGGTATGTGTCTAAGGGCACCACCCTGAAATCTTGCACAGGGCACTCCTTAGGGCTAGGCTGGACCAATATATCCACTCATGGAAGATTTGTACCTCCTAAAGGTAGTATAATGTAATCCAGGTAAATATAGGAGATAAAACATTACAGTGTTCCCCTTTTAATGAAAAAGCTTGGTCAGTAAGTGCCAGCTGCTGACAGGGCTGCCTCCCCACCAAGATCCTCTAGCAAGAATTAGTGCCCGCTCATACCTGCTGGTATCCCTGCTGTTGAGGTATTGTCTGCTGTACTAGACGGGGTTGGGCAGGAAACATGTGACTTTCCAGATATAGAGGGGTCATGTGATTTCCTGAAATTACAAACAAACAAAATAGGCTATATCAAAGTTAACTAACAAGCCAGGGTAACCAGTAAAGAAGGAAATGCAATACAGACAACACACAAGTTGTGGGATCATGGACCCATCAGTGTAGCACATAGGTTTGGTCCCTAAATTATTCTTCAAATACCTTCTCAGTACATAGTAAAAAGACTATGCAAAGGAATGCTGACATGAGCTATAATTTATTTGTGGGCACAGAAAACATGGCAAGGGGTCCGCCAACTATATTAAAGTGGACCAAGTTTTGGTCCTTGCCCCCAGGGCACCCCGATTGGGGATGCCACGCTGTGTGAACCCCCCCCCCCCCCCCAAATCGCCTGATCTCACTCACCCTTCCCTGGTTCTACAGTGTGGGTTTTCATCCACTTTAATACACATGCAATTCTGTAGCGGTCACGAGTACCTGGAAGAGATGCAGACGGGGCCACTGATGCGACGGGCATGGGTGGCATAGACACACCTCCAAAAGAACTGTAGTTTACGCCAGTGGAATTGCCAGCACTGGAGGGCGTCTGTATCCCAGATCCAGGGCCAACTGGGGAATTCTGCTCTGGTAAACTTGGTGAATTCTCCCAGGCCTTGCGGGCAGACTCCATCTGCAAATAAAAAAATAAATAAAATTATCTTTTCCGAAAGCATGTTTTGTAGAGTGAAAAAACCCTACTATTTCCAGGTAAGTGGAAATCTTGCTTGCTGTATTCGGATTCTGAAAACCTGTGTCAGGGGCTTGGCTGCCCCTGGGGAATCCCAAACAGGCTGTGTGAAACATGCACATTGCCCACACAAAAAAAGAAGAAGAAAAAACCCACACCTTACCCTGAACCCCCACTGCATTTTCCACTGGCGCATCCTGGCCTTCCCTTTAGCTGAAGCACGCTCCAGCTTCCAGCTATATAGATGGAGGCTGGAGGCAAACACACTCAAACTAGAGGGAAGCCAGGGATGTGGCCAGCAGGCTAGTCATATCAGCTGGCACATTTAAGATCAGCCAATCAAATCTTCAGGCTGGGGCGTGGCTACTGATAACCAATCCGCCACCAAGCCCAAAGCATTGCATGAGGTACTCTGGAGGGGAGGGACGGTGGGGTGCATGAGTTGAGACACTTTATGGAAGTCATTGCATTTTGGGATGCTACTTTTGTGTGAAATTCATTCATTGTTGTGCATATTAATGTGCAAAGGATTGGGGGAGGGGTAGCAGTGTCATTCCAAATCAGATTGAACCTGGGTGAGCTTTCACCCCCGCCCTAGATTCTTTTACATTCTAGGACTGGTTGCAATGGGTTCGGATGCACTTAAAGCAGACCTTAATGGGGAAAACTTACCATGCCCACATGAACGTAATAGATCCCTAGCAGTCAACACCACTTCCCAGCAGATCTACATTTACTTTTTACAAGCAGATTGCTTTAAAAGAAGGACCACCACTCAAAATGAGAGCGGCTCCTCTTAAAGTGTCAAAAATGACCATAGTTACGCAGTACTCGTTAGCAGCGGGGAAGCAAGAGCTGGGCTCAAAGAAACTGGGCGCACAGATACTCACTGCTACCCGGCTCTTCTGTGCCCACCACGGTGCAGCCTAACACTGCAGCCAACACCGATAGCCTGCTTGTGAGCACGTTAGAAATGTCACTGAGAGCAGCCCATCAGTGCAGCCAGTGGGCAAGCCTTTCAGCGCTTCCCACCATGCTGACAGGCCAGACCGTGGCAGCCGCAGGAGAGGCACGGAAGTGGCGAGTGGCAATTGCACATTTGCCCCACTGCTAACTAGTATTGCGGAACTATGGACATTTTTTCATTTAGATTCGCTTTAACTAGGAAATAGATTGCTGGATACTCCACACACCAGGAAGCCATTTCCAGGCAGTGTTATAGACTTACTACCCTAAGCCTACGCTGGATTGTGGACCCTTCTGGCTTCTCTGGGCGGTGTGGGACATCCAACTCTGCTCTGTCTGTGCAGAGCACAGCTATAACCATGCCCCCTGCACGTTATCCCGCTCTCCCTTCCTCAGTATCTGATGAACAGAGTTGAATCCCAGCGGGGGAAAGAATAAAAATAAGTGACTAAAAACGTTAAACATATTAATTTTAGATGCTGGGAAATAGTTTAAGGGTTTGGGCTTTTCTTTCTATGATGCTGAAGGTCCGGTTTAAGCCCCTAGTGTGGTCTTTTGGCAGTACATCCTCCAGTGAAAAATACAATTCTGTGAAATACTCACCTGTAGAATTGGTATTATACGTATAAAGTACGTCCTGCTTCAGATAGATTACTTACACTTGGGTTATCCTCCGCCAGATGGCGCTGCACTGCAGAGACATGTAAAACGGGCCCCTCCCGGACCCTCAAATACCCGGGGACCTCCCACAAATCCCCAGCATTGAAAAGCAGTGAACGAGAAGCCGGGAGAATTTAACCACCCAAACTGGTAACTATAACAATGATAACAATCACCATACAGGGGATCCAGAATAATGCAAAACCAAGGGTGGGGTGGTGCAGGACGTACTGTATACTTATAATACCAATTCTACAGGTGAGTATTTCACAGAATTGTATTATTCTAAGTATACAGTACGTCCTGCTCCAGATAGATTAGTTACACTTGGGACATCCAATAGCAGTGTCCATAAAAAGGGTGGGATCCCCAACAAAAAAGGTAACAGCAGACAGTTTAAACCACTGCCGCCTGCAAAACCTTGCGGCCAAAAACAGCATCAGCTGAGGCCCTAACATCAGCCTTGTAAAACTTGGAAAAGGTATGAACGGAAGACCAAGTAGTGGCCTTACAAACTTGCTCAACAGAGGCCTGGTGCTGAAAAGCCCAGGACGCCCCAACCGCACGAGTAGAATGAGCAGTAACACGAAAAGGGGGTACCTTCCCTTTGGCAGAATAGGCCCCAACTATGGTCTGACGGATCCATTTACTAATGGAAGACTTTGCAGGCGCCAAGCCTTTTCGGGGCCCGGAGGGCACCACAAAAAAGGCATCCGTCTTACGAAAGGAAGACGTTACCTCCAAATAATACTTCACAACACGAACCACATCCAAAGAATGCAGGGCCCTCTCCTTGTCATTGCTGGGATTAGGACACAGAGAGGGCAGAACAATGTCTTGGTTTAGGTGAAAGGCAGAAACAACCTTAGGAAGGAAATCTGACTTGAAACGAAAAACCACCTTGTCCTGATGCCCCTCAAAGTACGGGGCTTGAATGGACAAAGCCGCCAACTCAGAGACACGCCTAACCGAAGTGATGGCTACCAAAAAGGCCACCTTCTGCGTAAGTGAAGACAAGGCAATATCATTCAAGGGCTCAAAAGAATCCTGAAGAGCAGAAAGAACCAAATTCAAATCCCAAACAGGGAGCAAAGGTTTTCTAGGAGGCCGCACGTGCGTGACTCCCTAGAAAAAGTCTTAACCAAAGGATGTAGGGCAAATGACCTTTGAAAGAACACCGCCAGGGCAGAAACCTGCCCCTTCAGAGTACTAAGCTGGAGCCCCAGGTCCAGACCATGTTGAAGAAACTCCAGGATTCTGGAGATGGAAAATTCCCTACAAGGCAACGCCCTGATCTCACACCAATCAATATAAGACCTCTAAGTCCTATAGTAGATATTAGAGGAAGACCGCTTCCTAGCACTAATGAGAGTTCGAATCACAGCATCGGAAAGACCTTCTTCCTTCAAGATGGAGGTTTCAGCAGCCACGCCGTCAAAGCCAGCGTTGGTAAATTTGGATAATGTAGTTGACCCTGGGTGAGCAGATCCGGCAGCAGGGGCAGAACGAACTGATCCTCTGCTAACCTTACCACATCTGCGAACCAAACCTGTCTTGGCCACCTTGGAGCCACCAGAATTGCTGATGCGCCCTCCAGGGCCAGCTTGCGCACCACTCTGGCCACAAAGGGAAACGGAGGGAACAGATACAGAAACCCCAGATCCCTCCAGTTCAGAGACATGGCATCCACTGCCAGAGCCAGTGGATCCCGTGAGAGAGACACAAATGTCGGAAGTTTGTGATTGTGACGAGAGGCAAAGAGGTCCACCACCGGGGACCCCCACCTGAGACAAATCAAGCGAAACACTTTGGGGCTGAGAGACCATTCCCCCCGGCGAGCTGAGAACCTGCTCAGAGAGTCCGCCTCCGTGTTCTCCGCTCCCGGAATGTAAACTGCTGAAATGCACGGGACGTAGGTCTCCGCCCAGGCCAGAATCAAAGACACTTCCTTGAGGGCACTCCTGCTGCTGTCCCTCCCTGGTGATTGATGTAGGCGACCGCCGTCCAATTGTCCGACTGGACTTGAACCGGCAATCCTTGCAACTGATGAGTCAAGCGAAACAGAACCATCCTGATGGCCCTCAATTCCAGAACATTGATGGACTCGTGAGCCTCCTGAGGCCCCCACAGTCCCTGAAACTGACGATCCTTCCAGAACCCCCCCCATCCTGATAGACTGGCATCCGTGGTGACCGTCTCCCAACAAGGGGCCAGAAAGGATCTGCCCCTCGACAGATTGATTGGATCCAGCCACCACTGAAGGGAGCACCGAACTCGGGGGGTCATCAGGAAGGACTGATCCAACGACAGTGGCGACCCGTCCCAGGCCGCCAACAGATGGAGCTGGAGTGTCCTTGTGTGGAACTGAGCAAAGGGAACCGCTTCGAAGGAGGCTACCATCAATCCCACCAGCCTCATCCCCAGTCTGATGGCCGGACGAGGGATAGACAGGAGGAGTCGAACCAACTCCTGAATCAAGAGAACCTTGGACTGAGGAAGAAACACCCTGGCCTGGGAAGTATCCAGGGACATTCCCAGAAAAGACACTAACCTGGACGGAGAAAGGGAGGACTTGGGGTAGTTGATCATCCACCCGAATCTCTCCAGAGTGGACACCACAGTTCTGGTGTCCAATAACGCTTGGCTGAAGGAAGATGCCATAATGAGAAGGTCGTCCAGATAAGGGACAATGCGAATACCCTGGGCTCTGAGGAGAGCCATCACCCCGGCCAGCACCTTGGTGAAAACCCTTGGAGCCGAGGTAAGACCGAAAGGAAGTGCCACAAACTGAAAATGCCGATCCTCCACCAAGAACCTGAGAAATCTCTGGTGCGCTGGAAAAATCGGCACATGCAGATAGGCGTCGATGTCTACGGACGTCAGAAAGTCCCCCTGCCGAAGAGAACGGATAGCTGAACGCAGCGTTTCCATGCGAAATTTCCGCGGACGGACGAACCTGTTGAGGATCTTTAGATCCAGAATGGGTCGAACCGAGCCGTCCTTCTTGGGCACCGTGAACAGATTGGAATAAAAGCCCCGACCCCTGTCTGAGGGGGGCACTGGGCAAATAACTGCCATATCCAACAGACTCTTTACTGCCGCCTGGAGCTCCTGCACGGCCGGAAAGTCCGAAGGCACCCGAGACCTGAGGAATCTGGGAGGGGGCCGAAGCTCAAACTCCAGCTTGTAGCCGGAAGTCACCACTTCCCGGATCCATCTGTCCGAGACCTCCCAGTCCCAGACCTGGGAGAAGTGTTGCAGCCGTCCCCCCACCCACATGGGTGAGGGCGCCCCCTCATTGCTGAGCTGGCTTGGCAGCGGGTTTGGGCTTAGAGCCCCAGCTGTATCCTGGGCGGGCACGTCCTCTGCCCCTGTTCCAGGAATCTCCTCTGGCTGCGGGGAAAACAATTCCTCTGCCAGCTCTAGCCCCACGAAAGGAAGGAGCAAAGGAACCCGCCCCCCGAAAGGGATGACGCTGTTTTTTGCATTGAGGTAACTTACCACCCTTGGCAACTGAATCCAACTTCTCACCAAAGAGCCGTAATCCCACAAAGGGAAGAGCGGTCAGCGACTTTTTAGACACAAAATCAGCCGCCCACTGGCGCAACCAAACCGAACGCCGAATAGTCACCAATAGAGCCGACGTTCTGCCACACATCAGTGTGTCATCCAAGGCGGCTAGTACAAATGACAAAAACAATTCACACCTTTTAAGGCCAAGGAACTCGTCACTATCCGGATCTAACCCGGAAGAAGTCAACAGGTCCCTGACCACGACCTGGTAGCCACCACCAGCTGCGCTGAAGCACAAACCGGCCTCATGGCTGACCCAACACTGGCAAAACCATGACAAGCCATTTGGTCAATGCGTTTATCCTCACCATCTTTAAGCGTGGAGCAATCAGGAGAATTTAAAACAGTAGTGTTGGATAAACCCAGAATCTGTGCATCCACCTCAGGAGGGGACGCCCAACGCTTAACCGTATCCAAGGGAAAGGGATATTTTTTGTCCCAACCCTGAGGGACACCTGGGAGCCGGGCAGGCCTCTCCCATTCCTTAGCAATAATCCCATCAAAATGCTTTTGGTTAGGAAATTCCAAGAGCGGCCTGGATTCTTCGAAAAATTCCCCCTTCACCTCAGGAGGAGAAATAGCCAAAACCTCAAACATCTGAGCCAGAACATTAGGAGTATCCGAAGACCTCCCCAAGCCTCGCTCGGTATCAGCACCCACAAACTGCTGATCGTCTGAATTATCTGATTCTTCATATACCTCCCCTTCCTCAAGTTGGGAGTAATCAGACCAGTCCAGATTATCAACATCATCCAAGTCGGCCGCCGGTGAAGACGGCGACAAGTGCTTTCTCTTAGCCGGAGCCTTTCTGGTGACCGTGCTGGAGAATAATTTTTCAAGATTGGCCAATCGGGCACACATCTCCGATTGCAACTGCCCGCCCATGACAACGTCAGACTGGGCACGGATCAAACTGGGAGGGGGGAGAGACCGGCGGCGCTGAACCAGACGCCTGGGGTCCAGACTGCCGCGTAATAGTCTGCTGTGCGCATGGTATACACAGATATACATCATCGCCAGTAAGGGATGCCCCACACCCCATACACTTCCGGGATTGCCCCGAGGGGAGCCCAAGCCCAGTATCCGGGGATGCCTCCATAAGGTGAACTTATAGTTGGTCGCAATGACTGAGGGAATTACGCATATAAGCAACCCGGGATGCCCCTATAATGTCCCAAGTGGGAGGATTTGCTATAAGCCAATTAAGAATCCAGGGACCCTAGGACCGGGAGAAACTCCCTAACACCACTGTAGGTTATATCTGAAAGACATAATTAAAAAGGCTAATATATATATATATATATATATATATATATCATAAAAATATATAATTATAGGTGATGGGACAGAAGGGGGGCCCACCGGGCCACTCGCTGTGGTCCTGAAGACAGCTTCCTCTCTCCGTGAGGTAAAGAGCTGCCCTGAGGAGAGAAGGGGGGCGTGGCCAGCTCCTTCTGAGGAAACAGGCACAGAGAAAAGCACCTCAGCGGTGCCTGTGACACAGGGGCGGGCCGCAGTGCTGGAAAGCCTGGCCCCGCCCCCAAGAGTGAAAGCGTGAGGGGAGAAGCTCCCCTCCGCCATGACAATGCAAAAAGGCAGGCACAGCAGCCATGTGTGGCCGCGGCGCCGGTCTCAGAAGAGACAGAAGGAGGGGAGCGGGCAGTGGCTTTGACCCTGACGCCCGGCCCCGCCCCTTTTTCCTCAGGGAGAAAGCCTGCATAAAAATGGCGGCCACAGCGCCGTTTTGACAGAGAAATACACGCTGTTATAAAGTAATAAATAAGTTAATAACTATTGGGAGGATAATTTAATAAATTAATACAATAAAACATTATTAAGAATTAATGATTACAAAATTTGGACCCAACACCGAATAAGGGGCCCTGCTCCTACCCTCCGCTATCCCGCTAGAGAGAGGGGCATTACCCAAAGGGGGGGACCACCCAAAGTGTAAGGCCAAGGGACGGGGCATCCCAAACCGGGGTCACCGTCCCGGATGACCGCTTACCCTCTTATATAGGGTCTCACGGGAGAGCATTTGCTCTTTAAGCACCAAGGGTGCTTTTCTACCCTCACCCGGACCGTCAGCCTAGGCTGGGAGGCATGAGGTAACCGAAAAAAAAAAAAAAAGATCCAGGCGGAAATAGATAACTAAAGGGCCGGGAGTCATCCCGGCTACCTGAAATCCCCCTGTGCAAGGAGGAGACCACATCTTCTGACTTGCTCGCCGTCTGCAGAGATGAAGACTGGGTAATGAGTGGGAGGTCCCAGGTATTTATGGACCGGGAGGGGCTCTCTTTTTTCCTGGCATCTCTGCATATCGCCCTCTACAGGTCAGTATTACCCACACGTTATGAATTTCTTGAAGCGGGGTGTGTGACATACTTAGAATAAGAGCATCAGTTTTCCTGAAGGACGCAGTGACTACCATGTAATACTTTAGACACCTGACCACATCCAAGGAATGCAAAACCCTTTCCTTAGCGTTGCTAGTATTAGTGCACAATGAAGGAAGAACAATATCTTGATTCAAATGAAAAGAAGACACCACCTTAGGCAGAAAGTCTGGCTTAAAGCGGAACACCACCTTGCCCTGGTGTCTCTCATAGTATGGGGGCTGAATACAGAGCCGCCAACTCAGACACACACCTGACCGAAGTAATGGCCAGCAGAAACACAACCTTGAGGGTAAGCATAGCCAGAGCAGCTTCCTGTATAGGTTCAAAGGGAGCACCCTGCAAGGCAGACAAAACCAAGTTCAAATCCCAAACAGGGACCATAGGTTTACGTGGGGGACGCACATGAGTAACCCCCTGGAAGAAGGTCTTAACCAAAGAATGCTGAGCAAAAGACTTCTGAAAAAAAACAGACAGGGCAGAAACCTGACCCTTCAGAGTACTGAGCTGGAGTCCCGACTCCATCCCATGCTGTAAGAACTCCAGAACCCTGGGAACTGAAAACACCCGACAGGGAAGAGACCTAGACTCACACCAGTCAATGTAGGTACGCCATACCCTGTAATAGATGGAAGAAGAAGTTTTCTTCCTAGCCTTCACCATGGTATCAACCACCAAGGCTGACAAGCCTTTCTCCATCAAGATGGAGGTTTCAGCAGCCAGGCAGTCAAAGCCAGAGTTTGTAAATTGGGATGGCGTAAGGGGCCCTGAGTGAGCAGATCTGGCACCCCTGGCAGAACGTACTGGTCTACTGCCATCTGCACCACGTCTGCGAAACACACTATTCTTGGCCACCTGGGGGCCACCAGAATCGCCGGCACCCCTTCCAGAGCAATCTTGCGCAGAAACCTGCCCAGCAGGGGGAATGGAGGAAAGACATACAGGAGCCGAAATTCCTGCCATGACATGGACAGAGCATCCGTGGTCAAGGCCAGAGGATCCTGAGACAGTGAGACAAAGGCCGGGAGCTTGTGATTGTGACGGGACGCAAACAGATCCACATCTGGTAGACCCCAACGGTGACATAGGGACTGGAATACCCTGTTGCAGAGGGACCACTCTCCCTGACGAGAGGTCCCCCTGCTCAGAGAGTCTGCCAGTAGATTCTCTGCCCCTGGGATGTACACAGCCGAAATGCATGGAACATTGGCCTCCGCCCATGTCAGAATCCGCGCCACCTCCTGGAGGGCCCCCCTGCTCCAGGTCCCTCCCTGATGGTTGATGTAGGCAACCGCCGTCCTGTTGTCTGAGCGCACCTGCACAGACAGACCCCGCAGGTGGTCGGTCAACTGATCCAGAACCAATCTGATCGCCCGAAGTTCCAAAACGTTGATAGGTAAGTGGGCCTCCTGAGGCCCCCACCTCCCCTGGAACCGCAGGGACTTCCAGAATCCCCCCCCATCCAGACAGACTGGCATCCGTGGTGACCATCTCCCAGGAGGGGGCCAGAAAGGACCTGCCCCCCAGTAAGTTCCTGGAGTCCAGCCACCACGAAAGGGAACGCCTGACCAAGGGGGGAGCACACAGACCCCGTCCAAGGACGGTGGGTCCTTGTCCCAAACTGAAAGAAGGTGAAGTTGTAGAGGCCTCAAATGGAACTGAGCAAAAGGCACCGCGTCGAAGCACGCCACCATCAGGCCCACCAACTGCATTCCCTGCCTGAGGGAGGGATGGAGACACGACAGCAGGAACCTCACCTGCGCAGTTAGAGCTTCCACCTTCTGTTGAGGAAGGAATATCCTTGACTGAACAGTATCCAGAATCATTCCCAGGAACGGGGTCACAGAGGAAGGGAACAGAGAAGACTTGGGGTGATTGATCACCCAGCCGAAGGACTCCAGGGTGGACACCACCAGCTGAGTGTCCAACTCTGCCTGCTGTAGAGACCGAGAGGTGATGAGTATGTCGTCCAGGTAGGGCAGCACGCGGATGCCCCTTGACCTCAGAGACATCACCCCCGTCAGCACCTTGGTCAACACTCTGGGAGCTGAAGTGAGGCCAAATGGCAAGGCCACAAATTGGTAATGTTGATCTTCCAACGCGAATCTGAGGAACCTTCGGTGTCCTAAAAACACAGGGATGTGAAGGTAAGCGTCTTTGATGTCCACAGACGTCATGAAATCCCCTGGGCGCAGGGAGCTGATGGCCGAGCGCAGAGTTTCCATGCGAAAACGCCTGTTCTTGACAAATTTGTTGAGGATCTTTAAATCCAGAATGGGCCCGACTGACCCATCTTTTTTGGGAACTGTGAAGAGGTTGCAGTAGAACCCCTTGCCTCTTTCTCTTAAGGGGACCCTGCAAATGACCCCCAGACCCAGAAGGCCTTGCACGGCCTGCGCCAACACCTGAGCTGAGACAGGGTCCTGATGAATCTTGGGGGAGGCCACACAGAAAACTATCTTGTAACCGGAATCCACCGGTCTGAGACATGATGCCTCCAGACGTGAGCAAAGTGCTGTAGCCGTCCCCCCACCCTGACGGGCGAGGGCGCCCCATCATGCCTGAGGGGGCTTGGGAGAGGATTTGGGCTTAGCCCCCCAGGAGGAGCCAGGATGTCGTCCTCTGCTCCTATGCCAGGAATCTGCACGAGCCCCCGCGAAGGACACCCCTTTTCCTTGTTTAGCACCACGGTAGGGGAGTGAAAGGGAGCCCTGGCCCCGAAAGGGCAGAGACTGCTGCCTGCGCTGGGGTAACTTACCTCCTTTAGCAAAAAGGTCTAGGCGGTCCCCAAACAGGCGTAGCCCCTTAAATGGAAGCCCAGTGAGGGCCTTCTTTGCAGCATTGTCAGCAGCCCACTGGCGCAGCCAAACCGTGCGGCGTATAGCTACCACCAAGGCAGAAGTTCTCGCACACATCCTAATGGCATCATCCAAGGCAGATAGGATAAAGTTTACAAACACATCACAGTTAGTGTATTAAACACATCAGGTAGCAAATCATCAGGAGCACCGTCAAGTACACTTCTGATCAGGGACCTGAGCGCCACAGATGTAGTGGCCGAGGAGCAAACCGGGCGAAGCGCCGTCCCCACAAATGCAAAGGCATGGCACGCCAATTGGTCAATGCGCCGGTCCTCGGCATCCCGCAAAGTAGGAGAGTCAGGTGAGTGCATAATAGAGGTGTTAGACAGCCCTAGAATAGGAGCATCCACCTCGGGAGGGGATGACCAGCACTTGACCATATCCCAACTCTTAGGTATACCGGGAAGTCTACTGGGACGTTCCCACGCCTTAAAGTGGACCAACACCCAAGATTTTGACTATCCTGGGTATTGGTCCACTTCTCCGGGGCACCCTGATTTGGGGTGCCCCGCTGCCTGAAACCCCCCCAAACACCCCGAAAACTCACCTCTCCACGCTCCCGCGTGACTGCGCTGTCCAATGCCCGCCGACGGACAAGTGACGTCCGTCGACGGACAAGGGATCGCGCCCGCCGCCGCCTCCCGCGCGTCACTCTTGACGTGTGCGCGCCCGCGCCGGCCATTCAGAGACGGCCGGCGCGCGCACGTCTAGAGGAGCGCGAGTGAGGCGGCGGCGGAAGCAGCGGCTGGAGAGGTAAGGTTTTTCGGGGTTTTGGGGGTGTAAGGTGTGAGGTGATCGGCCCGGGAATCTTATAGTATAGATTCCCGGGCCGATCACCCCTGGGTGTTGGCCCACTTTAAGCACGAGATTATTGAAATGGGTTTGCTCAGGAAATTCCAAACGAGCCTTAGCAGTATAAAAAAGCTCACCCCTTTGCCTAGGAGCCGCAACAGGGGGAGAGATGGACAGAACCTCAAAAATCTGAACCAGCAGTCTGTCAGTATCATCCGGGGCCCAGGAGTCAGAGGCAGAATCGTCATGACCCCTGGGTCTCTCAACAGATGATCCTGAATCAGAGAACAGCTCCCCTTCGTCCGAGGGGGTATAGCCACATAGATGCACAAACTCATCAGACTCTATAGGGAAAAGAGTGGCATCAGGGGTTAAGTGACGCTTTTTAGCAGTGGCCTTACGAGCTAAAGTATTAGCAATCAATTTTTCAACATTGGCCAGTCTAGCAGACACATCAGGCTGAGAATCCCCGCTTGTATGCAATTCAATGGGGGTGAGACTCAAGCTTGGGGGAGTAGGTGAAGTGAGACGAGGTGCAGGCCCAGCCACACCTGCTGTGCACAAGGAACACAGACCCGTGCATTGTCACCGCAGTGACAACAGGTGAGACCCCACAAGCTACACACAGCCGGGCTTGTCCCGAAGGAACCCCGGTCACATTATCCTGGGATGCCTCCATATGGTGATTATTAGGCACAATATGCCAGTAGGGATTGACGCTATAAAGCAACCCTGGATGCCCCAATAACCCGCTAGGGAAGTGGGAGTAATTATACAAGGCCCAACTATCAATTACACCGGGCCGGGAGAAGTCAATGGATTCACCCGTCTGAAAGACACAATGAAAAGAAGGGGTGTCAGAACCAAACACACTAAAAAATGAGTATAAAGCTGCCCGCGAGGGCACTTACGGACCGCGGTAAGTAGAACCGTTACACGCGACCTGACAAAATGGTGCTGAGAGTACCTCGAAGGGCGGGCCAGAGCGAGCCATGACGCAGAGCGCGCCAAGCCAGGCCCCCGCCCCCCCCCCCCCCCGAAGAGCGCGAAGCCCACAGACAAGCAGCCAATGACAACGCAGAAGCGTCTGAGGTAACGCCGCCTGGCGCGGAACATTCAAATGAAGGAAAAGACGCGCACGGCGGCGGCATTTGCAATAGTAAAAAGGACAAGTCAGTGCGGCGGCTGACACCACATATACTAGTCAAAAAACAGACAAAACGCTGTATGCACGAATCACGATACACGCTCACCCACACCCCCCCCTTCTTCCCCCCCCCCCCCCCCCCCCCCCGAAGGCTACAGGGAGAATGAGGGAGGATGCTGGCCCTCTGTACAGGACCCACCGCTACACGGGGCATGGGGCAATAATGCGGGAGGGGCATCCCATAAAGGCTCACCATCAGCCTATACCGGCCTACCCTTTGGTGGGGGATTGCGGTGGAGCAGCGCTCCTTAAGCACACATGGTGCTGCCTACCGTCACCCGACCAGCGCAGCCCAGGCTGGGAGGCACATCACACGAGGAACGGGTGGGAATAGTCCAACAGGGCCGCAGGCTAATAGCCCCGCTCACCTGCGAGAGAGTGATAATTTCATGTCTTCGCAGTAAGCACTGCAGAGAAATCTGGGGATTTGTGGGAGGTCCCCGGGTATTTGAGGGGCCGGGAGGAGCCTGTTTTACATGTCTCTGCAGTGCAGCGCCATCTGGCGGAGGATAACCCAAGTAATCTATCTGGAGCAGGACGTACTGTATACTAAGAATAAACAGATACTTAGAAAGCTAAGTAGATTTAAAACAACTTACTTTTAAAGTAAGGTCAGCAGTAGGGTAGGACATTGGTGTAAGCCCCATGCCTTGCTGCAGATGGTGATCTCTTCTCAGCATAGGTATGGTTTGTGTCAGTCCTGCCTGAGAGGGCAAACACAAGCATAACAGGATGAGACAAGTAAATTCTCTGTACTACTATAAAAATGCGAACCTTTTGTGAAACAGACTGCCATTACTAACAACCTCAAAACTGACTGCATAAATACTTCCAAGAGATGAATAGCTGAATAAAGTTGCTTGAGAATACGAAGATGCAAATCAGGTAAGAGGTCCCTAAACAATCCTCACCCTTTTTTCTGGTTTGGTGCTCAAAATCAAAGACTTTCTCGTTTCTAAGAGACATGAGGCATGCAAGCAACCCAGAATTCCTCTGGTGTCCGACAAACCCCCGCGGTCCTTCGTGCTTCTGCCCCACATCAGTCACAATGGCCTGTGCACACCCAACTCCTTTCATTGCATTGCTTGTCCCCATCCCTCAATTGCAGTCATGTCATGGTGATGTTCCTGCTCACACAAAGGTGTGCCAGCATAACTACCCACTCTGGTTCTGATCCCTTGGCAGCACCCTTGCTCTGGCTCCTGATCCCCAGCTTTGGATGACTACGTGCTCTGGCTCTTTGAACTCTGGATTACAAACTACCCCAACGCTGGACTTCCCGATTCTGCTTTAGAAATCTTATCCGTTATTGGATTTGGTCTCCCTCGATACTGAACTTTGGGCTCACTTGCCATAAGTGACGATTGCGGGACTCTGGGTTGTTTGCAGGGTAGTCCATCCTCCCTTGCGGGGGGGGGGGGCACTCGTGAAAACGAAGTTTGCCAGCAGATTTATCACTCCAAAACGGGTGTGTGGTGTAGCACTCTGTCAGCTGCTCATTGATGGCTCCCCCCAGATATAGACTTTACAGAATGTCCTGACACTAATTTCACCAGATCCTCCAACACCTATACTTGGCACTACAGCCTTCGCTCATGTTGTGTTTCCCTGGTACCCCATCATCTGGTGAAGCTGCAGGGGGTACTGCTGGTGGTAGTCGTTTATACAATGGCTTGATCAACAAGGTACGTGAAAAGTCAATGGAGTGGGCTTGACTCATGTTCTGAAACTAAATAAGATTCTGAGCAAAAGGAAGCTGCTAAGGAAAAGAGGGCAGTAGACCCTGGTAATTAGTCCGATATTCTCTCTGCATAAATCCATACCCAGCACCTATCTATTCCTTAGAACTGGTACAGAACAACCGAACCACCATTTAAGAGGTTTGCAGCAATACAGGACATGTGACTTGGCTAGTCTAGGATTTAATTAAAAAAAAAAAAAATCTTCAAAACTACTACAATTTACCTTGCTTGCCAGCGCATCCTGAAGCTTTGTAACAGTGTTGGCAGTGGGCCCAGGAGCAGCTCCAGAGGGTAAAGAGTAATCAGCATCCTACAGGAGCAACAGAATAGGCTTGCAGTTATAGTGTCAGACAACAGCCTATCCACTTTTAAGTTTTACAGGAATGGAAAGATCAAACAATGAGACACAAGATTACAGTATATAAGGCAGGGCGTAGTGAACATATACTTACCTTACACCCCTGCTTACCTCCAGGACAGTTATTTCAATAATAATTTTTTCAGTTATGGTGTATAAGTTATCCCTATAGTCACCAATAACAGATTTGTAGGGGCTTTTAATAATTAGAGTGCTTATTTAAGGAGGTATTAAGGAAACATAGCTACCCCATGCCCGAAGCCCAAGTCATCTAATCCGGTCCAGTCACAGCTGCCATTGGCCCTGCTGTCATCCTGACGCAAAGCAGGAGAGGATGCTTGCGAGACCCACGCATGTGCCGTGGAGACATAGAAGAGATAACAGGCAGACTATAGGGCATCCCAAATCAGGATATCCTGCTGGGGACCAAACGTCAAAATAAAGTTTAGAAAATGTCTCTGAAGCCCTCCTCGGGCAAAAACAATTTGAGAGGGTTTAACAGGCTGGTTCTCTGCTGCATAACTGCATGGGAGCGTCCATCTTTTCACACACACAACTATAAGGGGAGAGCTGTGCCAGCAGCAGCCACACCAGAGAGAGAAATGCCTCAGAAACACTGGCAGCTTGTGCATCATGTTATACAAACATACATACTGAATAACCAGCTGCTACATATTCTGTGTGTGTGATGGCAAAGCTGCAACAATGTTTCTTTAGCACTGTTCACTGCAGAATCTAGATTTACACACCAGTCAGTGTAAACATATGCATCACCTAAAATGTTACAATTCTTTCGCTGTGTAGCAGAGCAATGCGTCATTACAGATATGTGGGATTGGGTTTTTCATAAGCTGACTCATGATGGCTACTCCCATGCAGTTGTGCAGCACAGGATCTGCCCGTTATTCCATTACATCTGCATGGAGTCAAAGCCCACTGAAATAGTTTATGTTTCCAATTACTAGAGTGGGGCTTTAGGGTGTCATTTACTGAACTTTTTTTTTTTTTTTTTACTTTTGGTCTGCTTTAAAAGGTTAGAGCAGATTGTGGTGAGGAAAGATGCATCCAGGTAGATAATCAAAATACAGCAGCATGATAGAGGATTTATGAGGCAAAGATCATTGTAAAACTGATATTTAAAAACAGGGGAGGGGAAGAATGGGGACAATATGTCTCATGCCTGGAGCCCGGGTTCACACAACTGCCTGGTAGATAAAACCAGTCAAAAGGACATAAATATGCTGAAGGCCATCATTTGCCAGTAAACTACATTCAATCAGACATCAGACCTCTTTTACCCATCAGCACGGCCAGCCCTCTAAGCTATCCTGGACTGTTTCCATTGCATCGCCTCCCAAAGCATTAAATGTATAGCAAAGATGATCAAACTAAAACCTAATCTACAGCAGTCTAAAATATAACGCTTACTTTAGCGCTTACTCCAAACTCAATTGGAGGTACAGGAAGTCCAGAGTCCACATGAATTTCCACACCATTAACGGGTGGGACACTCCCTTCCAGACGCTCTGTCCCCTCCGATCCTTTCCTGTTCTTTAGGGAGCGCTCATTGCCGATGGGACCAGGCTTGTGTTCCTTGTTTAGGCCATTATCAGACTCCTGGAGCAGAGAGAGACAAGCTTCAGTGATAAAGTTATGCAAGGTGAGACATCATATGCCTATGCCAACAGTACTTAGCAGACAAGCAGTCTACCTGCTGAATGGCACCCCAGCACTTATTTCCACACCCAGCTTGCTCAACCTGCTAAATCCCTAGAGTCGCTTGTCCCTGGGACAAGGTTATTAATAGTGGGGTATTGATAGAAACATCAGTGCCAGTTTAAAGTGCCACAAAATAGCACAGTACAATGCCTGCCAAGTATGGAAAGAACAGATTCATAAAGCTACACTAGCGGCCTTACCCAGCATCAGTTCACATTGAGAATACATAGCTTCTTCTAAAACCCACCCCATTACTAAACTGAGCAGATATATGGCTGTATTGTCCTCAGGCTTCTAATCTGTGTCTGCTTTCTCTGACGGATGTTGAAATATCATGTAAAACAGACAATTGTATTGAGCTATATATAACTGCAAGGCCCTTATAGATAGCATGTTCTTAATTTAGAAGGCTTGGCAACTTTGGGACAAGGTAATTATTTATTGTGAACCTGGTTGAACTTCCTGGGGCATCAACATTTAGTATGCCCCACTGTGAGAGACCCCGCAGATTGCCTGCACAAGTGATCTTGCATGCATGGCCTCTTGTCCAATGAATACTAATGCATGGCATAAAGCACTGTTTTAAACAGAGCACCAACGTAGGGAGTAAGGCATCCCCAATCTCTCTATGGTCTGTGGCGCACTCTTGTCCCCCCAGCCCATCTGAATGGCAGGGTGCAGGAAGTAACAGAGAAATAATATTACGGTGACTCAATTTCACAATCAGCTAAAAGGGGACTAAATGGGATTATCTATTCTTTACTTTTAAAAGCTTATACTTACTAACTAAACGGCACAGAAAACCAGGCCCTAGTCCTAGAAAAGCACATTTTAAGCCCACCCCCTCAGCTGTGGAACAGGGAAACTGTTGAATTTGAGCAGTCCTTTAAATTGTGACTGGACTGCAGACCTGAGAGAAAATCCAACATCTTGCATCATCTAAAACGCAATGCAGCTGTCTGCCTGATCTGATGTAATGTAGGAATACGGGATACATTTATATATAGTTAGTAAAAAGTAGAGATTGGATTATAAAAAAGGGGATCAGGGGACAACTAAGGCAAAAAACTAAAAGAAAAAAAAAACAGCTCTTGCTTAAATCGCAAAATCTTGCTCAAGGGTGGATGCTTCATAAACACACCTACTGGGTAGAGCCCAGTGGTGGTCTTTAGCCATACCTCCAGCGGGCACTGCTTTACAATGCTGTAGGACTGAGCCACCATGGCTGTGGCCGAAGAGACAATCTAATCAGTTACATTTTAAAAACAAGCAGACCTGAAGAGCAGAGGTTTAGCAAATATCCCTTCATTTAGTTAACATGCCTACAGAGGTATTTTAACTATAGGTCATTGTTATATTGTAAAACTAAGTTCTCAAGATAACCTATAACCTCAATTGACTGGTATTTGGTAATGCTCATCTGCATAAATGCATATGAATCTCACCTTCTTGTCTGACTGCTTCTGCACCTGATCCTTCGGACAATCTGTTTTTGGGTCCACTATGACCGCCCCATTCATCTCCTCAGGTTTCATTGTGCCATAGGGGGAGCTACGCTGTGATGACGTGGCAGAAGACTCCCGGGATTCAGCACTCAAATCAATCCCGCTGTCACCCTGACTGCCTTTGAACCCCTAAAGAACAAGACCCGCAGACATAGGAGACATTTTGACCACAGAGAAAATATCAAATTGCATCAAATAGGACATTTAAATGATAAAACAGTGCGTTTTGTATGCAACGGTGTAACTAAGTTTCCGAGCACACTTACAAACAGCTCAATTCCCAGTCCAGGCTGCAAAAAAAAAATGGCACTTACCTGTCAGCCCATAGGCTTAAATCTTGCCAGTTCTGGTGCCAAAAGCGCACTTATTCTCCCAAATTTAATGTGGGTCACGTGGGACAGGCTCCCTCTTGATTGGCAGGACGTGGTGAATTGTGTCACCGCTTGAGAGTGCCCTGGACTGATCTGAATTAAGTACAAGATGCTCTGGGATGGCAGAAAAATGCACTGTCGACAGCAAGACTGGAGGGCAAGGGATTGAGCTTGCGGGCTGACAAGTGCCTTTTGTTTTTTTTCAGCCTGGACTGTCCCTTTAACCCCAAGCAAATAGAAACATGCAGCTCCAAAACCAAAGAGTGCATCATTCCTTCATGCTGTACATATGTGGAAAGAAATGGAAGAATGCAATGGGACATCCTGTTCTCTTTTTCAGCCCTTTAGTACTTTTTGACAATTTCAGCCACGCTGTCATTCTTACAAATGTGCAAGTACAGGGTAACTACACTAATTTTAGGATTTCCTTTAGAGCAAGTGGTGTAGGAATAGCAGCTCTACCACTACAGAGCTACTTCAGAATGAAATAAATTTGAATACACTGGTATTTCATGCCAACTATGTGCCTGCAACATGACCGTCCCTGCTTTGTAGTCTCTATAGGGCTTTCTATGTCAGTTTAGCAAGATGGCATCTTTTCAAACAGCCCTAAACCCTTCATAGTGCCTGAATAGTATGTCAAAGGAGCATGGCAGGAGATGGAAGCCCACTGTTGTTTTGACTTCTTTTACACCAACATGTCTCATGAGAACTAAGCAATGCGAGCATCATCTCTTCCCTTTAAATACATAATTGGTGGGCCAGTAAATACAATCACTTAACAATAAAACCCAGAATTAAAACAACCTACCTCCGTGGATGAAGACTCTGTACTAAAAGCACTTCCAGGCTTGCTCCAGGTGTCACTGCCTGTCTGAACAGAGATACCTGAAAACAGAGAAAGGCCAAATAACAGGCTCTGAACATTCTCACGTTCTATTTATTATCTATTATGTATTGACACGTCAGAAACTATACCTTGGCTATTACTCTCCCAGATCTCTTTCCCAGAAACATCTGCCTGATCCATGCACAGGCCGTTCTGCTTTTTAGCAAATCGCGGTGGAATTCTGGACTGAATGCTGTTACCCTTACTAGGCACCTATTTACAGAAAGGGGCAAGAAAAAGCGTTAACTCTTCAGCAGAGTAAGATACTACAAGATCGAGAGGCTTAGACTATTTTTAAATGTCATGTGTGAGAAATAAGGCCCTATAACCAGATATTTATACACACACCCCTACATATAATTTGTGTACATAGAGGGTCCCAATAAGCATATGCTACAAAATCAAAGATTAAAGCCACATTAAAAAGGGACTGTCTAGGAAAGTAAAAAAAAAAAAAACCCTTGTACTCCTAACCCTGCATCTGACCATTCAGCCACAGAACTGAAAGAACAAGTCCCACACTCTCCAGGTCTGATCTCCTGTAACAGATGGTCCCCATAAAACTGCTGCCCCCTGCCATAAGTCAAAGTGACACTAGCACACTCACGCCATTCACTGCAACAGTGGTGGAGTGGGAAGGCCTGGCATGACCCCTCCATTGTCCGCAAATGTGCTATTGGATCAGCAGTCAGGTATGTTTTACTGGGGATTCAGCTCATCTTAAATATGGATGCTCCCGGAGTGGGAATCCGGCCCGCTTTTGGTCCACAGAGGAGTGGGCTTCCCAAACCTGTATGTGATGCAGGGACCCAACAATCAGATGCCTCCTCCACCCCCACGGATTTGGGGGGGGGGGGGGGGGGGGGGGGGAGACACAGTTTTGTAATTGAAGAGAAGGCTTCATCTGAATAGAATGACACAAATGGTTTGTTCTTTGTGAGCTAGTATTGAGTGTCGATGTTTTAACAAAGAACATTCTAAAGAACTTATAACTGACCTGAACGACCTGATCTTTTTTTCTGCGGTCTTTGTCCAAAGAGCGTCGTGACATGCTGTTCATGTCGGAATAGTTCTCTACGCCCATGTCCGCTTCCTCCTCAATTACAGAATCTGAAATAAAGACATTGAGATCAGTAAATGTGCTTAAGAGGACTGAATTTAATAGAAGCTCATCAAAGGTTATCTGTGGCATGATCTCTGCGTCAACAGGTTTCCCAAAAAATGCATTCTTTAAATCAAACACGCTAAATGTGCTTGCCTCTATAGGGATAGCGGTGAGCAGGGAAACTACATCAGGGACCACTGGAGCCAAAGACACCACCACACTGTTCACTGCTCTCAAATCCTGTACAAACCTATAGGTACCATCAGTCTTCTTTAATCTGAATGGCAAATTGAACTTTCTAATCTCATTTAACATATAGCAAAAATACAATTCTGCATTACTCACCTGTAGAATTGGTATTATGAGTATACAGTACGTTCTGCTCCAAATCTAATACTTACAGTTGGGATACACTCCACCAGATGGCGCTGGACTGCAGAGACATCGAAAATAGGCTCCTCCCGGCCCCTCAAATACCCAGGGACCTCCCACAAATCCCCAGAATTGAAAAGCAGAATTGAAAAGCAGTTAAGGAGAAGCCGGGAGAATTAAACAATCCAAACTATTAACTATAACAATGATAATCACCATACAGGGGATCCAAGAAAATGCAAACCAAGGGTGGGTTGGAGCAGGACGTACTGTATACTCATAATACCAATTCTACAGGTGAGTAATCACAGAATTGTATTATTCTTAGTATACAGTACGTCCTGCTCCAAATATAATACTTACAGTTGGGACATCCAAAAGCAGTGTCCATAAGTAGGGTGGGATCCCCAAGAAAAATCAGCAGCAGGCAGTTTAAACCACTGCCGCCTGCAGAACCTTTCGGCCAAAAGCAGCATCAGCTGAGGCCCAAACATCAACCTTGTAAAACTTTGAAAAGGTATGAACAGAAGACCAAGTAGCGGCCTTGCAAACTTGTTCAACAGAAGCCTGGTGCTGAAAAGCCCAAGAGGCACCAATAGCACGAGTGGAATGAGCAGTAAGGCGGAAGGGAGGATTCTTCCCCTTAGCAGAGTAGGCCTGAATCACAGCCTGACGAATCCACTTGCTGATAGTAGACTTGACAGGAGCCAAACACTTCATAGGACCAGAAGGGACCACAAAAAGAGCATCAGTTTTCCTGAAAGGTGCAGTAGCCACCAGATAGTACTTCAGACACCTAACCACATCCAAAGAGTGCAAAACTCTCTCCTTAGCATTGCTAGGATTAGGGCACAAAGAAGAAAGAATATCCTGATTCAAATAAAAGGCAGACACTACCTTTGGCAGAAAATCAGGTTTGAAACGAAACACCACCTTGTCCTGGTGCCTCTCATAGTAGGGGGGCTGAATGGACAGCGCCGTCAACTCAGACACACGCCTGACAGAAGTGAGAGCCACCAGAAACACAACCTTGAGCGTAAGAATGGCCAAGGCAGCATCCAGCACAGGTTCAAAGGGAGCACCCTGCAAGGCTGACAGAACCAAATTCAAATCCCAAACAGGCACCATAGGTTTACGTGGGGGACGCACATGAGTGACCCCCTGAAAAAAAGCCCTCCTGATCAGAGGGTGCTGAGCAAAGGACTTCTGGAAAAAAATAGCCAGGGCAGAAACCTGACCCTTCAGAGTACTGAGTTGGAGCCCCATCTCCAACCCATGCTGCAGGAACTCCAGAATCCTGGGAATAGAGAACACACGACAGGGAAGAGACCTAGACTCACACCAATCAATGTAGGCACGCCAAACCCTGTAATAAATGGAAGAGGAAGACTTCTTCCTAGCTTTAATCAAAGTATCCACAACTGAGGAAGACAGCCCCTTCTCCATCAAGATGGAGGTTTCAGCAGCCAAGCCGTCAAAGCCAGAGTTTGTAAATTGGGATGGCGTAGTGAGCCCTGAGTGAGCAGATCTGGCACCAAGGGCAGAGCTTATTGATCTACTGCCAGCTGTACCACGTCTGCGAACCACACTCTTCTTGGCCACCTGGGGGCCACCAGAATTGCTGGCACCCCTTCCAGAGCAATCTTGCGCAGAACCCTGCCCAGCAGGGGATTTGGGGGGGAAGACATACAGGAACTGAAAGTCCTTCCATGACATTGCTAGCGCATCCGAGGTCAGGGCCAGAGGATCCCTGGACAGAGAGACAAAAGCTGGAAGCTTGTGATTGTGGCAGGACGCAAACAGATCCACATCTGGTTGGCCCCAACGGTGGCACAGAGATTGAAACACCCTGCTGCATAGGGACCATTCTCCCTGGCGAGAGGTCCCCCTGCTCAGAGATTCCGCCGGGTGATTTTCCACCCCCGGGATGTACACAGCTGAAATGCAGGGGACATTGGCCTCCGCCCAAGTCAGGATCAGAGACGCTTCATGGAGGGCCCCCTTGCTCCGGGTCCCTCCCCGATTGATGTAGGCAACTGCCGTCTGGTTGTCCGAGCGCACCTGAACAGGCAGGCCCCGAAGCGGAGTAGTCAAGTGAGCCAGAACTAGCCTGATCGCCCGCAGTTCCAGAATGTTGATAGGTGTGTGGGCCTCCTGAGGGCCCCACCTCCCCTGGAACCGCAGGGACTTCCAGAAGCCCCCCCCCCCCCCAACCTGACAGACTGGCATCCATGGTGACCGTGTCCCACGAAGGGGCAAGAAAGGATCTGCCCCCCCAACAGGTTCCTTGAGTCCATCCACCACAAGAGGGACCTCCTGACCGAAGGGGGGGGGGGAGCACACAGACCCTGTCCAGGGATGCTGGGTCCTTGTCCCATACAGACAATAGGTGAAGTTGCAAAGGCCTCAAGTGGAACTGATTGATGGGGACAAGCTAGGAGGGACTGAGCCTGTGCAATAAGACTGTCCGCCTTCTGTTGAGGAAGGAAGATCCTTGCCTGAACTGGATCCAGATTCATTCCTAGGAATGGAGTTACCAAGGAAGGGGACAGTGAGGACTTGGGGTGGTTGATCACCCATCCAAATGACTCCAGAGTGGACACCACCAGCTGAGTATCCAACTTTGCCTGATGTAGAGACTGGGAAGTGATGAGGATGTTGTCCAGATAGGGAAGCACGCGGACGCCCTGACATCTGAGCAGAGACAT
The DNA here is from genome assembly GCA_027917425.1 of Gastrophryne carolinensis. Classification (NCBI taxonomy): domain Eukaryota; kingdom Metazoa; phylum Chordata; class Amphibia; order Anura; family Microhylidae; genus Gastrophryne; species Gastrophryne carolinensis. The sequence goes on from CM051235.1 coordinate 199,415,021, forward strand.
CACACCAGCCAGCACCTTGGTGAACACACTGGGAGCTGAAGTGAGGCCAAAGGGCAAGGCCACAAACTGGTAGTGTTGATCCATCAGAGCGAACCTGAGGAACCTTTGATGACCTGGGAACACAGGAATATGAAGATAAGCATCTTTGATCTCCACAGAAGTTATGAAATCCCCTTGGCGTAGGGAACTGATGGCAGAGCGCATTGTTTCCATGCGAAAGCGCCTGCCCCTGACAAATTTGTTGAGGATCTTCAAGTCCAGGATGGGCCTGACTGAACCATCTTTTTTGGGTACTGTGAATAGGTTGGAATAAAAGCCCTTGCCTTTTTCTCTTAAGGGGACCTGGCAGATGACCCCCAGCTCCAGGAGGCCTTGCACTGCTTGCACTAGCTCCTGAGCTGACACAGGGTCCTGAGGAATCTGGGATCTGATGAATCTTGGAGGGGGATCAGCAGCAAACTCTATCTTGTAACCGGAGGACACTACCTCCTGAATCCACCGGTCTGAGACATGAAGCCTCCAGACGTGAGCGAGGTGCTGCAGCCGTCCCCCCCACCCGGATGGGTGAGGGCGCCCCATCATGCCTGAGGGGGCTTGGGAGAGGATTCTGCTTTGGGACCCCAGGAGGAGCCAGGACATCCACGTCCTCTGCCCCTACCCCAGAAATCTCCCCGGGCCCCAGGGAAGGAAACCCCCCTACCCTGTCTGGCACCACGGTAAGTGGAAGAGAAGGAACCCTGACCCCGAAAGGGCCAAGATTGCCGCCTGCGCTGAGGTAACCTGCCTCCCTTAGCAAAAAGTCCCCAAACAGGCGCAGTCCTTTAAAGGGGAACCCAGTGAGGGCCTTCTTGGCAGCGTTGTCAGCAGCCCACTGGCGCAGCCAAACCGAGCGGCGTATAGCCACCACGAGGGCAGAAGTTCTGGCACACATTCTGATGGTGTCATCCAATGCCGAGAGGACAAAAATTACAAAAGCATCACAACTGGAGAGTGCATTGAACACCCCACAAGGCAAATCATCAGGGGCACTATCAAGCATATTTCTGATAAGGGTTCTAGTGGCCACAGCAGTAATGGCAGAGGCACAGACCGGGCGCAGCGCCGTCCCCGCACATGCAAAGACGTGGGATGCCAGCTGATCAATACGCCGGTTTTCGGCATCCCGCAGGGTAGTAGAATCAGGGGAATGCATGACAGAGGTGTTAGATAGCCCTAGGATCGGGGCATCCACCTCGGGGGGGGGGGGGGGGGGGATGACCAACCTTTAACCACCTCCGCAGGAAAGGGATATTTCCTATCCCAACTCTTTGGAACCCCGGGAAGTTTACTGGAGCACTCCCATTCCTTGAGCACAAGGTTATGGAAATGTGCCTGCTCTGGAAATTCCAAACGTGATCTTGCTGTATGGAAAAGCTCCCCTCTCTGCCTGTGAGCCTTAACAGGGAAAGATGGACAGAACCTCAAAAATCTGGGTCAATAATCTGTCAGTGTCATCCGGGCCCAGGGGTCAGAGCCAGAATCGTCATGACCCCTTGGTCTCTCATCAGATGAGCCTGAGTCAGAAAAGAGCTCGCCTTCATCAGACAGGGTATAGCCACAAAGATTCATAAACTCCTCAGTTCCCATAGGGAAAACAGTAACATTAGGCGTCAAGTGCCGCTTCTTAGCAGGGGCATTACGCGCGAAAGACTTTGCAATAATCTGTTCAACAGTAGCCAGTCTAGAAGACAAATCAGGCTGAGAATCCCCACTAGTATGCAACTCAGCAGGAGTGAGATTTAAGCTTGGGGGAGTAGGTGAAGTGAAACGAGGTGCAGCCACTGGCAGGCCAGATTGCAATGCAAGCACCTGTTCAGACCCGCGCCTTGTCAGCATGACGCTGCCCACACGCTACACACAGCCGGTCTTGTCTCAAAGGGACGCCGGTAACATTATCCTGGGATGCTTCCATATGGTGATTATAGCGGCGCTATACACCGATAGGGAATAACGCTATATAGCAACCCTGGATGCCCCAATAACCCGCTAGGGACGTGGAAGTATAATTTTTACAAGGCCTACAAATAATATACTAAAAACAGGGCCGGGAGAAGCCAAGAAGGGTCCGTCCCGCCTGAAAGACATAAGCAGACAAGACCTTAAGTACATCATAACAAAAGTGAAGCAGATAAAGCCGCCCGCGAGGGCACTTACGGACCGCGGCAGGTAGGAGTCCGTCGTGGATAGGCCAACCAAATCAGAAAAGATGGCGTCGGTATACCTCGAGGGGAGGGCCGGTAATAGCGATGACGCGGAACGCACCAGACGCCCCCCCCCCCCCCCCCCGAAGAGCGCGAAGCCAGAAGGCCAACAGCCAATGATGGCCCACCAGCGCCTGAGGTAATGCCGCCGCCAAGCGTGGAAACCAAGTCGCGTGGCGGCGGTACATTTAAAAGCAATAAGGACAAGTCAGCGCGGCAGCTGATACAGGAATAAAGACATGTGAAAAGTGAAAGCACAGACTGCATAACATACATATCTATACACATACACCCCCCCCCCTCTTTTCCCCCGAAGACTACAAGTAGGATGAGGGAGGACGGCGGCCACTTAAATAGGGCCCACCGATAGGCAGGGGCAATAGTGCGGGAGGGGCATCCCATAGAGGCTCACCATAAGCCTACCCTTTGGTGGGGGATTGCGGTGGAGCAGCGGTCCTAAGCACCAACGGCGGTGCTGCCTACCTTCACCCGACCAGCGCAGCCAAGGCTGGGAGGCATATTACAAGTGGAACGGGTGGGAATAGTCCTACAGGGCCGCAGGTTAATAACCCCGCTCACCTGCGAGTAGAGAGCCAATTTCTCGTCCTTCGCAGCCAGACCGCAAAGAAATTCTGGGGATTTGTGGGAGGTCCCTGGGTATTTGAGGGGCCGGGAGGAGCCTATTTTCGATGTCTCTGCAGTCCAGCGCCATCTGGCGGAGTATATCCCAACTGTAAGTATTAGATTTAGAGCAGGACGTACTGTATACTAAGAATAATGGGAATTTGTTACTGCGGCCACTGCAATACTTGTGCAGCAAACTGCTTTGTGCCCTATGTACTCGCTGTGAAGGCAGACCTGCCCTGCCCTTATATCTGCCAACCTTTCTAATTTGAGGTTTCTCCTCGATGCTGAAATGCCCCAAAACAGTGGCAACAGGTTACCCACAAAACCAAGGCCAACTGAGTTTTTTTTATAATATTCATCCTCCCTGGCAAACCTAGCTAAAGAAAAACACAGGGCCGGATCATCTTAACGGGGTAAGGCAACAACGCCCTTTAAAACTAATGTTTTTACAGAGAACCAGTCTCTAGGAGTGATCTATAGAAATAATAAGATTAATGTTTATACCATAATGCCAAGCAGAAGAGACCCAATTTGAAACCATAAAAGCAGAAATTGCTATGCATTACAAAGGTTTATTTAAGTGCAACAAATTCAGAGGGTTGGTTAGGACGGCAGGTGTACTTAAAAGCAGAGCAGAAAAAAATGGCCAAGTGCATTCAGCAGAGATGCCAGGGAGTCGAGGGAGCGAAGATCAAGGCTAGCTATGGGGGTCACAATGACAGGCAGGGTGGATAAAAATCAATGTATTCTTAGTATGTCACACACCCCGCTTCAAGAATCCATAACATGTGGGTAATATCGTCCTGAAGAGGGCGTTCCTGCAGAGATGATAGCAAAAGAAAGCCCCTCCCTGATCCATAAATACCTGGGACCTCCCACTCACTACCCAGTTTTCCATCTCTGCAGACGGCGAGCAAGTCAGAAGATGATGGCTCCTCCTTGCACAGGGGGATTTCAGGTAGCCGGGGTAACTCCCCGGCCTCTTATTTTGTTTATTTCCGCTCGGACCCCTGTTTGTCCCAAAATTTACCTCATATTACATGCCTCCACAGTCTTGGCTGCTGGCCCGAGCGAGGGTACATTGGCACCTCTGGTGCTGAGGAGCAGAGCTCCACCGTGAGACCCTAAAAGAGAGGGTAGGCGGTCATACCGGGTAGGTGATCCCGGTTTGGGATGCCCCGTCCCTTGACTTTTCCCCTGGGGGGGGGCCCTTCCCTTTACCAACTATGGGGGCTGGGGGTTCCTCTCATAGGGGTTAGCTTTATTCTCTCTTTATTCACTTTCTCTTGTTGATGTGGAGCGTCTGGAAGTAATCCCTCAATGAATTGGTTGCACTGTTGTTACTATGTTGCAGCACCGCGGCTGTCATTGCAGCCGGGTGCCGGGGTTTTTCAGTCTGTGAGGTAATTTTTTACCTCACACGCTTTGGGGGGGCGGGGCTGGCACTCGGCGCTCTGCCGCGGCCAGCCCCCGTTCTCTCATTCATTCTCGCCACAGCGAGCGGGGCGGGTGCTCCGCTAGTGATAGCGGGAGCACCCGCTGTCATGGCAGCCGGCGCCACGGTTGTCGGCGGCGCCGGTCTCTGGGCTGGTGCGTGAGGGACTTCTTCCCTCACGCTTCATTCACACTGGAAGGGGGGGCGGAGCCGGGCTTTCGGCGCGTCGCCGCGGCTCCGCCCTCCTCTGTACTGGCGCCGCTGCGGAGCTGAGCTCCCTGTTACTAGGCAGCTCCCTGTTACTAGGCAGCTTAGGGGGCACAGATCAGCTTTGCGCGGGCTGCGCAGACCACGCCCCTGACAAGGCAGTTCTTCTTCTCTTCACTTCACCTCAGAAATCGCCATTGTTCTGAGGCGGATCGTTCACCGCAGCGTCTGTGAGTGGCCCTGTGGGCCTCATTTATTTCTTCTTTTCTTATCTGTTAGGTCTTATTGTAGGGACTTATGGGTCTCTCTCTGTCTTTTAGGTGAAGGTTATCCAGGAGGATCTTCTGTAGTATTGGAAGGTCTCTCCTGATCCTGGGTCCCTGGGTCCATTTTAGCATCACAAATCCTCCCACTCGGGACATTAAAGGGGCATCCCGGGTTGTCTAACTGGCGTAATTCCCTGGGTCATAGCGACCACTCAAAATTCACCTTATGGAGGCATCCCCGGATACTGGGACTGGGACCCCTTCGGGGCATCCCAAAAAGTGTATGTTGTGTGGGATTTCCATTACTGGGGATGATGTGTTACTGTGTATACCATGTGCACAGCAAACTATTACGCGGCAGTCCGAACCCCAAGCAGCGGGGTCAGCACAGCCGGCCACCTCAACTCCCCCTCCCGCCTTGACTCGTGCCCCGTGTGACGTGGTCATGGGCAGGGATCTGCAATCCGAGATGTGTGCCAGATTGGCTAGCCTTGAGAAAATGCTCGCTAGCTCGGTCGCCCGTAAGGCTCCGTCTAAGAGAAAGCATTTGTCGCCGGCTCCGCCGGTGGATGATCTTGATGACAGAGACAATCTGGATTGGTCTGATTATCCTCAGCTAGAGGAGGGGGAAGTTGATGAGGGTTCAGAATTTTCGGATGATGAGCAGTCTGCTGGCGCTGATGCCGAGCTTTCTGATTTAGGGAGATCTTTGGACTCTCCTCACGCTCTGTCTCTCATGCTGGAAGTTCTGAATATTTCCCCTCCCGAGGAGGCGTCACAGCAGAAAGGGGAATTGTTTGAGGAATCCAGGCCGCGCCTGGAGTTTCCTACGCAACGCCATTTTGATAGAATCATTGACAAGGAATGGGATAGGCCGGCTCGGCTCCCTGGCATCCCTCAGGGGTGGGATAGGAAATATCCCTTTCCTTCTGAGGCGGTCAAGCGCTGGGCATCTCCCCCCGAGGTGGATGCACCGGTTTTGGGGTTGTCTAACTCCTCGGTGTTAAACAGACCTGATTGTTCCACTCTCAAAGATGGAGAGGATAAACGTATTGATCAGATGGCTTCTCATGGCTTTACTAGCATTGGGTCGGCCATCCGGCCTGTGTGTGCTTCGGAGCTAATGGTGTTGGCCACCAGGTCTGTGGTCAGGGACCTGTTGACTTCTTCCGGGCTTCGTCCTGGTAGTAACGAGTTCCTTAGCCTTAAACGGTGCGAGTTGTTTCTATCCTTTGTGTTGTCTGCCTTGGATGATACTTTGATGTGTGGTAGGACTTCGGCTCTGCTTGTGGCTATTCGGCGGTCCGTGTGGCTGCGCCAGTGGGCGGCCGATTTTATGTCCAAAAAATCACTGACGGCTTTACCCTTTGTTGGTCTACGGCTCTTTGGAGAGACATTGGACTCTGTCACCAAGGGTGGTAGGTTACCTCAACGTAAGAAACAACGCCGCCCTTTTCGGGGGGCGCCTGCCTTTACCCCCTCCTTTCGGGGGGCCAGATCTGGTAGGGGTTCTGCATTTCCCTCTTCCAGAGGAGATTCCGGAAACAGGGGCAGAGGACGTGCCCGTTCTGGTTTCAGTTGTGGCTCTAAGCCCAAACCGGCTGCTAAGCCGGCTCAGCAATGAGGGGGCGCCCTCACCCATGCGGGTGGGGGGACGGCTGCGACACTTCTCTCAGATCTGGGATCAAGAGGTCTCGGACAGATGGATCCGGGAAGTGGTGTCTTCCGGCTACAAGCTGGAGTTCGAGCTCCGCCCCCCTTCCAGATTTGTCAGGTCTCGGATGCCGTCGGAGCCTCTAGCGGCGCAGGGGCTCCTGGTGGCAGTGCACAATCTTCTGGACATGGCTGTCATTTGCCCAGTGCCCCCTTCAGGTCGGGGCAGGGGCTTTTATTCCAATCTGTTCACGGTACCCAAGAAGGACGGGTTGGTCCGACCCATCTTGGATCTGAAGTTTCTCAACAGGTTCATCCGGCCGAGGAAATTCCGCATGGAAACGCTGCGTTCGGCCATTCACTCTCTTCGTCAGGGAGACTTTCTGACGTCTATAGACATCAAGGATGCTTATCTACACGTTCCGGTTTTTCCAGCACACCAGAGGTTTCTCAGGTTCGTGGTGGAGGATCGGCACTTTCAGTTTGTGGCACTTCCTTTCGGTCTCACCTCAGCTCCTCGGGTGTTCACCAAGGTGCTAGCGGGGGTGATGGCTCTGCTCAGAGGCAAGGGTATCCGCATCGTGCCCTATTTGGACGATCTACTGATCATGGCCTCTTCCTTCAACCAAGCGGAGTTGGACACCAGAGCGGTGGTGTCCACTCTGGAGAGGTTCGGTTGGGTGATCAACCACCCCAAGTCTTCTCTTTCTCCGTCCAGAATTCTGACCTTTCTGGGAATGTCTCTGGACACTTCACAGGCCAGGGTGTTTCTACCCCAGGCCAAGATTCTTTTGATTCAGGAGTTAGTTCGGCTTCTCTTGTCTACCCCTCATCCGACCATCCGGTTAGGGATGAGGCTGGTGGGGTTAATGGTGGCCTCATTCGAGGCAGTTCCCTTTGCGCAGTTTCACACAAGGACGCTTCAGCTTCATCTGTTGAAGGTTTGGGACAAGTCTCCTCTATCGTTGGATCAGTCCTTCCTGATGACTCCCCGAGTTCGTCGATCCCTGCAATGGTGGCTGGGGTCGGTCAATCTGTTGAAGGGCAGATCTTTTCTGGCTCCGTGTTGGGAAACAGTCACCACGGATGCCAGTCTGTCAGGTTGGGGGGGTGTTTGGAAGGACCTCCAGTTTCAGGGTTTGTGGGGCCCGCGGGAGGCTCACGAGCCCATCAATGTTCTGGAGTTGAGAGCCATCAGGTTGGTTCTGTTTCGCTTGACTCATCAGTTGAGAGGCCTGCCAGTTCAGGTCCGGTCGGACAACAGAACGGCGGTTGCTTACATCAATCACCAAGGAGGGACTCGCAGCAGGAGTGCCCTCAGGGAAGTGTCTTTGATTCTAGACTGGGCAGATGGCCACGTCCCGTGTATCTCAGCAGTCTACATTCCGGGAGTGGAGAACACGGAGGCGGACTTGCTGAGCAGGGCCTCCTCCCGTCAGGGGGAGTGGTCTCTCAGTCCCAAGGTGTTTCGTTCGATATGTCTCAGGTGGGGGGTCCCAGCGGTGGACCTCTTTGCTTCTCGTCACAATCACAAGCTTCCAGTCTTTGTGTCTCTCTCGCAGGATCCTCTGGCTCTGACAGTGGATGCCATGTCTCTAAACTGGAGGGATCTGGGGCTCCTTTACCTGTTTCCTCCGTTCCCAATGCTAGCCAGAGTGCTGCGCAAACTGACCTTGGATGGTGCGTCGGCAATTCTGGTGGCCCCAAGGTGGCCAAGGCGAGTTTGGTTCGCAGATCTTGTAAGACTGGCAGAGGATCAGTTCGCCCTGCCTCTGCTGCCGGACCTGCTCACCCAGGGTCGGCTGCGCTATCCCAATTTACCATCGCTGGCTTTGACGACATGGCTGCTGAAAACGCCATCTTGAAGGAGGAAGGTCTTTCTGACGCAGTGATTCAGACTCTTATCTGTGCCAGGAAGCGCTCTTCCTCTTCTATTTACTACAGGACTTGGAGGGCCTATATTGATTGGTGTGAAAGTAGGTCTTTCTCTTGTCGAGAGTTCTCCATTCCTAGAATTTTAGAGTTTCTCCAACATGGTCTGGATCTGGGGCTCCAGCTTAGTACATTGAAAGGGCAGGTTTCTGCCCTGGCGGTGTTCTTCCAAAGGTCTTTTGCACTTCATCCCTTAGTCAAGACCTTTTTCCAAGGTGTTACACATGTTCGGCCTCCTAGGAAGCCTTTTGTTCCAGTTCGGGATTTGAACCTGGTTCTTTCTGCTCTCCAGGGCCCTCCGTTTGAGCCCTTGAATGAGATAGCTTTGTCTTCTCTTACCCAAAAGGTGGCCTTTTTGGTGGCTATCACTTCGGTTAGGCGTGTTTCTGAGTTGGCAGCTTTATCCATTACAGCTCCGTACTTCGAGAAACATCAGGACAAGGTTGTCTTTCGTTTCAAGCAGGATTTTCTTCCTAAAGTGGTCTCGGAGTTTCATCTGAATCAGGACATTGTTTTGCCCTCTCTATGCCCAAATCCCAGCGATGACAGGGAAAGGGCATTGCATTCCTTGGATGTAGTTCGTGTTGTGGAACATTATCTGGAGGTTACGTCTTCCTTTCGTAAGACTGATGCTTTTTTTGTGGTGCCCTGCGGGCCTAGGAAAGGTTTGGCTCCTGCCAAATCTTCCATTAGTAAATGGATTCGTCAGGCCATCATTGGGGCCTATTCTGCCAAGGGGAGGAGTCCCCCTTTTCGTGTTACTGCTCATTCTACTCGTGCAGTTGGTGCGTCCTGGGCTTTTCAGCACCAGGCTTCTGTTGAACAAGTTTGTAAGGCCGCTACCTGGTCTTCGGTTCACACCTTTTCCAAGTTTTACAAGGTTGATGTTCGGGCATCAGCGGATGCTGTTTGTGGCCGCAAAGTTTTGCAAGCTGTTGTGGTTTAAGGTTGTGCATTGTTGCCTAGTTTTGGATCCCCGCCCTTGTTATGGACACTGCTGTTGGATGTCCCACATGTTATGGATTCTTGAAGCGGGGTGTGTGACATACTAAGAATAATACCATTTTGTGAATACTCACCTTGTAAAATGGGTATTATGAGTATGTCACACACCCCGCTTCAACCCGCCCTTTTGTTTTCAGGATCCTCTTTATTGCGAACTTTGCGTGGTTGTTGTTTATATTTGCCTCTTCCTGGTCCCTTACCTTACTGCTTTCTGTATACTGGGTAGTGAGTGGGAGGTCCCAGGTATTTATGGATCAGGGAGGGGCTTTCTTTTGCTATCATCTCTGCAGGAACGCCCTCTTCAGGACGATATTACCCACATGTTATGGATTCTTGAAGCGGGGTGTGTGACATACTCATAATACCCATTTTACAAGGTGAGTATTCACAAAATGGTATTTTTTTTTTAAAAAATCAAAAAAATCGGATTTTTTTGATTTAAAATCGGATTTTTTTTATTTAAATCGGATTTTTTTTATTTAAATCGGATTTTTTTGATTTAAATCGGATTTTTTTGATTTAAATCGGATTTTTTTGATTTAAATCTGATTTTTTTTTCAATAAACTGCTTTTTGAGGAAAATATTTTACCATCCAAAGGTTCTTCCATCATGAGATAAAGCTGAGTTGTTTAACTCAGTAGAATAAAGGCTGTATATGTGTAACATTCACAATGCCATGCTCTTCCAGAGGTTTCTCTAGGATTAGTGGGCAGTTTCTCTCCTATATTATCACAGATGCTCGCTTTACTTACGCAGTTCTCAAAACTGAATTTGACTCCGCAGAGGTCCCAGCCTCTTCTTCACAGCAAAAATGTTACAACATGAACAGAGTTGAGAAAAAGACCTTAATCCTATTGTTCTACAAACCTATGACTAGTGAGCTACAGAGGACAGCAGGGACAGTAGTATTTAAGTTTTTCATGTGTCGGCTGGGCTGACAGTCTAAGTTTCTTAAAATATATATATATTTTGTTTAGCCAAATTAGTTAACAAAACATGGATGTTTGTTTAAGCAAATAACTTATGCTGTAATGTTGTTATTGTTTCAGTTGAATAAATCTATTTAAATTGTTATTAAGGTCAGGATTATTTTTCTCCTTCCTAAGTACAACAGAACAGTGGTGTCCAAATATGAATGATTAACCCATTAAACTGGGGAGAAAAAAGTAATATAAAAAGTGATTCTAAAAATCTTCATCTACTTGCATGTTAAAATAGCAAGAACTAGTTTAGGTCAAAACTTTGATTTAAATCACTGATTTAAATCAAGCCTTACTGACTAGTGATTTAAATTGTGATTTAAATCAGTTAGATTTAAATCAAATCCACCCTGATGACAGGTAATCGGCTTTTACACACGGGTTTTGGCCCCTGTCCTAGCTGAAGTAAAAACACAAAGTGCATCATACAGCGCTTAACGCCAATTTTTGGTTTCCTAAGGGAGTATTAACGGTAAGGGCACCCCAATTCAGGACCCCCCTCCCAGGACCATAACATGATTGTCGTAACTTTGTCTAGACAAAAATACTAAAAAACCTTTACTCTTCTTTGGTCCCCCCTAAGTTTTCTCTACTAGTTAGGGGGACCCAACGTAAAAGATTAGCTGGAGGTCACAAGCAGTCTCCATGACCCAAGACTAGAACACTTGCCCCCACCTGCACTGAAGAAGTAAGGCAAAGTACAGGGCCCCATCATTTTGAACAGTATTCATGGGTACGCTTCAAAAGACAACTGGAAAGCATTACATAGCCCATACTAAACCATGCCAGTCAGCATGAGGAAAACATCCTAGGTTTTGATTTTTTTATTCAACCTAGCTGACACAATCGGTGATTCAGAAGACACAAAATCTATGCAAGATCTATGCAGAGAGTGCTCAGGTGGAGCCAGCAAGATAGACAGAAGTACCTCCATATTTAAGGTCAAAGCCAGTCATCGCCTCAGATTTTTCATTTCCTTTAAGCCCAGCAGGTCTGCAGTCCCTTTCAGACTTCTTTCCCTTATCTCCATTGTCGCTTTGCACGGATCTTTCGAGTCCATAGCGATGATGACTATTCTCTTGGGTGTAGGATCCCTCGGAGTTGCGACTGGCAGGGCCATAAAAAGAAAGTCGTTACAACACCGGAATAAAAATAAAAAAATCAGATCACTATTGCTGGCCCAAATCAAAAATAAATAATGTTTCAATAAATAATGTTTTCAACTATACGGTTTTAAACAGAGCGCCAGCTTCGGGAGCTACCGCATCCCCAGTCTCCCTGCGGTCTGTGGCATGCACCTATCATCAGCATAACTGAATGTTTGGGAGCGGAAGCACCTCAGCTACAGGGAGGTTCACAAAGTGGGAAATCCCAAATTTAGCACATGTTTGAACTTCACAGATGCCCGATTTGGGATGCCCCACTGTTTACTCATAATGGCTACATTTAACCCTTTAAGTGCCAGCCTACCTGGAGTTTTTGTCACACTCTGTTGCCAGACCATTTTGCACTATTTTGCACTCCCCATGTTCAAATGTGATTTTTGAAGGGATTTCCAGGGATTTCCCAGGAAAATGATATATTGTTTTTTTCAGCAGAGTCTGAGCTTTAACATGAAATGTCTTGTTTGTCATTTTTTAGGTGTATTCTCAATATTTTTCGGTGAAATATGTGCAATTTGTAGTGTTTTTTTGTAATAAAAAATGTAAGTTTGTCAATAAAATCTTATTGCGTGTGAAACCCCAATTTCTCTCGGTTACAGCGGTACCACATATGTATAGGTAGACACCTTTTCCTGCCCAGGAGACTCCCCCAAACTGAAACAGAGCTTTAGGGGATTTTCAGAAAAAATACAACTGTGATATGCGCTATGCGCACCTTGCAGTTTTCCAGAAAAACAACCCTTTACATTTGAAATACCCCCCACAAAGTATATATTCTCTGGAAGTACACACCTCAGGCTTTCTAGGCGTACCAGGCTTGTTGATGTGGCCACAGTTTTCTAGAAGTAATCCCTCAATGTATTCTTTGGTTGCAAAGAGTTTCCCTAAAAAAAGGATAAAAAAGCAGAATCAAAGCCACATTTTCCTAAAAAAACTATGTGCAAACAAGAAAAAACAAGTATAATCTGAAAAAGCAACATCTCCCGAACAGAACAACACCCAACATGCATAGGTTCTGTCAAGGGAAGAGTTGCCAAACACCCCAAAGTAAAGCATGAGCATAACGGTAATTTTTCTTGAAAATTTCAGCTCTGCAGACAAAGTGCGCACCTTGCGATTTTTCAACCAAAACAACCCTTTACATTTGGAATATCCCCCATAAACTATATATTCCCTGAAAGTACACATGTTAAGCTTTCTAAGCGTACCCAGCTTGTTGTAGTGGGCTCATCTTTCTGGAATTAATCCCTCAAAAAACTCTTTGGTTGCGCAGAGTTTCCCTAAAAAATGTATAAAAAAGCTGAATAAAAAACACCTTTTCCTAAAATATAAATATGCAAACAAGAAAAAACAAGCTAAGTCTGAAAGCGCAAGGTCCCCCGAACAGAACAATACCCAACATGCAGAGGTACTATTAACCCTTTTAATTGCCAGCTTACTTGAGATTTTGTCACCCTCTGTTGACAGGTCATTTTTCCCCATTTTGCGCCATGTTTTGCGCCATGTTTTGCGTCATTTTTGCTGGAATTTTCAGGAAAATTATATATATATTTTTTGCAGCAGAGTTTAGGCTTTAACATGAAATGTCTTGTTTGTAAATTTTATTTATTATTAATTTTATTTATTATTAAGTAAAAAAAATAAATAAATAAAAAAATTTTTTAGAAAATTGCCTCCTTTATTTTAAATAAAAAATGTATTTGATTAGGGAAAAAAAACATTATTGCATGTGAAAGCCCCATTTCTACCGATTAGAACGGTACCACATATTTATCGGTAGCCCCCTGTTCCTGCCCAGGAGACCCCTCTAACTGAAACAAGTAATTTTTAACATTTACAAATAAAATACAACTACCATCCACACTACAAAGGGTTAAATCGAGAAAAAAAAATGACATAGGGTCCCCCCTCCCGGGAGGGGGGGGGGGGCATTTTTTGGGGGGATTTTTAAGGGTTAAAAATCCTTAAAAAAAAAAAAGACATGGGCCCCCCCCTTACCCAAAGTAACCAGCCCGGGACCAGCTATGTAGGGCTTGTAGGAACGGGGTGCAGGGGCCAGCTTTTGTGGCCCCTGGCCCTGCAGGCTACAAGCCCACATAGCCAGTGGGCCCGGGCTCTTCTGCCCCCCCCCCCTGGGCTTTGGGGAGGCAGGTAATGGGGGCGCCGGGGGTTAATGGCAAGTCACCGGCTAGCGCAGGTGACTTGCCACCTCCCCCAGCCTTGTGAACTATTTTTTTTTAATACTTACCTCCCATCCATAGTGGAGCACTCTTTCAGCCTTTTATAGCTGCTGGATGACAGAAAACATAAGGGATAATTAAAAAAAAAAATGACATAGGGTTCCCCCTCCTAGGGGGGGGGGGGGGGGACCCCATTTTTTTTTGGAATTTTAAGGGTTAAAAACCCTTAAAAATCACAAAAAAAAAATGACGTAGGGTCCCCCCTACCCAGCATTACCGAGCCAGCTATGGGGGCTTGTAGAACAGGGCGCAGGGGCCAGCGTTGGTGGCCCCTGGCCCTGCAGGCTACTAGCCCACATAGCCACTAAGTGGCCCGGGCCCTTCTGCCCCCCCCTGGCCGTTGGGGAGGCAGGTAATGGGGGGCTGGGGGTTATGGCAAGTCACCCGCTTGCCGCAGGTGACCTGCCATACCCAGAGCCTTGTGAAATGGTATAAGGGGTCTCATGGACCCCTTACCAGTTCACAAAGGGTTAAATAAAAAAAACACCACACAAAAGTATTTTATTTAAAAAAAAAAAAAAATTTTTTTTACTGTACTTACCTCCGATTGTAAGCTCCTTTGTCCCGCGCCGCTCTGATGATAGATGCCGGTGATCGGCATCCAGAGAAGGGGGGGCAGGAGATCAGAGGATCTCCTGCCACCTCCTTCCCCGTTGCCGATCACCGGCATCTGACAGCTGAAAGAGCTGACGCCGGTGATCGGGGCTGGGGTGACGTCATAGCCCCGCCCCTTTGGCACGGAGTCGGACCGGGATGACGTCATGGCCCCACCCCAAGGGGGCGGGGCTTAGCGGCAAGATGGCGGCCGCCATCGAGGAGGAGAGAGGAGAGAGCCTCCCGGGCTCTCTCCTGAAGATCGGTAAGTCCTGGGGGGCGATCGGAGGCCCCCCAGGTGAAGAGGAGGGACAGCGGGAGCCAGCGCACACACAGGTAAGTGAATGTCATTTTTATTTTTATTTTTTTTTACAGTTAGCAGCTGCTGCTGCAGAAGCGGGGGGGGGGCGGCCTATTCCGGGGGCTCTCCTGGAGCCATCCGACCCCCCACGGGGGATCGGATGGCACCAAATTAAAGAGGAGACCCGGCCGGATCCAACGAGGGGTCAGGTAATTTTTTTTTTTTTTTTTGCACACTAGCAGGGGTAAATGCCAGGCACGTAAATTTTACGTGGCTGGCACTTAAGTGACGGAGAGGCAACCACGTAAATTTTACGTGGCTGGCATTTAAAGGGTTAAACATTTTTTGAGAGGGGGGGCATCAGACAATCACGTCCGCTTAGTAGGATTCGCTTCATGCAAGATGGTCCCTAATGTTATTGCTGTGGCCATTTTTGGGTCAAGATGTAGAACCCCTCGATGCCTTGAGAGGATCCCTCGGAAATTCTCCCAGTGTGTTTCACAGTTAGATATCATTCATGGGTTATTCTCATACTTTCCAGGTGGTTTTCTTAATTTGTTTTCTTTGGTTTAGTTAGAGGCTAGCAGATTCGCTCTGCTTTGGCTTGCCAAAATAGCGTGCATCTTACAGCATAACATTCAGATGTATGGAGGGGGTTGGCCGGGAGTGTGCCCTGCTCTATGGCAGCCTTCTCTAGGACAGTTTTTTGTTTTAACTGTTACTCCGCCGAGCCGACAGCATCTCCCGAAGTACTCGGGTGAGAGGACGGACGCAGATTTTTTTTTTTTAAAAATGGTTTTGATCTACATTAAAGTCAACCAAAACCCACATTTTTAACTCACATCCCTGAATTTCTACTGCTCCCGCTTGACTCTAATGGCAGATAACGAGGCATGTTTTAGCTGTAAAGCTCCGCTTCCTCCATTCATTGCCACTGCTGTGTGAGGCAATGAGGTCATTGCCACGCTTGATAAGCAAAAATATCAATTTCTAGTTCTGCACCCTAGGAAGAGAGTATTGGTGGGGCCTTTGCGCAAATGTATTTATGTTTTGCATGAGGGGTTTATGTAGTTTATTTTGTAAAGAACTAAGCCGAACCCCTCTAGTTGGTTTAATGCAGATCAAAACCAATTTCCACCCCCCCCCCCCCCCCCTGCACGAATACCTTGGTGATGCTGCTGGCTCGGCGGAGTCACAGTTTAAAAAAAATAAATAAATCTGCCACCAAGGCCAAGTACCCTGGTATTTTTGAGATCACCAAACAGCACATCTCAAAATTGCCAGATGACGTAGGGCAGAAAGCTATCAGCATACCCAACTTTCAGATAAGCTGGGCGCGGGAGGGTGAGTATCTACAGGGATACCGAAGATGTGGTGGCCAGCGATCACAGCGCCGCTGGAGCTGTCTGTGAAGGAGAGTTTACAGGCAACCATGGGGAGTTCACACAACGGGGCATCCCATTTTAGGAGGACCCCCCAAGGACACCCAATACATTTTTTACTCATTTCCCTTCCCAGCGTAAGTGTGACTAGGGATTCCAGGGGCAGCAAAAATGTAAGCTGTGAATGCCTTTATGTATATGCAAAGGTGAGCAGAGGTGACAGTGGAAGAGGTAAGGTTACCAGAGGTGGGTAGAGGTAAGAAGTAGTGGACAAAGGTAAGGCAGGGAAAGGTCATTTCAGCAGAGGTTAAGTGGAAAGATGTGAGTTGAGCAGAGGTGAGTAGAAGTGTGCAGAAGTGAGATAGTAACAGAAGTAATAAACATAGGTGATGTGGATAAATGGGTGATAGGAAGGAGGTGGGCAGAGGTAAGCCAGGCAGAGGAGAATTGAGCAGAGGTGAAGTGGGCAGAGTTAAAGCGGATCAACAGTCAAAAATTAAGCCAGCCCAACACAACAAACCGTCCTTATATGCATCCCTCCCCAGGACAGTTTAAATTTCTGCACATAAAAAATAATGAACCTTTTTCTAATGCCTACTGGGATACATTTTAAAAACAAGATGGCCGCTCATGGGCTATAGCACTAACTGGACAAGTGCCCGCTCGTGCACCATGGGAAAGGTTGTAACAAATTTGAGGGATGTTGGGGGGAGGGTTCACACAGCGGGGTATCCCAAATTAGGATGTCTCAGGTGCAAGGACCAAAACCCCTGATATACTAAAATCTCTGGTTTTCTTGCTTAAAGCCTAATATCCGGAAGCCACCTGATGAAGGTGTGAGTGAAGTTCTGACAGAACAGGGCAGACAACTTACAAGTGCCAAGACAAAAATACCATTTTGTGAGATACTCACCTGTAAAATGGTTATTACGAGTATGTCACACCCCCCACTTCCCGATATTCATGACACTTGGGAACCCGGCCTGTAGAGGGCGATCTTGCAGAGATGACATGGAAAAAAGGAGCCCCTCCTGGTCCATAAGTACTGGGTTCCTCCCACTATTCCTCAGTCTTTTTAAACAGCAGTGAAGAACCAGGAAGAGCCAATTATATTCAATAATTGTAAAAGTATATGACAATAATACCAAATAAAGGATCCCTTAGAACAAAAAGAGCCAATTATATTCAATAATTGTAAAATTATTTGAAATAATAATACCAAATAAAAGGATCCCTTAGAGCAAAAAGAGCCAATTATATTCAATAATTGTAAAATTATTTGAAATAATAATAATCACCATATAAAGGATCCCACGAACAAAAAAGGGCGGGGGAAGTGGGGGGGGTGACACACTCGCAATAACCATTTTACAGGTGAGTATCTCACAAAATGGTATTATTCCTAGTATGTCACACCCCCACTTCCCGATATTCATGACACTTGGGACATCCAATAGCAGTGTCTATAATGGGTGGGGATCCCAAAGGAATAATGCATAACTTAAATTACTGCAGGTTGCAGAACTTTGCGGCCAAAAACAGCATCCGCTGAGGCCCGCACATCAACCTTGTAAAACCTAGAAAAAGTATACACAGAAGACCAAGTCGCAGCCTTGCAGACTTGTTCAACAGAAGCTTGGTGCTGAAAAGCCCAAGAGGCTCCAATAGCACGAGTAGAATGAGCGGTGACACGAAAAGGGGGAACCTTCCCCTTTGCCATATAGGCCCCAATGATAGCCTGACGTATCCACCTACTAAGGGAAGATTTGGCAGGAGCAAAACCCTTCTTGGGCCCAGAAGGCACAACAAAAAAGGCATCCGTCTTGCGGAAGGCCGAAGTAGTAACTAAATAATACTTAACACAACAAACCACATCCAAAGAATGTAAGACCCTTTCCCTCGTTACTAGGTTTAGGACACAAGGAAGGAAGAACTATATCCTGATTTAGGTGGAAAGCAGACACCACCTTAGGAAGGAAATCCGGTTTAAAACGGAAAACAACCTTATCTTGATGCCTCACAAAATAAGGGGCTTAAATAGACAAAGCCGCCAGTTCAAAAACTCGGCGGACAGAAGTAATAGCAACCAAAAAGGCAACCTTCTGAGTAAGAATAGGAAGAGGAATATCCTGCAATGGCTCAAAGGGAGCAGCTTGATAGCCGAAAGCACCAAATTAAGATCCCAAACAGGTAGTAAAGGCTTTCTGGGAGGCCGCACATGCGCGACTCCTTGGAAAAAGGTCTTAACCAAAGGATGTAGAGCAAATGATCTTTGAAAGGGCAAGTCTCTGCCTTGGCAATTTTCTTTCAAAGTACTAATCTGTAATCCCATATCCAGACCTCGTTGCAGATATTCCAGAATTCTAGGAATAGAAAATACTCTACAGGGCAAAGCCCAGGATTCACACCAATCAATATAGGACCTCCAAGTCCTGTAATAAATGACAGATGAAGACTTCTTCCTAGCTCTAATAAGAGTCTGAATAACCACATCAGAAAGACTAACTTCTTTCAAGATGGAGACTTCAGCAGCCAGGCCGTCAAAGCCAGCGTTTGTAAATTGGGGTAACAAAGTTGACCCTGAGTGATGAGATCTGGAAGAGGAGGCAGATGGACATGATCCACTGCCAGCCTTATGACGTCTGCGTACCACAGACGTCTTGGCCACCTTGGCGCCACCAGAATTGCTGGCGCCTCCTCCAGTGCTAGCTTGCGCACCATCTTCGCTGATCATGGAGAATGGGGGAAACAGATATAGGAACCCCAGATCCTTCCAGGCTAGAGACATGGCATCCGCTGCCACTGCCAGAGGATCCTGGGATAGAGACACAAAAGCTGGCAGCTTGTGATTGTGACGAGAAGCCAACAGGCCCAACCGTGGAGTCCCCCACTTGTGACAGAGGAACTGAAAGACCCTTGGATTGAGAGACCATTCTCCCTGGCGAGAACATCCCCTGCTCAGGGAGTCTGCCTCCACATTCTCTATCCCCGGAATGTAAACTGCTGATATGCAGGGAACATTGATCTCTGCCCACTGAAGGATCAGACACACTTCCCGGAGGGCACCCCAACTGCGAGTCCCTCCCTGGTGATTGATGTATGCAACAGCTGTTCGGTCGTCTGACCGAATCTAAACTGGCAGACCCTGTAAGAAATGGGTCAGTCGAAGTAGAACAAGACGTATGGCCCGAAGCTCTAATACATAGATTGGAGAATGAGCCTCCTGAGGCCCCCACAACCCTTGGAACTGATGCCTCTTCCAGAAGCCCCCCCAGCCCACCAGGCTGGTATCCGTGGTAACCAGTTCCCAACGCGGAGTCAGAAATGACTTGCCCTTCTGGCGGTTGTGCGATATTAACCACCACTGAAGGGACTGCAAAACGTTGGGAGACAATAGACAAGTCTGATTTAATGATAGTGGGCACCTGTCCCACTTTGCCAAGAGGAAGAGCTGAAGCGTCCTTATGTGAAACTGGGCAAACGGGACTGCCTCGAATGCAACTACCATCAATCCCACTAGTCTCATCCCTAGACAGACTGACGAGGGTTGGACAAGAATAGACGAATCAAGTCCTGAATCAGAACCATTCCAGAATCAGGCCCAGGAAGGGAATTTCCCTGGACGGACAGAGAGAGGATTTGGGGTAACTTATTACCCATCCGAACCTCTCTAGCGTAGAGACCACCATCCTGGTGTCCAACTCTGATTGTTCGAGGGAGGAGGCAGCGATAAGAAGATCGTCCAGAAAAGGCACAATGCGGATGCCCTGGACCCTGAATATAGCCATCACTCCTGCCAGCATCTTGGTAAAGACTCTTGGGGCCGAGATAAGGCCGAATGGCAGGGCCACAAATTGATAATGCTGGTCTTCTATCGAGAACCTGAGAAATCTCTGGTGACCCGGAAAATAGGAATGTGCAAATAAGCATCCTTGATGTCTATGGATGTCATGAAGTCCCCCTGACGGAGAGCATCGATCGTTGATCGCAGAGACTCCATGCGGAATCTTCTGAAACTGATAAATTGATTGAGTCTCCTTAGGTCTAGGATAGGCCGAACAGAGCCGTCCTTCTTGGGTACCGTGAATAGGTTGGAGTAAAACCCCAAACCCCTTTCCGCCGGAGGCACTAGGCAGATGACAGCCATGTTTAACAGATTCGCTACTGCTGCCCGCAGTCCCTGCGCACTTGCCAGATCTGACGGCATCCGGGACATGAAAAATCTGGGAGGAGGCCGGGACTCGAATTCCAGTTTGTAACCGGAAGAGACTACTTCCAGAACCCAATTGTCTGATACCTCCTGAACCCAGACCTGGAAGAAAAACCGCAGCCGTCCCGCCACCCATAAGGGTGAGGGCCAGAGCGGTGGGCACAGGTGGTGATGACCAACGCTTAACAGTATCATAAAAATGCTTTTGATCTGGGAATTCTAAACGAGGTTTAGAGGCTCCAAAGAATTCCCCTTTTTGAGGAGGGACTACTTCAGGAGGAGTAATAACCAAAACCTCAAATAACTGAGCAAGAGCTTTTGGGGTATCCACAACACTTGCTTCACCCTGCTCAATCTCAGTACCAACAAATTGCTGTTCATCAGAAACATCCGATTCCTCATAATAATTCTCCTTCTAACTGAGAAGGATCAGACCAATCAAGCAATTCACAATTGTCTGACTCACTTGCCGGAGTGGCATGAGTCAAGTGCTTTCTTTTAGCTGAGGCCTTCTTAGGCACAGAGGTAGACATTAATCTTTCAAGATGAGCCAATCTGGCACATAAATCAGCATGCAACTCACCACCCATGACAATATCATTGGGGGTACGGACAAGACATGGCGGAGTAGGAGATGAGGCATTAGCAGCAGGCCCTGAAGCCTGGGCCTCAGTTTGCTGCATAATAGTTAATTGTGCACAAGGGACGCAAAGAATTGCGTTATCCCCAACAAGGGATGCCCCACATCCAAAACATTCCCGAGTCTGTGCAGAGGGAATTGCATGTCCATTATCCTGGGATGCCTCCACATGGTGTTTAGTATTATACTATAATTGATTATAGTCGCCAAGTATATATGGGACATACGCAATTGCTACCCGGGATGCCCCTTTAAATAGTCCCAAGTGGGAGGATTGAAACACAAATGGACCCCCAAATAAGGCTTAAAGTGGACCATCACCCTCGGGTGATCGGCCCGGGAATCTTATAGATTCCCCGCGGGA
Organism: Gastrophryne carolinensis; assembly: GCA_027917425.1. Lineage (NCBI taxonomy): Eukaryota > Metazoa > Chordata > Amphibia > Anura > Microhylidae > Gastrophryne > Gastrophryne carolinensis. The sequence continues at coordinate 199,436,261 of CM051235.1, forward strand.
CATCCGAGATCGGGATGTCCCGCGGGGTGAAACCCCCCCAAACACCCCAAACCCCCTTACCTTATCGTCGGCGGCCGTCCGCCGCCGCCTCCCTCGCGCTGCTCTAGGCGTGCCCGCGCCGCGCCTAGAGGGGCACGAGGGAGGCGGCCGGCCGCCGACGATAAGGTAAGGGGGTTTGGGGTGTTTGGGGGGGTTTCACCCCGCGTCAAGAGTGAAGCGCGGGAGGCAGCGGCGGAGGAGCCGCTTGTCCGCGACTGTCAGAATGCTTGTCCGTCGGCGCGGAGAGAGGTGAGTTTTTCGGGTGTTTGGGGGGGGGGGGGGGGGTTTCACACAGCGGGGCACCCCGATCGGGGGTGCCCCACCGAAGTGGACCAAGACCCAGGATAGTCAAAATCCTGGGTGTTGGTCCACTTTAAGGGCTTTTTTTTTTTATATATAAGGACCAGGAGAAACCCCTTTTTAAAACACAATATAAATAAGTGACAGAAAAAAACTCCCTTCAGCCAAGCTGAAGGGTACTCACAGCCCATGCAATAAGCTCACATCATGAGGTAAGGCCACAGGGAAGCAGGAAACAGGAAGTCAAACAGAGCATACCAGGTGCTCTCTGAATAAAAGCATGCCTAAGCCCCGCCCACTTCCAGGATCACATGGCCAAAAATGGAGGGAAAATTCAAATCTGAACACAGCCAGAAACAAAGAGCTTTAATAGGTAAGCAAAACATGCTGCCTAGACAGAGATAGGAAAATCTAAATAAAACATTTCCTATTAAATAGTATAGTAAAACATACATAATAAAAATAAGAAATAAAGACTTATTTTATATATCTCTTTTTTCTTTTTTTTTTTCTTTTTTTGTGTGCATGGTGACAAAATACAATTCTGTGAAATACTCACCTGTAGAATTGGTATTATACGCATACAGTACAACCTGCTCCATATATAATACTTACACGTGGGTAATCCTCCGCCAGAGGGCGCTGTTCACTGCAGACATGCAAAAACAGGCTCCTCCCGGCCCTTCATATACCCAGGGACCTCCCACAAATCCCCAGCATTGAAAAGCAGTGAGAAAAGAAGCCGGGAGAAACCAACCACCAAACTGGTAACAATAGCAATGATAACAATCACCATACAGGGGATCCAGAAAAATGTAAAACCAGGGTGGGGTGGAGCAGGACGTACTGTATGCGTATAATACCAATTCTACAGGTGAGTATTTCACAGAATTGTATTATTCTAAGCATACAGTACGTCCTGCTCCATATACAATACTTACACGTGGGACATCCAATAGCAGTGTCCATAAAGCAGGGTGGGATCCCCATCAAAAAAGGCACAGCAGACAGTAAAGGCGCTGTCACCTACAAACCTTGCTACCAAGAGCGACATGAGCAAAGGCTCTAACGTCAACCTCATAAAAAAACCTTTGAAGGTATGAACAGAAAACAGGCAGCGGTCTAGCAAACCTTGATTAACAGAAAACTGGTGCTGAAAGGCCCAAGGTACCCAAGCACAAGTAGAAAACAGAATAAAAAGAGAAGATTCTTCCCCTTAAGGAATAGGCCAGAGTAACATCCTGACCAGTCCAAATGCAACAGTAGCCTCGGTAAAAATCAGAGCTCCCCCAATCGGGGAAATTGAAACCTGGTCTCCCGCATGACAGGCGGGGATACTGACCACTACACTAATAAGGATAAGCAAGAAGCCAATGCCCTTACCTGGGACCAGTAAGGACAATCCATCCATGGAAGACCAGTCCAAAGGGCGCATAACCCCTGGAAACAGAAGAGATCAAGCGCATACGTATCGAGGCACCCGCAAACCCCAAGGGGCATAAGTCCCCCTAAGAGACAAGAAACAATCCAGGAGAACTTCAACACCTGTTGAGGGAATGTAGACCCCCTTACTTCAGCATTACTAAGAATAAGGCCCAGAGGCAGACAAAGGACTTGGATAAATGAGCATAAGACACCACCTTGGGCATAAGGTCCGGCGTAAGGCAGAATACCACCACATCATGGTGTATAAATAATGAACGAGGGCTAACTAAACAGAGCCACCTTCACAGGCACACGTCTGACTGATGCAACAGCCCCCGGAAGGGCAACTTGAAGTAAGAACAGTTAGACAGCCTCCGGAATAGATCCAAAGGAAACGACCCGCAAGGCAAACAGAATAAAAATTAATCCCAACAGGGACCATAGAACTACTTGGGAGATGCACCTGAGCAATCCCCAAAAGAACGCTTAACAATGGAAGACTGAACAAGACTTCTATGGGAAGGCGGACAGGGCAGAACCTGAACCTTCAGAGTACCAAGATGGGGAGCCAACCCCAACCCATGCTGTAATAACTCTAGAACCCTGGGAACAGAGAACGTCCAACAGGGGAGAGACCAAGACTCACGCCAATCAATATGGGTACGCCATACCCTATAATAGACGGAGAAAGGAGAAGAAGAAGAAGAAGAAGCTTGCTCCTAGCCCCCCATAGGCAAAGTCACCCAGAAGATAACCCGTCTACAAAAGGGTGAATGAATCAACTGTCAAGCCATCAGACTAGAGCCTGTAGATTGGGGCGACATAAGAAGGAGCCTGAAAAGGGCAGAACCGCACTCCTGAGAGAGCGTACAGGTCCGCTGTCCTCAGCAGAAACATCTGCAAACCACAGTCCACCAGGCCACCCAGGGGCCAACAGTATCACGGGTCCCCTTATCAGCGCAATCTTGCGCAGAACCCCGCCTAGCATGATGAACGAAGAAAAGACATATAAAATAAAATGTCCGGACATAAAATTACCAAGCCCCCATGACCAGAGTCCTGTGATATTAACGGGGCCCAACAGAGCCACCCTAGCTGGCTCGCAGGGAGACGCCAGGATAGCACAACCTGCCACTGAAGGACATCCATTGGAGCGAATACCACTGAGATGCAGGGAAGGTTGGCCCCCACCTAGATCAGGATCAGACACCTACCAGGAGAATCATCCTGCTCCAAGTTCCAGACTGATAATAAATACAGGCCACTGTCCTCCGACAGGCCAAGAGTCCCCAAATAGACAGGTCCTGAAGAGGAGTAGTCCAGCAAGATAGAGCCAACTGAGCCAACTGAAGGCTCACAGTTTTAACTAAATCAGTAGGAAAATGGACCCTCTAAGGGCCCCTACCTAGGAACCGCGGGGGATTTTAGAAGAAAATCCCCCCCGCCAACCTGCGAGACTTGGTACCCAAGGTGACCATCCACAGGAAGATTCAAGCAAAGAAGGGGGTGCCCCCTGACGGGGTCCTTGAAATTTAACCAGCTCAAGAGGAACCACTGTACCAAGCACAGACCTAGCTCCAGGGGTGCTGGAACCCCATCCAGGGGTGCTGGAACCCCATCCAGGATTAATAACCTACTGTGCCGAAGAGCCCAAGGGCTCTGAATATAAGGGACATCTGATCCGCCACCAACGGGCCCACCAGCTGCAATCCTGCCTGGTGAAAGTAAGGTATCAGCAAAGAGGGACAGAGCCCATGTAACCAGGAGTCCACTTATTGCCAAGGAAGAAGGTTCAAGCCTGAACTGAATCCAAGGAATGGAGATAGCGAATAAGGGACAATGAGGGATTGAGGTGACTGAGCACCCATCCAAATAACTCCCAGAGGACACCGCCGGCCGACTAACCCACTCGGCCTGACGTAGAGATTGGGAAGTAAGGAAGGACGATCCGGTAGGTCCTAGTGCGGATGCCCCAAAGGTATGTCAGAGACATCACCCCGCCTTGGCGAGTAGCCTGGGAGCAGAAGAGAGGCCAAAAACAAGGCCCCAATCCGCAGGGTTGGTCCTTCAACACTGACCTGTAAAGGTCTCGGTTTCCAGAAGACACAGGGGAAACTGAAAAGATCTTAGATCTCCACAGGAGGCCAGAAGCCCCCTTTGCACAGGGCGCCTGTGTCCCAACACAGAGATATCATGCAGGGACTACCTGTGAGTGTAGAATTGCCAAGCCTACCATAGGCCAGCATGGTCCAGACTGCCTCATAATTTTGAGGGAAAGAGGAAGGTTAACATAGAGGCCATCGCCCCAGCCTGTTAAGGGCAACCTGCAAGTGAGCCCAGACTCTGCAGGCCGAGTACAGCCTGCACCAACTCCTGAAGGGAAAACAGGGACTAGAAGCTCCCTGACAACCTCAGAAAGGGACCGCCCAGCAAACTCTATCCTGTATCCAGGGGAACTACCTCCTGGATCCACCAGAAGGAGACGATACGCTCCCAGATAGGAGCCATGGGCTGCGGCAGTCCCCTTCATGCTTGGGAGGTCTTAGCAGATTTGGACTTAGCCCTACCCTGGAGTGGTAATCTACGCCGAAAAGCTGGAAGCACACCTCGGGTTCGTGTTTGACACTAATGTAGGGAGGGGGAGGGATGTCCCTGCCCCGAGGAGGCCGAGATGGCCTTCTGCGTAGGGGTACCTTACCCTTTTTTCCAAAAAGGTCCAAACGGGCCCCAAATAGGCGCCGTCCTCTGAAGGGAAGGCCAGTGAGGGCCTTTTTTGTATCATCGTCGGCACCCCACTGTCGCAGCCAAAACCAGGTGGCAAATAGCTACCACAAGGGCAGAGGTTCTAGCACACATCTTAATGGTGTCATCCAGTGCTGAGAGGATAAACCTCACAAACACATCACAATCTGAGAGTGCATTAAAGACCTCCCAGGGGAGATCCTCAGGTTGGTGATCAAGTAGCTTTCTAATGAGGGTCCTGGCGGCCACCGCAGTGATGGCCGCGGCACAGACCGAGCGCAGAGCTGTCCCTGCACACGAAAAGGCGTGGGAAGCCAGTCTGTCAATGCGCTGGTCCTCAGCATCCCGAAGGGTACGGTAATGAGGAGCAGTCATGAAGGGGGGGTTAGTAACCCCTATAATGTAACCCCTATAATCGGTGCATCCACCACGGGAGGTGCTGACCAGAAGTTAACCACATCAGGGGGAAAAGGGTACTTCCAATCCCAGACCCCTGGAACCCCTTTAAGTTTACAAGGGGATCCCCATTCTTTGGATATAAGAGCCTGGAAATGCTCCTGTTCCAGAAATTCCAAGCGCGGCGTCGCTGTGTGGAAACTCTCCCTCTTAGGCTTGGGAGCCTCTCCAGGAGGGAAGATTGACAAAACCTCAAAGATCTTTATGAGTAGTTCATCAGTGTCACACAGGCCCCAAGAACCGGGTCCAGAATCATCACGGCTCCAGGGCATCTCGTCCAAGGAGCCCGAATCGGAGAATAGCTCACCTTCATCAAAAGGAGCAAGGTCCTGCATAGCAGCAGACTCTTCAGTTTCAGTAGGAACCAGAGAACCAGGAGGCGTCAGGGACCGCTTCTTTCCAGGGTCCAAGCGCTCCGCCAAAGTAGATAGCACCTGCTCAGCCGTAGGCAGCCTGCGCGGCACGACTTGCTGGTCATCCCGGCTCGAGTGCGACTCATCAGGAGTGAGATTTAAGCACGGGGAGACAGGTGTATTGAAGCGAGGTGCAGCCACTGGCAAACCTGATTGCAGGGCCAGTGCCAGTTCAGCACACGGTCCGCAGACCCGTGCTCTGTCAGCATCAGCATGGGGCTGTCCACACGCTGTACATAGCCGGTCTTGTCCCCGAGGGACCCCGGGTACATAATGCCATGCGCAGCTGAACGAAAGATCATAGGAACAAAACCGCCCAGGAGGGCACTTACATGACCAAGGAAGGAGGAGCATCGCAACCACGTGCGCGAAGACCATCAAAATGGCGCCAAGCGAACCTCGAGGGGCGGGCCCGCTCTGGCCGTGACGCGGGGCGCGTCATGCCAAGTCCCCGCCTCCCCCAAAGAGCGCGAAGCTCCAACCAGCGGTAACGCAAATGACAAGCAGTGGATAAGACACACAGTCAGAGTTTAGCTAAGGGAAACGTCAATAACTAGTCAATGATGCTGCCGCCCACTACAGTAAAGGAAAGACGCACACGCGCGCAACCTGACAAGGGTTATGTGGATCAAGGAGCGCGGCTCTGACACCCATAATTGTAAGGACTGGGATATGAACTCACAATACCTTGCTTCATAAACCAGCACACTAACCATTGAACCAAACCACTTGTTCAAAGACAAAACAACGGCCATATACTTGTACAACATTACGCTGAGACCCCCCCCCTTTCTTTTCCCCCGAGCTACGGGGGAAAACGAGGGAGAAGGCGACCCTTCACCCAGGGTTCATCGCTACGAGGAGCACGGGGCAATAATGCGGGAGGGGCATCTATTGGAGGCTCACCATTGGCCTAAACCGCCTACCCTATGGTGGGGGACTGCGGTGGAGCGTAGCTCCGTGAGCACACATGGTGCTGCCTACCTTCACCCGACCAACGCAGCCCAGGCTGGGAGGCAAATCTTTATCGAAGAGGACGGGTGATAATAGTCCTGCAGGGCCGCAGGCTGTAAAAGCCCAGCTCACCTGCGAGAGAGTGATACTTCATGTCTTCGCATTCAGCACTGCAGAGAAATCTGGGGATTTGTGGGAGGTCCCTGGGTATATGAAGGGCCGGGAGGAGCCTGTTTTTGCATGTCTGCAGTGAACAGTGCCCTCTGGCGGAGGATTACCCACGTGTAAGTATTATATATGGAGCAGGACGTACTGTATGCTTAGAATATAAGCCCAGATAACGCCCCCCTTCCCCCCTCCTTTTTACCCAGCAGGGTTAAAGGAGAACTAAGGGGAGAGGACAGAAAAGCACCCATAAGGCACAAGGGGATTATAAAGGGACAGGGGCATCCCATGCCGGGAACACCAACCCGGAAGCCGCCTACCCACATTTGGGTCTCACGGAGGAGTAATACTCCTGTATACACCAGAAGGTGTATGTATCTACTTTTGCCTGAACCACACAGCCAGGGTTGGGAGGCATACAATATAACCAAACAGGTTTAAAGAGTTTCAGACAGAAATAGAGAAAAAAAGGGGTCGGGAGCAAGCCCGGCTACCTGCAGCTTGAAGGAGAGTCATCTTCTGAATGCTTCGCCAACTGCAGAGACGAAAAGACTGAGGAATAGTGGGAGGAACCCAGTACTTATGGACCAGGAGGGGCTCCATTTTTCCATGTCATCTCTGCAAAATCGCCCTCTACAGGCCGGGTTCCCAAGTGTCATGAATATCGGGAAGTGGGGGGTGTGAAATACTAGGAATAACCCAGAGCCTGAACGTTTAGCTACATTTTTCTTTAGAACACACACATAAGCAAGATGGGTAACAGCAACTCATCACACACCCCCCTTTAGATTTCAGGCATCCTAAAATTCTTTAAGTGCTGCACAAAAAGCACAACACGACAACCAATCGCTGTATTTATTGCTCCATAAGGTGCCCTCCAGCCCCACCCCAAAACAGTTGGGGGAGATGCATGTGCATCTTATGGAGCAAATGTGCTGGCACAATCTGTCTCTGGCTGGTGGGAGAGTGCAGAGAGCGGAGTAGGTGAGCTGCATTTGAGGGGTGGGCAGCCTGTATGTTATACTGAATATATAGAGCAGAAAATACAATTCTGTGAGTACTCACCTGTAGAATTGTTCTTGATGATGTCCTGTTCAGGTCGCTCCATTTTTGACATGTGGGTAATCCACCACAAGGTGGCACAGCGATTGCAAGATGAAAATCAACCTCCCGGCTCCATATAAGGCAGCTGTCTCCCAAAATCCCCCAATGGTTCAAAAGCAGTAAAACAGACATGCCGGGAGGCCAGGAAACCATGTTACATCACATAGCTTCAGAATGTACTCTCTCAAGAGAAAAAGAAAACCCAAATGACTAAAGCCAAATACAACAGTAATCACCATAACAGGCAAAAGGAGATAACAGAACAAGGGTGGGATGGAGCGACCTGAACAGGACACGGTCAAAAACAATTCTACAGGTTCAGGTCGCTCCATTTTTGACATGTGGGATATCCAAAAGCATGTAGTTCATGACACTACCGCTTGAAGCACCTTACGGCCAAAAACAGCATCAGCTGAGGCCCTAACATCAACCTTGTAAAACTTTGTTAAAGATGCCTGGTGCGGAAAGGCCCAAGAGGCACCAATAGCTCTGGTAGAATGAGCTGTGATCCAAAAAAGGGGTTCCTTCCCCTTGGCAGAGTACGCTTGCACCACTGCCTGTCTGATCCACTTGCTGAGAGTGGATTTGGCTGGAGGCAGACCCTTCCTAGGTCCATCAGTGAGTACAAAAAGAGAATCCGATTTCCTGAAGGGTTCCGTAGCAACCAGGTAGTACTTAAAAGCTCTGACCACATCCAAGGCATGGAGGGTCCTCTCCTTAGAATTAGAAGGCGCGGGACACAAAGAAGGCAAAACAATGTCCTCATTGAGATGAAAGGAAGAAACAACCTTAGGTAAAAAAAAAAAAAAATCGGTTCGAGGCGAAAAACCACCTTATCCTGATGCCGCTCAAAGTAAGGAGGCTTCATACAAAGCGCCGCCAGCTCTGAAACGCGACGCACCGAAGTGATAGCTACCAAAAAGACCACCTTTAGAGTCAAAATGGATAAAGCCGCATCGCACAAGGGCTCAAATGGAGGACCCTGGAGAGCAGAAAGCACCAAGTTCAAATCCCACACCGGTAACAGTCTTACGCGGTGGAAGTACATGAGTAACTCCTTGGAAAAAAGTCTTGATAAGTCTATGATTGGCAAAGGATCTTTGGAAAAAAATAGCCAAGGCCAAAACCTGACCCTTGAGGGTACTCAGCTGGAGACCAGAATCCAATCCATGTTGTAAGAACTCCTAGAAAGGGAGAATGTGCGACAGGGAAAACTCCTGGACTCACACCAGGCAATGTAAGCGTGCCAGACTCGTGGAGGAAGATTTCTTCTGAGCCTGAATCATGGTAGGCACGACTGAGGCAGACAGCCCTTTCTCCATCAAAATGAAGGTTTCAGCAGCCAAGCCGTCAAAGTTAGCGCTTGTAAATTGGGGTGACGTAGCAGCCCCTGAGTGAGAAGCCCTGGATCGTCAGGCATGAGGTAGCGATCCACTGACATCTGAACTATGTCCGCGAACCAACACGGCCTCAGCCAATGAGGGGCCACCAGAATGGTTGGCACCCCCTCCTGGGCTATCTTGCGCAGCACTCGACCCAGGAGTGGAAATAGAGGAAAGGCGTAAAGGAGTCGGAACTCCGTCCAAGGAATTGCCAGAGCGTCTGTGGCGAAGGCCAGAGGATCTCTTGCCAGGAAGACGAACCTTGGAAGCTTGTGATTGTGTCGAGACGCAAACAGGTCCACGTCCAGCAGACCCCAGCGGCGACATGGAGCGTGAAAGATCTTGTTGCTGAGAGACCATTCCCCCAGACAAGAGATTCTCCTGCTCAGGGAGTCTGCCTCCTGGTTCTCCACCCCGGGAATGTAAACCGCCGAGATGAAGGGAACATTCTCCTCCGCCCAAGTCAGGATCTGGGTCACCTCCTTGAGGGCTCGGTTGCTCCGAGTCCCGCCTTGGTGATTGATGTAGGCGACAGCCGTCTGATTGTCCAAGCGGACCTGGACCGCACGACCCCGTAGATGGGAAGTCAAATGAAAAAGGACCAACCGGATCGCTCTCAGCTCCAGGAGATTGATAGGCACGTGAGCCTCCTGCGGGCCCCACTGGCCCTGGAACTTCAGCGATTGTCAAAAACCTCCCCAGTCGGTCAGACTGGCGTCCATGGTGACAATCTCCCAACGAGGAGTCAGAAAGGACCTGCCCACTAGAAGATTTCTGGAGTCCAACCACCACAAGAGGGACTGCCTGGCCAGAGGAGACAATGAGAATTCCTGCTCCAGGGACTCCTGTGTCCGGTACCAAATGGTCAAGAGATTCAATTGAAGAGGCCTCATGTGGAACTGGGCGAAGGGCACAGCCTCGAAACATGACACCCACCAGCTTCATCCCCAGACGGATGGATGGTCGTTGGCACGACAGTAAGGCCCGCGTCTGCAGGCCCTCCACCTTCTGCTGGGGGAGGAACACCTTGACCGGAGAGGTGTCCAACGTCATGCCCAGGAAGGACCTCACCAAGGAAGGAGTGATCGAAGACTTGGGGTAATTGATCACCCAGCCAAAATCCTCGAGAGTGGACAACACCGTCTGGGTGTCGCTCTCAGCCTGCTGAAGAGATTGAGCAGCAATCAGCAAGTCATCCAGATAAGGAAGAATACGAATGCCCTGGCTCCTCAGCAGGGTCATAACACCCGGGGGGCTGAGGAAATCCCAAACGGCAGCGCCACAAACTGGTAGTGCTGATCCTCCAGCGCAAACCTCATGAACTTCTGATGTCCCTGGAATATAGGGATGTGCAGGTAAGCATCCCTGATATCCACCGCGGTCATGAAATTGCACGGCCGAAGCGAACTCACTGCGGATCATAAAGGTCTCCATGCGAAAATGTCTGAATCTGACAAATTTTTTTGAGAGCCTTCAGGTCCAGGATAGGCCTCAGAGTACCGTCCTTCTTGGGTACCGTGAACAGATTGGAATAGAACCCTCGACCCCATTCCTGGTGAGGCACCGGACAAATCACCCCCCCGGACAGCAGAAGGCGATGAACAGCCATTCTTAGGCCCTGCGCCGTCAATGGGTTCTGGGATATTCGTGACTGAAGAAATCTTGGGGGTCGGCCAAGCTGCCAGCTCTATTTTGTACCCGGAGGACACCACTTCCTGAATCCGAGACGTGCAGTCTCCAGACAGCAAATAGCAGAAGCCGTCCCCCCCACCCGAATGGGTGAGGGCGCCTCCTCATGCCTGAGGGGCCTTGGCAGGGGGCTGGGACTTGGATCCCCAGGAGGGATTGGGTCAACTGCGGGACCTACCTCGTGCCCAGGAATCCCTACGGCCACCTGAAAAGGAAGAGCCTCTTCCCCCCCTCGAAAGGGGCGAAGGGCAGACGAGCCCCGAAATGGCCGCACAGGCTTCCAACGCTGAGGGAGTCTCCCATTCTTCGTCAGGAGATCCAGGCGCTCCCCGAATAACCGAAGGGGATACCAGTGAGCGATTTCTTGGCGGCTGCCCACTGCCGCAGCCAGATAGAGCGACGAAGTGCAACCAGCAGGGCCGAAGCCCTGCCGCCAAGCCGGACCCTATCGTCCGTAGCCGAGATTACAAAGGCAATAAAATCCATGCAGGCTAGGAGGTCCTTATACTCCTCTGCCCGCTTGCGAGATCTGGCTATATCAACAAGACGTCTCACCTTCTTGCTTGGCTATGGAGATGATGGCCACGGCACAAACCGGACGAAGGCCAGCACCCACAAAGGTGAAGGCGTGGCAAGCCAGCTGAAATAAGTCCCCCTGCTTCTTTTTGGCCGCCTTCGGGAGTACAATGTGCAAGGTCTCAAATACCGCAGATAACTTTTCTGTGTCATCAGGGAGCCACAAATCCTCGTCTGGGGTAGACCCAGGGTCGCTGTCGTAGCCACCCGGTCGGTCCCCTGAGGAGTCGGAGTCATGAAACAACTCACCCTCCTCCATGGAGTCCCGGCCACCAAAAATCTCAATCCTCATCATCAGCAAAAAGTGAATAACCAGGCTCAATATGCCGCTTCTTACTCGCGGCCTTGCCGACGGCCGAGCGCTATAATTGTCTCTCTAGGCTGGCCACTCGGAGCAGCAAGTCCGTTTGAAACCCCCTGCTGGCTTCCCCCTCACTGGGAGCTAAATGCAGGCGCGGGGTGTAGGCGAGGCCGCAGGTAGAATAGGGCTGGGGACAGAAGCGCCCACCCCATCCTCCATTTCAGCAGAGGGGAAATATCCAACACCTCAAATAAATGGGCCCTGGGGGTATCAACGGCATCCCCCTGCGCCTGCCCAGTATCAGCATCAAAAAACTGCTGATCCTCAGCATCAGATTCAGCAAACAATTCCCCCTCCTCAAGCGGGGAATAATCAGACCAGTCAAGGGAATCAGTCATCAAAATCAAGAACCGGCGCAGCCGGAGGCAGATGTCTTCTCTTAGCTGGGGACTTTCTGGCAGCAGAGCTAGAAATCAATTTCTCGATGTTGGCCAATCTAGCAAACACATCAAATTGCGACTCCTGGCCAATGACAGTGTCACTTGGGGTGCGGATAAGGCGGGGTGGGGTAGGAGATGAGGCCGGTGGCACGGACCCAGACGCCTAGGACCCCGACTGCCGCGTTATGGCCTGCTGAGCACATGGTAAGCAAATCAGTACATTATCTCCCGTAAGGGATACCCCACAACCCACACACTGCCGGGATTCCCCCGAAGGGAGCACAAGCCTGGTATCCTGGGAAGCCTCCATATGGTGATTTTAAGGTAGTCGCAATGACCTGAGGGAATTACGCTGTTTGAGCAACCCGGGATGCCCATTTAAGTCCCTAGTGTGAGGACTTATAGGACCCCAAATTTATCTGCAAGGGACCCTTGGACCGGGAGAACCCCCTTTTAATATAATTGATAGGGAGTCCTCCTGAGACATAATGTGAGGGGACCCATGAGCAGGCACACACATGCAATCAAAGTACATAAAAAAAACATTTTGTGAATACTCACCTGTAAAATGGGTATTATAAGTATGTCACACACCCCGCTTCAAGACAATCATTACATGCAGGTATACTGACCTGTAGATGGCGATCTTGCAGAGATGATAATAAAAAAAGGCAAGACCCTCCCGGCCCATAAATACCTGGGACCTCCCACTCATTCCCCAGTATAAAGATAGCAGTAAGAGAAAGGGACCAGGAAAGCCAATTAACAAAGGTTCATCATATAAAGGATCCAGAATACAAAAGGGCAGGGTGAAGCGGGGTGTGTGACATACTTATAATACCCATTTTACAGGTGAGTATTCACAAAATGGTATTATTCTAAGTATGTCACACACCCCGCTTCAAAACAATCATTACATGTGGGACATCCAATAGCAGTGTCCAAAAAGGGCGGGGATCCAAAAAAAACAAGGCACAAACTTAAACCACTGCAGCTTGCAGAATTTTGCGGCCAAAAACAGCATCCGCTGAGGCCCGAACATCAACCTTGTAAAACTTGGAAAAAGTGTGAACCGAAGACCAAGTAGCAGCCTTACAAACTTGCTCAACAGAATGCTGGTGCTGGAAGGCCCAGGACGCCCCAACAGCAGTAGAATGAGCAGTAACACGAAAAGGGGGAATCTTCCCCTTAGCAGAATAGGCCCCAACAATGGCCTGGCGAATCCATTTACTAATGGAAGACTTGGCAGGAGCCAAACCCTTCCTAGGCCCAGAGGGCACCACAAAAAGGGCGTCAGTCCTACGAAAAGGAGAAGTAGCCACCAAATAGTACTTCACACAGCGAACCACATCCAAAGAATGCAAAACCCTCTCCTTGTCATTGCAAGGCTTAGGGTAGAACAATATCCTGATTAAGATGAAAAGCAGAGACCACCTTAGGAAGGAAATCTGGCTTGAAGTGGAAAACAACCTTGTCCTGATGCCTCTCAAAGTAAGGGGCCTTAATGGACAAGGCTGCCAACTCCGAAACACGCCGAACAGAAGTGATGGCAACCAGAAAAACAACCTTCTGAGTAAGCATAGAAAGTGCAATATCCTGCAAAGGTTCAAAAGGAGGACCCTGCAAGGCAGACAAAACCAAATTCAAATCCCAAACTGGGAGCAAAGGCTTCCTAGGAGGCCGCACATGCGTAACCCCCTGGAAAAAAGTCTTAACCAGAGGATGAAGAGCAAAAGACTTTTGAAAGAAAACCGCCAGGGCAGAAACATGCCCTTTCAGCGTACTAAGCTTCAAACCTAGGTCCAGACCATGTTGCAAAAATTCCAAGATCCTAGGGTTAGAAAACGCCCTGCAAGGCAAGGCCCTGACCTCACACCAATCAATATAAGACCTCCAAATCCTATAGTAGATGGCAGAGGAAGACTTCTTTCTAGCCCTAACCAGAGTCTGAATGACAGCATGAGAAAGACCTTCCTCCTTCAAGATGGAGGTTTCAGCAACCACGCCGTTGGGGTAGAACAGTGGACCCTGAGTGAGCAGATCCGGCAGAAGGGGCAGAACTAACTGATCCTCTGCCAACCTTACCACGTCTGCGAACCAAACCTGTCTTGGCCACCTTGGAGCCACCAGAATTGCTGACGCGCCCTCCAGGGCCAGCTTGCGCACCACTTTGCCCACCATGGGAAATGGAGGGAACAGGTATAGAAACCCCAGATCCCCCCAGTTCAGAGACATGGCATCCGCCGCCAGAGCCAGCGGATCCCGCGAGAGAGACACAAACGCCGGAAGCTTGTGACGAGAGGCAAAGAGGACCACCTCCGGAGTCCCCCACCGGTGGCAAAGCGACCAAAACACCTTGGGGCAGAGCGACAATTCCCCCCGGCGAGAAGACCCCCTGCTCAGTGAGTCCGCCTCAGTGTTCTCCACTCCCGAGATGCATGGGACATTGCCCTCTGCCCAATCCAGGATCAAAGACACTTCCCTGAGGGCACGCCTGCTGCAAGTCCCTCCCTGGTGATTGATGTAGGCGACCGCCGTCCGATTGTCCGAACTTGAACCGGTAGTCCCCGTAACTGATGAGTCAAGTGAGCCAGAACCAACCTGATGGCTCTCAGCTCCAGAACATTGATGGGATCGTGAGCCTCCTGAGGCCCCCACAGCCCCTGAAACTGAAGATCCTTCCAAAATCCCCCCCCAACCTGACAGGCTGGCATCCGTGGTGACCATCTCCCAACGAGGGGTCAGAAAGGACCTGCCCCTCGTCAGATTGCTCGGTTTCAGCCACCACCGAAGGGAACGCTGCACCTGGGGGGGACATCCGAAAAGACAGTTCCAATGACAGCGGGGACCCGTCCCAGGCCGCCAAAAGATGGAGCTGGAGCGTCCTTGTGTGAAACTGGGCAAAGGGAACCGCCTCGAACGACGCCACCATCAATCCCACCAGTCGCATCCCTAGCCGGATGGACGGGCGGGGGATGAATAGGAGACGCTGAGTCAATTCCTGAATCAGAAGAACCTTGGCTCGGGGAAGAAACACCCTGGCCTGAGAAGTATCCAGAGACATTCCCAGGAACTCCACCACCCTGGAGGGAGTAAGGCAGGACTTGGGATAGTTGATCACCCAACCGAAGCTCTCCAGAGTGGACACCACGTTCCCAGTATCCAGCTGCGCCTGACTGAGGGAAGACGCCATGGTGAGAAGATCGTCCAGATAGGGCACGATGCGGATACCCCTGGCTCTGAGGATGGCCATCACACCTGCCAACACCTTGGTAAAGACCCTTGGAGCCGAAGTAAGGCCAAACAGAAGAGCAACAAACTGAAAATGTCGATTGTCCACGACAAACCTAAGGAATCTCTGGTGCGCCGGAAATATTGGAATATGCAGGTAAGCATCCTTGATGTCTACGGACGTCATGAAGTCCCCCTGACGAAGCGAATGGATGGCTGACCGCAGAGTTTCCATACGGAACCTCCGGGGACGAACAAATCTGTTGAGCAGCTTCAGATCCAGAATGGGCCGAACGGAACCGTCCTTTGGCACCGTGAACAAATTGGAATAGAAGCCCAGGCCCCGGTCTAAGCGAGGCACCTGACAGATGACAGCCATGTCCAAAAGACTTGCTACTGCCGCCCGAAGCCCCTGGGCGGCCAGAGGATCTGACGGCACCCGAGTACTGAAGAATCTGTGAGGGGGCCGGAACTCGAACTCCAGCTTGTAACCGGAAGACACCACTTCCTGAATCCACATGTCCGAGACCTCTTGGACTCAGACCTGGGAGAAGAGTTGCAGCCGTCCCCCCACCCGCAAGGGTGAGGGCGCCCCCTCATTGCTGAGCCGGCTTGGCAGCGGCTCTAGGCCCGCCGGAAAGGGATATTTCCTGTCCCAACCAGGTGGGACACCCGGAAGCCGAGTCGGCCTCTCCCATTCCTTGAGAATGATACCATCAAAATGCTTTTGATAAGGAAATTCTAAGAGCGGCTTGGTCACTTCAAAGAACTCCCCCTTCAGCGGAGGAGCCGCCTCGGGGGGAGAAATAGCCAGGACCTCAAACATATGAGCCAGGAGCCTAGGGGTTTCCAAGGAGTCCCCCCTGGCCCTGCTCGATATCAGCGCCCACAAACTGCTGATCATCGGAGCCCTCAGACTCCTCATACAGCTCCCCTTCCTCACACGGGGAACAATCAGACCAATCAGGGAGTCAAAATCCTCCCTATCAAGGCCATGCGCAGCCGTAAACAAATGTTTTCTCTTTGCCGTGGCCTTTTTAGCAACGGCACTGGAAAACAATTTTTCAAGATTGGCCAATCTGGCACACACCTCGGATTGCGACTCCCCACCAATGACCACATCACACGGGGTACGTGTCAAGTGAGGGGGAGACGGAGAGGAGACTGGCGGAGCAGAACCGGACGCCCGAGATCCGGTCTGCCGCGTAATAGACCGCTGCGCACAGGGTACACATAGAAATACATCATCCCCCAAAAGGGATACCCCAAACACAGCCTGGATTGCTCCGAGGGGGGCACAAGCCCAGTATCCGGGGAAGCCTCCATATGGTGATTTTGTAATAATATTATTATTATTAATAATATTATTATTATTATTATTATTATTATTATTATTATTATTATTATTATTATTATTATTATTATTATTATTATTATTTATATATATATATATATATATATATATATATATATATATCGCAGTAATGCAACCCGGGATGCCCCTTTAAGTCCCGAGTGGGAGGATTTTAAGCCAACTAAATCTTAACCAGGGACCTGGACCGGAAGAACCCCCCTTTAATAGGATCAATGGTCCACCTGGAACACACAAACAAAAAACACACGCTCAGCCATGCTAACAATGCATAATGAGTTAATAACAGGTGCATCTGATGGGCCACAGGCCACTCACCCGACCTTCACCCAAGTACCGCACGTAAGGCAGGAGGATCAGGGAAGACGCGCAGTGTGCAGTAGGAGGAGGGAGGGCGGGCGCGATTCGCGCGTCGCGCCCGGCCTCTTCCCCCGCCCCGACGCCGGGACCTGAGAACGGCGCCCGCAGCACGGGGGCGGGCCGTAGGCGCGCGAGCGCCCGGCCCCACCCTGAGGAGAAGAAGCCCTCATGGGTGCTCACCGCCGCCATTGCCGCACGCCAGAGGCCGGCGCCGCGGGATCGCCGGCGCCAGCCCAACAGTAAAACACAAATGTGATGAATCCATAAGGGACCCGCCCCCCCCCCCCCCTCTAAGGGTATCCGGGAGAGGGGGAATCCATGCCAGGGTAGGGCCAAGGAACGGGGCATCCCAAACCGGGATCACCAACCTGGATAGCCGCCTACCCCTTGTTATGGGGTCTCACGGCTCCTAAGCATTTGGGGTGCCAACTACCTTTGCCCGGACCAGCAGCCTAGGCTGGGAGGCAAGTAATTTAAATCAGGGGAGTCATCCCGGCTACCTGCAAGGAGGAGACGACATCTTCTGACTTGCTCGCCTCTGTAGAGATGAAAGACTGGGGAATGAGTGGGAGGTCCCAGGTATTTATGGGCCGGGAGGGTCTTACCTTTTTTTTATTATCATCTCTGCAAGATCGCCATCTACAGGTCAGTATATCCACATGTAATGATTGTCTTGAAGCGGGGTGTGTGACATACTTAGAATAGATGACATAATATATACATATATAAATATAACATATGGAAGGACATGTTGGCAGGCTGCCCCAACGCGCTAGAAGGAACACGCAGCGCACATATACAGAAAAAAAAAAGAAGGGCCCAACAGGACACTCACGGAAGATAAATGGCGTCCTGCCAGCCAGGAGCTTCTGAGAGAGAGGGAGAAGAAGAAGGGCCAGCGCAGACCGTGCCGCGCCTGGCCCCGCCCCCACCTGAAATCCGCGGATCCCAGCAAATAGCTGGGCTCCGCAATGGCACCATAAGCAAACCTGAGGGGAAAAAGCTCCCCATGTAAAAAAGGCCTCCACCTGCGGCCAAAAGCCCACACACCGCACGCGACGAGTGAAGCACGCACATACCCGCACACACACACGCTAAAAGAAGTATTGGAGAGAAGGAAAAGCACACCCCCCCCCCCAAGTAGAGGGGAACAGGGAGACCGGAAGGGGGGGAATACCGCACTACAGGGTGGAAGGGATAAACCGGGACAGGGCATCCCAAACCAGGATCACCAAACCTGGATACCGCCTACCCCTAAATATGGGGTCTCACGGGGGAGCATGGCTCCCTAATACACCTCTAAAGGTGTAGTCTACCGTCACCCGGACCTACAGCCAAGGCTGGGAGGCATGGGGACTAAAACAAACAAGGTCCGGACAGAAATAGAGACAAAATGGCTGGGTGTAAACCTGGCTTACCTGCAAGGAAGAGACGCAGCCATCTTCTGACTTGCTCGCCGTCTGCAGAGACGAAAAACTGGGTAATGTGTGGGAGGTCCCAGGTATTTATGGACCTGGAGGGGCTTCTTTTTTTCCAGTCATCTCTGCAGAAGTTCGCCCTCTACAGGACCATAACCCATATGTCATGAATAGTGGAAGCGGGGTGTGTGACATACTTGGAATATATATAAAAAGACATGAACAACAGCCTGCAGGGGCAGTCACGGACCGTGGTGGGTAGACGCCAGCCAGCCAGCACGAGGAAGCAAAATGGCGCCGAGCAGACCTCGAGGGGCAGGCCGCAGAGACAGTGATATGGAACGCACCAAGCGCAGGGCCCGCTTCCCCCCCGAAGAGCGCGAAGCCGCACACGTGACAACAAGAATCAATGATGGCGCAGCAGTACCTGAGGTAATGTCGCCGCCAACCGCGGAACGCCGTACAAGTGCGCGCGCGGCGGCGGCAAATTCAAAAGGCAACTATGCAACAAAAGGCATAATACAACAAGTGAAAGTGCAACATATACACCCCCCCCCCCCCCCCCCGAGAACTACAAAGGAGAGCGAGGGAGGGTAGCGGCCACCAATATGGGACCCACCAACACACAGGGGCGAGGGGCTAAGTGCAGGAGGGGCATCCCATGCAGGCTCACCATGTGCCTATACCGCCTACCCTTTGGTGGGGGATTGCGGTGGAGCAGCGCTCCTAAGCACCAGCCGACGGTGCTGCCTACACTCACCCGAACCAGCGCAGCCAAGGCTGGGAGGCAAAATAACATGGAACGGGTGGGAATAGTCCTACAGGGCCGCAGGCTAATAGCCCTGCTCATCTGCGAGTAGAGAAAGCCATAGTCTTGTTCTTCGCAGTCCAGACTGCAGAGAAAATCTGGGTAATTGTGGGAGGTCCCGGGTATTTATGGGGCCGGGAGGAGCCAATTTTGTTGTCTCTGCAGTCCAGCGCCATCTGGCGGAGTAATACCCAGACGTAAAGAATTATCATCTGGAGCAGATGATGCCCAAAACCCCAGCACAAGCAGAAATCACTGCACCATTTGGTTTAGCATATTTTTTTCTCCCCCTAAATCCTGGGTGTATCTTATGGTCAGATGCATCCTATGGAGCAAAAAAATAAGGTATACAACCCACATAATGAAAATAGGATTCTTTGGAATTATTGTACCTGCTTTTCAGAGAACCGGAGCTTTGGTAATCATTACGGGAATTTCCAGCGACCTTCACCGGTTTTTCATCGTAGCCAGAAGACTCAGCCTTACGACGGTCCATTAGTGGCCTCTGACTCGAGAAACTCCTCTTGGACATCTCTCGCTTCTCAGAAAATCCATTCCCAGAAAGGTTGCCCTCACCATCTAGGTCACCAGGCTTCTTCTCACTGAAGTCACTGCTCTCAGAAGCAGTTTCCCAGTCTTCAGTAACATGTTCAGAACTATGGTGGGACCTTTCTGGTGGACCAGATACTTCCCCAAGGGATACCTTTGACCGTGTTTGCCACTGGTCGTTCTCATTTGTGGTGCCGCTCATTTCCTCACCACTCCACTGTCCAACAGATTCTCTCTCCTGTCTAAGACGTCGAAATCGAGGGGGCTTATCTTGGCGAGGCGGTCTTCTCCTACCAAAAGATCTTTTGTCAGCACTATCCCGATCTGAATAATCATCTTGGTAAAAGGACCGTCTGTCCTCCTGGGTTTCATCAAAACCTCGGAAGGAATCTGAATATCTATAGTCATGCCCATAGTCTCTGTCTACGTTATGGCGAGAACCATGAGATTCAGCTGGAGCATTATCTTGCCAGGAAGAGCCACCTGATCTGGAACTCCAGTTAGGGGTATCCTTAGAAGGGAGTGGTCTTCTGCTATAACTATTGCTAAGCCTTGGGGGAAGGGATCTTCCAAATGCCCTTGGTGCCCTTGATTTTGAATCAGCACTATTCGAGTCTTCAGAATAATTTCTATTAGACCTCCAGGAGCCTTGAAAATCTCCTTTTAAGTCTTCAGTTTCTCTTTCAGCATACGGAGGTTCATTCCTATCTTCCATTCCACGCTGTCGTCTGCGTTTAGGTAGCTCCTCGTATTCTGAACCTTCACTGTGTGTTTCACTAGCCACACGACGTCTTGAAACCCTGTTCCTAAAATCTTCAGGAGGGTTAGGTTCCCGAACAGGTCTGCCTCTACCAGTCCGCTGCCCATTATTATAAGTGGGAGCAGACCCTCTTCCACGGTAAGAGAAGTCTCTGAAACCTTTGCCTCTTCCACGACCAGGTACCCTACTACCAAAAGCTTGCTCCTCATCAATAAATATCCAATTGTTCTTTTTGGTTTGGGGTGCAGGATTAGGTTCTCGGGAAACAGGCTTAGTGTTCCAGCTTCTGTCAGTTTTTTCTTGCGGGGCCTTCTCAAATTCAGGAACCAAGGGCTGGACTGGAGTTTTCTCTTCTATAGCAGAACTTGAAGGTGAGTTTAGAACAGGTGGGTCCACCTTGGACACATTTTCTAGCTTGGAAAGAAGTTTTTCTTTCATAGTTTTAACAGGTTCTCTAACTTCTGGCTTTGCTTCAGGCTTGGTTTTCTCCAACTCTTTCTCCTCAACCTTTAGGGCCTTTAGTACAGGTTTCTTTATGGTGCCAGAGCGCCGACTTCTTGCTGGATTCTCCGGCGGTTGCTGATTGCTTTTGTTGGCTATCTGGCCCCGCCAAGAGGCTTCTCCATTAGAATCTTGGCTTCCAGAGGCTTCCTGCTTCCATGTTTCAGTCCCCACAGGCTGCTCCTCTTTAGGAAGCTCCTCTTCCACACTGCTGGCTGTATCAGTGGACTTCTGGTGCCCATACCCCCAGCCATTAAACTGAGATTTCTTATTATTTAAAAAGTCAGATGTCCTAGCCTGGGAATTGGTTTGCTGCCCCTTAACTTCAGACTCCACAGATGTTTCCCCATGGTAAGCAACATCCTGATCTCTCCTTTGTGGAGATATGCAGCTGCTGAGGTTTCCACTAGGCTTTTTTTCGTAACTGCTTGCTGGTAAATATTCTTCTCGTTTTTCTTCCAAGCATTCATGGCGGTGATGTGTTCCCTCCCTCAAGTAAGTGCCGTCATTTCTGAAAACAAGCAAAAAATATCAACTATATCAAGGCACCTCTATGGAAATCACAGCAAACAATCTATATTTTAATATCCAAGCCCTATCAAGTTGGCTAGAAAACAATGCTTGTATGTAGTGAACATGACATTCATTAAAGGGAGAGTCTAGGATAACATAAGACCACATACTTATTTCCTCTCTCACTGCAACTTTGCAGAGCCCTGGTGATGTGTTACTTGCCTCTGAAAAGGAGTTCTGCGGCATTGCACATGGAAGCCCTAAAGAGCCTGTCGGCCAATTTGCTTGTTCTGCAAAGCCCCATTCACTTGAAAGCGGAACAAAACTCAGACAGGCCAACCCTGGAATCTAGATTTTAGGGCCAGCCTTGAAACCCCCGAGTTGCAGGTATTCGCTTACCTTTCCCCGGTCCAGTAGCATATGCACAGGCTCTTGTCCATTGAGAGCAGTTTACCATGAAGATGTCATTCGACAAGGGGCACTTATTGTTTTCAATGGGGAGCGCAAGCTGGCGAGTCCCCTGCATCCCTGACTGCGTGCGCTCCTGCTGCCACTTGCGCTTCCTATTAAAGTCAAGGAGAGCAGTCTGCCAAATCACATTGTCACAGCAAATGGCTCAGTGGATCAGAGCCCGCAAATGTGCCACTGGACCGAGGAGAGGGTAGTTTAAACTGGGTCTCTGGGGGGTTTCACTGAGTGGGGCATCCCAATGCAGGATGTTTCCCAGGGCATGAAACAAAACCCGGGAAATTTCACGGGTTTTGTTCCACTTTACCAGAGGGGCCAGACCAGGCTTTGGCATGGCATGATCTCTCTCAGCAGGAGGCTGCAGGGGTGGCAACCGTAGGAACCAGACCTCAATTAAAAAGATGTGGGAGGAGCATTGCTATGTTATTTTGCCAAGACCCTATAATCACAAAAGATGTAGTTGGTACCAGGACCCCATTGTTGTTACAAACATATTAGCCATATTTGTGGCAATAACCTAAGAAGGTTAATGTGCAAAAGCAGATCATAGAAACATAGGTTGACGGCAGAAGGAGACCACATGGTCCATCTAGTCTGCCCTTATGTATATCATGTATCACGATGTCAAATCTTGCCATTATGATGTCAAATTGCCTCATATAACCATAGTTGACACAGATAGTTTGCATCACATGTTCAAGAAATAAACGGACCGGCCCCACACCATGTGGCATTGTTTATATTGCTGGCTGGCATTAAGATGCATTGATTGCTTGAGTAGCTGAAGCACAAAAACATAAAATATTCCGGCAACCACAATAAAACCAGCTGCAGATTACCTGTGGTAACCACCTTCCAAAGGATTTTCTATCTGCTTGTGTTGTGACGCAGAGTAGATTTTGTTCTGCACATGCATAAAGCCATCATGGCCCCACGCTGGGACTGGCTCTGCAGATGGAGGCCTGCGTTCTGATGTGAGAACAGACTGGCAGTCATCTGGCTGGCAGCCCCCACCCATAGACTCCGACTGGATCATGTGCTTCATCACCCCTAATAAAAGAAACAGACAGATAGATTAGGTGGATCTTTAAGCAAAAATAAAACCCTTTAAACTGTATATGGCACAGATAGTGGTCTGCCTCTAGGTAATGCCTAGAAATAGCATGGATGTATACTGTATTAACTAGGCTTCCTGTGCGACCAGAAAGTTATAGAACAAATATTGTTCTGCGGCTAGTTACAAATCTGGGCCACAAGCCAAGCCCCATGCCGATTATCAAACCTATTTTTCCTTCAACCCTTTTTGGTGGTCTCAACCATGGTTCTCAATTTAATACTAACATATCATACTTGCCAGCGATTTCTTCTTTGTAACAGCCCAAGCAGAAACGTATTAAAGTGAACCAAAACCCAGGACCCTGGGTGCCCCACTGTGTAACCCCCCCTGCAAGGTCGGCTGCCATACATACTTCACTGGCGTATCCATGGTGCAGACGCATTTCTCCTTTAATACGATTTTTTGGCCATGTATATTAAACCGGACCTTCACCATGATTTATTGAAAAGCCCAAACCCTTAGACGATTCCCCAGCATCTAAAGTTAATATATTTTAAGTTTTTAGTCACTTACTTACTTACTTCTCCCCCACTGGGCTGCAACTCTGTTCAGGACTTTAGGATACGGGCGCCACCATCGTGACTTAGAAGTATCACATTTACTGAGGAGAGGAGAGTGGGATAAAGAGAAGGGGGGTGGGTTATAGCTGTGCTTTGCTCAGACAGAGCAGAGCTGGGGTCAGAAAAAGGTCAGCAATCCCAGAATGCAGAGCAGCACAGCCAGAAGGCACTTCCTGTTTGCAGGATGCCTGATGTTCCATGAGCCGCCATCTTGGATGTTTAAAGGCTCATAACATGCAGTAGATGCAGGTAGGATGATTTTTAACGTGAGCAATCTGTATGTACAGGGTGTGAGAAACATATAAGATAGACTCTTGTTCAGAGTGATGGCTCGCTTTAAGGTGCGGCTGAGAAACTGAAAAGTCTAGTTGTAGTTGCATTTGGCACCCCCTGCATATTTGGGTAGGTCGCATCCCTCCAGCCATTCAGTGACTGTGGGCAGGGACGGGCAGAGCCAGAGAAGTTACAAGAAATGCTGCCGCCAGCCGTGCGTATGTGCCGTCGGTTCATAGGAAAGGAAAGGGGGTGATCAGCGGTGTTTCACACAGCGTGGCACCCCAAATCGGGATGCTCCAGGAGTAGTTGGCAAACCGGACCTAGCATCTTACAGAGGCCAAGTCTGGTTCTGGCCCACTTCAAATAAAAAAACAACAAAGCTACCATGGTTTATGTTCCAAGAGTTGGACGAGTTCCGAGAGCTGATGAACGAGTAGACCCCTGAGATAAATGATAGCGTTATTCAGGGTTTTGGGAACCCGAACTTATAGAGAAGGTATGAAGGTTCAGAGCGATGAGGACGAGACCCCCGAGGGTAGGGCCCTCCCCTCTCAACCCCACCCTCCCTATATGTACCCCCCTTCCCCCTAAACTCATCCCCTCCCATGCATTAGATACCCCACTTAAGTCAGTAGTTATATTAAAGTATTGCAGGAGAGAGAGTGTACATAGATAGAGCTGCAAGATAATGGAATAGACATGCCAGCGAACGCTTCATGCCTTTCGGCGCTTAAAGCAGTACCCACAGATAACAGATGACATAGAATACTGAAATTCATGATAAGGCAAGCAATGTCCGGCTAGACTTAGAGTATGAAGCGTGATGTGTATCTTCGGTACTCCTTGTATTGTCCAATAAGCATCAATGAGAAACCTGTAAACAGACTAATCTGTAATGTTTGTGTTGTCTATACCCTGTATTGTTTTTCCTGATTGCAAAATTTAAATAAAGAATAATTAAAAACAAAAAACAAAGCAAAAATGTGGGCCACCAGGGCAGTAATGACAAAATCTGTGATGCAATATATTGATAACATACCTGGGGGGTGCATGGATGAGGGATAGAAATCCACAGTAGCCCGGCTCTGTGTCATTCGTGGGTCCATATAAGAAGGCATCATCATCCAGCGGGGATCAAAACCCAGCATCTGTGGGTGGTGGGAATAGAAGGTGCGAGGAGGATTGGAATGGGCAGAAGCCGCGTATGCTGCCTGCTGCTGTTGCTGCCACTGTTGCATTTTGTATAACTGCTCCTGAAACAAAACAAGGGAGGTTGTTCAAATTCAACTGTTGCAATCTAAGATTTACAGGACTGCTTTGATAAATGAGGATTTTTCATCAATCTGATCAATCCATACAGCAAAAAAACAAAAAAGGTCCACATGCTAAATCCCAGGTCCTGAGGGCACAGTTTCTGCTCCCTTGCTCAGTGCCACGCTGAATTCCAAGCCACACAAGCTGCTTGAGCGGCCCTGCAAGACACTTCCTGCTGTCAATCAGCAGTGACCTCTTGCAAAGCTGTGGGAGACATACTTTGTTGGCATTGAAAAAAAATACAATTCTGTGAAATACTCGCCTGTAGAATTGGTATTATACGCATACAGTACGTCCTGCTCCAATATAATACTTACACGTGGGTAATACTCTGCCAGAGGGCGCTGTTCACTGCAGACATGCAAAAACAGGCTCCTCCCGGCCCTTCATATACCCAGGGACCTCCCACAAATCCCCAGTATTGAAAAGCAGTGAGAAAAGAAGCCGGGAGAAACCAACCACCAAACAATAGTAATGATAACAACCACCATGCAGGGGATCCAGAAAATGTAAAACCAGGGTGGGGTGGAGCAGGACGTACTGTATGCGTATAATACCAATTCTACAGGTGAGTATTTCACAGAATTGTATTATTCTAAGCATACAGTACGTCCTGCTCCAATATAATACTTACACGTGGGACATCCAATAGCAGTGTCCATAAAGTAGGGTGGGATCCCCAACAAAAAAGGCACAGCAGACAGTAAAGGTGCTGTTACCTGCAAACCTTGCTACCAAGTACGACATGAGCAAAGGCTCTAACGTCAATCTCATAACAAAAACCTTTGAAAAGGTATGAACAGAAACAAGCAGCGGTCTAGCAACTTATTCAACAGAAAACCTGGTGCTGAAGGGCCAAAAGGTACCCAAACACCAATAGAATGGAATAAAAAGAGGGAGATTCTTCCCCCTTAAAGGAATAGGCCAGTGGAACGGCCTAACCAGCCCAAAGGCAACAGAAGCCTCGGTAAAACTTAGAACTCTCCCCAAAGGGGAATTGGAAACTGGTCTCCCGCCAGACAGGCGGGATACTGACCCCTTCACTATCAAGGATCAGCAAGAAGCCGAAACCTTTACTCAGAACCAGGAAGGCAAACCATCCAAGTAAGATCAGTCCAAATCGCGCATAGGCCCTGGAAGCAAACGAGATCAGGCGCATACCTATGGAGGCACCCGCAGACCCCAACGGGCATCAGTACCCCTAGGGGGCAAGAAACAACCAGGAAACTTCAACACCTGTTGAGGGAATGTAGAGCCCCTTACTTCAGCATTACTAAGAATAAGGCCCATAGGCAGACTAAAAGGACCTAAATAATGATCATAAAACACCACCTTGGACAAAAGGGTCCGGCGTAAGGTGGAATACCACCGCATCATGGTATATAATTAAGTAATCAGAACCACCTTCTCAGGCACACGTCTGACTGAAGCAACAGCCCCCGGAGGGGCGACTTGAACTACAAAACAGCTCAGACAGCATCCAGAATAAGTCCCAAGGGAACAATCCGCAGGGCAAACATAATGAAAATTGATCCCAACAGGGGCCATAGAACTACTTGGGAGATGCATGTGAACAATCTCCAAGAGAAGCTTAACAAGGAAGACTGAACAAGACTTCTACAGAAAGGCAGACAGGATAGAACCTGAGCATTCAGAGTACCAAAATGGGGAGACAACCCCGACCCATGCTGTAATAACTCAAGAACCCTGGGAACAGAGAGCGTCCAACAGGGGAGACACCAAGACTCACGCCAATCAATATGGGTACACCATGACCCACATTAGACGGAGGAAGAAGAAGCCAAAGAAGCTTGCTCCTAGCCCCCCCCCCCCATAGACCAAGTCACCCAGAAGATAAACCCGTCTCCAAAGGGGTGAATGAATTAGCTGTCAAGCCCTCAGACTAGAGTCTGTAGATTGGGACGACATAAGAAGGAGCCTGACAAGGGCAGAACCGCACTCCTGAGAGAGCGTACAGGTCCGCTGACCTCAGAAGCATCTGCGAACCACAGTTCACTAGGCCACCCAGGGGCCATCAACCTCACGGGTCTCTTTATCAGCACGACCGTGCGCAGAACCCCATATAGCAGGGTGAATGAAGAGAAGACATAAAATAGAAGTCTATACATAAATTTACTAAGCCCCCATGACCAGAGTCAGAATAGTCTGGGGCAGTAAAAACAAGGGCAGAGCCCCTGTGATATTAGCGAGACCCAATAGAGCCACCCTAGTTGGCTCTCAGAGGGACACCAGGATAGCACAACCTGCCACTGGAAGACATCCATTGGAGCGAATACCACTGAGGAGCAGGGGACGTAGACCCCCACCCAGATCAGGATCAGGAACCTTCCCGGAGAATCATCCTGCTTCAAGCTCCAGACCAATAATAAAACAGGCCATTGTCTTCCAACAGGCCAAGAGTCCCCAACTAGACAGGTCCTGAAGAGGAGAAGTCCAGCAAGATAGAGCCAACTGAAGGCTCACTGTTTTAACAAAATCAGTAGGTAAGATGGACCCTCTAAGGGACCCTACCTAGGAACCGGGGGGGGGTTTTGGAAGAAAATCCCCCCCCACCCCGCCAACCTGCGAGACCTGGCACCAAGGTGACCAATCACAGGAAGATGCAAGCAAAGAAGGGGGTGCCCCCTGACAGTGTCCTTGACTGTAACCAGCTCAAGAGGAACCACCGTACCAAGGGGGAAATGAGCACAGACCTAGCTCCAGGGGTGCTGGAACCCCATCTAGGATCAATAACCTACTGTGCCGAAGAGCCCAAGGGCTCTGTATATAAGGGACATCATCTTATACGCCACCAACGGGCCCACCAGCTACAATCCTGCCTGGTGAAAGTAAGGTGTCAGCAAAGAGGGACAGAGCCCCTGTGACCAGGAGTCCACTTATTGCCAAGGAAGAAGGCTCAAGCCTGAACCGAATCCAAGGAATGGAGATAGCGAATAAGGGACCATGAGGGATTGAGGTGACTGAGCACCCATCCAAATAACTCCCAGTGGACACCGCCGGCCGACTAACCCACTCGGCCTGACAGAGATTGGGAAGTAAGGAAGGACGATCCGGTAGGTCCTAGTGCGGACGCCCCACAGGCATGTCCGAGACATCACCCCCATCCGCGCCATGGCGAGTAGCCTGGGAGCGGAAGAGAGGCAAAAAACGAGGCCCCATTCCGTAGTGTTGGTCCTGCAACACTGACTAGTAACGGTCTTTAGTGTCCAGAAGACACAGGGGGAACTAAAAAGGATCTAGAACTCCAAAGGAGGCCAGAAGCCCCCCTTGCACAGGGCGCCTGTGTCCCAAGACAGAGATAACATACAGGGACTACCTGTGAGTGTAGAATTGCCAAGCCTACCATAGGCCAGCATGGCCCAGACTGCCTCCTAATTTTTTCTGTTAAGGGCAACCTGCAAGTAAGCCCAGACCCTGCAGGCAGAGTACGACCTGCACCAACTCCTGAGGGGAAAACAGGGGCTAGACCTGACAACCTCTGAGAGGGACCGCCCAGCAAATTCTATCATGTGTCCAGGGGAACTACCTCCTGGAACCACCAGAAGGAGAAGATACGCTCCCAGATAGGAACCAGGTGCTGTGGCAGTCCCAGAAGGGCGAGGGCGTCCCTTCATGCTTGGGAAGTCTTGGCAGATTTGGACTTCGCCCTGCCAGAGGGCCCAGGGCGTTGCCTGCCCACCCCGTGGTGGAAATCCACTCCGAAAAGTTGGAAGCACACCTCAGGTTCGCGTTTGACACTAACGTAGGGAGGGGGAGGGGTGTCCCTGCCTGTGCACCGCAGTGATGGCCGCGGCGCCGACCGGGCGAAGAGCCGTCCCTGCACACGAAAAGGCATGGGAAGCCAGTCTGTCAATGCGCCGGTCCTCAGCATCCCGAAGGGTACGGTAATAAGAAGGGGGGTTAGTAACCCCTATAATCGGTGCATCCACCACAGGAGGTGCTGACCAAAAGTTAACCACATCAGGGGGGAAAGGGTACTTCCCATCCCAGACCCCTGGGACCCCTTTAAGTTTACAAGGCGATTCCCATTCTTGGGATATAAGATTCTGGCAATGCTCCTGTTCCAGGAATTCCAAGCGCGGCGGCGCTGTGTGGAAACTCTCTTTCTTAGGCTTGGGAGCCTCTCCAGGAGGGGAGATAGATAAAACCTCAAAGATCTTAATAAGTAGTTCATCTGTGTCACACAGGCCCCAAGAACCGGGCCCAGAATCATCACGGCTCCAGGGCATCTCACCTGAGGAGCCCGAATCGGAGAATAGCTCACCTTCATCAGAAGGATCAAGGTCCTGCATAGCAGCAGATTCATCAGTATCATTAGGAACCGGAGAACCAGGAGGCGTCAGGGATCGCTTCTTTCCAGGACCCAAGCGCTCCGCCAACTAGACAGCACCTGCTCAGCCGTAGGCAGCCTGAGTGGCACGACTTGCTGGTCATCCCCGCTCGAGTGAGACTCATCAGGGGTGAGATTTAGGTCCGGGGAGACAGGTGTATTGAAGGGAGGTGCAGCCACTGGCAAACCTGATTGCAGGTTCAGTGCCTGTTCAGCACACGGTCCGCAGACCCGTGCTCTGTCAGCATAAGCATGGGGCTGACCACACACTGTACACAGCCGGTCTTGTCCCCGAGGGACCCCGGGTACATCATTCTGAGATGCCTCCATATGGTGATTGTCTGAGCAGTATGCCCGCAGGGATTTACGCAATAGGCAACCCTGGATGCCCCAAGACCCGCTAGGAATGTGGGAGAATTTTTTATGTGAACCCACTATAATATATGTCAGGCCGGGAGAAGCCACCGAAATCTTGGCTTCTGAAAGACTTAAGGGGATAAGAGGGGGGTGTCAGCGCCATGCGCAGCTGAATAAAAAATCATAGGAACAAAAAAACGCCCGGGAGGGCACTTACATGACCAAGGGAGGAGGTGGATCGCAACCACGCATGCGCGCGAAGACCGTCAAAATGGCGCCAAGCGAACCTCGAGGGGCGGGCCTGATCTGGCCGTGACGCGGGGCGCGTCATGCCAAGTCCCTGCCTCCCCCAAAGAGCGCGAAGCTCTAACCAGCGCAACGTCAATGACAGTAGAGGATAGGACACACATACAGAGTGTAAATTAAGGAGATTGCTCTCAACACTAGAGCATGATGCTGCCGCCCGGGCTGCGCACTTATGTAATGAAAGGACACACATGCACGCAACCAGACAAGGTTTATGTGGAGCAAGGAGCGCGGCACTGACACCCAAGTTTAAATAAAAAGTCAGTGGCCATAAACGTGTTACATTATGCTGGGACCGCCACACACATACACCCCCCCCCTTTCTTTTCCCCCGAGCTACGGGAGGAAGCGAGGGAGAAGCGGACCTGCACCCAGGGTTCATCGCTATGAGGGGCACGGGCAATAATGCGGGAGGGGCATCTAATGGAGGCTCACCATCGGCCTAAACCGCCTACCCTATGGTGGGGGATTGCAGTGGAGCGTAGCTCCGTAACAACACGAGGTGCTGCCTACCTTCACCCGACCAGCGCAGCCCAGGCTGGGAGGCACATCCTTATCGAAGAGGACGGGTGGTAATAGTCCCACAGGGCCGCAGGCTGTAATAGCCCCGCTCACCTGCAAGAGAGTTGATACTTCATGTCTTCGCAGTCAGCACTGCAGAGAAATCTGGGGATTTGTGGGAGGTCCCTGGGTATATGAAGGGCCGGGAGGAGCCTGTTTTTGCATGTCTGCAGTGAACAGCGCCCTCTGGGGGAGGATTACCCATGTGTAAGTATTATATTGGAGCAGGACGTACTGTACGCTTAGAATATCATAGCTAAAAGCAGAGGACGGGTGCCCCTCAAGACTGGACAGAAGTTAGCCCTTACAGTTACCTGCTGCTGCTGCTGCTGCTGCTGTTGCTGCCTCTGGAACCTTGGCTGCACAGCTTTCTGTTGCTTGCTAAAGTCTGGCACAGCTGAAGGAGAATCTGGGTACTCTTCCTCGCTGCTGGTGTCACCCCTTGGTACTGCAGAAATCTTCTCTTCCAAATGATCTGACTGTGGCTCCTGAAAGTATTCTAGAGAAAATACACAACAGTCACATGCACAAGGCAGGTTCCTGGTCTGGGCACAGTGGCTTCTTCCCCCCACTTCCATTCATGACATGTAAAGGCACTTAAAACAATCCGATTCTAAAGAAAGACTTTGTTTTTCTAAACAAAGCCATTGGTTTTGCATCTGTATCTGTGTGTGGCTTGTGGCATGGCTTGATGATTCTTTGCTCAGAGCTGGCACTGTGATTTGCTCTCACTGGGAGCACTAAGGATGGCTGACCACCTGTATGAGCAGTTGTGGAGGAATGGAATTTAAAGCAGAGCAAACCCCATTTCGGGGTGCACCCCCTGCATGCAGCTGGCTAGACGGTAGACTGTGGCCGTTATTAAAATACAGGCGTTTCCCACACCGAGGCCACAACCACCCGGCACTCTGATATTGCCGATGGGCTGACTTCAAAAGGGCCGGGTGACGTGCAAATGCCGGCATCCCCAGCAAAGGCGAGTATACCGGAAACCAAGGGTTTCACACAGCATGGCATCCTGCTGTTGGATGTCTGGGGGGCAGGCTGGGGGGGGGGGGGGGCATGGAATCATTTACATTCCAGGGATAAGCAGGTTTTGCTCCGCTTTAAGATAGGTGGCAAAACTTGGAGACCTACTAAAGCATATACAGTGGTCTAGGGGCCGCGCCTGAAGCACGCTGTATATGCTTTAGTATGTCTCCAAAGCTTGCCACCTACTTAAAGCGGAGCAAAACCCTTTAAAGGAGGAAAGTCACAGGCTTCAAATGAGCTGCTTGCTGCCTTATTGTCTGGTACCTCTTTAATGCCAGCCTGATAGGTGGAAGCTGTTGGTGAAATAATCCTCCCACCCTGCACCACAGTTATCTTTGCTGGCAATACACAAGGTCCTCTTACATTTAAATGAATGAGAATTGTTTACAGATACCCCCTATAAACAAGCAACAACTTTCTGTGACATTGACTCCACCCACAGTCTCTTACCTCTTCGACTGCTCTGCATGTTTTCATGAGTGCTGCTCCGGTCCGAGACAGGAGAACGGGGATCTTCATTCTCCTTGTTCTCCAATCGCCTTGGGGTCTCGCTTCCAGATTTGGGCGCCTGTTTCGTCTTCTGGTCCAACTGCTTTAGTTTTGCTGCACAAGCAGCAAGCCTCTCCTCTCGAGCCCGCCGCTCCTCCTCCTCACGCCTCTTGCGAGCTCGCTCAACAGCCTCAGATATTTCAGACTGCACAAACTTCTGCCGCGGAATGTCTTTCTCCTCCACAGATTGCTGTCGCAAAACTGCGGCTGATGTAGGCTTCTAAAAATAAAAAAAATAAAAACTCAAGTGGGGGGAACTGTCAATACAACTAAGCCATACAACATGGGCACATGTAGATGGAAAGTGTGTGTGCAAGCATGGACTGTACCTGATGGTCAGCCACTGCCGCCCAACTATTTCCCTTACGATGAGCTTGCTGGGCAGGCTCTGGTGTCCTTCTGGCAGAGCGAGGATGTGCCCCAGAGTCATTCCATGGCTTACCCTCCTCAGAAGGGTGCTTTCCTTCAGTGCTGTCAGTGGAGTTAAAGGAAACCTGGCGCTGTCTTCGGCTGTCCCATCCATTCCTAAAAACAGTTAGGCTTCGGTAAACCATTATTTCCAAAAGGGAATGCACACCAAAAGACCATAAGCAGCTATATGCAGGCAGATTAAATATTCTAAGACCCATGTGTCAAACTCAAGACCCAGAGCCAAAAAGGGAAGGGGGGTTCACGCATCGGGGCATCCCCGGGGGAAAGTACCAAAACCCAGGGTTTTGTAATGTTAAATGTATTACTTGAGCGTCTTTTGATTACATGGCTCAAGCTGCAATTCTACTTATTTTTCTATACAGTCACTTTGTTTTCACAAAATTTTACTGTTTGATGAGCTGTGCAGAAGATGGTTACACACAAAAAAAAAATTCTTACCATTTCATTCTATTCTCTTTTGCGACTTCTTCCTCCTCTTCATCTTCACTAAACTTAAGTTTCTCAGAATAATCTACTTCATCATGCAGACCTTTGGGAACATAGATATCAAGTGAGCAAATCACAAGGGTTATTATTAATCATGGTTTAGCTTCCACACCAAACTATGGAGTTGGAAGGGGTATTTCTCTATTGAACTATACAAAGCGTTTAGTACATACCAGCCCAGCCATCTTCAGCATCATTGTCCAGGTCATCCAGTTCTTTAAGGTCTTCGGCATTGATGACACTAGCCCGGGGTGCCCTATCAATCGGAGGCCTCTGCTGGCGCGAAGGGCGGAAATTGCCATTAGGCCTATTTTCTTTGCTGTTGCAGAATGAAAAAAAAATTAAACAGAATAAATTGTGTTTTAATAAAACTTCCAAATACCACTCAAATACTTAGCTGAGAAGTATGTGTGTTAGTAACATTTTATGTGCACAAAACCAATCCTACAATTGGGCTGATTCAGCACCACGATTTGTGTGAGAATTTTTCTTAGAATGATTTTTGTCCCGAATGCAATGCAGCACCATTTTTAGCTGTAGAAATGTTCAAATAATTCCCACAGCTCAAAAATAGTGCTGAATAGCACTAAGGAAAAAAAACATAAAAAATAGGGACTCTATAGGCAAAGTGCATTCATTAGCTCACCTCATCATGGCTGTGCCCTCTCCTTCCTATCAGAACACAGCTGCTTCTGAAAGTAGAAACAGTGGCACCCCCTGGATTCCTTTGCCATAGACCACCAACAACAGGGCTAAGCTAGTGGTCTAAAGCTTTGCATCATCAGACTGTGGACACTGGGAGGGACGGAAAACAGCCAGGGTAATGAGAATGCCTGTCTTACAGACCACGGCCATTATGCAGCATCACAAAGCCAAAGGCCACACCCAAATATTTAAAAAGATAAATCATAAGGTAAAACTGTAAACCTTGATATCCCGATATTTGCCAAGTGCATCAGTGACACCCAGGGAAATTCGAGGCAGGTTAACTTAAGACATGTACAGAAGAATTTCACTTCACCAAAAAAAATAAAAAAATAATAAAATAAAATAATAATATACCATTAAAAGTGTATTAACATAATAGTAGATGCAGTTAACAACTGAAAACCCATAGAGCTCTAGAAAGAATGTAGATATTTCTGTCCTGACCAATGCAAACAGTCTGATACAACAGAGGTACAGGTGGGCCCTGGCTGAGATGCATCCTGAGAGATTAGATTGCAGTGGGAAATTCAGCTGCATAAAGTGCTGGATTGGCATTATTTTTTTTTGTCTATAACAGCACATCTGGCCATTGGTCACCAGTTGTCTTGTGTGGGTACTTTATGTCAGGCGGATTAGTAGTCATATCCATTTTCAGCTGCTCTCCAATGAAAGGCCAGAGTGATGTGCAAGATGGCTAATAGCATTGGCGCCACTAGCTGTCACAGAGGCAGAATTGACATTGGATGGATGAGTAGTGGTTCACCAGCAGGTGGGCACAGTGCTGCGCGTGCCCATCTAGTTAACACCACTGTCTTCCATCTAGTTGCCAGTTGTCAGATGGGTGAGTAGTGATGCACAAATCAAACAATTTTCACAAGGTCCAGTCACGCAAACCTTTCCACTTACCCTTCATGATTGTTTGGCTGATATTGTCTAAAAGGAACGCGGGGTTCAAGGCGGGATTGGGATGAGGTGAGGATGGGGAAGGATGCTCGATCCAATGTACCAGTGGGTTCGGGGGGGTGCTGAGAACACATCTGGAAAGAAAAAAAAAAAAGTCTCAAAAAACATAAAAAACTATAACACCAACAAATGCTACATTCCAAGAGAAATCAGACACATACAGCGATTTACTTTTAGAGAACGGACCAACAATTAAAAACAAAAATGCCCAGAGGACTTACTCAACCTTTCCGGCGCAGGTCCTGACGTCCCTGCAGCCAGACAGCAGACTGATATCAGCAGTGCAGCTGCTTCCGGGCGGAATCCACTGCTCTATGAATGAACAGCAAGCTGCAGACTACTGGCCAAAAGATTATTTACATTTCCCCTTAATTTTACCACAATTTGTCCTTCGAAGCCAAAACAATGTATGACTATTTATATCCAATTCATTAGCAGGGTACTAAAGGCATTTTATACATAGGTTTTATTGTTTCAAATGCAACCTTACATAGGAGGTGGTTGGTCCACTTTAAATGCTTTGGGAGCAGATACATTTGCTTAACACCCATCAGACATATTACGGATCATTGCAACACACTTACAAAAGCTGGCAGCATGTCATGGTAGGTTGGTGGATGGTATGTGTTTCCCATAAACTGCGAAGCCCCTTTTCGGGCAGGCTGAGCTGGGCGAAGCGAAAGCTCCTTTGAATCGTAGGCTTGCGCTGCTGCGGAGGGGGCTCCATCTCCTGGGACGGTGGACTTGCTGCCTGGCTCAGTAGGAGAGACGGTTGGAGATATGCTACTAGCGATGCTTCTCCCACCGCCCTCCCTCCAACTGGTGACATCTACAAGGGAAGCATGAGAAGAAACAAAAATTAATTCTTTCACCTTTCACTACAATGCAGGGAAATGTGACGGACACAAATTACAGGCCAACATCATGAAAATTCAACTGTCCCAAGGAATATGGTTACCAAAGAAACCCCACAAGCCACCATGGCAATAAATCTGTATCCCACGCCGTCTGCTGTGCACACCGCCAAACCAAAAATCAGGTTTGCAGGGAGCTAGGGATGTCACACTTGGCGCCTTCTCATTTAGAGCTACTGCTGAACCCTGGATGCAAGGTAAGATTATAGCCTGAGAATGGATGATTTGATGTCTATGTTCCTCACTGCAGGTTGGACCCCACAGAATCTTGTATTAGTAGCTTTGGAGCCATCAGTCCCGAAATGGAGAGTACCCTATCTGGCCCCACTATGTACATGATCAGCTGTGGAGCTCACATGCTGCACCCCCTGTGGCCCGGGCAAGAATGTACTGTTGGCTGTGGAGCCTGCTGTCAACAGAACCAAGGCAGCTACAACCCACACCCGCTTATCGGGACAGTTATGGTTGCCTTCTCTCCGCAGGGCTCTGTCAGACAAGAGTGAAAACAAGCACCAATGGCAGGGCGAGAAAGGCATTTAGCCGCCTAGGGGGAAATCTACACCACAGCAACAGGCTTCTTCTTGGCACAGTCAGCTTTGAAGTGGACCAAAACTAAAGTTTTTTTTTTCTCTTGTCCCTGAGGAATCCCATGTGTGTGAAATCCTGCAGACTGCCTGTAAACTTTCCTCTTCCTTGATCATACATTGCATGCACATGCCTGGCAAGCACCCCCTGCTTGTGCGCATCCCTCAGAGTTGAAGGTTCGTGAACAGAGCAGGGGATGCCGCCAGGTGCTTGCAAGATCCACGCATGTGGGAGAAAGGACAACAAACTATAATGCCCAGCGACAGGGAGTTGGCAGGCCATGCCTCTTGAGCAGGGGTACTCAACCACTTTTTGTATAGGTCCAATAACAGGCATCCCATGAAAGGTGAAGGTCCGGACGGGGGGCTGTCGTGTGGGGTGGATAGTTAGAGTGCAGTGCAGTACTTCATGTAACAATGCTAGGTGCCAGGGAGACTAAGCACTACATCGCTTATCCAGGGGTAGCTCTGAGCATGGCAACACACAAGCAACTGAGTGCAGGGGCTGTCATGGAAGGGGTCCAAAAATACCATTTTGTGATTACTCACCTGTAAAATGGGTATTATAAGTATGTCACACACCCCGCTTCAAGACATTCATTACATGTGGGTATACTGACCTGTAGATGGCGATCTTGCAGAGATGTCAATAAAAAAAGTAAGACCCTCCCGGTCCATAAATACCTGGGACCAACCACTCATTCCCCAGTATAAAGATAGCAGTAAGGTAAAAGGGACCAGGAAAGCCAATTAAAACTAACAAAGGTTCACCATATAAAGGATCCAGAATACCGCAGGGTGAAGCGGGGTGTGTGACATACTCATAATACCCATTTTACAGGTGAGTAATAACAAAATGGTATTATTCTAAGTATGTCACACCCCCCGCTTCAAGACATTCATTACATGTGGGACATCCAATAGCAGTGTCCATAAAGGGCGGGGATCCAAAAAACAAGGCAACAAGGCACAAACTTAAACCACAGCAGCTTGCAGAACCTTGCGGCCAAAAACAGCATCCGCTGAGGCCCGCACATCAACCTTGTAAAACTTGGAAAAAGTGTGAACCGAAGGCCAAGTAGCAGCCTTACAAACTTGCTCAACAGAGGCCTGGTGCTGGAAAGCCCAGGACGCCCCAACAGCACGAGTAGAATGAGCAGTAACACGAAAAGGGGGAATCTTCCAGAGGGCACCACAAAAAGGGCGTCAGTCCTGCGTAAAAAGGAAGTAGCCACCAAATAGTACTTCACACAGCGAACCACATCCAAAGAATGCAAAACCCTCTCCTTGTCATTGCTAGGCTTAGGACACAAGGAGGGTAGAACAATGCCCTGATTAAGATGAAAAGCAGAGACCACCTTAGGAAGGAAATCTGGCTTGAAGCGGAAAACAACCTTGTTCTGATGCCTCTCAAAGTAAGGGGCCTTAATGGACAAGGCCGCCAACTCCAATACACGCCGAACGGAAGTGATGGCAACCAGAAAAACAACCTTCTGAGTAAGCGTAGAAAGTGCAATATCCTGCAAAGGTTCAAAAGGAGGACCCTGCAAGGCAGAAAGAACCAAATTTAAATCCCAAACTGGGAGCAAAGGCTTCCTAGGACGCCGCACATGCGTAACCCCCTGGAAAAAGCTCTTAACCAGAGGAGCAAAAGACTTTTGAAAGAAAACCGCCAGGGCAGAAACATGCCCTTTCAGCGTACTAAGCTGCAAACCTAGGTCCCGACCATGTTGCAGAAATTCCAAAACCCTAGGGATAGAAAACACCCTGCAAGGCAAGGCCATGACCTCACACCAATCAATATAAGAACCCCAAATCCTATAGTAGATGGAAGAGGAAGACTGCTTCCTAGACCTAACCAGAGTCTGAATGACAGCATCAGAAAGACCTTCCTCCTTCAAGATGGAGGTTTCAGCAGTCACGCCGTCAAAGCCAGCGTTGGTAAATTGAGGTAGAGCAGTGGACCCTGAGTGAGCAGATCCGGCAGAAGGGGCAGAACTAACTGATCCTCTGCCAACCTTACCACGTCTGCGAACCAAACCTGTCTTGGCCACCTTGGAGCCACCAGGATCGCTGGCGCGCCCTCTAGGGCCAGCTTGCGCACCACTTTGCCCACCATGGGAAGCAGAGGGAACAGGTATAGAAACCCCAGATCCCTCCAATTCAGAGACATGGCATCCGCTGCCAGAGCCAGCGGATCCCGCGAGAGAGACACAAATGCCGGAAGCTTGTGATTGTGACGAGAGGCAAAGAGGTCCACCTCCGGAGTCCCCCACCGGTGGCAAAGCGACCGAAACAACTTGGGGCTGAGCAACCATTACCCCCGGCGAGAAGACCCCCTGCTCAGGGAGTCCGCCTCCGTGTCCTCCACTCCCGGAATGTACACTGCCGAGATGCATGGGACATTGCCCTCTGCCCAAGCCAGGATCAAAGACACTTCCCTGAGGGCACGCCTGCTGAGAGTCCCTCCCTGGTGATTGATGTAGGCGGCCGTCGTCCGATTGTCCGACCGAACTTGAACCGGTAGTCCCCGTAACTGATGAGTCAAGTGAGCCAGAACCAACCTGATGGCTCAACTCCAGAACATTGATGGGATCGTGAGCCTCCAGAGGCCCCCACAGTCCCTGAAACTGAAGATCCTTCCAAAATCCCTCCCCCCCCAACCTGACAGGCTGGCATCCGTGGTGACCGTCTCCCAACGAGGGGCCAGAAAGGACCTGCCCCTCATCAGATTGCTTGGTTTCAACCACCACCAAAGGGAACGCCGCACCCGGGGGGACATCAGAAAAGACTGATCCAATGACAGCGGGGACCCGTCCCAGGCCGCCAAAAGATGGAGCTGGAGCGTCCTTGTGTGAAACTGGGCAAAGGGAACCGCCTCGAACGATGCCATCATCAATCCCACCAGTCGCATCCCCAGCCGGATGGACGGGCGAGGGATAGATAGGAGACGCTGAGCCAATTCCTGAATCAGAAAAACCTTGGCCGGGGGGGGGGGGGGGGGGGGGGCAGGAACACCCTGGCCTGAGAAGTATCCAGAGACATTCCCAGGAACTCCACCACCCTGGAGGGAGAGAGGCAGGACTTGGGATAGTTGATCACCCAACCGAAACTCTCCAGAGTGGACACCACCGTCCTGGTATCCAGCTGGGCCTGACTGAGGGAAGACGCCATGATGAGAGGATCTTCCAGATATGGCACGATGTGGATACCCCGAGCCCTGAGGATGGCCATCACTCCTGCCAACACCTTGGTAAACACCCGTGGAGCCGAGGTAAGGCCAAACGGAAGAGCCACAAACTGAGAATGGCGATTGTCCACGACAAACCTGAGAAATCTCTGGTGTGCCGGAAATATTGGAATATGCAGGTAAGCATCCTTGATGTCTATGGACGTCATGAAGTCCCCCTGACGAAGTGAGTGGATGGCTGAGTGCAGAGTTTCCATACAGAACTTCCGGGGACGGACAAACCTGTTGAGCAACTTCAGATTCAGAATGGGGCGAACGGATCCGTCCTTCTTGGGCACCGTGAACAAATTGGAATAGAAGCCCAGGCCCCGGTCCGAGGGGGGCACGGGGCAGATGACAGCCATGTCCAAGAGACTTGCTACTGCCGTCCGAAGCCCCTGAGCGGCCAGAGGATCTGACGGCACCCGAGACCTGAAGAATCTGAGAGGGGGCCGGAACTCTAACTCTAGCTTGTAACCGGAAGACACCACTTCCTGAATCCACCTGTCCGAGACCTCTTGGACCCAGACCCGGGAGAAGAGTTGCAGCTGCCCCCCCCACCCGCAAGGGTGAGGGCGCCCCCTCATTGCTGAGCCGGCTTGGCAGCGGCTTTAGGCTTGGACCCCCAACTGTGTCCTGGACGGGCCCGACTCCTGCCCCTGGACCAGGAATCCCCACTGGATGAGGGGAAAGCTGAACCCCTGCCAACTCTTGCCCCACGAAAGGACTGAGTGAAGGAAGCCGCCCCCCGAAAGGGGCGACGCTGCTTCTTACGCTGAGGTAACTTACCTCCCTTGGCAACCGAATCCAATTTCTCTCCAAAGAGCCGCAACCCCACAAAGGGAAGGGCCGTAAGTGACTTTTTGGACACAAAATCAGCCGCCCACTGTCGTAACCAAACCGACCGCCGGATAGCCACAAGCAAGGCCGAAGTTCTGCTACACATCACCAATGTGTCATCCAAGGCGGTCAGCACAAAGGACAAAAACAACTCACATCGCCTAAGGGCGGTAAACCCGGAAGGGGTCAACAGTCCTCTAACAACCGACCTGGCAGCTACCAATAAAAGCACTGATGCACAAACCGGCCGCAAGGCCGACCCAACACTGGCAAAACCATGACAAGCCATCTGGTCAATGACTTTATCCTCACCATCCTTGAGAGTAGTGCATTCCGGAGAATGCAGGATTGAGGTGCTGGACAACCCCAAAACAGGCGCATCCAACTCGGTCGGGGGTGATGGACGACCAGTGCTTCACCGCGTCCACCGGAAAGGGATATTTTTTGTCCCAACCCGGAGGGACACCCGGAAACCGAGTCGGCCTCTCCCATTCCTTGAGAATGATACCATCAAAATGCTTTTGATAAGGAAATTCCAAGCGCGGCTTGGTCACCTCAAAGGACTCCCCCTTCAGCGGAGGAGCCGCCTCGGGGGGAGAAATAGCCAGGACCTCAAACATATGAGCCAGGACCTTAGAGGTATCCAAGGAATCACCCTGGCCCTGCTCGGTATCAGCACCCACAAACTGCTGGTCATTGGAGCCCTCAGACTCCTCAAACAGCTCCCC
This sequence comes from Gastrophryne carolinensis, assembly GCA_027917425.1. Classification (NCBI taxonomy): domain Eukaryota; kingdom Metazoa; phylum Chordata; class Amphibia; order Anura; family Microhylidae; genus Gastrophryne; species Gastrophryne carolinensis. The sequence continues at coordinate 199,477,534 of CM051235.1, forward strand.
TTCCTCAAGCGGGGAACAATCAAACCAATCCAGGAGTCAAACCCCTCCATATCAAAAGCCTGCGTGGCTGTATACAAATGTTTTCGCTTTGCCGTGGCCTTTTTGGCAACGGCACTGGAAAACAATTTTTCAAGATTGGCCAATCTGGCACACATCTCAGATTGCAACTCCCCACCCATGACCACATCACATGGGGTACGTATCAAGCGGGGGGGGGGGACACGGAGAAGAGACTGGCGGAGCAGAACCAGACGCCTGAGATCCGGACTGCCGCGTAATAGACCGCTGCGCACAGGGTACACAAAGAAATACATCATCCCCCGCAAGGGATACCCCACACCCCAAACACAGCCTGGATTGCCCCGAGGGGGGCACAAGCCCAGTATCCGAGGAAGCCTGCATATGGTGATTTTTTTTATTTTTTTCTTTTATATTTAGGCACAATGCCCAGAGGGAATTACGCAATAATGCAACCCGGGATGCCCCTTTAAGTCCCACGTGGGAGGAATTTACAGACCCCTAAATTTAACCAGGGACCCTAGGACCGGGACAGTCCCCCTTTAATAGGACAATGGTCCACCTGGAACACACAAACAGACACAGCAATCAGACCTCAGTGACAATGTCCAAAGGGGTTAATAAACAAGCGTTGCCAGCAGCCCCAATGAGGAGCATGGAAGTATATGCAGACATATCTAAGAACTAATGGGGCCACAGGCCACTCACCTGACCAAGGCCTCACACGCACACCGAAGGGGAGGAAGGCGCGTAAGCAGAGGAAGAAGGAGGGCGGGCCGGCGCGGTTCGCGCCCGGCCCCACTCTCCCCCGTCGCTCCCGGCCATAAGCCGGGACCTGAATAGCAGTGCCAGCAGCACGGGGGAGGGCCGTAGGCGATCGCCCGGCCCCGCCCCTGAGGGGAAGAAGCACCCCGCCGCCATGCAGACACCGAGGCCAGCGCCAGTTAAGTAAAACACATGACATGAACAACACACACACACAATAAAGTATCTCCACACGCACAAACATCAAGGGACAGGGCCCCCCCATCTAAGGGAACCTGGGAGAGGGGGAAATCACGCTAGAGTGGAAGGGCCAAGGGACGGGGCATCCCAAACCGGGATCACCAACCCGGTTAACCGCCTACCCCTTGTTATGGGGTCTCACGGAGGAGCGTAGCTCCTAGCACCAAGGGTGCCATCTACAGTTGCCCGGACCAGCAGCCTAGGCTGGGAGGCAAGTACAATAAAGAAAGGGTATCCGGGCAGAAATAGATCAGATAGAGGGCCGGGGTGACACCCCGGCTACCTTGCAAGGAGGAGACATCATCTTCTGACTTGCTCGCCGTCTGCAGAGATGAAAGACTGGGGAATGAGTGGGAGGTACCAGGTATTTATGGACCGGGAGGGTCTTACTTTTTTTATTGACATCTCTGCAAGATCGCCATCTACAGGTCAGTATACCCACATGTAATGAATGTCTTGAAGCGGGGTGTGTGACATACTTAGAATAATCTGGCACCGAGGTCCGCATTCGGACCCCGGCCCACCAGTTGAGTACTGTTGCTCTAGAGCCAGAAAAAAGGGGATTTGGGTCATCTGGGAAATTAACAAGTTGGTCAGAAAGGCGAGACTACCTTAGCCCCGGGGGAACAAATTTTAGGCACTGAGAAGAGTAATGCAGTAAACGTTATTACAATAAAACAAATTACTATTGTTACAGTTCGGCTGCATACACAATCTTTTGAAAAACATCCCCTCCCTAAAGACACCTGTAAACATTTATTCTTATCCAGTTATCCTAAGGACAACTAAAAGCCTCTTAGGGATGCCCCTCAGGGAAACCCCACAGTTTAAAACTTCGGCCATTCATCATGAAAATCCCTATCGATCCTACAGAGCATGCACAGGCCCTCGTCCAGCAACCCCACATTGCACGTCAGGCAGACCTGTATAGCTGCCAACAGATGCGCCCTGGGCAGAGGGAGGGCCAAGCAGTCTCTGAGCCCCTAAACGCCTACCAGTACAGAGTTTACATTTCCAAGGCTTATACTATACATGCCCACCTAGAGACCAAAAGCTGGAGAAGTATAGTGCTAGACACCACAGAAATTCTTGCAGGTGAACCAAGGGCATTGTGAGAGTTGGTGGCTCTGATCTAGGGTCTGCCAGGGTTTATGCTATGTATCCCGCAGAGGCCCTCAGGTCATCCTAGCAATGTTCCCATGTCCTGATGGTAAAGGCTGTTGGTTACATTTGGTAGTGTAGGCAGTCTATGCAGATGCCACAGCAGCAGGGAAGATAAAGACAACAGCTTAATTGCCGGACTGGCATATTAAAAAGGAACACTTTAGCCCAGCTTTACTAAATTTAAAAATACCCCCCCGCCTGCCACCCTCCATTAGCACTGAAGCAGGCAGAATACAGCAGAGAAATCGGGCAGTGTTACAGATTCCACAGGGATCTTCCTCCACCGTCTTGCTGAAGACTAGGCAGACTGCTGGACGCCAACACTTCCAGGGTCACCCAGACTCCTCCCACCTGCCCATTCACTTGAAATGACAAGAAGGAGTGCGCGTGACGCCGGAAGCACAATGGCAGGGTGGGGTATTTTTAAATTAGTAAAACGAGGATGGAGTGGCCCTTTAAATTAGGAGAATATAGTGGCCCTGAATAACTTTTACATTTAGGTCTGTTAAAATGGATTGATATCATTACATAACAGGTTCATGGGAATATAAAAAAATAAAGGGAAGGGGAAGACGAACAATAAAACATTCAGAGCGGTTACCGGGAAGCAGGGCGAGGGGCTTACTCTGGGGGCGGAGGCTTGGTCCGGGCCCATACGACGGATCTAAGACGCTCTTTTCTTTGCCAGCCTTGTCTTGCTCGCCAGCTGCTTTCAGCGTTGGAAATTCCTCGGGAGAGAAGGACAACAGTCGGTTTGAGCCCCTTAAACCTGCAGAAAAAAAAAGGTGCCAGACAAAAAGGCGCTGGTATCAAATAACAGCATAGTTTTACTCTATGAAGACATATTTAGAAGTAAGGGAGCACATAAACAGTCAGCCAATCTAGGACCAGTTGAAATAACAGCAAACAATTGGCATCACAAAAGACAAGTGTGGCTCCTACTTACCACCTTCTAGTCCGGCTGGCTTTCCGTTCAGCTGAGCCCATGACTTTGGTCCACCTGGCACTAAATTTATATTCTGCAAGAGAAGATCAGTAAGACCAACCTATCAGTCACTTCTCAAACATTTAGACAAGATGGAAGGCACAGTACTACAAAGGATGCGGACCATCATTACTATAATAATATAATACAATACAAGACAGTTGAAGCTTTGTTCAGGCTTTCCATTCTCCTTTAATCAAGACATGAATCAAATCAGGTCAATAGCATTTGATTCAATGTAGACCGTTGCATTTTCCCCAACTTCATGCTGGGTGGCCAAATCAGCCCCTGTATCTATCACTGGGATCAGACAGATTGACAAAATGCCGGTGAGCTTCATTCCCATTGCAGGACACCTTTCATCCGATGGAGTTGATCAGTGCTCCTAAGGGGTCTGAACTGCTTACTGGCTTGATGGACAGACTGACAATTAGGGTTGCAGATACTGGTGACCAAATGGCATCGTTATCAAAATGAGGACCTAAATGTTCCTGGGGCAGGAACCAATATCTTGTGCTAGTAAGCATCTTGCAGTCTACATGGCAAAGCCATGATTTCTTATGGGTCTTTACATATAAACAATTACAAGACACCCAAACACACCCTGAGCGGGAGCCATGCTGTAAGCACATTCTTGGTACATAACAAGCAGACAAGATGTCCAAGCCTAAACCTAGCTATCTTCATAGCTTTTCATTTTTTTTTTTTTTACAGGGTAGGTCCATTTTAACTACCTACCTCTGGGTTGTTCACCGTGTTCGGCTTCTGTAAATTGGAGACAGACTTCGGCAAACCCTGCGGTGGCAGCGACTCCTGCTGCGGAGGAACTGCTACATTGGAACTGTGTGGCACAGAAGGGATAACAAAAACACAGATTTTAAACCGCAACTTTAGCCAGTAATCAATATGTATATCAACACTTGCCAAACCTATGTTGTGCAGATGCAGTATGCAAGTATATGGGTTTATTTATGGCTCAGATAGCCCTTTTATTCCGGGGGCATGTGAGAATCCTAATATTAACTTGGATAGGTAAAAAAAAAAAAAATTTAGATGCATTGAGAACCAAAAAAGTTAATGTACAATTCCAAACTAGCACCAAACAACTGAGGTGTGTGGCGCACTCTCAAGGAACCGCGACACTACTAGACACTGATGTCACGAATCACCAGAACAGTGACAAGTGACCCCAGCAAGAAGAAGTAGTGCTTTACTCTGCCAGCAGTGTAACACGGTCACAGTCATAGAAAGAACTGGACAGCTGACTACCGCTGGAGAAATTGCAGGTATGAGTTTAGAGACTTGACCAATCGAGAACCAAAAGCAGCAAAAAGGTTGCCAAAATGGCCACTACACTAAGAAGCAGCCGTCACAAGGCGTCAATGGTGGGACCCTTTCATCCACCACCACGTGGACCACCCACATGCTCGCTTTAGCCAATGTAGTTTCAGTCACCAGCGATATCAACAAAGGCATCATACAGTGTATACTTTATCCAGGCGGTCAGTTTGACAACCATTTTGCTATGTCAATGCCAGGGAAAAGGAAAAAGGAAAAGCATAGGTCCCATCCATGAAGGGGGCAGCTTTAATGGGCCACTAGAGCCACATCAGGTTCTTCACTCACCTCTTTTGGTCTGGTTGCTCCTGTTTGTTTGCCCATCCCGTTCCGTCTTTGGGCACTATAATTATATTTGGGTCGTTTCCTTTGTTCTCCGATTTCAAGCTTGGCAGGTTCGCAGGAGGTGGCATACGCCGGGCAGCGGCAACTTTCCCAAGACTCTGTAAGCCATGTCTAGGTATAACTAGTAATGGAAAGAACACAGTTGCATTCAGCTGACACAATGGGAAGGGCCTCTTGATAGTCAAACTATAAAATCACACTATTTACAGAGATGTGGCCCAAGAAAGTCACCCAGGTAGCAGGGGGACATTAAAAGTGATCAAAACTCAGAGATCGGAAATTGGTTGCCTCCCCCGGGGGCATCCAGAAGTTGCCCCCAATGTCACACAAACTCACCTTCTTTCCCGGTGCACGCGCAAGCAGCGGACGCATCTCTGCTATCCCTCTTGCAGGGCCCGTGCCAGGCATTTGTGAATAGCCAGCGTAGGCACGCTCCCTGTTAGTGGGGGATGCAGCAGTCAGCATGTCCAGATCCACTCGTATCAGATGAGCTCCTGGACAATGGGGCTCGAGTGGATCCGAGTGCGCTTATGATTGGACGCATGGCCGCGCATGCGTCGTAGGGCCGGGAAGAGGCAAGTTTGTTCAGGCGACCTGGGGGGTTTCACACAGCGGGGCACTCCTGATTGGAGTGAACCAGGGGCAAAGATCAAAACCCAGGATAGTCCAAATCCTGAGTTTTGGTCCACTTTAATGGGACCAATTTAATACTCCTTTCAATCTAAGGGTAAATCATGATGGCTCAGGGACCAGGACCAAAATGCTTTAACAACTTACTTCCCATATCCAGGGTCTATGTCAAAATATTGGCTAGCACCAGAAGCTGTTGCAGGGGCAACATGCTTGCAAATAGAGCACTCAGGTTAGTGGACACAATAGAAGACACCCACCTTACCCCACAGATCTTTCATTGATTGGGATAAGAAACGGAGGCACACTGCAGGCAACTGAGCCTACTATTGGAGAAGGTATTGGCCGCAACATGGTCTGCCTAAAGCGGCTGTCTGAATGGAACAAATGCCGCCGATAGGCTGAGCAGCCTGCACATGCGCCGTGCGAACAAAAAATACAATTCTGTGAAATACTCACCTGTAGAATTGGTATTATACGTATACAGTACGTCCTGCTCCAGATATAATACTTACACTTGGGTTATCCTCCACCAGATGGCGCTGTGCACTGCAGACATGCAAAAACAGGCTCCTCCCGGCCCTTCATATACCCAGGGACCTCCCACAAATCCCCAGCATTGAAAAGCAGTGAGAAAAGAAGCCGGGAGAAACCAACCACCAAAAAACAACTGGTAATGATAACAATGATAATCACCATACAGGGGATCCAGAAGAATGCAAAAATACAACTCTGTGAAGTACTCACCTGTAGAGTTGATATTATATGCATACAGCCCGTCCTGCTCCAGTAGTAGTAATAACATGTGGGTAATCCTCCGCCGCGCACTGCAGACATGTAGAAAACAAGCTCCTCCCGGCCATACATATACCGAGGGACCTCCCACAAATCCCCAGCATTGAAAAGCAGTGAGAAAGAGAGGCCAGGAGAAACAACCACCCAAAACTGGCAAAAATATCAAACATAACAATCACCAACAGGGGATCCAGAACAAGGTGAAAATAGGGTGGGGTGGAGCAGGACGTGCTGTATGCATATAATATCAACTCTACAGAGTTGTATTATTCTAAGCATACAGCACGTCCTGCTCCAGTAGTAGTAATAACATGTGGGACATCCAAAAGCAGTGTCCATAAAGAAGGGTGGGATCCCCAACAGAAGGCAACAGCAAGCAGTCTAAACTACTGCCGCCTGCAGAACCTTGCGGCCAAACACAGCGTCAGCTGAGGCCCGAACATCAACCTTGTAAAACTTTGTAAAGGTATGTACAGAAGACCAAGTAGCGGCCTTGCAAACTTGCTCCACAGAGGCCTGGTGCTGAATGTACTGATGGTAGACTTGGCGGGAGCCAAACCCTTCCTAGGCCCATGAGGCACAACGAAGAGAGCATCCGTCTTTCTAAAGGCCTGAGTGGTAACCAGGTAAGACTTGACACATCTAACCACATCCAAGGAATGCAAAACCCTTTTCCTTATGGTTACTAGGATTAGGGCACAAGGAAGGAAGTACAATATCTTGATTCAAATGAAATGCAGACACAACCTTAGCCTTAAGTCTGGCTTGAAGCGAAACACCACCTTATCCCGGTGTCTCTCAAAGTAGGGAGGCTGAATAGACAAGGCAGCCAACTCAGACACATGTCTAACCGAAGTGATAGCTACCAGGAAGACAACCTTGAGCGTGAGCACAGCGAGAGCGGCCTCATGAATAGGCTCAAAAGGAGCCCCCTGCAGGGCCGACAAAACCAAGTTCAGATCCCAAACAGGAACCATAGGTTTCCGAGGAGGAAGCACATGAGTGACCCCCTGAAAGAAGGTCTTGATAAGAGGGTGCTGGGCAAAGGTCTTCTGAAAGAAGATAGACAGGGCCGAAACCTGGCCCTTCAAGGTACTAAGCTTAAGACCTAAGTCTAGACCATGTTGTAAAAACTCCAGCACCCTGGATACTAAGAATTCCCGGCAGGGAAGAGACCTGGATTCACACCAGTCAATGTAAGCACGCCATACTCTATAATAGATGGCGGCAGAAGTCTTCTTCCTGGCTTGCACCATAGTAGCCACAACAGATGCAGACAAACCCTTTTCCATCAAGATGGAGGTTTCAATAGCAAAGCCGTCAAAGCCAGAGTTAGTAAATTGGGATGGCGTAGAGACCCTTGAGTCAGAAGGTCTGGCAACCTTGGCAGATTGTACTGATCTACTGCCATTTGAACCACATCTGCGAACCACACTCTTCTTGGCCACCTTGGGGCCACCAGAATTGCGGGTACCCCTTCCAGAGCGATCTTGCGCAGCACTCTGCCCAGAAGGGGAATTGGTGGAAACATACAGGAGCCGAAACTCCTTCCAAGACATTGACAGGGCATCCGTGCACAGGGATACAAAGAGACAGGGATACAAAGCTTGGTAGCTTATGATTGTGACGTGACGCAAAGAGATCCACGTCTGGCACACCCCAACGGTGACACGGGGACTGAAATACCCTGTCGCAGACTGAACAGGGATGTCAGAGCCGAGCGCGAAGAAGCAAGCTAGAGAAAAGATCGCCCATGAGGGCACTTACAGGTCTGCGAGGGGAGGACCTTCTTCACCACACGCATGCGAGAAGGAAATGGCGCCCAGCGAACCTCGAAGGGCGGGCCAGAGCGGGCGATGACGCGGAATGCGCCAGACCGAACCCCCCCCCCCCCCCCCGGAGAGCGCGAAGCTAGAAGGCGCGCAGCCAATCAGGAGAGAATGTAGATAAGAACATTCAGACAGCATCCGGAATAGGGCCAAAGGGAAACACCCCGCAAGGCAAACAGAATAAAATTCAAATCCCAACAGGGACCCTAGGACTACGTGGGGGATGCACCCGAGCACCCCGAAAGAATGCTTAACCAAGGCAAAAACTGAGTAAGACTTCTACAGGAAGGCGGACAGGGCAGAACCTGAACCTCCAGAGTACCGAGTAGGAGAGCCAACTCCAACCCATGCTGTAATAACTCTAGAACCCTGGGAACAGAGAGCGCCCAACATGGGAGAGACCAAGACTCACACCAATCAATATGGGTAAGCAATACCCCAAAATAGACGGAAGAAGAAGAAGCAGCCAACTCCTAGGCTTCCAGAAGTCACAGTCACCCAGAAGATAAGCCCGTCTCCATCAAGGTGGATGAATCAACTGTCAGGCCATCCAGACCAGAGCCTGTAGATTGGGGAGAAATAACAAAGGGGGCCTGAGTGAGCAGATCAGCACTCCTGACAGAACATACAGGTCCACTGTCCTCAGTACCACATCTGCAAATCACACTCTACTAGGCCACCCAGGGGCCACCAGTATCACTGGTTCCCCCTTTTCAGAGCAAACTAGCGCAGAACCCCGCCTAACAGGGTAAATGAAGACAAGACATAGTAACTTTATGGCTGGACATTCTATTCTGTAAGTCTCATGACCAAGGTCAGAACAAACATACAGGGAAACAAAGGGCCTAGAACCCCTGAAAGTGACGGGGCCCAAAAAGATCCACCCTAGATGGATCACATAGTGACAAGAATTAGCACATCCTGTCACAGAAGGACATCCACCGGAGCGAATATCGCCGATATGCAGGGAACGCTGTCCTCCACCCAGATCAGGGTCAGATACCTTCCTGGAGGATCAGCCTGCTCCGTGTCCACACAGATAATTAATACAGTCCCTGTCGTCAGACAGAACAAGGAGCCCCAAATAGACAGATCCCGCAAGGGAGAAGTCCAGCGAGATAGAGCCATCCTGAAAGCCTACCGCTTCAAAAATTAGACAGGTGAATGGACCCCTAAAGGTCCCACCTCCCCCGGAACCACAGAGGATTTTAGAAGAAAAAATCCCCATCCGTCAACAGGACGGACGCAGGGAAGGGGGTGCCCCCTGACTGGTTCCTTGAGTACAACAGTCTCAAAGGGAACCACCGTACCAAGGTGGAAGGGTACACAGACCCAGCTCCAGGGAAGCTGGAACCCAGTCCAGCATTTACAATATAAGTTGCAGAAGAGCCCAAGGGCACTGAGCATAAGGGACAACCTTTGAGCAGCCACCAACAGGCCCACCAGCTGCAATCCAGCCTGGTGAAGAGACGGGAACAGCAAAGAGGGACCGAGCCCATGTAACCAGATTGTCCACTTTATAGTCAAGGAAGCAGGTTCCCGCCTGAACCAAATCCAAGTTCAACCCTAGGAATGGAGATACCAAATAAGGGGAAAATGAGGAATTGAGGTGCTTGAGCACCCATCCAAAGACTCCTAAAGGACACCACCAGCCGAGTAACAAACTCAGCCTGACGTAGAGATTGGAGAGCAAAGAAGGACGACCAGGCAGTTCCTCGCATGGACGCCCCCTTGGTCTCATCAGACATCACCCCTGTCATCGCCTTGGTGATCACTCTGGGAGCAGAAGAGAAGCCAGATAACAAGGCAACAATCAGCAGTGTTGGACCTCCAACACTAACCTGTAAGATCCTCGGTGCCCAGAAGACACAGTGGTAATGAAATAAGCATCTTAGATCTCCACAGGGGGCAAGAGGTCCCTGGACACAGGGCACTGGCGACCCAACTTAGAGAAACCATGCAGAAACCGCCTGTGAATCTAAATTGTCACACCTATGGAAGGCCAGAATGGGCAGAGTGCCTCATCCTTTTGGGGGGGGATGTGGAAAGGTTGGTGTAGAGGCCCCTGCCTCTGCCTGTTAAGGGCAACCTGCAAGTGGCCTCAGACCTCGCAGGCCGCGAGTGGCCTGCGCCAACTCCTGAAGAGAGACAGGGACCAGAAGCATCCTGACAATCTCGGGAAGGGGCCGCCCAGCACACACTATCCTGCATCCAGAGGAAACTTCCTCCTGAACCCATCAGAACGAGGCATGACGCCTCCAGATAGGAGCAAGGTGCTGCGGCCATCATGCTTGGGGGGTTTGGGTGCAAGATTTGGACTTAATCTTGCCGGAGGGGCCAGGGTGTTGTCTGCCACTCCTGGGGCAGGGATCTACACCAAAAAGCTGGAAGCACACCCCTGGTTCGGGTTTGACACTAACATGGGGGGGGGGGGTGCCCCTGCCCCGAGAAGGCCAAGACCGTCTTCTGCGAAGGGGTGTTTTGCCCTTTTTTTTCCAAACAGGTCCAGACGGGCCCCGAATAGGCGTTGCCCTCTAAAGGGAAGTCCAGTAAGAGTCTTCTTTGTAGCATCGTCAACACCCCACTGTCGCAGCCAGACCAAGCGGCGTATAGCTACCACAAGGGCGGAAGTTCTTGCGCACATCCTAATGGTGTCATCCAGCACTAAAAGGATAATCCTTACAAATACATCACAACTGGAGAGTGCATTAAACACATCACAGGGGAGATCCTCAGGTTGATGATCAATCATCTTTTTGATGAGGGTCCTAGCAGCCACTGCAGCGATGGCCGCGGCACAGACCGGGCGCAGAGCCGTCCCTGCACAAGAAAAGGCGTGGGAAGCGATCGGGTCCTCAGCATCCCGAAGGGTATGATAAGTAGGGGCTGCAATAAAGAGGGGGGGGGTTAAGAACCCCAATGATCGGTGCATCCACCACGGGAGGTGATGACCAACAGTTAACCACCTCAGGGGGAAAGGGGTATTTCCAATCCCAGTCCCCTGGAAGTTTACTAGGACATTGCCATTCTTTGAATACAAGAGCCTGGAAGTGATCCTGCTCTAGAAATTCCAAACGCGGCGTCGCTGTATGGAAACTCTCCCTTCTAGGCCTGGGAGCCTCACCAGGTAGAGAGATAGACAAGACCTCGAAGATCTTTATCAGTAATTCATCGTTGTCACACAGGCCCCAGGAACCAGGGCCCGTATCATCTTGACTCCTCGGCCCCTCGTCAGATGAGCCCGAGTCAGAGAACAGCTCACCTTCACCAGAAAGAGCAAAACCCTGCTCAGTAGTGAACTCCTCAGTTTCAGAAGGAATGGGCAAAACCGCAGGCGCCAGGGACCGCTTCTTACCAGGGCGCCAAGCGCTCTGCCAACCTCGAAATCATCTGATCAGCCGTAGGCAGTCTGCGCGGCACGACTTGCTGGTCATTCCCACTCGAGTGCGACTCATCAGGAGAGAGATTTAAGCACAGGGAGACAGGTGTATTGAAACGAGGCGCAGCCGCTGGCAACCCTGACTGGGGCCAGTACTTGTTCAGCACATGGTCCGCAGACCCGTGCTCTGTCCGCATCAGCATGGGGTTGTCCACACGCTGTACACAGCCGGTCTTGTCCCGGAGGGACCCCGGTCACAAGATTCTGAGGTGCCTCCATATGGTGATTATCAATGCAATATATGCCAGTAGGTATTTATGCAATAGGCAACCCTGGATGTCCCAAAGACCCGCTAGGAATGTGGGAGAATTTAGTAAGCCCGCTACAATATATGTTAGGCCGGGAGAGCACCGGAGTCTTTAACATCTGAAAGACAGAAGGGGAAGAAGAGGTGTCAGGGCCATGCGCAGCAGAAAAAATACTAAGGATGAAATCGCCCGCGAGGGCACTTACCGGCCTGGGGAGGAGAAGGACCGCAAACACGCGCGCAAAGATCAACAAAATGGCGCCAACCGAACCTCGAAGGGCTGGCCCAATCTGGGCGTGACGCGGAGCGTGCCACGCCAGGTCCCCGCCTCCCCCAAAGAGCGTGAAGCTCTGAGGCAGCCATCCAGGCTTGACAAGCAAGCATAGGATATGCTACTAAAAGCATCTGCTAATGGATACTCGTAGTCCGACGGCGCCGTCACCTAGCACAGTAAATTTTAATAAAAAAATGAGAAGGCAAAGACGGCGGCCAAAATAAAAAGAGCAAGCAGCGCGGCTCTGACACCCGGTTACACTGAGACCGCCACACACACACACACACACACACACACCCCCCCCTCTCATTCTTTTCCCCCGAATACGGGGGAAAACGAGGGAGGATGGCTACCCTTTACACAGGGCCCACCGCTACACGGGGCAATAATGCGGGAGGGGCATCCCATAAGGCTCACCATCAGCCTATACCACCTACCCTTTGGTGGGGGACTGCGGTGGAGCATGGCTCCCTTAAGCACGCATGGTGCTGCCTACCTTCACCCGACCAGCGCAGCCCAGGCTGGGAGGCACATCACATCAAGGACGGGTGGGAATAGTCCAACAGGGCCGCAGGCTGTAATAGCCTCGCTCACCTGCGAGAGAGTGATACTTCATGTCTTCGCAGTCAGCACTGCAGAGAAATCTGGGGATTTGTGGGAGGTCCCCGGGTATATGAAGGGCCGGGAGGAGCCTGTTTTTGCATGTCTGCAGTGCACAGCGCCATCTGGCGGAGGATAACCCAAGTGTAAGTATTATATCTGGAGCAGGACGTACTGTATACTTAGAATAATGTGAATTCAAGGTAGATCCTGGGGGCTACACATGGCAGGGCATCCCAAATTAGGAAGCCCTGTCAGAGTCTAAAGTCAATTTCTTTGGCGTAGTGGTGGCGTGGTTCTGCCTCAGTGCCAAGGTAGGGAACCAAGGTTACATGTAGACAGGTCTTTTTTTGGCCAATCCAGGCAAAATTACTGCTTACCCTGCCCCCCACTCCGCATGACGGCTGCACCTGGATCCGGGACCGCCACTAGATCCCAGGCAAGGTATCAAGGCTTCTTTTGTTGTAACCGCCTGGCAAGCCTCAATGCCAGGGGAGGGAGTGTGGGGGCTACCTTTAAACACTGCATATCTGCCTGAACTGGCATTTTATCAGGCCGCCACGATCAGCTGTGCATTGCATCTGAATAAGTCACTACTCTCGGGGGTGGGTATACAAAGAGATACACTTCTGGGCTTTCCAAATCAGGATGCACCTATAAAGATTAGGACTGTGTGACAATGGCCAGTCTGTCACAATAATTAGCCTGTAAAGCCAAATAAAGGCTGGTTTCTTAACGAACATGAATCCCATAATAAGATGCTTCCTTATGACACTTTTTATAAACAGATGCAGCAAAAGTTATGGGCCCCAACATCATGCTAGGCCATATTACACACTCAGCCTCAGGGCATCTATTGTCCAAACTAAAGAGTGAATACTCTGCCCCTTAGTGCGTAGCATTGTTCTTGCTCCCATCAATGGGTGTTTTGCCTGGTTATTTCTTTTATGATCTTTAATGCAGCTAAATTGTAACCCATGATTTTCAACATCCCAGGTTTTGGGCCTCCCCACCCCCCGGGGAACTACGCTGTGTGAAACCCCACAGTTGCATAACTCACTTACATTTCGAGCCTACGGTGCGGCCAGAGCCTCTGGGTGGAATCCAAGCCACACTTGCTATCAGTATCACTCGCCTTCAATTGCGGCAGAAGGGGCCGGGCACAGTTCAGGCAAGTGATGCCCGTGCTGGCCAGGCATGCGCCGTGGGCTTGTGGAAAAATACAATTCTGTGATTACTCACCTGTAGAATTGGTATTATACGTATACAACACATCCTGTTCCAGAATATTCCTTACACATGTAAGGAATCTTCTGGAACAGGACGTGCTGTATACTTAGAATAATACAATTCTGTGATTACTCACCTGTAGAATTGGTATTATACGTATACAGCACGTTCTGTTCCACCCCGCCCTTGTTATTATTTTTAGTTACCTCTTTATGGTGATTGTTCTTATGTTCAATATTTGATAATTGTTCTAATTCTCCCGGCTTCATTTTAACTGCTTTTCAATACTGGGGAATTTGTGGGAGGTCCCTGGTATATATGGGGCCAGGAGGAGCCACTTTTCTGTCTCTGCAGTCCAGCGCCATCTTGTGGATGTATTACCCAAGTGTAAGGAATCTTCTGGAACAGGACGTGCTGTATACTTAGAATAGAATATTTACGGGTGAATGGGGCGGGGATTCACAGAGAGGGGCATTGCAGTTTGGGATGCCCCACAAGGAGGGAGTAAGCCTGCCCTGGAGTCTCAAACTCCAAAAATTTACCCTAGTTCACATTTAATATGCAGCAGCAGTGCAGCCTGACCCTGTGCAGAAAAAAAAGCCCCTGGGTAGCCCTCTTCTGGGATCTTTTGACAGGAGCCGGCCACGCCGATTGACTGCTTGAGGTCACATGGGAAGACGAGTATCCAGCCGTCCTTTTTTCTTTCTTGGGGTGCGAAGCAGAGTGGGGCAGCACCGTTACTGCATATGGAAGAGGGATGATGGTGATTTCTGACAATAGTTCCCCTTTAAACTAGTCATGCAAGGCAGCATATCAATAGCCTGCATTAGAAGACATATAGAAAAAGAGGCACTGGTACAGGTACAAAGTACTTACCTGTGGTTCGGACTGCTTCTATTGACTTCCCTTTATACTTATCAAACAGGTTGAGAGACGAGTACTTGCTTTTCCCATCCTTTCCCTTGGATATCTGCCCCAAACGATCGGACATTGCGATGAAATGTCATCTAGTAGGGAAATTTTTTTCGGCGCCTCTCCCGATCTACCTGTATAAGGAAAAGAAAAAAAAATCATGACGGCTTGATTCAAAGCCTTGGGTGCATTTTTTTTTTTATGTAACCTTTGATAGTGTGCACAGTAGTTGTATTTGAAAACGTAATAAAGCGCTCTTTTCAGTTTGATGCGTCTCCAGGCAGTCTACCGATAAATATAAGAAAGACGATCAGCCAGCACTCCAAAAGATATTGTATTCAAATCCAACAGGTCAATATCACAGCAAAGACCAAAAAGATCCAACAAAATCCAACGTTTCGGGGCGTCTAGCGCCCCTTCATCAGGGAGCAAAAACAAGCAAGCAGAGATTCCCCTCCACTGAGGATTAAATGTCCTCAGAGCCCGGGATTGCCACCTGATGTCAGTGGGTGTGTCCCACGTGACATCAGAGCTGATGCAGCCAATCAGAACAACACCAGCCAAACAAATGCAATTACAAACCATATACATAATACAATCATGTGAAACAAGTAAAATAAGTAAAATAAACACGGCAGAGACCTGATGAGGTCGCTCAACAGGGGCTAAGGTGGGTAGGTCGCACCCCGCAGCACCACGTGCCAGCAGAGCAGCAAGCCGCTGCGATTGGAAAGCGGCGCTGCCAGGGCTGCTCCTAGTGGGCCAGGAGCTGCCAGTCCCGCATCTGGTGTATAAACACCAGCGCCGGTTGCTGTCAGCACCGGCGCATGCGGGGAACGTCGGCAAACCAAGCGCTGCTGGGGGAACCTCTCCACCTCAGACCTCCCGGCAACCCATTCGATTCAGGTTGCACACGAAAAATAAAATAAACAATACCAGTAGGAGGATAGGTCTACCCACAGTGCCCAAGTCATGCTGTCACCACACACCCGCGCCATGGCAGGCTCCCCACCGGCCGCCCACATCTGGCATGGGGCGGCCGGTGGCGTGCCCACATCCGAACTAGCGCATCCTGGGATCCGCCTGTGGCAGCACGGCTCGAGCACCACTGGGGAACCTCTCCACCTCAGTGCCAAAAGGTTAACCAGGCAGAAAATACGCCATAAATAAAACCACAATATGCGCCTCAAACACTTAGGAGTGAGGTGGAGGGCTTCCCTCCGTAGTGAGCCCCAGACCTGGGGCCCCACAGCCGGCAAAGTGGGCCCCCACCCACAGGGATGGTAGTCCGCCAGCAGGCCGCCGTGCGACAGAAGGCCGCACTCAACGGGAGAGCCTCCCCACCTCAACCTCGCCAGGTCTGGGGCTCACTACGGAGGGAAGCCCTCCACCTCACTCCTAAGTGTTTGAGGCGCATATTGTGGTTTTATTTATGGCGTATTTTCTGCCTGGTTAACCTTTTGGCACTGAGGTGGAGAGGTTCCCCAGTGGTGCTCGAGCCGTGCTGCCACAGGCGGATCCCAGGATGCGCTAGTTCGGATGTGGGCACGCCACCGGCCACCCCGTGCCAGATGTGGGCGGCCGGTGGGGAGCCTGCCATGGCGCGGGTGTGTGGTGACAGCATGACTTGGGCACTGTGGGTAGACCTATCCTCCTACTGGTATTGTTTATTTTATTTTTCGTGTGCAACCTGAATCGAATGGGTTGCCGGGAGGTCTGAGGTGGAGAGGTTCCCCCAGCAGCGCTTGGTTTGCCGACGTTCCCCGCATGCGCCGGTGCTGACAGCAACCGGCGCTGGTGTTTATACACCAGATGCGGGACTGGCAGCTCCTGGCCCACTAGGAGCAGCCCTGGCAGCGCCGCTTTCCAATCGCAGCGGCTTGCTGCTCTGCTGGCACGTGGTGCTGCGGGGTGCGACCTACCCACCTTAGCCCCTGTTGAGCGACCGCATCAGGTCTCTGCCGTGTTTATTTTACTTATTTTACTTGTTTCACATGATTGTATTATGTATATGGTTTGTAATTGCATTTGTTTGGCTGGTGTTGTTCTGATTGGCTGCATCAGCTCTGATGTCACGTGGGACACGCCCACTGACATCAGGTGGTAATCCCGGGCCCTCTGAGGACATTTAATCCTCAGTGGAGGGGAATCTCTGCTTGCTTGTTTTTGCTCCCTGATGAAGGGGCGCTAGACGCCCCGAAACGTTGGATTTTGTTGGATCTTTTTGGTCTTTGCTGTGATATTGACCTGTTGGATTTGAATACAATATCTTTTGGAGTGCTGGCTGATCGTCTTTCTTGTGTGTTTGCGGCGCCACCGCTGGCCACAGCACCCACTACAACGCTAGCGGTAAGAGTGCTTCTGTGCAATCTGACACTACCGATAAATATGTGGTACCATTTCATTGGCAGGAAGGGGCTTTCACAGACAATACAGTTTTCTTTAAAAAAACCAATTTGTTTAGGGTAGAAAAACAAATTAAATAAAGCAATTTTGAAGGCGTTAAAAATTTTACAAACAAGACATTTCCTGTTAAAGCCCAACCTAACATATCACTTGCCTGGAAAATCCCTGAGCATCACTTCAAAAGCCACAGTTAAACATGTATAGAGAAACAGTGAAAAATGGTCTGGCAACAGGGGGTGACAACATATTAAGCTAGGCTGGCAGTTAAAGGGTCAAACGAGCTAAAATACAATTCTGTGATTACTCACCTGTAGAATTGGTATTATGAGTATACAGCACGTCCTGCTCCAAAGAGGATTCCTTACGGTTGGGATTACCTCCGCCAGATGGCGCTGGACTGCAGAGACAGCAAAAAGAGGCCCCTCCCAGTCCCTTATATACCCGGGACCTCCCACAATTCTCCAGTATTGAAAAGCAGTCAAAGAGAACCGGGAAAAGCTAAAAGATCAACTAAAACACTTCACAAGTATAACAAATCACCATAAAGAGGATCCAAGGATAAAGAACCAGGGTGGGGTGGAGCAAGACGTGCTGTATACTCATAATACAAATTCTACAGGTGAGTAATCACAGAATTGTATTATTCTAAGTATACAGCACATCCTGCTCCAAAGAGGATTCCTTACGGTTGGGACATCCAATAGCAGTGTCCGTAACATAGGGTGGGATCCCCAAAAAGGAAACAGCGTGCAGTTTAAACCACTGCCGCCTGCAGAACTGTGCGGCCAAAAACAGCATCAGCTGAGGCCCAAACATCAACTTTGTAAAACTTGGAAAAGGTATGGACAGAAGACCAAGTAGCGGCCTTGCAAACTTGTTTAACAGAAGCCTGGTGCCGAAAGTCCCAAGAGGCACCAATAGCACGAGTAGAATGAGCAGTAACACGGAGGGGAGGATTCCTTCCCTCAGCAGAATAGGCCCGACACACAGCCTGACGAATCCATTTGCTAATCATAGACTTAGCAGAAGCCAGACCCTTCCTGGGACCAGAAGGGACCACAAACAAGGCATCAGTCTTTCTGAAAGATTCAGTAGCCACCAAGTAGAACTTCAGATTCCTTACCACATCCAATGAATGCAAAGCACTCTCCTTTGAGTTACTAGGATTAGGGCACCAGGAAGGAAGTACAATGTCCGGATTGAGATGAAAGGCTGAAACCACTTTTGGCAGAAAATCTGGTTTAAAAGCGAAACACCACCTTGTCCTGGTGTCTCTCAAAGTAAGGGGCCTGGATGAAAAGCGCCACCAACTCCGAAACACGCCTAGCAGAGGTGATAGCCACCAAAAAGACAACCTTAAGAGTGAGAATAGACAAAGCAGCCTCATGTACAGGTTCAAATGGAGGACCCTGAACGGCAGACAGGACCAAGTTCAAATCCCAGACTGGTAACATAGGCTTACGAGGGGGACGCACATGAGTAACCCCCTGGAAGAAGGTCTTGACCAGATGATGTTGAGCAAAAGACCTCTGGAAGAAAACAGCCAAGGCAGAAACCTGACCCTTCAGAGTGCTAAGCTGAAGGCCCCATATCCAAACCATGTTGAAGTAACTCCAGAATCCTGGGAATGGAAAACACGCAACAGGGAAGGGACTTGGACTCGCACCAGTCAATGTAGGACCGCCAAATCCTATAGTAAATGGAGGAAGAAGACTTCTTTCTAGCCCTGATCAAGGTGTTAATCACAGAAGCAGACAGCCCCTTTTTCATCAAGATGGAGGTTTTTAGCAGCCAGGCCGTCAAAGCCAGCGTTTGTAAATTGTGATGTCGTAGCCGCCCCTGAGTGAGAAGGTCTGGGTCCAGGGGCAGAGTGTACTGGTCTACTGCCAACTGCACGATGTCTGCGAACCACACCTGTCTTGGCCAACGGGGGGCAACCAGAATTGCAGGCACCCCTTCCTGAGCCATCTTTCGCAGAACCCTGCCCAACAGGGGAAACGGGGGAAAGACATACAGTAGCTGAAAGCCCTGCCAGGGCATTGCTAGAGCATCCATGGCTAAGGCCAGAGGGTCCTGGGACAGAGACACAAAGACTGGAAGCTTGTGATTGTGACGGGACGCAAACAGATCCACATCTGGCTGACCCCAACGGTGACAGAGGGCGAAACACCCTGTTGCTGAGGGACCATTCCCCCAGACGAGAAGTCCCCCTGCTCAGAGAGTCTGCCTCCAGATTCTCCACCCCCAGAATGTACACGGCTGAGATGCAGGGAACATTGTCCTCTGTCCAGGACAGGATCAGAGACACTTCTTTGACGGCCCCCTTGCTCCGGGTCCCTCCCTGATGATTGACGTAGGCAACCGCCGTCTGGTTGTCCGAGGCGTACCTGGACCGGCCGGCCCCGAAGGTGTGGAGTCAAGTGGGCCAGAACCAACCTGACCTTAGTTCCAGGACGTTGATAGGGGTGTGGGCCTCCTGAGGTCCCCACAGCCCCTGGAATTGTTGGGATTTCCAGAAACCCCACCAACCCGTCAGACTGGCATCCGTGGTGACTGTCTCCCAGCAGGGGGCCAGAAAGGATTTCCTTGAGTCCAGCCACCACAAGAGGGACCGCCGGGCTAGAGGAGACAGGGCAAAGGCCTGATCCAGAAACAGAGGGTCCTTGTCCCACACTGACAAGAGGTGGAGCTGAAGAGGCCTCATGTGGAACTGTGCATAGGAAATTGCCTCGAAGCAGGACACCATCAGCCCCACCAGCTGCATCCCCTGCCGGATGGAGGGATGAGGGCAAGACAGAAGGAACTGAACTTGTGCTTGCAGCGCTTCCACCTTCTGCCGAGGAAGAAAAATCCTTGCCTGAACCGTATCCAGATTCATGCCCAGAAAAGATGCCACCAGGGAGGGTGACATGGAAGATTTGGGATGGTTGATCACCCAGCCGAATGACTCCAGAATGGTCACCACCCTCTGGGTATCCAGCTCTGCTTGCTGGAGAGACTGAGAAGTAATGAGAAGGTTGTCCAGATAGGGAAGAATGCAAATACCCTGAGGTCTGAGTAGATCCATCACTCCTGCCAGCACCTTGGTGAAAACTCTGGGAGCTGAAGAAGTGAAGACCGAAGGGCAGTGCCACAAATTGGTAGTGCTGATCCTACAGCACGAACCTGAGGAATCTCTGATGCCCCGGAAAGACTGGAACATGAAGGCAAGCATCCTTGATGTCTATAGATGTCATGTAGTCCCCTGGGTGCAGCGAGCTGACCGCTGAGCGCAGAGTCTCCATGCGAAAGTGCCTGGTTTTGACAAATTTGTTGAGAAGCTTTAAGTCCAGGATGGGCTGATAGAACCATCTCTTTTGGGTACTGTGAAAAGATTGGAGTAATAACCCTGGCCCCTTTCTGACAGAGGGACCCGACAGATGACCCCCATCTCCATAAGGCTTTGCACAGCGAGAACCAGAGCCTGAGCTTCCAGGGGGTTTGAGGGGGCTTGGGAGAAGGCTTAGGTTTAGAACCCCAGGAGGATCCCAGACGGGCACGTCCTCTGCCTCTTCCCCAGAAGTCTCCCCTGTGCCCTGCAAAGGATACCCCTCTCCCCGACCAGGAACCACGGTAGGAGGGATGAAAGGAACCTTAACCCCAAAAGGGCCGGGACTGTCTTTTACGTTGAGGCAGTCTGCCACCCTTAGCAAACAGATCCAAGCGATCACCAAATAAGCGCAGCCCCTTAAACGGAAAACTAGTGAGAGCCTTCTTGGCAGCGTTGTCAGCTGCCCACTGGCTCTGCCAAACCGAGCGGCGTATAGCAACCAAGGCAGAGGTTCTATCACACATCCTAATGGTATCATCCAAAGAAGAAAGGATATAAGCAATAAAAACCTCACAATGTGAAAGCGCCCGAAACTCTGCACTAGAAGTATCATCAGGGGCACCATCCAACACATTCTTGAGCAGAGTCTTAACAGCCACGGCCGTAATAGCAGAAGCACAGACAGGGCGCAGAGCAGTCCCAACACAGGCAAAGGCATGGGAAGCCAGCTGATCAATGTGCCGGTCCTCACCATCCTTCAGGGTAGTAGAATATCAAAGAATTCCTCTGCCTCCATAGGGAAAATACACACACCAGGCGCCAAATGCCGCCTCTTAGCAGAGGCCTTATGGGCCGTAGCATTGGCAATCAACTTCTCAGTGCTAGCCAGTCTAGAAGACACATCAGGTTGAGACTCCCCACTGGTATTCAGCTCACTGGGAGACAAATGCAAGCGTGGAGGGGTAGGCGGAGCCATAGGGGGCACAGGCCCAGCCACCAGTAACCCAGACTGTAGCGCAAGCACCTGCTGGGCGCAGGGTACACAGACCCACACATCGTCACTTATAGGGGATACCCCACACAGCCGGGCTTGTCCCGAAGGAAACCCGAGCACAATATCCTGGGAAGCCTCCATATGGTGATTATAGTGGCACAATTGGCCAATAGGAATTACGCTATAAAAAGCAACCCGGGATACCCCAATAGTCCACTAAGGAAGTGGGAGGATAATAGCAATTAGGCCTCTAATAAAGTTTGTGAAACTAATAGAGGGAGTAGGACCGGGAGAATGCTCAGTTTTTCCCGCCTGAAAGACATAAGCAAGACACTCCATAAGCGTACAGCAATAAACATCAAGATAAAAGATAAGCCCGCCAGGGCACTCACGGACCGCGGAGGGGAGCCACCAATCGCGCAGCACGAGGGACCAAAATGGCGCCAAGGGTACCTAAAGGGGCGGGTCGCGGGGAAGGTGACTCGGAGCGCGCCAACCAAGAGGCTCCGCCCCCCCGAAGAGCACGAAGTCACACATGTGACCAACAGCCAATACCAGCGCAGCAGCGGTAATGCTGACTGCGGAACGCCACAAGGCGCGCGCGTCATCGGCGGCAAATACAAAAAAAAAAAAAAACACACCAGCAAAACCAAGGAGAATGATAGTGCTAACCAGGGTCCGGAGCCCTAAGACCAGTATAAGCATTACATGCAACATATACAACCCCCCCCCCCCCCCCCCCCCCCCGAGAACGACCAGGGAGAGCAAGGCAGGACGGCGGTCAGCTAAACAGGGACCCACCGAGGACCGGGGCATCCCAATTAAGGCTCACCATAAGCCTGCACCGCCTACCCTTTGGTGGGGGATTGTCGTTGGAGCAGCGCTCCTAAAGCACCTGGCAGCGGTGCAGCCTACCATCACCCGACGAGTGCAGCCAAGGTGGGGAGGCAGTTTAGAGAAATGGAACGGGTGGGAATAATCCTACAGGGCCACGGGCTGTTAAGCCCCGCTCACCTGCGAGTAGAGAGAGCCATCTTCCTGTCCTTCGCAGCCGACTGCAAAGAAGATCTGGGGAGAGGGGCCTCTTTTTGCTGTCTCTGCAGTCCAGCAATCCCAACAGTAAGGAATCATCTTTGGAGCAGGACGTGCTGTATACTTAGAATATAATGAAACATGCTGGATAGTGAGAGAAGGGGCTTCTTTTATTCCCGACTGTAAAAAACATTAATCTTCACATTAATCTCTAATATTAAAAATTATTAGAAATATCACAAATACCAATAATCATATCAACCCAATGGCCATCGATCTGTTACAAACCAATGGTCGCCGAGGCTGTCCTCGCACATCCAGTGAAGTGTCCCAAGAAAGCATATTCTGTCAAATGTCTTGTCACATACAATCTATTGTGTAGGAAATTAGCCAAAACACACAGTTAATGCATAAACTAAAAGCTGGTTGAATTACTATCAATGGGATTGTCCTTCAGCTAACCCAAAACGTACCAAACATTTCCCCACAAGAACCTTATACATTGCAAATATAATAGCTGCCTGTATTATTTAAAGCAGACCAACAGTCAAAAACCACTTAAACCAGACCAACACAACAAACCATGCTCATATGCATCCCTACCCAGGGCAATTTAGAATGCTGAACATAAAAATGAATGTGCCTTTTTCTAATTCATGCTGTTGCAAATGTTAAAAACAAAATGGCAGCTCATGTATCTGCAGGCCGCCTGCAAACAAAGTGCTGCTGGGCTTCCTGTTACTGTGCATTGTCAGTTATGTCAGTTGAATCCAGGCAGCAGCATGGCTGAGATGCTGAAGAGGAAGCCGTAAAATGGCCACAACCTCTCTTTTCCAACTGTGCCAGGCTGTTGGTCAGGTTTTTAAGTTCTAAGTTACAGTTCGTTGTAAGTATATAATGGATTGAGAGAGATCACAGGTAAAGACACTTAGACATTATCCATTATGTAAGGGGGTCTGTCCATTGACAGCCTCACTCTGGACCCAGCCACCCAATAAACCAAAAAACTAGGGGGTGTAATCAGCATTCCTGGGTGTGTCTAATGGATCTGCATTATACTGCCTACAACCTGCCTGAGATTAGATAAATATTCTATAAAGTATGCATGCTATTATATTGCAACTAAGACATTTACTAAAGTCAAGTGGAGCTGCAGATGCTGACAAGTATCTGCACTGTACCAGGTTTCCAGGGGTGGCATATGCAGGTCCACTTAACTAACCTGCACCCTCCCACAATCAGCGAGCCCTAATTAAAAAGATGCTCACCTTACCTAACCGTGCTAAATCTGACAGGACACACATACAGAGCTCCATAATGTAAAGGTACCTCCAAAATTCAGTATTCACATGTAACAGGGAAAGGTGGGTTAAGGTTTCTGCCGACCTGGACCCTACCTGGCACACAGATTCCAAGGGGGTTTAGGTCTGATTTAATGTCCCTAATGATATTCTATGGTTTACCAATGACCCACATGTAGATGAGTATCTGTATCAGGACTTGAAAACACCACAAAGCACACACACAGGCATCCCAAGAATGCAAAACAGTTGCTCTCTGGAAAGCAGCTGGGTGCTTGAAAATATCTCCGGAATGAACTTCCAGTTCTCAAAACAAAAAAACACAAGAGCGATAAACACCGGCAACAATGGAATGTATCCCTGTCCATATACTACGCACTACCAAAAACCCCTCATGGCCACCAGAAGTCCTGGTCTGCAGAAACAACCCCCCCCCCCCCGAAGCAGCCCAGCACAACAAAGAGAATGACATTTTCCACATGCTTCTCTGTCCAACATGGGATCCAAGAATGTTTGTACTGATGACATGGTTACACCAGCACTGTCCCATGCACCGGATTGCAAGAAAGGGTTTAGGTCCACTTTTAAAAAAAACTGTCAGGGGGACTTGCATACACAACTGTTGCCGGTCCCATTCATACCCATTTCTGATATAAAGCCACATGGTGTCCAGGGATTCCTTGGAGCTCATAGACCAGCTGTACTCAACTGGCGGACCGGGGTCCGAATGCGGACCTTGGTGCCAGATTTCTGGACCCCTGCAGTTAGTTGCTTGTGTGTTGCTATGCTCAGCGCTGCCCTGTTACAGATTGGTGATGTAGTTGTTTGTCTCCCGGCCAGTGTCATTACTCCCTGGCACCTAGCATTGCAATATGAAGTACTGCACGGACGGGACATGGCATTGCAAGGTATTATCCACCCCCAACCCGCCCCCAGTGCACTGATTTCTAACTATCCACTCCCCTGACAGCGCCCCGTCCGGACCTTCGCCTCTCACCAGATGCCTGGAAATGGACCTTTACAAGAAGTGGTTGAGTACCCCTGTCATAGACCATTCAGAGACCCCTATATCTCATCACAGGGTGAGGGGAGGGTGACTTCATTTACTGCAGCAGAGCTTTCCCTGACGCATGGACCAGATCTAAACGCTCCTTTTCTGCCGGGAGCAGAAACCCTAACCCAACCCTCCAGCTGCTGCTAAGAAAAGAGATACCTCACAGGCTGGGCCAAGTGCCTCTGTAACATCCCAAGTCGAGATGCCCCACTTTGTGAGTCACTCCAGATGACCTGCAATTGCTTGCCATGAACGAGGGCCATGGTCACATCCCCAGCATCCCTGCCGCTGAGGCACACTCCCATGTCCAGCCATTAATATAGGTAGGCTCAGAAGCGCACACACTTTTAATCAAACCGGGGATGCGGATGCCCATGCTTATTATGCCGACAGGAAGGTCTAACATTCTCTGCATTAGTATCCACAGCATAAAGCGCAGTTTGGGACGAGAGGCCGCACTTACACAGTTGGAAATGCTGATAGACGAGTGGTGTGGGGCGATCTGGGGGTTTCACACAGTGGGGCATACCAAATCAGGATGCACCAGGGACAAGGACCAATTGCCAAGATAGTGAAAATCCTGGTAATTGGTCCACTTTAAGTCCTGGAGCTCCGGCCATAAGGGGGACGCTGCATGCAAATGCACCACCTGAACACACAAATCTGAAAAGCGCAGGGGCTGCAGTGTTCAGCCCTTTCCAGGGCCCCCATTGGATAGCTAAAAGTCTTAATTTTGGGGCTTACCAGATTTAAGACAGTTCCTGGCATAAGTGGATATTTAGCTTTTAGGTCTACCTAAAAAAAACAAAAAAGCACATGTGGAGGTGAGAACAACCTATTTCGGGGGGTGGAGGAGCTTACAGATCCACTTTTATATTTATTCAGCCCTTCACTAATGCAAATGCGGTCGCTGCAACGTGAAGCCTATTAGAAACCAGTGAGCAACAAAACTAGTCCAACCCTGGCAAGACGAGTATAATCCAGTCATTAGACTGCAATCTATGGAGGGAGCAGAAACAGAATGTGAGCTCCCTTTCTCCAACACAGCATTTTTTTTTAACTTCCTTAAAGTTATACTAAAGGCAGGTCTAATAGACGTCCCATGGTCTTGGGCTACACATGGTCTTGGGCTACAACTTCATTCAATACATTTTCAAAAAGAACCTGTAGCTCATAAGTTATTAGTAAAAGTATTAGAGCATTGGAGATGCAGAGAAAAAATGAGGAGAAACAGATGTGATGTAAGCACACTGTGTGCTTTACATATATCATAATAAAATAAATAAAGTGCATTGTTGTGTCTTTAATTATTACTGCCAGCACAGTGTGATCAGAAAAAGGGGGGTGAGAGATGCTGCAGGCTAAGAGCGTCTCCAGCCTGCCAGCACATAGTGTGATCAGACAGGAGGGAGGAAGGCAGGGCTTCATAGCTGCAGAGAGGCAGCAAGGCAGCGAATCAGGATATCTGGGGAGGGAGTGGGGGTGTTTCCTTTCTTGGTCCACTGTAGGTTGCTTGAAGGAACAGGTCCAGCAGGCTGGGAATTGAAAGCTGAATGAGGAAGTGATTTCCTCACTAAAAGGAGACAGACAGGAGGAATCACTGTGCTTCCAGCCACTCAATGAAAGGGAAGCTACTGATATTTTTTGACTTGCCAATCACTTTAACAGTCCAGGGAAGGACAATAAGGCAGCTACTTGCCTTAAGCCTGTCCCATGTGTCTCTCCTTAAATTCTTGTAGTGTTCTGTAGATACCTTTAGCAAGTCTCCAAAGTTTGACCCAATCTTCCTCTCTATGACGACCTCCATGGCATCCCATGAGGGACCGGCGCGGCTATTCAACCACATTTGGAGGTGGTCATGAAGGAAAGGAACAGAAACGAGGGGTAAACGTTGAAGCCCTGCTGCTACAGCATCTATCCTGGCTAGTGGCCTTCATCAGCACAAGGCTGGAAGGGATGGCTGTATAGTAGGTTAAAGTGGACCAAACCAAGTATTTTCATTATCCCATGTTTTGGTCAGTCCCCCGTGTGCATACCTCCCAAGTGTCCCTGATTTGGAGGGACTGTCCCTCTTTTGAACCCATGTCCCCCTGTCCCTTGTTTTTCTTCGCTGTCCTTCTTTGAGGTGCAACATGCAGATCTGCAGCAATAAATGATTAATTTGCCTATTCAAGGTGTGTATATTGTTGTAATTGTTACAACCCATCTCTGATGCACCCCTTAATGTGGGGGTGTGGCCTAATAAATATCCCTCTTTCCCATCCTGAAATGTTAGTAGTTATGCGTGTGTGATTGTGAAACCCATTCTCCCAGTAAACTCATCTCTCTTGGTCCAATGGCGCATGCACGGCCAATCAGCTTCTCCGGCTGCGCAGATTTGTGCCGAATGGAGTCCCAGCCAAGCGGTGCATGGCCGCACACAGCCAAAAGAAGATGCAAGTGATGTGTCGTGGATTAGTCGCAAAGTTAGGAATTGCTAGAATGGCGAGGGCTCACACAGGATTTACCCATGATTCTTGAAGCCAATCAAAACATGGCATTTTCATTCTCCCAGGTTTTGATCCTTCCCCTGGGGGGGTTCTCCAGCCACTTGTCTGTGCCTCACGTCTAGCCGCTGGCACTTGTAGTCCACACCAAATGTGTCACATGCCATTCGCAGCGCCTGATGGCGGTCTGTCGTAGTCCATTTCTGGCCAGACCAATGCCTTTGGGAGGGCGGGGGGACCATGCTGCAAGGTGGGAAGGGTTTCACACAGCCTTTTATTCAAGGCCCACAGGCATCCCAAACCGTGATGCTCCACTTTTTGAAACCCTTTTTACTCAGTAGCAATGTGAAAAAAAGCAGACTCCTTCTCTGAAAGCAGAACAAAACCCAGAGCGGCCACTGGTCTTCCCCCTGGGTATCCCAGATCAGGATGTGTAAAAATCCTTGTTACTTAGCAGCAGCTTGACAAATGGTGGACTCCCCCTTAAAGTGGAAATGAACCCAGAGCGGCCGCTGGTCTTCCACCTGGGCATCCCAGATCGGGGCTTTGTTCCGCTTTAAGGGAGGGAGTCTGCCATTTTTCATGTTGCTACTGAGTAAAAAGGCTTTCACACAGTGGGGCATCCAGATCTGGGATTTCCAGGGGGAAGACCAGTGGCCGCTCTGGGTTTTGTTCTGCTTTATGTGAGGGAATCTGCAATTTTTCACATTGCTACCGAGTAAAAAGTGTGAGCAGCGCTGTGTTACTTTAATGGGGGGGGAGGGGGGTTATTCCATCCTAACCTGATTTGGTCAGGATGTTTTAAAGCAGACCAAAACCCACGTAACCCAGCCCTTTGGAGTGTGAAGGAATCCAGGGCTGGGTTACAGCCATCATGCTTCTGGGGCATCCCAATTTGGGATGACCTGCTGTGAGACCTCACTGGACACAAAATGTGGTTTATTTAATAAATTGAATTTTTTGTAAGGCAACCTCACTTTTTCATTGTTTAACTATAACATATACTTGTACCAGCTTCTCAAAACAATGCTATTTACTGCTTTTTCTAAAGATATACAATATTATGCAGAATTTAGTTCAGCCTTTTGGCTCGGCACTCCACAATATTTTTAGGTTTCTCATGTGGCCTCATGGAAAAAATAATTACCCACCCCTGGTTTAGACACACCGCTCAACAATAGGGAGCGGCCACATCCCCAGTTTCTTTTAGACTGGGGAGCGCTCCTGCCCCCGGCCTATCCGAATGGCAGGGCAATGAGGATGCGGCTGCCAAGGCCGCTCCGCACAGGCTTTTGTTCCGCTTTAAACAGTAGTCAATTTTTATCTCTGTTGTGTTAACCAGCAATCAACCAGGTTTCCATTACACAGCTGCTGCACCCGCCAACATCCGGGTGGGCTTCCCTTAGTGACCAGCCAGATCACAATCCAGACAATCTCATCAAGCAAATGAACCACTCTCCTCGGGGGAATCGCTCCCGCTGTAACTAGGTAACCAGATTTAATCACTTTCCTCTAGAGAATGGAGGATCATTAACAGGACACAAGACCCCCCCACCTTGCTTTTAATTCATGTCAATGAATAGGGGTGTAAGGGGGAGGGGGTGGGAGTTATCAGGCTAAAACATCCATTAAAGGTGGATCCATATGTGTGCAAACATTTCTCTCTAAACAGCTGTGGGGAGACATTTTACTGCAACCAGAAGGGAAAAGCTGTCTATTCACTACCCACGGTCAGCAAAACTAAAAAAGGCAATATTCATTCATAATTCAATCAAATTATTTATATTCAAAGGTTCTGATGCTTTAAAAACGTTTATTTCCAATAGAGGCATAACAGATGGCGCTGCACGGGAACCCATAGCGCCACAATCATCTCAAGCCAATTGCTACTGATGATCACACATCAATCACAATAATGTTGCTCATGCCAGTATGGGGCTTGCAGCTTGGTATGTACATGAGTGATTTGGGATGCCCCTATACACACTTGGTGAAACCGCTGACAGTCAGACTGTTGGTGTTCATTTATTGGACCTAAAATATTATTTGAATTCAGGGTCATTGTATATTTGTTTCTGGTGTGCAGAATAACTATGTATTCTCTTCAGAGAGAACTGGAAACCAGAGCACCTTCTTTTGGAGTGTAGCCAGCTGCTGCTGTCCACTCCAGCCTACCCTAATGGCAGGGGGTGGGGGCATGCCACAACCCCGAGATGCGGCCACCAATTTTTAAATTGGCAAGGTATCTAGAAAGAAGGTGAGTTATGAGGGCAACCCCTGAGGTTTCACACAGGTGTTTGCCAGCGGCTGTCCCTGTTGGGTTTTGTTCCAGTTTAAAGGAGGTGAGCTGGGGGGGAAGCCTGCAGTATGAGCATGTTTTAAAGGAAAAGCATTCTCTGGACAGGTTCCAGAAGATTTGGATGCAGAAATATAAAATTATATATATATATATACACACAATCTTGCAGCACACCCTTCAATCTCTGTTAACAGGTAGGGTCCACCCTTTGCCATGGAAGTTTGCCTGGTCAAAATGCCACTTTAATTTTAAGTTTTGGCGCATACCATTTAAAAAGGGAGAACTGCTTGCCTCTAACTGCTCGTCTTCTTACAGCCTGTGGGGAGCAGCAGCATTAATCACTTCAGCATTGTAGGTTGGGTAAAATCATCTCTAAACATCAGAAGAATTACACTAGCAATAAACTTGGCGGCAAGGCCATTAGAATTAAGCAGGATGGTACGTTCAGAACCGCTCATTGATTCTTTTGCCTTCCAGTAAAAGGAAACAAGCCTGGTGGATTTTTGTTGATGCAGAGCGTACAAGTCACTCCTGGTATATCTATTTTTTATGCTAGTGCTCCTTTATGGACACCGTTAAGCACAGATAACCAAGAGTTAAGGGGCGCCGTCAGAAAACTGCTTGTTTTTTCGCTACAATAGGGGTCCTATTCCGCATAAACGCAACTGCTCTATGCAGGGGATGCAGCGCATTTCCTAGAAGTGCCTGTTCAGAATGACATCAGCGTAGTTTCTAGCAAGATCCTTACGCCTGACTACAAACTGTATCCTAGAGACCATCTCCCACCCCCCACCACATGCTGGAAGAGCTGGGTGGGGGGTTCTCACAGACGCCCGTCTTCTTCATATCCACCGGCACACGTCACAAGCAAGGACAGACTGGGAATGCTGCATTATAATGCTTCTAAGGAAATGTAAAAAAAAAAAAAAAAATAGTGCCTCCCTTTTCAACAAAGCTTTCATTTGAAGTACTACCCCAAAGAAAGAACTTTCCATTACACCCTCTGTCAGTCTAGGGTTGAACATTTCTGCAGGTGAAGTGGGTCTACTCTCCCTGGTTAGCAGATGGCATTGCATTTGCACATCCTCAGTTGAGCAACTTCCTTAGTACTTATCCACACTGGGCTTTTCTGAATGGCTAGCGCGAAAATGAGTTTTTCGGGTGATCATAGGGGTTTCATAGAAACATAGAAGGTTGACGGCAGAAGGAGACCATACGGTCCATCTAGTCTGCCCTTATGTGTATACTGTATGTTCTCTTTATCTTAGGATAGATGTGTGCTTATCCCAGGCATGTTTACATTCAGTGACTGTTGATGTTTCACATCGGGGAATCCCAGATCAATATGCCCCCACCAAATAGGAAGAACGCTGACCCTATAGTCTTATAGACTCTAGGCCGGTGGTTTCTTTGCTTTAAAAAGGAGGGCGCCAAGTCATTATAGTGATCCTATACCTGGAAAGGAAGTTTATGTCACCACCTGCTATGCCAAGCACCCCAAAGCAGCCTGTGTTTTTTTTTTTTTTAACTAAAGCCTTTGCTCAATATTTAATTAGCTGAATGCTAATTAATTTTGTTACAATTGTCATATAATCGCAGTTAGGTTCAAGTGCTTCCCAAATGCTGAGCTGTGTGTAATAGAAAATACATAGATACTGCAGCCAGGTGTACAGGGCATGGGGAGTAAAAATCCTGCCAGATTTGCAGGCCTTTTCAGGGTTTTATAGTGGACCAAGACGCAGGATTTTGACTATCCTGGGTTCTGGTCCTTACCCCTCTGTGCAAAATCCCCCCACCCCACTACTTACCTTTCCCCAATCCTCCAGCACAGGCGTGGCCTTTGGATTAATTGGTGCGCTCGAAAGATGAGATTGTGAGCAGGCCTGTTTGAAGGCAATATGTTGCTCTGGGCAAAATTTCAAGGTAGGGCTCATAGTTTGGAAATATTGCATGAACACAGTCCTATGCATTCCGATTGGTAACCAATTATCCCCATCAACTGCTAACCAGCATCCGAATATAGACCCCAAAGCAGGAGCATTGGCGCTCAACTGACACTATGGATGTGCACAAGGCTGATATAACATTCTGCCCTGCTCCCCCTCCCCACAGAGTGCAGCACAGGTGACCTTCTCTACATTAGTAGCAGTTGTGATTGGATCTCCAGGGCTTGTCTAAAGGGCCAAATGAGGAAATTGCCTAGGGCCTTCATCCACAAACTTCAGTCCATATTGTGAGGGATTGAAACTTGACATCGAAAGGGGGTGGCAGTTTTCTCTCCCCTGTAAAAGGCTCTGAATCGACCCCTACATTTTAGACATTTACAAAGAAAAAAGTCCAGCCCGACAACCAAACCCAGTCTATCTGCAGCTTACCAGCAGCTACCTCTGCAGCCACTGTGGCCTATTTACCCAATTCATGGGTCAATGTGACCGTCAATGGCTAGAACAGGCCACATGACCAAAAAGTAGAACTTACCATGGATAAGCAGAAAATATAACCAAAATGTTTGCTTTAAAAGTGGACCAAAACCCAGGATATTGACTATCCTGGGTTATGGTCCTTGCCCTGTGTGAAACCCTCCAGGTCACCGTAATCAACTCTCCTCTTCCCAGTCCTAAGCCGCTCGTCCAATTAGCACAATCGGAGCCGCTGACGTCACGTCGTCTAAGCTCCCTCTAACAGGGAGCGTGCCAACTCACAAATGGCTAGAGGGATAGCGGGGTATGTGGCTGTGGTTTGCGCATGTGCCGTTGGACCGGGAAGAGACCCCGCAGTAGGTTTTCATCACCAAAACCTGAACTATGGAAAGCTTATTTGTGCCATCACAAGTGCACAGACACAGTGTGACAATGTTTTTGTGCATGGGCTTTAAATATAGGTCAATGATGAACTCGGACTGGCCCACAGTTACCAGGAAATCCCCCAGTGGGGTCCTAGACTTTGAGGCCCCACAAAAACCTAAGTGCACACAGACAATACAGCTTGGCATGTTTCTGTGCATGGTACCTGAATATAGGCCGGTAATACCTGCATACATGTGTGAGGCAAGTCCCCAGAGTCAGTTATAATGGTGGGGACAGGCATCCCAGTCCAACACTGTAAGCAAGTACCTAATACAGGGGCCCACTATTGGCAGGAGGGGTAGATTTTGCGGGTCCCTTTGAGCCAGGTTCTAGTCATGTGGGATGTTCAATTGCTGCAGGAGCAAGTAGGGGGGGGGGGGGGGGGGGAGATGAGCAGCTCCGCCATGGCAGGGAAAGGGAATAAGGCGATAATGACATACAAGTAGCGTTTTTTGTCTCTTCATGGTAAAGCTCAGTTTTTAAATTAGTGGAGGCCTCAAGTTGTTGGCATGTTCTGGCGTCACAATCACAACAACCGGCTACACAGAAAATAATGTGCATAGGGAGGATTATGCGGCGAAGCTAAGCAACTCGCCACAGCAAGTCACAGCATCATGAGAGCTCCCAACCCTTACATCTCTCACACACACTGTGACTGGGATAATGGGAGTAAGATTTATAGGGTCATCACACCCAAACAGATCAGAAAAAGATTTAGTATTTCACTATGTATATACATTACATGTTGTGCAGGGAGGCTCAGTACAACAGGTAGGCAACTAGAAATTCATATATACACCAAACTAAAAGAAGCATTGTCCCACTTTTCAGGTAATCCGATTGCTGGATGGCCCAAACCGCAGACCGATTGTATTCCTCAATCATGTCCACACAGCACAGTATGCTCACCTACCAAGCAATACCTATTTCTCACATAGGGACTTTATGTGGCGGCCAGCAGAAGTGATGGTGGGATAAAGAATCAGACCCTCGGGTCTGTGTCCAGCAAATAAGAAACAGCTATGAGAGAGGTGCAACTGTTTTGGGAGAATTCACAGTTATCCAAAACAAAATAAGAGGAAAGAAGAAACAGCGCTGATGATCAGAGGGAGGAGGCAGCCATATGTATAGGGTCTCAGTACTAGAAATTGAAGAGCTACTGATAAAGTTCACAGCTGGAAGCCTCCTACCCAGACATTCCGTGTTGCCCAACAGTGTGGGTGCTAGTGGATAGGTACCACAAACAAATCAGTCCTAGTCTGGGGATCAGCAGTTCCCTGGGCCCGAACAGGGATCGGAATCGATGGCATGCCTTGCTCACTCTCATTGGTCACAGGTGCACTGGCCTCTCCATTTATTGCTGTGAAGGGGGGTGTGCCTTACATGTAACCTCCATTGTATTGAATGGAGAGGGCATCACTGCGCCCCTGTGACCGATAGCTTGGGCAATGAGCTGAACACAGTTTGGGTACAGGGTGGCACGGACTGGGATCCAGCGATCAGGAGAGTTGCTTATCAACAGAATAGGAACCATCGGCTATTAAAGTGGACCAACACCCAGGATTTTGACTATCCTGGGTTTTGGTCCACTTCGGTGGGGCACCTTGATCGGGGGTGCCCCGCTGTGTGAAACCCCCCAGAAACCCCAAAAAACTCACCTCTCCCCGCTCCCACGTGAACGCCGCAGCCAATCCCCGCCAACGTCTAGGCGGGGGACAGGAACGTACAAGCCTCTTCCGCCGCCACCTCCCGCGCGTCACTCTCGGCGCGCGCGCGCCCCCGCCGGCCATTCACAGAGGGCCGGCGCGGCCGCGCGCACGTCTGGAGAGGCGCGCGGGAGGCGGCGGCGGCGGATCAGGTAAGATCTTTTTGGGGTTTCTGGGGGGTTTCACCCCGCGGGACATCCGAGATCGGGATGGGAAGGTGGGAGGTGATCGGCCCGGGAATCTTATAGATTTCCGGGCCGATCACCCCTGGGTGTTGGTCCACTTTAAAACAAGACAAGTACCCTTTTGTTTTTGTTACTGGGTGGCCATTCATTTAAAAAAGGGAACAAGGATACAAAAGACTAACTCACTAATGTAACAGGCTTTTATTTAATTACACAAGTACCAAGACCAATTACAATATCAATAAAAGCAAAGAAATACAGTTGACCAAAACATCCAGGGTTTTTGGTTCTCGTCTTAAAAAAAAATAAATAAATAAATAAAATATATATATATATATATATATATATATATATATATATATATATATCCCCTTCCCAGACACCGGCATAGAGAAAAGGGAAAGGCTGTATCCCCATGCTACCTGTGGCACGCTCCCACCTCCAACGTGTCTGAATGGCAAGGGAGTGAGCCCCAGCTGCAGGAAAGGCTCGAGATGCAGCATGGGATCAACAGGGGGGCTTGAACTGGGGATATCTACATTGTACATATATACAATAAGAAAGTTAACTAATAAACAATGAAGCAGTCTATCTATATTTTTTTCCCTCCATTAATTACATAGTGTGCTTTATCACTCGAGTTCTGACATGCTGTAGCTGTTAAAGTGGTCCAAAACCCAGGACTATCCTGAGTTTTGGTCTTCGCCACCTGGGCACCCCGAACGATCTCACTCACCCTCCCCTGGTCCTACGGCACATGTGCAGCCTCTCATCCAGTCAAGCTCTTGGTGGAAGGGGCGGGAGTGGATCCAAGCGCCCTTTAACAGGGAGCGCGTCCATGCCCTGCTAAAGACACGTGCCCTGCTAAAGGGATAGCGGGGATGCGTCAGCTGTTCCTCCATGTGCCATTGGACCGTGAAAGGTGGCGAGTTTCCGGGTGACCTCGTGGGTTTTACACAGCGGGGCATCCCGGGGGGCGGCGGTGGGCGCTCTCACCTTGTCCGTCGACGGACCTTGCTTGCTCGTCGGTGGTGATTGGTGGAGCGAGTCACTTGGGAGCGGGGTCAGGTGAGTTTTTGGGGCTTTCTGGGGGGTTTCACACAGCGGTGCACCCCCCATCAGGGTGCCCCGCGGAAGTGGACCAACACCCAGGATAGTGAAAATCCTGGGTGTTGGTCCACTTTAATTACCATACCTAGACCCAGATATACTAGACATTTCATTTAAAACTATTTACACCTGATCAAAACCCAATCAAAATCTATATAAACAATACATACAATTTGAGAAATTTCCCTGCTAGAAATTCATCAGGGTAAAAAGTGGATCTAAATACATAGAAATATGAACACAGAATACATAGTGCTAATGCTTCAATTCGTCTAGGTGATATAAAAACATTAAGAAACACATTTATACCTTATTTTCAAGCGGACCCAAACCCAGGAACAGGTATAACGAGATGTACCAAGCCCCATCTATGCCACAGACCCAGGAACAGGTATAACGAGATGTACCAAGCCCCATCTAAGCCACAGACCCAGGGACATACACCACCACGTTCCACAGTCTCACAGATTCATCAGACGCTCTCACCTGCAAAACAGACTAGCAACCCCTCCAACTGATTCCAACTGCCTCATCCACTTCTTCTCCAGCTTATTCAGTGCTGCTCCTCTTTGTAGGTCCCTCTACTGGCTGCCAATATCGAAAAGAGTTTAACCTTAACCTACTCTCTCTAGCAAAGCCCCTCCCAACATTTCATCATTTGCACAAAAATCCTAACTTAACCCCAGCTCCACTCTACCCAGGATCTGCTCAAAGTGCTACTGCAGGCAAAGGTAATTGTTACACCATTGTGTCGGGCTACAGTTGGACACTGTCCTTAACGGTTTTCTATTTTAAATTGAGGAAATTGCTGGGATATTAGGTTTTACAGTTTCACCCCATGATTTCTCTTCTGAAAAAAGGGGGCGTGACCCTTGGATGTGTGATGCTGCATAATAATCTGCATAATGAGCGGGGTCTGCGAGATTCCCAGAACTTGCATAAGACACTCTGGCTGTGCAATGTGAATCTGGAGGGAGGGACCAGCAATTCTGTCCCGCTCTGCTGAGCCAATTGGGGGGGATAAAAAAAAAAAAAAAAAAAGAAAAAAGGAATGTCATTGGCTGAACCTGTAAATCCTTGTGCCATGGGCTCATCGGACAGGTAAGGATATTAGATGACTTTGTGAGGGGGGGGGGGGGGCTCACAGAGTGGGGCATTCCAGTTCAGGATGCCCCAGGGAGAGGGAATCAGCCAGTGCTGGGGTCTCAGAATCCAGGGTTGGTTTTGGTCCACTTTAAAGAGGAACATCAGACCAAAAATCAAAAAGGGGTCAATTTCCTTCCCCACCCTCCACATATAGGCCCCTACTTACTTTTTGGATGCTGCCGCAGCCACGTCCGGCTGCTTCAGGGCCCAAACGCTGCCACGCGTGCTGGCTTTTGTTAGTGACAGCACAGCTTTAGCTCGCGGGATTTCGGTGGCCCTATTGCACCCCAGACGCAAGATCGGGGGCAGCGAGCAGTGCTTTATAGGATGCAAGATAGAGCTGCCTGTTAGAAGGTCGCTCGGAAAACTATGGATCCCTTGGCGAG
Organism: Gastrophryne carolinensis; assembly: GCA_027917425.1. Classification (NCBI taxonomy): domain Eukaryota; kingdom Metazoa; phylum Chordata; class Amphibia; order Anura; family Microhylidae; genus Gastrophryne; species Gastrophryne carolinensis. The sequence continues at coordinate 199,514,606 of CM051235.1, forward strand.
GCGAGTAAAGGATGCCCTAAGGTAAGATCGGGGGGGGGGGGGGGCAGATCGGTAACGCTTGGGGGAGGTTATAACCGATGGTTCTTTTTAACCACATGAATGGTGCAAGACTCTGTGTACACCTGCAGCTTTATTGTGTTATACTTCCTCCAAGTGTTCTGGCCTCACAACTGGTTGGGGACCCCTGCTCTAGATAAACCTTTCAAAAAGAGGATTAATCCTTTAAAGTGGACCAATCACTCCCCCCCCCCCCCCCCCCGGGATCCCCCGCTGTGCGAAATCCCCAGGGTCTCCAGTAATCAACTTTTTCTAGCATCCCTGCTCTGTGCACACACTTCACAGGGGGAGCCGAAGATGCGTCCGCCAGTGTTCCCTATGACAAAGCGCAGTCCAAAATAAAGGATATGCCGAGCATTAGTATGCGTGGATTGGACAAGCTCCCACACCATAGGAACAATGGAAAGGTGAGTTGAGTGGGCAATCTGGGAGGATTTACACAGCTGGGCACCCTACATAGGTATGCCCCCGGGGAAGGGACCAATAACTGAGACCAATAATAAAATCCTGCGATTGGTCCATTTGACAGTCCAGGCAACAGCAAAAATAAGGCAGCAAGCAGCTTACCTGATGCCTGGCATATACGTCGCCTCCATTTCCTGCAGTGCTGGGTAGAAACCATTGCAGGACACCAAAGTTTTCCCCTCTTTTCAATTCTATTCCTCCACGACCATGTGAAAAAATGCCCCACACAGAACAAGGAGTCCCAAACTCCCCAATCCACTCCCTATAGTGAATGGCACCACTCTAAATAATTAATCAATATCTGTTACTTTATTTGAATAAGTACACTATGTACATACATATATGTTAAAACACATTGGTTAAAATACATATATCTACACACAATTTACACACAATCCCCTACACATAAGGGGACAAAAACAATCAAGGAGAACCAAAATGCATGGGGGGGGGGGGGGGGGGAAGAGGGAAACAGGCACTCTGCACAGAGTATCCTGATAACCCCACCCCTATGGCTAAATGATTTAAGGATCCTATAATATAAATGCTGCTCTGTGCTTCAACAGCTGTTTATGCATAAGTGTCCAATATACAATAAATTATATTCATATACAAAAATTTGTGCAAAACCATTAATATATCTACTCCTATAAAGTGCCAAGTGCTATTAGTTCAAAACCTAACTATTCACAAACAAATTCAAGGACAGCCGTAGGGAGGAACAGGCAAACATGGATGTAACATGACACAGTAACTTACATGACCGGCCAAAAACCACCTCCGCCTAACCCGGGACCGACGCGTTGCGTGACTCTTCGCGTCACTTCTCCAGGGTCAGTAGAGACATTGGCAAGGTAAGCTATTTACATGTAATTGAATATTTTGAGATGATTTGAAGGGGTTCATTTTGCAATGTTCCTATAGGGCATAAGGGAGGAAGGAAGCTAGCATGTGATAAAGTCTACGTCCAGGCACATACTAACTTCTACCCTTTTCCCCCCTTGGGACTGGTTTTGAACAAAAAGGTAAGTACCCCCTAGCGACAAGAAGCTCCAAACAAGAGGGTGAATAATTATAAAATAGTACCTAAATAGGTCTTGTGGCACTTTTGAAGCAAGAAAGGATTAGGTTTCACTTGTAAAATAATATAACAGACCAGTGAGACACCCCCTGAAGGTTTGCCCCGGAACACTGCCACGTACCCCCTGAAGTATGTTTACCGCAGGTTGATAAACAGTGATTTAAAGCATCTCAAAATTGCAGATTATATGCAAATACCTTCATTATTCTAAGCAAAGCAACTTTCTTATAATCGGACATTTATTGAAAATTTGTAACAATACAACCAGCACCATCTCATTCTTTTCCACTCATGTATCACAATAGAATCACATAAGCAGGTGTAAATGGTACGGCTTTGTCTGTACAATTTCAGGCTCGTCAATCATGTGCACGTTCTGCTGTGGTAAGAAACAGCTGTGGGAGCACTGTGGTTTGCCATGGTCGCTCACGCTGTGAGGGACAGAGTAGCTGTTTGCATGGTCCTGTAGTAATGGAACTGAAACCGGACCTGAATAAGAGCCTATGTTATGTTTCCCCCATCCTGTACATACAGATTGCCCACATTATCATCCTACCTGCATCTACAGCATTTTATGAGCCTTTAAACATCCAAGATGGCGGCACATGAAGTCTCAGGCTGCCTGCAAACAGGAAGCGTCTTCTAAATCAACCGCTTTGCATTCTGGGATTGCAGTGCAGAGAACAGCTATAACCCCGCCCCCTGTACTTTTCAATCCTCCTCCTCTCCTCAGTATGTGATGCTTCTGAGACAAGATGGCAGTGCCCGTACCCTAGAGTCCTTGAACAGAGTTGCAGCCAAGTGGGAGAAAGAATAAAAAGTGACTAAAAACATAAAATATATTAATTTTAGATGATGGGGAACAGTTTAAGGGTTTGAGCTTTTCATTAAATTATACTGAAGGTCCGCCTTGAAAGGAGTAGCAAACATTTGGTCACTGCTACAGCTTCTACCCTGCACTGCAGGAAATGGAGGAGAGGCACATGGGACAGGCATCAGGTAAGCTGCTTGTCATCTTATTATGGTCTTTGCCTGGACAGTCCCTTTGAGTCATTCTATAACTTGACATCCTCGGTAGCATGGCATTAGCTCTTCAGGTTCTGTAAGGTCAGAGCAGGCATCTTGTTTTTTCTTCCATCTTTTGATTAGCAGCATCCCGGTATCACTCCAGGGTGTACATAAGCCATGCCATAAAAACAGCCACAATGCATTGAAAACAAGAGCACAAACAAGTGGCCGCATGCTGCTTCCATTGCCAGGTGTGAAGAGCATGAATAGATCCAACCCTCCAAGGTCACCAAGTATGAGATGGAGGGGTAAGGAAGAGGACCTAAAATCACCGCCAGCCAGCACCCCCCCCCCCCCCCCCCACACACACACACACTACAGCCAGGAAGGTTAAATACCTTCAATAAGAAGGGAGAAAATCTGCATGATGGCATCTGAACAGCAGGCAGTGAGCGGGTGCAGGAGATTGATCAAGACCGCATCACATTTCAGCAAGTGAAAACAGGCCGGCAGAAAGAAATCCAATTAGAAAAGGGAAGCAGCAGCCGGCTGCTTCTCTCCAGGGAGCTGCCATTATCTATGGAAGGGGGAAGATTTGGGGGAGGGGGGTTGTATACTGTATAGACCGAAAAAAAAGGCTACTGAATGGCTGACCAGTCTTGACTGCTGATGGGCAGGGCCCTTATTTCATTAGCTAAGACTTCAGCTGTTTTCCCATAAGGCTGCACTGACCTTAGGCAAGACAGCCTCAGGGAAAAGGTTCTGAAGCTGAGCCCTTAAAGTTGACAAAAAAAAAAACATTACATCTGGCACTAGGTTTGGGTCCTCTTGACACCCACCCACCTACACCACCTGGGCTTCCTGAACTTACTCCTGCATCAATCATGTGACCACCAAAGGCATATGGCGTTCACCAGCCAGGTGCATGCACGCAACCTCATATCAGAAACTGAACTATTGGTTGCCAGACTGGACTTCCACTTTAAAGCAGACTAAACCCCATGCCACCCTGCCCCAGGCTCATGCACAGGCATAAACCGTGGAGCATTAACACTGAACATAACTTAGCATTTTCGTTGGGCCACAGTGGGTTTAAATTGGACAAATGCTGCTTACCCCCAATTTGGGATTACCCCAAAAAAAAACCTACCTTTCCTGGGACTCCCAATCACCTTACAGCCACATCCCTGGCTTCCTTTTAGATGGCTCAGACTAGAAGGAGCCTGGGGAAGTGGGAAGCTTGGCATGTCACCCAGTAAATCTGAGGTCAGCCAACCAGGTGGGCGTGGCTATGGAAGCAAATAAAGGCAGGTGTTGGGAAATGTAGCCTAGGGCTGGCTTTGGTTCGCTTTAAAGTGGACCAACACCCAGGATTTTGACTATCCTGGGTCTTGGTCCACTTCGGTGGGGCACCCCCGATCGGGGTGCCCCGCTGTGTGAAACCCCCCCAATCACCCCAAAAACTCACCTCTCCCCGCGCCGACGGACAAGCGGTTTGACAGCCGCGGACAAGCGGTTTGACAGCCGCGGACAAGCGGTTTGACAGCCGCGGACAAGCGGTTTGACAGCCGCGGACAAGCGGTTTGACAGCCGCGGACAAGCGGTTTGACAGCCGCGGACAAGCGGTTTGACAGCCGCGGACAAGCGGTTTGACAGCCGCGGACAAGCGGTTTGACAGCCGCGGACAAGCGGTTTGACAGCCGCGGACAAGCGGTTTGACAGCCGCGGACAAGCGGTTTGACAGCCGCCGCTGCCTCCCGCGCGTCACTCTTGATGCGCGCGCGCCCGTGCCGGCCATTCACAGACGGCCGGCGCGGGCACGTCTAGAGGGGCGCGAGGGAGGCGACAAGGTAAGTGGATTTGGGGTGTTTGGGGGGGTTTCACCCCGCGGGACATCCCGATCTCGGATGTCCCGCGGGGAGGGAGGTGATCGGCCCAGGAATCGTATAGATTTCCGGGCCGATCACCCCTGGGTGTTGGTCCTCTTTAAGGCTGGCTAGCAGGCTTCTTTGGCCCCCTATTTTAAGTGACCATGGTTCTCTCCCAAACATGGTCGCGCCCAAGCATTATCCCTCATACAGCCATTACTTCCAAGCAAGCTCTTTCTGGGAGCATGAAATATCAAAGATGAAGAGATTTGCATGGCTCCACCTACGGCTATGAATCATGGGTCAATTCTGTTCCTCTTGGTCTGTTTAGGTCATTTACGTTCCATTTTCAGAAAGAACACTTTACCTTGTGATCGCATATAAGATTGACATCCCCGCCAGTCACAAAACCCCCAGACTTCATGGGACTAGCAAGAATTGTCTCTGCGCCATTAATTATATAATTGCCTGTAAACCAACTAGACAAAGAGCATCAGGAACGTTCTGGGAAAATTAAAGTGCTACTGCAGGTAATAGCGTTGGGCTACAATTGGCACTGTTTCAAACCATTTTGGAAGCAGAAGTGGCCGAGATACCGAGGTTTACAGGTTCAGCGAATGACCTCTTTTTCATCCCGTCCCCCAATCAGCTCAGCAGAGCGGGACAGGATTGCTGGCCCCTCCCTACACATTGCTGTCAGCACAGAGAGTTGATTATTATGCAGCATCACAGGGTCACGGCCACTTTTTTCAGAAGAGAAATCGTGAGGTGAAAATGTAAACCTTGATCTCTCTTCAATTTCTACTTCAATTTAAAAATGGAAAAAAATTTAGGACAGTTCCAAATGTAGCCCAACACAATGGCGTAACAATTACCTTGCCTGCTGTAGCACTTTTATCAGGCGCCACTTCTTTGGAACCGTTTGCTCAAACGTTAAAGTCAGATTTTTCCAATTCAGGAAAGGAAAGGGTTAAAAGCAGAAAAAAGGTTTAGCTTCTGTAATTCCACTTTAATTCTAACCCCAAGATTCTCACTACTGGGATCCAGTTTCTCAGCCGTAATCTGCAGATAACATCTTCTTCGTCTAGAGACGCCAAACTGCGCTGAAATTCTCGAAGGAATGTTGTTTATTTGTACAAAAATTACCGTCTAATCACTTAGGGGGCAATTAAAGACTTAATATTAGAAGTGAGCCTCTTGCCTCGTGAAAACTGGTCTCCGTTGTCTCTCTATCAAACCGCAGAGAAATCAACTAAAATAAAACGAATAGGCAACAAAAAACATTTTGTATGAACTGACCGTTTATGGTAGATAAGTGAGTAGCCCTATTACTTTGCAGCACAAGCATCCCGAAATTCCTATTAGCACAATTTGCACCAACGTCACCAATGGCTCCCTTCTTGTATGGCTGCTATCAGAAAGTCTTGGGCTCCATACCCCCCCTCCCCACCCCTCAATGGTCAGGGCCCTATGAGCAGCACTTCATTTTAGAAGAGACAATGGCGTTATGTATTGCAAGGAGCATATGCATAACACACAGGGTATTATGGGTCAGATGTAAAAGGAATGTGACAGTATTATAGTTATTATACACAGGATATTATGGGTCAGATGTTGTAATGTGTATTTTCTGCATTTGTTACATCGGGGGGAGGTTAAAACTTTCCCCAAACCTCACTGATCTGCAGCCCCCCCCCCCCCCCCCTCCCGGGTTTACCTTGCTGTGTTTACTCACCTCGCCGGAGGATCCATTTTCTGGGTCCCTCGGATTGATGGATTCCAGGCGACCTTCCAACGGGCGGCACCATCTTGCATCCCACCAGGCACCGCGCGCTGTCCAGATCTCACGCCCGCGCAGTGCCCATGAATGGGATGCAATTGAGCCACACAATATCACGCAAGGCTTAGCTGAGCGTTGCAAGAGGATAAGGCCCTGAAACGGCGTCTCACTGGATTTCGGGCAGCTCCATTGCATCCGATTCATGGGCACTGCTCATGCGCGACAGCGACATCCAAAAGGCAAGTAGAGGGCAGATGGTGGGGGGTGGAATCGGCCCCTTATTATTTTAGGTCCAATGTTCCTCTTTAATACAGGAGTACATTAGGCGTGCGGACTGTGCCCTTGCAAGGTTACAATCTAGAGAGTAAGGGTTGCATGTACTAAGCATGGTGCCAAGTGATCCAAAGGGTGACAAGACTTTGGAGTGGACTGGTTAAGCTAGAGTAAGTTAAAGCGGACCAACAGTCAGAAATGACTTTTTTTGAATGTTGGTCTGCTTTAAAGACTTAAACCAGATCAACACAACAAACAGTGCATCCCTCCCCGGTGCAATATAGATTGTGGCACATAAAAATTAATTTGCCTTTTTATAAATCCTGCCGTAGTAAATTTTAGAAACAAAATGGAACCTCATGCATTTGCAGGCCACTTGCAATCAGGAAATGCTGCTGGACTTCCTGTTACTGTCAGTTATATCCAGGCAGCAGCATGATTGAGATGCTGCAGAGGAAGCTCCAAAATGGCCACTACCTTTCTTTTCAGCCGGCAGCGCACTCGAGCATGCCGATTGGCCGAGCGGGCTCCTGTGCATTCGGTACGCCAGGAAGGCGAGTTTTTATAGGGAACCGGGGGGATACACACAGCAGTGCATCCCAAATCCGGATGTCCCATCTGAGAGGAACAATACCAGGGAGAATGAAATTCCTCTTTAACCTTCTCTCCTGGTGCATCCCAAACTTCAGCTTAAAGTAGACCAATCACCAGGATTTTTAACTATCCTGGTGGTTGGTTCTAGCAGTGAGCGACATCTTGATTTAGGGCGCCCCGCTGTGTGAAACCCCCCAAATCGCCCACTCCACTCACCCTTACGTGGCGCAATACCCTCACACAATTAGCGCTTTATGTAGTGTATACTAATGCACTGCATGAAGCCATTGTTTTGGACTGCTCATCCACATAGGGAGCAGTGGGCGGGGCACATCCCTGGTTACTATGTGGAGTACGCACCCTTGGCCTATCTGAATGGCTGTGTGTGGGAGTACACACAGCTGCAGGGATGCGACCCCTTAATCGCTGCAAGGGACCAGCGGAATGGTAAGGTGTTTTCGGGTGATTTGGAGGGGGAAGTTTCACACTGATCATTCTGAAACGGGATGCACCAGGGGCACCCTGCAGGGCTGACTGCAGTGTTGAATGGTTCACTTTAAAGTGGACCAACACCCAGGATTTTGACTATCTTGGGTATTGGTCCACTTCCTTGGGGCACCCCGATCGGGGGTGCCCCGCTGCCCAAAACCCCGAAAACTCACCTCTCCACGATCCCACGTGACTGCGCTGTCCAATGCCCGCCGACGGACAAGTGACGTCCGTCAGCGGACAAGGGATCGCGCCCGCCGCCTCCCGCGCGTCACTCTTGACGTGTGCGTGCCCGCGCCGGCCATTCAGAGACGGCCGGCGCGGGCGCGCACACGTCTGGAGGAGCGCGAGGGAGGCGGCGGCGGAAGCAGCGTCTGGAGAGGTAAGGTTTTTCGGGGTGTTTGGGGGGGTTACACCCCGCGGGACATCCCGATCTCGGATGTCCCGCGGTGTGTGAGGTGATCGGCCCGGGAATCTTATAGATTCCCGGGTCGATCGCCCCTGGGTGTTGGCCCACTTTAAGACCCCTAGGATCACTGAAATAGGACAAGATAACTCACATGGCCCACATTCCCGTGCTCTACTAAATGTTGACAGCAGTGGGATACACTGAACAAGAGGTGTAGTACTAGAGGGCATGCAACTGCTGAATCTCTATGAAAGTAGATAAGTATTATTGCCTAATTTAAGGCTTCCAAGGCATCTTTAGAAAAGGGGTCCATGAGGATGAGGGTAAAAAAAGTAAACTCACCCAAGAAAAAAAAAAAAAAAAAAAAAGAAGAAGAAGGAGGAGAGAACCTCTTATCTTGTTTCCCAAATCACCATAACAGCAGCTGCTAAATAGAAAACAAGCAGCACCCAGCTAAGGGATCAGATCCCTACAGCATACAGTGCACCTCTCCTGACTCCCACTGGCCAGACACCAATTATCAGGTACAGCATGTGATGATCTGCTGGAGGAGACAGCAGCTCAGCCGCGTTTGACCAACACAGGATGCCCGAAACTAGGACAGCATATGCAGCCAATCGCAGGACTCGCAGACACCCTGCGGAATGCCCCTAAAGAACATGTGGGCCAAAAGCCTTTTTAGACATTTGGTCAAATTAAGTACACAAGTAAACAAGTACACCAACTACCCCCCCCCCCAAAAAAAAAATAATCTATGTTGCTCCCCCACCCCAGGTAAATTACCTTTTGGATGTTTTCTGCCCCAAAGTTGCTGGGCTAAGACTCTGTTAAGAAATTTAGCTCAAAAGGAGCAGAGCATGCCCTTCTGCCCTCTACTAGGGTGCATGCCAGCACCTGCCATTCACAAATGCCTGGTTCAGGCCCTGCTAAAGGTAAAGCAGTTGCGGGTCACGCATTTACTGTTGGTTTGGGAAGAAGGTAGTTTTTGTTTTTTGGAGGACTCAGTGGGTGGGCTGCTTTCCTTGTGCTGGCTGTCAGGAGCTGCATCTTTCAGCCAGTCTGCCTTATATCACTCATAACTTCCGGTGAACTCTGGTTCCCTCTGCATGGCCTCCTCAGCAGCAGATGATGATACATACTCGCATGTTTCTATGTGAGGGTACCTTCAGGATCCAATTCTATTTGGGGACCACGATAAATGGGTCAGCAGAAGGAAGCATAACCCTTTGTCTTAAATGTCCATTTAATAGAAATATAGAAGGTTGACGGCAGAAGGAGACCATACGGTCCATCTAGTCTGCCCTTATGTGTATACTGTATGTACTCTTTATCTTAGGCTAGATGTGTGCTTATCCCAGGCATGTTTAAATTCACTGACTGTTGATTTTTCAACTACCTCTGCTGGAAGTTTGTTCCAAGTATCTACTACTCTTTCTGTAAAATAATATTTTCTAACATTGCTCCTGATCTTCAGGTTGTGCCCCCTTGTTCTATCATTAAGCTTCTTCTTAAAAACACTTCCCTCCTGAACCTTATTCAATCCTTTCACATACGTAAAGGTCTCAATCATGTCCCCCCTCTCCCTTCTTTCCTCCAGACTGTACAAATTAAGTTTAAAGTGGACCATCACCCTCCCGTGATCGGCCCAGGAATCTATAAGATTCCCGGGCCGATCACCTCCCGATCTCGGATGTCCCGCGGGGTGAAACCCCCCCAAATCCCCTTACCTTGTCTTCGGCGGCCTCCCTCGCGCCCCTCCAGACGTGCGCGCGCCCGCGCCGGCCGTCTGTGAATGGCCGGCGCGGGCGACGCGCGGGAGGCGGCGGCGGAGGAGCCGCTTGTCCGTTGCTGTCAAATCGCTTGTCCGCGGCCACGTGGGAGCGGGGAGAGGTGAGTTTTCCGGGTGATCGGGGGGGTTTCACACAGCGGGGCACCCCGATCGGGAGTGCACCACCGAAGTGGGCCAAGACCCAGGATAGTCAAAATCCTGGGTGTTGGTCCACTTTAAGTCCTTCTATCATTTTTGTTGCCCACCTCATGTAACAAATTTCTCATTTACTTTGTAGAACCACATGTAACTAAACTTACCAGCCTGTCACTTTTGCTGCGGTGCATGTTACATTGTCCAGACATCTCTCAGTCTGGACAGACAAGCTCAGCTTTCTAACAGCACATACAGGTATTGATAACACCCCTTCAAAGATTAAAGCGAACCTATACCCATTTCCTACCAAATGGGTGCAGGGCTGGCCCAGGCCAAATGGGGGGGGGAATCAGGCATGAACGTAAGCATTGCGGGGGGTTGTGGGGTTCCAGCAATGTGGTTGCACCCAGGGCTGGATCCATTCCCTAGGAAATGGATGTGGATCAACTTTAATTGAAAAAAAAAAAAAATAACTCTAGGATGGCCAATTCCAAATTGGAATGTCCTGGCAGAGATCTGCATGCAGAGACCAGAAAGTGCAGCCCTCCCTTGCCATACACCATGCCAGATCCCCTGCCGAGTCTGTCCTGTGCCATGCAGACCCCCATCTGCACCATGGGATTGAAGGTGAAGCAAGAACAGGGGGATTTCATGGAGGGGAGGAGGCATCCCAAACCTGAATACCCTGTGGCTGACCAAAACCCAGAGTTCTTTGACTGCAATCGACTCTCCTGTAATTCTGTTGCATTGTTGGGGGGGGTTAAATAAAGCCTCCATTGTGCTAGTTCCTGGGCCTACTATGCTCAACATCCGAGAAGAAAAGGTTGGCTAACCCCCCCATCCCAACCCGCAGTCATGGGAGGCCCAGACAGCTTTTGTTTTGCCAGCACGCCCCACCGGAAGCACAAGCGATTTGTAGATTTAAATGTCTACACATGTCGCTGTAAACACGCACATCCTTCTGCAAGCGTTTACTCTGACCACAACAGAGAAGGGGGTGTGGCCGGCGTGTAAACACTGCCTATAGAGCACAGGCGCAGGTTTCTTCTTACCATGCAAGGGGGGAGGGGGCCACCATCCATCACAAGGCAGCTGCAATATTTACAATCTGACATCTAGGGAGATCCACCAACAGGCTCTGCACACAATCAGCTCACACAGCTGAAATCCTTATACACATCACAATTATAGTATGATCATATATACCAGCAACATAAACACACATCAGAAACCCATCCCCCAAAGAGACCAACCGATCAACTGCCCCTGGCAGTTGGGTAACTGGTGACAGGTTATGAGGTAGGCAAGTGTATGGGAGTCTGGGGCAGGTTTGGGTGGTACAGCAGTATTGGGGACAGGGCATTTAATGAGGTACAGACTTCTGTTTCAATAGCTTACCCATTTTATGTAATTATTACTTTGTTTGTATATGAACACTCTGATTGTAAAGTGCTGCAGAATATGTTGGTGCTATATAAAGATTGTAATTAATAAATAAATAATTACAAAGTAGATACAGAGTAAATTAAGCTTTAAAGCGAATGTAAACCCAATTTTGGGTCCACCGCTCAGTGCCTGCCCGATTGGCCCTCTCATAATTGCCACTGTGATGAGGTGCAGCCGGCTGCCCGCACCTCTGGTACGCTGTACAGGTGCACGCCAAGATGCTGGGCAGTCTGGGAGAAAGAAAGTGGCCTCAGGGCAGACTGGAGCCAAAGGGACTATATGAAAGGAAGGGTAGGGGGCAGTTTGGCAGTGACAGTGTGTGGAACAGGCCATGACATATGGGGGGGGGGGGCAGTTTGGGAATGGGCGGGCTATGACAAGCATGACCACAGTTTGGAAGGGACAGTATGTGACACGGGGGACAGTATAGGAAATGGGGCAGCTTAGAAGGGACAGGCTATGACGCTTGGAAGGGATACTATATGGTACAGAAGCTTTATATGGGTCAAGGTATGGCACGGTAGGCAGTTTAGGGGGATGAGCTTAGACAAGGGGCAAAGAGGCAGTTTAGAAAAGCTATGACACAGGGGGCAAATGGGCAGCAGTTTAGAGGGGTCAAGCTACGAGAGCTAGAAGAGATAAAAGATTTAGAAGAGACAAGCAGTGACAGGGAAGGGGGGGATAAGGGGTCATTTATAAGAGAAACTGACGGGGGGGGGCAAGGGCTGGTTTAGAAGAGACGAGCTATGACACAGAAGGGAACGAGGCAGTTTATAAAAGACTAACCACAACACTGTGGAAAATTGCAGTTTTGACACGGGGGAGGGGGGATATAGGATGCAGTAGTCCAATAAGGGGATAAGTGGTGCATAAGGGGCAGATCTGGGGGTGCAGAGGGACAGTTTGTGAGGTACAGTCTGGGATGCAGCAGCAAGGGGGGCGCGCAAAGGGGCAGTACAGCTGCTATGCAGTGTGGATGGAGCAGGGTAGACAGAGGGGCAGTTTGGGAGGTATTAGCTAAGAATGGGGCAGGTAAGGCAGAGGAGCAGATTGGCAGATACTAGTCAGGGATGGGGAAGGTAAGACAGATTTGTTGTGGGGCAGTTGGGGGAGGTACAAGCTAGGGATGGGGCAGGTAAGGCAGAGGGGCAGTTTTGGAGCTACTAGCTGGGGATGGGGCAGGTAAGGCAGAGGGGCAGTTTTGGAGCTACTAGCTGGGGATGAGGCAGGTAAGTCAGAGGAGCAGTTTGGGAGGTATTAACTGGGGATGGGGCAGGTAAGGCGGAGGGGCAGTTTGGGATATACTAGCTGGGGATGGGGCAGGTAAGGCGGAGGGGCAGTTTGGGAAATACTAGCTGGCGGGGGGCAGGTAAGGCAGAGGGGCAGTTTGGGAAATACTAGCTGGGGCAGGGGCAGGTAAGGCAGAGGGGCAGTTTGGGAGATAGTAGCTTGGGACGGGGCAGTTTGGCAGATACTAGTCGGGGATAGGGCAGTTTTGCAGATACTAGCTGGGGATAGGGTAGATAAGGCAGAGGGGCAGTTTGGGTGGTACTAGCTGGGGATGGGGCAGTTTGGCAGATACAAGTCGGGGATAGGGCAGTTTGGCAGATACTAGCTGGGGATGGGGCAGGTAAGGCAGAGGGGGCAGAATTGTTGAGGGGCAGGTTGGGAGGTACTAGCTGGGGATGGGGCAGGTAAGGCAGAGGGGGCAGAATTGCTGAGGGGCAGTTTGGGAGGTACTAGCTGGGGATGGGGCAGGTAAGGCAGAGGGGGCAGAATTGCTGAGGGGCAGGTTGGGAGGTACTAGCTGGGGATGGGGCAGGTAAGGCAGAGGGGGCAGAATTGCTGAGGGGCAGTTTGAGAGGTACTAGCTGGGGATGGGGCAGTATGTGATGTACTAGCTCCGATGCAGCGGCCAGAGGAGGGGCAGATGTGAGGGGAGGAAAGCACCAGGCCGAGGACTCCTCACATCCCCCGGCAGTCAGTCAGTAATGGCGGCGGCCTCACCCCGGGGGCTGCAGCAGGCAGGGGAGATGGAGAAGGAAGATGGCTGCTGGGCCTGGAGGAACAAAGCTGCGGCCTGGGCCCGTCCTAGCCCGGCTCCTCCGCCTCTTTCCGGGAGAGGGCCGCCCCCACACACAGATACCCACCTGGTCTGATGGGCGCTCTGTGCCGGTGACTGAAGTGTGATGTCGGGATCGGGATGGGCGCTCGGTGAGCCGGATGGCGGCGGATTTCAGGGCGACTCAGCTCCGACGCTTCGCCTCTTTCCTCCGTCTCTCTGTCGCTGTTTTTTTTTTTCCGCTGGCCCCGCCCCTCCCTCGGCTGTCAATCATTGACTGGTAACCGGGAGCGGAAGGCGCGCTGCGCCACCTGATGGGCCCTGATGGAACTACAACAACAGTGCTCGTCATAGCAGCGACCTCTCTGAGGTAATATCGATGGTGGCTTCTCCACCTGTCACTGGCGGCCTTTCCTATTACAGTAACAGCCCATGGCATTCTCAGGGCAGTTACTAAACAAAAAAGTACAGGACGGGAAGGAAATATTTCTGCCCCCTCCTCACCCATCCAATGGCGCTGCTGCTGTACCATCAGGGCTGGATTATGATGGGGGCGCAAGGGGTGCACGCCCCGTGGGCCTCCACCAACCTTTGGAGTATGGTCTGGTCCAGGAGGCTTTTGAGTCTTTGGTCTGATGGGCCATGGGGCCAGCAATGAAGCTATCTTCGGCAGTGCGAGCTTGGAAAAGCCTTTTTTTTTTTTGCAACCCTGCAGCCAAAGCCACCACAGGGCAGGACGGGGAGTCTAGAGCAGCAAAGCCGCCTCCAGCAACGCTACAGTGATGGGTGGGTACAGAGCTGTCAATCAGCGGCTGCTCACTGCACAGCCGCTGACAGATCAATGCAGGGAACTGTTTTCTGCTGGACCAGCTGAGTGACTACACTACCCCCACCCATAATGGAAAGCAGGAGATCCCGAGCAGCACACACCCGCACAAGGGACTCAAGCTGACTTGTTCCAGTAAGTGGGCGGGTGCCAGACAACCACTAATCAGTTACTTGGCTGGAATAATATTTTAAAGGAAAAAAATTCTGTATCTGGGGCCTCCAACAGATTTAGTGCCTAGGGGCCTCCACCACAATTAATCTGTGTACCATGCATGTATGTGCCATGCTGTTCCTCTTATTTAGCAGCAGACTCCCCCTTAGCCCAATATGGGGGTGATGAATGGCCTGTCATGACCTGCACCACTAACTGGCCCTGACTCATCTCTTTGCCCACCCTTAGAAAAAGCCCTGGCAATTGCTCTATGATTAACTTCCTCTCCAAAGATCTGTCTGATGTCCCATAGAACTGTGTTGTACACTGGTGAAGGGAAGTTTTACTTTGCTATAAATAAGATTCTTTTGAATCAAGTTTAGGAGCTTTTGCAAGTTCTGGCTGTATTTCAAGGATGCGGCCATCAGAGCCACTGCTCTGCCAAGAGAACGGGATAAGGTGAGTTGGCTGCGGCGATCGGGGTGCCCTCAGAGAAAGGTTCAAAGCCCAGGATAGTCAAAATCCTGGGTTTTGGTCCACTTTAAGTGGGGTAGAAACAGAGGGTGGAGTAACGGGTCAGGAGGAGCTGATAAGTAGCTGGGTAAATGTAGGTATAGGGAGTAGAAAGGGTGCACAGAAAATGAAGGCCATACCTCAGTCTGTGCATTCTAGCAAAATTGAAAAGTTGGGTAATGATGCAAGTGTGTCAGTCTCAAAGATGGCAGCCGCGGTGGATACTTCTCTCCCTAACAGGTTGGGACTGTAGGTACGACTAGACGGTGGTAATAGGGGATTTTATCAGATGGACTGATAGAATAATTTGTCACCAAGACCATCTCAACAGAATGGTTTGTTGTTTCCCTAGTGCCAGGGTTCAGCGTGTGGTGGGAAGGGGGGATAAATTACTGAGAGGAGGCTGGGGTTGAAAGAATAAATGGGGGATCCTTAAGAATACATTTAAGGAATTAGGCACCAAGTTGAAGAGAAGGACCTCCAAGGCTGTGTTCTCTGGAATACTGACTGTGCCATGCGCTACACATGAACAACAACGGGAACTTGAGAGTTAGACGCATGGCTCAATTCCTGGTGCAGGGCAGAAGCAGTGGGCTGACTTTTCATTGGGGTACAAACTGTATGCTACAGATAATTTGCACATGAATGGAAGGGAGGCTGCTATGCTGGGTACGAGGATACTAGAAGGGGTAGAGGGGTATTTAAACTAGAGATAGTTTAAATATCCAAAAGAGAAAACGAAGGGGCAAGAGAGAAAACAAAGGGAAAGATAGGTTACTTAGTGGACAGAATATGATGGTGGGTGGAAAATTCGAAGGGAGGACTGCTATGATGGATAAGGAGGTCCATGTGTTGCAACCCAGCAGTGAAAAATTAGGCGGATGCATTACTGCAGAAGCTAGTACTAAAGCTCACCTTGTCAAAGTAGATAGGACCTTAAAGTGTATGTTCACAAATGCCAAAAGTCTTGCAAGTAAAGTGGGTGAGCTTGAGGCTCCGGTACTGGAAGAAAATATTGATGTTATAGGTGTGGCTGAGACATGGCTGCATTTCTCACATGACTGGACAGTCAATCTTCAAAGTTTTGCTCTCTTTTGGAAAGACAGAGCAAATAGGATAGGGGCGGAGTGTGTCTCTATGTAAAGCAAGAATTCAAAGCATATATTAATGAGGGGATACTAGCAGAAGATTGTGAAGATGTAGAATCCTTGTGGGTAGAAGTACAGGGCAATGTAAACAATGTTAAAATACAAACTGGAGTAATCTATAGACCCCCAAACATAACTGAGGAAATAGAGGATCAGAGCAGACGTCACAGGCTGGTAAAATGGTGGTGATGGGGGACTTCAACTACCCAGATATCGACTGGATACACTGTTACTACAAAAGGGGAGAGCATTCTTCAGCACTAGGCGTAATGCTTTTTTGGATATGGTAACATCAAATAATGATGACCTGATAGGGACGATAACAATTCGTGAAAATCTTGGTAGCAGTGACCACAATAGTTGTATTTAACATAAACTGTGAAAAAGATTTTCTGTCTGGAAGGACAAAAACACTGAGTAAAGCCAACTTCCCCAGGCTTAGAACTGCACTCCAGTACATAGAATGGGAGCATCAGTTGAGGAATAAGGATACAGTTGCCATATGGGAGTGCTTTAAATCAATTGTGAGTACCAACTTTGCAAAATGTATACCTATGGGTAACAAATATAAAATTAAACCCCTCATGGCTGACACCTGGGGTTAAAAAGACAATAAAGATCAAGAAAAGGGCATTTAAATATTACAAGGCTGAGCTTTCAGCTGTAACCCTTGAAAAGTATACATTAGTAAATAAAGCATGTAAGAAAGAAATAAGGTTGGCAAAAGCACAAAATGAAAGAGATGTGGCCAAAGAAAGCAAAGCTATGTTTTACAACAACAACATTTTTAAATATATAAATTGAAAGAAAGGAAATCAGAATCTCAGAGTTGCTCGATCCCATGCCACATTGCAAGGCCACCGCCACATCCTAGAAACACCTTTTAACCTTTAAATTGTATTTATCACCATTTCTGAATAGTTGGCACAACAAGCATGCCTACAGCTAGTGGCAAGTGGGGACGGTGGTGTTTGCACCTGTAAGATTTTCTTCTGGTTCAGATCAGCAAAGAAAATCTGAAAGCAATGCAAGCTGCTGATTGGCTGAGCATGTGCTGTGAGAACAAGGAAAAGGTGAGTTCATGGGCTTTCCTGAGGTAAACACACAGTGGGGAATCTTAAATCGGCATGGCCCACCTGAAAAACACAAGATAGTGAACATCTTGAGTTTTGTCCCTCTTTTAGTGTGTAGAAAGTAGCTGGTTTCTCTGCAAGAGGGGGTCCGCTATGAATCCATTTATTTCTTTAAACTTTTTTGCCCTTCTCCAGCCCTTCTTCAGGGTAGGGTTTTGGACCGCTTTAAGGTTAATGCAGACCAACACCTATTTTTAGCCCTTTATCCTTTATGACGACCCAAGGAGAGGCTCCCCACCCTGGGAGGAAACACAACTGAACAAAGGTTAAAACCCACCTCTTCCTCTCTATCTCAGTTCTTTTTGTTTCCTCCCCAACAGGAACCACAGGAGGCTGCAGCCATCTTGTCATTTTAGTTTTAGTATTTTTTTCCGCTCCAGGAGACCCTGGAGAAGCCAGCTGAGCCTGAAACCCTTGATGTTCAGGTGTAGTTCACTCGAGGTTCACAGGCAGCCAGGGCAGTTCCCCATAGCCTGACAGCGCAGTAGTTGTGTCTCTTTAAATCTGTCTGATTCAGAAAAAAGGGAAGTAGTGACCATTTGGTACTCACCCGACCCTCTGGTGAGCCTCCGGCAGTCCCCGGTCTTCCTCCTCGTTTTCTAATTTCTGGGATTTTCCTAAGGAAAAAAGGGGTGGAGACTCACGACCACTGACCCGATGGCACACTGATGTCACTTCCGGGCGTGGGCTCCACACGTGGGCAACCTTGAAGTGTAGGAGTGCTTCTTCCCTGTTCAGTACAGAGCAGGCAATGGAGGCCTGAGCAGCAGCAGTAGTAGTGGTGGCGTCCCAGCAGTCCACAGCAAAGTCAAGTCCATTTCTAACCCAGCAGAGATCTAGTATAGTTTCTGATCCTTCCACCTCATGCAAGATGCCTCACAAGAAGCCATTATTATATAAATCCTGATATTTACATGTATTTTGTATCCTATGCTGCACGGGGGTATGTATACATAACTTTGTTATTGTGTTTGTCCTTTAGCCTAATCCACCAAAGATAAAGCAGAAGGACAGAGACAAGGACCCCCCAAAACAGAAGCTTAAGGATCCTAAACCCTAAGACTCCTGGCTCTGCACTTCAAATTGAAGTTCAAATTTAAACAGGATTAGAAAGAGTGTGAAAGTGAACTCTTCTGAGGACTCCCTTAATGAGGCTATACAGGGTAATTGGAGCAGGGGGAGGGGCTCTGGTTTCTCTGGGGAATTAGAATTGGCAGGGTTATTAGATGATGTTTACAAGACATGTGGAATTACTTGTGAGGATAAGCCCCTATCCATTCAGAATACTATAGCCTCGATTCAGAGAGACACAAAAAAACTTCAGTTTTCGGGCCGATCTGTTTTTTTTGTGAAATGTTTCCGTTCTCGTATGAGCGTACGAGCGATTCTATGCATGCATTGAAAACCTTGTGTAAAGTTTCCGTCCGTTCGTACGGCAGATTACGAATTACGAGGATGTCATTTTCCATCCAGACTTTTCCGTTTCATTTCCACATGTTACAACGTAGGCTTTCCTTTTTGCCCTTTTCCCATCGTATCCTCCAACGAATCCTTTACGTTTCCCTATAGATTCTGTTTCCATTTTACAAAAAATAATCGTCCAGACGGAATCCTTACGATCTTGCGCCTGCGCACTACAAACTTAACTCATTAAAGTGCTCGCCTACATATTTGCCACCCTCACTTCTACTACAATGTTTAGCTAAATCACTTAGCACTATCCTCCATCTTACCTTTTGGACCCTTAAAGTACACCCAAACCACTTCTCGGTTAGGTTCTTCTTCCATTTTAGCCCCCTAAAACTTACCCAAATCACTTCTCGGTCATGTGAATATTCATCTTTAAATATTTCTGGGCCCATTAGTTTTGTGTTAATGTATTTTGTAAATGAAATGACAATGTAACATTTTTTTTAAATACCATCAGCAAATATTACATTTGTAAACATTTTGTAAATTTCAAATTTTTACAACTATAAAAAACAAAATACATAGCAATGGCAGGCCACTGAACATTATTCTTCATCTTTGGTCCCCAACGAGTTGCGCAGCTCCTGCATCTCGCCCACCAACTGAAGGACACTGACACTCAGTTGTGCCACTCTGGCACGTGTGGTCCCTGTTAAAAAACGTAAATTAAAATATTGGTATAACCTTGTTGGGGTCATACTGCAGTGCCCCCCCCCCTGTATGGTCCAAACACCTAAATCTGGACTTCAAAAGCCAGAGGGCCCTCGCCACCACGGCCCGGGTGTTGCATAGTGCCCGATTAGAGAACCCCTGGCCTGCATTCCTGCATTCTGGGCAAAGAACAGGCATCAGGAGCATGGACGAGTGGCACATCTTGCAGTTCCTGCAACCAAATATAAAAAAATAAAATAATTACACAAAGCAAAGGTAACCAACTAAAACAATAACTCCTACAACAAATTAAGATTCAACTTCAACAATCCAAATATAATTCACAAAGGACATAAGTCTAAAAAAATCTAGCAATTATATGGATGTGTGGAAAAATAAATGTTTACATGCTAAGGACTAATTTAGGTCAGCATTAAAATGCATCTATAAGGCATACATGAAATGTATTGATTCAGGTATGCATTGCTATACAATTTATGGTCTTGGCCATGCTGATACATGCAATGCCTTGGTGCTAAAGGCGCGCAGACTCCTCCACATAGCCACAAAACATGTTCAACAATAGCAATCCGAGCCCTCAGAGGTCTCGTAAGTGGAACGGAAATGAAACGGATTTATAGGGTGGAGATCCGTCGGAAATCAGCTCTCTGAATCAGACAGAAACCATCCCAGCAACGTAAGTTACTTTTTTTTTTTATTCCATCATAAAATATACAAGTTTTAAAAAATTTGAAAATTTCAAATTTTTACAACTATAAAAAACAAAATGCATAGCAATGGTAGGCCACATAACATTATTCTTCATCTGTGTTCCCTAACAAGTTGCACGGCTCCTGCATCTCGCCCACCAACTGAAGGACCCTGACACTCAGTTGTGCCACTCTGGCACGTGTGGTCCCTGTTAAAAAACGTAAATTAAAATATTGGTATAACCTTGTTGGGGTCATACTGCAGTGCCCCCCCCCCCTCCTGTATGGTCCAAACACCTAAATCTGGACTTCAAAAGCCAGAGGGCACTCACCACCACGGCCCGGGTTTTGCATAGTGCCCGATTAGAGAACCCCTGGCCCGCATTCTGCAGGCAAAGAACGGGCATCAGGAGCAAGGGCAGGAGTGGATATCCAGAATCCCCTGAAAGTATTTTTAAATTCTAACATTCTAAACATTCTAAAATACACATTCTAAGCTACAATATTGTTTAACATGTCATAAAGGGCTAAAAACAGCCATAGGTTAAGGCATGAGTCATCAACTATATTCATTGCCATACAGTGAAAATGGATTGATGGAATGTGAGCAAACTTACCCTGGAGCCATCCACCAGATAATTCTCCTGACTCAAACTGACAAAATAAGCTGGAGCTCTGCAATATATAAGCATCATGGGACGACCCTGAATGCCCTGCAAGAACACTGAGGAATCGCATAGCTGGACCAAACACTGCTTGTATGTTGTGTGAGTGGCACATCTTGCGGTTCCTGCAACCAAATATAAAATAATTACACAAAGCAAAGGTAACCGACTAAAATAATAACTCCTACAACAAATTAAGATTCAAGTTCAACAATACAAATATAATTCACAAAGGACATGATGCTAAAAAAATGTAGCAATTATATGGATGTGTCGGAAAATAAATGTTTACATGCTAAGGACTAATTAAGGTCAGCATTAAAATGCTTCTATAAGGCATACATGAAATGTATTGATTTAGGTATGCATTGCTATACAATTTATGGCCTCGGCCATGCTGATACATGCAATGCCTTGGTGCTAAAGGCGTGCAGACTCCTCCACATAGCCGCAAAACCTGTTCAACAATAGCAATCCGAGCCCTCAAAGGTCCCGTAAGTGGATCGGAAATGAAACGGATTTATAGGGTGGTGATCCGTCGGAAATCAGCTCTCTGAATCAGACGTAAGCCCATCCCAACAACGTAAGTTATCTGAACGAACGAAAAATATCAGATTTTGTTTGGAAAATGATCTGAACTAACGGATTTCCGTCCATCGAAAGCGCATATACACATTTTCCCGAACGTTCGTACGAATGAAAAATAAATGAAAAAAAGCAAAAAAAAAAAGACTAACACCCACCCAAACTTTCACAGACAGCTATGGAAGTCCGGACGAATGTGTCTTTGAATCGAGGCTATATTGCGAGAAGAGATTGACGTTATCCTCATAGCTCCGTTTTGGCCAAGAATGTCCTGGTTCTCCGAACTATAAAGGATGGTGAAAAGGGGGCCATGGCATCTACCAAGCTATCCACATTTGATTAATCAGGGTCCCATTCTGTATCGAGAGCCAGCAAAGCTTCAACTAACAGCATGGATCTTGAGAAGGCCATCTTAAAGAAGAAAGGCTGTTCGGCCAGAGTGATAAAAACTCTCTTGGACAGTTGCAAATTGACCACTAGATGAATCTATGCAAAGGTTTGGAAATGTTTTCCTTCATTTTGTGAAGCTAACAGACTGACCTGGAGATTTTGTCACCCTCTGTTGCCAGACCATGTTTCCCTATTTTGCACTACACATGTTCAACTGTGATTTTTGAAGGGATTTCCAGGGATTTGTTTGTTTTTGAGTCTGGGCGTCAACATGAAATGTCTTGTTTGGTCTTTTTTTAGTGTATTCTCATAACTGTTGGGTGAAATATGTGCAACAAATTTTAAAAAATCAATTTTTTACAATTTGTGATGTAAATTTGTCAATAAAATCTTATGTGAAATCCAAATTCCTCCCAGTTACAACGGTACCACATATGTATTGGTAGACACTCTTTCTTTCCCCAGGAGACTCCCCCAAACTGAAACAGCGCTTTAGGAAATTTTAAGATAAAATACAATTATGCTATGCGCACCTTGCAGTTTTTCAAGAAAAACAACCCTTTACATTTGAAATACCCCCCCATAAACTATATATGCTCTGGAAGTACACACCTCAAGCTTTCTATGCATATCAGGTCTTGTATGATGTATCTTGTTGATGTGGGTGCAGTTTTCTGGAAGTAATCCCTCAATGAATTATTTGGTTGCACAGAGTTTCCCCAAAAAAAGAATAAAAAAGAAGAATTAAAGCCACCCTTTTTTCCAAAAAAAACCAATATGCAAACAAAAAAAAACAAGTTAAATCTGAAAAATCCCCCAAACAGAACAATACCCAACATGCATAGGTACTGTCAAGGGAAGAGTTGGCAAACACCCCAAAGTAAAGCATGTGTGTAACGGTAATTTTACTTGAAAATTTCAGCTCTGCGGACAAACTGCGCACCTTGCGCTTTTTCAACCAAAACAACCCTTTACATTTGGAATAAGCTTTCTAGGCGTACCCAGCATATTGTAGTGGCTTCATCTTTCTGGGAGTAATCTCTGGAAGAATTCTTAGGTTGCACAGGGTTTCCTTTAAAAAAAATGTATAAAAAAGCAGAATAAAAAACATGTTTTCCAAAAATATCAATATGCAAATAACAGGGGGGAGTGTCCTGACCATGGCGGGGAGAGGACGCTGCTAGTTAGGCTCCTGCTCTCCTGATCCTTTAATAAGTGTAATTAGCAGCCATCTGCCCGAAACAAGTCGCAATGACAAAGCGCAAAGGAGGGAAGAAGAAAGGAAAGTCCCAGAAAGACTCCCCCCCCCCCCTGCGCTGGCCAGCGATTGAGGAGTGGAATCGGGGACCTATGGAGGAAGACGGGAGCGGCGACATGGCGGCCGGGAGCGAGGTGGAGGACGGCCGTTCTCACCTTGCACTGCTAACAGATGAATCATCCAGCGGTGAATGGCCCGAGCTGGGGCCGGCGGAGCCTCGAGAAGACAGAGCGGGGACGAGTCTCTCAGGCGCACAGGATGACGAGTTGCCGAGAGGTGGGTGTAGCAAGATGGCGGCCGGTACACCCGGCTCGCTAAACTCCGCTCAGCCAGAAAGCAATATCCACCCCATCTCCCGCAGTGACAACGGCGGGGAGGCGAAAGGGACAGACCCCAGAGGAGGAAGGGGGAGCACAAATAATAAAAATTACCACTGCAGGCTGTCCCAGCTGAAGGGGGGATCCCCACTAGGGACACAACTAGGGAAGCAACCCACCCGCAGGGAGCCCAGAGACTGCAGCGTAGACCTGAACAAGTTTGCCTTCACACCAAGAGAAGCGGTGCTCCAGCAACCAAACACCCCTCACACATCCAAGGGAGAAGGTAGCAGAAGATCACCCGAGGCCCTCCTGCAGCGCATGCCCAAGAAAGAGGCTTCGTGCTTAACAGAGCGACTGGTCAGATTAATTCCCGGGCCCCTCAGCTCCCCGCCTTACACATTACATCCGACTCCAGACAAATAATCTGTTTGGATGGGAGATAGCCCCACCTGGATGTCCCCTGCAGACAAAATGCCAACCCCCCTCTCTCCAACCTCCCTCCCCGGAGACACCTGAGCTCACTTCTGATCCAGGATCCTCAGGAAAGGACGCAGGCTCGATGACAGAAATTCACAATGAAACTCTCTCTCTTCTGAGGGGGCTCCCGACAAGAGCTGACATAGAGAGTCTGATTTCCAGATACGAGGCTGCGCATAAGCGTGAGCTGGCGATGGGCAAACAGCAAATAGCCGCAGTAGAGGCGCAAGTAGATTCGTTGGAAGCGGTGGAAACGAAGTCAGCTGGCCGCATCCTAGCCCTGGAAGCCAGATGTGACAGGCAGGAAGCACAACTGCAAGCCTGCTACTTACAATTAGATGATCTGGAGAACAGGAGCAGGAGGAATAACCTAAGGGTCAGGGGCATCCCGGAAGCAACATCAGGAGAAGAAATAAAAGCTATGGCGACCGAAATCTTCAGTATGGTCCTTGACAGGGACATTAACGCCAACATTGAATTAGACAGGGCACACAGATCACTGGGCCCCAAAAATCCGGATCCCGCGTTCCCCAGGGACATTGTTTGCAGAGTGCACTTATTCTCCCTCAAGGAGGAAATATTGCGGAAGTCGTGGAACAAGGGCTCTATCACATATAAAGGGGCGTCGGTTAAGATCCTTCAGGACCTATCATTGCGCACCCTCCAGATGCGTAGAATCTTGAGACCCCTATTGGACGTCATAACAGATGGGGTTTACCATTTGAAGATCAGAAAAGTTACTTTTTGAAATCCCATCAAGATCTAGGGGGGGCTTTTCGAGTTTCTTCATTGTGATCCGAATTATATCCCAGATTGGAGGTCACTGGATGCAATGTCGCCTCACCAATGGCAGGCCGGCGGGGTGCCTCGTGGCCCGAGAAGCTACAGAGACCTCAGGCGACTTAAGAGAACCTCGTGTCCTTTTGACGGCGATGATCGCGTTAACAACCGGGCCAGACCCAATGCAGTTTGGCCTCGCCCGCGACCATCTCCCTCCCCCGGCATTTTCCTCCAGAACCAGGGGGGGGTGGTTGCATGAGTCGGGCTAATTCCGCCTTTCAGGCTAGGCGGGTGCGATCAGTAAGCCTTGTTGCCTTAGTTTAACAACCTGCTAGAAGAATGTGTTAATATTCCCATTTGGCCTCCCTTTTCACCCAGACCATCTGAAGTGGGAATGCGCCGGTCGTTTTTCTTTCTCTGCTTTTGGAGCTGAGGTGGAACGGGGCTGGGGCTCTTTAGTGAACATTCTATGGTTTGGGCCGGGTTGTACCCCCGCATGTCGCAGATGGTCAAATAGGAGTCTCAGAGAGGGTCGGGGGACCGTGACATCCCGTGCACCACACTTTTTTTCCCCCTACCCGCCTCTCAGACACAGTTCCCCACATAGGTCGGGTTGATAGGTGCTATCACCTACAAATCCTGTTGTTTCCTTAATTGTATTAGCTCCTAATAATTTAAGTTAGTAGTGGTTAGTTAATTTTGATTTGGGTTTTTTCCTATATACCATTCTCCTTTTGTTTGTTGCACACTCCTACCTAATCTTCCCCTCCCCACCTTCTTCTTTGCAGTGCGGCATTTCAAGGCTTGACTAATATCCAGTTGTTCTTCACAGTACTGAAGATGCAAGCGAATCCCATCTCTGAGGTAAACGTGGTCTCCCTGAATGTGAAGGGATTGAACAGCCCCGAAAAAAGATTGATGATCTTGAGGAACCTCAGGGGCTTGAGGGCTCAAGTAGCATTCCTGCAGGAAACTCACTTTAGAGTTTGGCAATAGGTGTTTCCCAAGGGACTACCACAGCTGCTCTCCTGACTCGAGATCCAGGGGGGGTGGGCATCATGATAGATGCTACTCTCCTGTAGGAACTCATTGACTATAAGATGGATCAGGAGGGAAGATGGATTTTTTTGAAGGGGAAAATAGCTTCCCACCTGTTTACATTTGCCAATATCTATGTGCCTGAAGGGAATGTTAGATCTTCTAGAGGCGTTTAGGGAGGGGGAATTGATCGTTGGAGGGGATTTTAATCTAACTCTGGATCCATTATTAGACACAGACATTAGTGCAGGGGTCCTCTGGGAAACCCACAAGTGTGCTTTTAGAGGGGTTCTCATAAGCATTGGCTCCAGGAAAAAAGGGAAGTCTTATGTCCCGAAAATCGTAACCGCTGGGGGCAGAACGAACACCTGACTGAAAAAATAGCAGAGGCATTTTGCACGTTTTATGAAACCCTTTATAATATTAAGGGCTCAAAAATTGGGGAAGCCGGTGCTCTTATAGTAAAATATATCAAGGACTCAGGTCTCCCGAGCCTCACAGAAGGGGTGGTGGAGATGCTTGAAGAACCCATTTCCATGTTAGAGCTTCAGGGAGCAGTTGCTGGGGCGGCGGGGGGTAAGGCACTGGGACCAGATGGTCTTCCAGCCCAATATTATAAGAAACTGCTTCCTCTCCTAGCCCCTAGCATGCTGAAGCTTTTCAATTCAATTAAGGATGGAGAGGGCTTCACCCCTGACTCTTTAAGAGCACACATTGCAGTCCTTCCCAAAGAGGGAAAAGATCCAACCCAATGTGCCAGCTATAGGCCTATTTCCCTACTAAACTCCGACATTAACATTTCTCTAAGGTACTGGTCTCTAGACTTGCCCCTCACCTACACCATGTGATTGACCTGGACCAAGTGGGTTTCATGCCCCACAGGGAAGCCAGGGACAATACCATTAAAGTTTTAAACTTGGTGCATTTGGCTAAAGAAATGAAGATACCTGCCCTCTTGCTCGCCACCGATGCCGAGAAGGCGTTTGACAGAGTCAATTGGCGATTCATGCATGTCGCACTAAGCCACATTGGCCTTGGGCCAAACTTTCTGAATTGTATCATGAGTCTCCCCCTTCGGCATCAGTGTGAGTCAATGGTGTTTTCTCGGCTCCCTTTAAGATCTCTAATGGGACCAGGCAGGTATGCCCTCTATCACCACTATTTTTTATACTGACCTTGGAGCCTCTGCTGTGTAGGATCCGCAACCACCCTGATATTAGGGGCCTGACCATATTCAATTCCAATTACAAACTAGCGGCGTATGCCGACGATCTTATGTTCTGTATTTCGAACCCCGAGGTTTCGCTGCCTAACTTGACGGAGGAACTTAAAAAATTTGGAGTTTTGTCTGGATATAAAATAAACCTTACAAAATCAGAGATTATAAACATCAATGTGCCCACACAAAGATTCACCGTGATTAGAAACTCATTCCCATTCAAATGGGAGAGGGGGGTCACCTACTTGGGAACTAAAATTGGATTCGATCTATCCAAAATCTTTATACTGAACTTCCCCCCCTTTTGAAAAAATTCTCAGAAGACATAGCCAGGTGGTCCATGGGGAGAATTTCATGGTTTGGGCGAATAAACGCCGTTAAGATGAATCTGCTCCCTCGTCTTCTCTATCGCAGGCTCTCCCAGTGGCCATCCCTCAGACCTTCCTTCGGAGGGTCTGTTCTCTTTTCGCTAGCTTTGTCTGGAAGGGGAAGAAACCCAAGTTGAGTAGGTCCATCCTGGCCAGACCCAAGGAGGCAGGAGGGCTAGGCTTCCCAGACCTGGTCCTATATCATGCGGCAACCCACCTAGGAAGAGTGGTAGACTGGTGCATACACTCGGGTCAAAAACAGTGGGTGGGGTTGGAGCAGGGATCCTTGGAGGCCCCGGTCACCAATTTGTTCTGACTGGAGAAGAGACATGTCACCCAGGCACTAAAACATCCCACGGTAGGGGCTACGTTAAGGGCCGGGTGGAGATTCACTGAGTCCTCTGGGATTTCCCCATCTCCCTCCCCTGTGACCCCGATACTGGGCAATCCTCGATTCCCTCCTGGGTGTAGTGGCCCTAGAATTAGGGAGTGGCGTGGGGCAGACCTTTATAGGGCTGGGCACTTTTGGGCGGGGGAGAGGTGGGCCGACTTAAGGGAGCTGGCACAGTCAAAGGCTGTGCAGGGCTGGACACCCTGGCAGTGCACACAGCTCTCACATTTCCTGCAGTCCCTCCAAAGGTCTGCTGAAAACATGAGGCCATTAACACGATTTGAGGAGCTTTGCTCCAGCTTCAACATTGAGAAACATGTCCTCTCCTCGATCTATAAAATGCTGATATCTCCCCCGGACTCAGCTGAACTCCCTTACTTGGGCAAATGGGAGAGAGACCTGGGAATCTCCTTCACCCAGGAACAGCGTGAGAGGCTCCTTGCGGCGCTGCATAAAACCTCCATTTGCACCAGAATGCAGGAGTGCAACTATAAGATACTCATTGGCTGGTATAGAGTTCCAGCGCTCCTGCATAGGTGGTGTTCAAATGTACCGGAGACTTGTTGGAGATGCGGCGTTGAGAGGGGAGACCTACTCCACGTGTTCTGGTCTTGCCCCCTCCTACGTTCATAATGGGATTCGGTGAGGAGAGTGATTAAGACAGCGGCGGGCGAGGACATTCCCACAGACCCCGGGGTGTGCCTGTTACATTTAGGGGGCCCTACATTGAAAACGTACAAAAATTATTTGGTTTGCCATCTGTTAAAGTGGACCAACACCCTGAGGTGATCGGCCCGGGAATCTATAAGATTCCCAGGCCGATCACCTCACACACCGCGGGACATCCGAGATCGGGATGTCCCACGGGGTGTAAACCCCCCAAAACCCCCAAAAAACCTTACCTCTCTAGCCGCTGCTTCCGCCGCCGCCTCACTCGCGCTCCTCTAGACGTGCGCGTGCCCGCGCCGGCCGTCTCTGAATGGCCGGCGCGGGCGCGCACACGTCAAGAGTGACGCGCGGGAGGCGCCGACGGGCAAGCTGCTTGTACGTCGCTGTCAATCAGCTTGTCCGTCGGCGCCGATTGGACGGCGCGGCCACGTGGGAGCGGGGAGAGGTGAGTTTTGGGGGCTTTCTGGGGGGTTTCACACAGCGGGGCACCCCCGATCGGGGTGCCCCGGGGAAGTGGACCAATACCCAGGATAGTCAAAATCCTGGGTGTTGGTCCACTTTAAACGCCGCCAAAGCTTGTATCCCAGTGCTATGGAATAAGACCCCCCTCTAAACTGGCCAGCTGGGTCCTAAAGGTCAATGCGCCATGCTCTTCGACGACCTCATGTTGGATAAAGAGGGAGGATTTGAAAGGTTCACCAAGACGTGGTATAATTGGATGGTTTTCCTTGACTCGGACGAATGTAAAAAAATACTCGAAGATTCTTGTTTGCCGTACCTCCCCTCCCCCCCTTCCCTTCTCTTTTCCCTCCCCCCCTCAAACTGTTTATTACTTTTCGTTGTTCTTTATCCCCAACTTTTAACCTGTCTTCTTTGTGTCATTGCACATTTGAACAATGTAATGGACTACCGAACAAATGACTCAGTTATTGTAATATGTTGGTCTTCTTTTATTGAAATTGTATACACACTTTTTCATGTCAGCATATGTAAAACTTCTAAATAAAGAATAAAAAAATAAAAAATAAAAATGCAAATAAGAAAATAAAAGGTAAATCTGAAAGCGCAAGGTACCCCGAACAGAACAATACCCAACATGCATAGCATGCATAGCTACTTTTAATCCTTGTAATTGCCCTTCTACTTGAAGTTTTGTCACCCTCTGTTGACAGGTCATTTTTCACCATTTTGCACCATGTTTAAATGATTTTTGCAGGAATTTCTAGGAAAATTATATATATATATATTTTTTGCAGCAGAGTTTAGGCTTTAACATGAAATGTCTTGTTTCTAATTCTTCTACTGTTTTTTTAGGTATTTTTCTGTAAAAAAAAAAACAAAAAAAAATATTTTCTAGAAAGTTGTCTCCTTTATTTTAAATAAAACATTTGTTTTATTAAAGAAAACCATATTGCATGTTATTACAACATACATATAGGTAGCCCCCCATTCTTGCCCAGGAAATCCCCAAACAGAAAAGAGCACTTTATAAATAAAATATAACTACTATCCACACTATAAAGGGTTAAAAAAAATGGCGGTCCCTTTTTTAGGGGTCAGCTTTGGTGGCCCCTCGCCCTGCCGGCTACAATCCTGCACCGTCTACATTTCCCCCGGGACCTTCTGCCCCCGGGCTTTGGGAAGGCAGGTAATAGGGGGGCTGGGGGTTAATAGCAAGTCACCGCTATCTGCAGGTGACTTGCCAGCCCCTAAGTCTTGTGAGCTGGTATTGGGGTCTCATGGGGTCTCACAACACACACACTGAGAAACAAATATTTTTTTCTCTTTTTTTTTTTTTAATACTTACCTCCCATTCCTCTCCTTCCCTCACCAATCACCCTAGCTTCTGCTCTCCTGCTGCTGCTGGAAGCATTTCATAGCTGCTGGGTGACTTAAGGTGTTCATTTAAAAAAAAGAACCCCCCTCCGGGGGGTTAAAAACCCTTGAAGCCCCCCAAAAATGACATGGGGTCCCCCCTACCCAGCATAACCAGCCCGGGACCAGCTATGCAGGACTTGTAGAACAGGGAGCATGGGGCCAGCTTTGGTTGCCCCCCACCCTGCAGGCTACAAGCCTACATAGTCATGGGTCAGGCCCTTCTGCCCCCTCCTGGGCTTTGGGGAGGCAGGTAATTGGGGAGCCAGGGGTTAATGGCAAGTCACCCGCTAGACGCAGGTGACTTGCCAGGGTTCAGCCTTGTGAACTGGTATAGGGATCTCATGGATCCCTTACCAGTTAACAAAGGGTCAACTGTAAAAATACACACACAGAAGAAAATTTTTTTTTTTTCCTTTACTTACCTCCGATCCTCAGCTGTCCCCCGGCGATCCCCGATGACAGCTGCCGGGTGCTCGGTGGAGGGAGGCTGGGGGGCGAGGGATGATAACCCTCTCCCCCCCTCCAACCGCTCTCCTCCTATCACCCAGCAAGACTCATGGTGATCATAGATTACGTCCCCAGCCCCAAGGGGCGGGGTTAGCAGCTGCAATTTCTCGCCCTCTCCTCACCACGGGAGAGCCCGGGGGGGACATCGGAGGCCCCCCGGTGAAAAGGAGACCCGGCAGGAGGGATCGCTGTTGCAGGTGAGAAAATGTGTTTTTTTTTTACACTTAGCAGCGGCCGCACCCGAAGTGGGGGAAGGGGCGCTATTACGGGGGTTCTCCTGGAGCCATCTGAGCCCCCGGGGGGGGATCGAATGCACCAGGTTAAAAAGGAGACCCGGCCGGATCGATAGAGGGGTCAGTTAAGTATTTTTTTAATTTTTTTTTTGTCTAGCGGTGGGGGGATTTAAGCACGTAACATCTACGTGCTTGGCACTTAACGCCTGGACAAGCAAGCCCGTAGGTGTTACGTGCTTGGCACTTAAAGGGTTAAAGGATTTCCAACATGAGACATATCCATAGTGTTGAAAGAACTACTGAAACCTCCATTTGAGCCCTTGGAGGAAGTACCAGAAAAGTGGCTGTGTTTGCAATTTTGCTTTCTGCTGGCAATCACTTCGGTCAGGCGGGTAAGTGAACTGCAGGCTCTATCCATGAAGGAACCTTACTGCAAATTTCTTCCAGATAAGCCCATACTGAGACCTAATCCTTTATTTTTGGCAAAGATTGCTACATCAATTAATAGATCCCAAGACATAGTGCTCCCAACATTGCTGGCTACAGCCTCACTTTTAGATGTGAGAAGAGTGGTATTTATCTACTTAGAAAGATCCAGAGAATGGCGGTGTCACGCTCAGGTAACTCCAGCCCTCCAGGTAAGCCCTCAACCCCCAGTCTCCGCAGCCAGCTTCACCTGTGGGAGCCCCGCTTGCCGGGACGCAGAATACACCTGCCTGGGATCGGTTGCCCCCAGGACTTCAATGGCTCAAAGGATGAGAGCTTACTGGTTGGAGGTCTAAATAACCAATGACTAGAGCGAGTTAGCAGAAGTCCAGAGACAGGCCAGAGGTCGACACCAGAAATTCAGAGATTGCATCGGTACAGATGGATGAGGCAGCTTGAGGTCGGGGTACAAAGCAGAGGTCGGCAACAGGGATCAGATGGAGAATGGTCGGTTTCAAGCAGGGGTTGGCAACGGAGGTTAGATAGAGATTGGTCGATTCAGGCAGGGGTCGGTAACGAAGATCAATCATGGCAATAACACAAAACAAAACAAAGCTAGGTACAAGGCGCTTTCACAGGCACTGAGCAACTGACGGAATGAACCTTTATAGGGACAGACAAGATTGGGGAAAGAGAGAGCGTGTGATTGGTGCAACTTTAGGCCAAAAACCAGAAGGGGCGTATAGCCCAAAAATCCCCCTATCCGGGCTCATTGGCCCTTACCAGCTCTCCTCCGGCGGCCGCGCTGAAAGCAGCGCCACCTGAGGGCATAAACAGGACGTGCTCGCATGTACAGAAGGCGGGCCCGCCGGCTGAGGAGGAGCAGTGCGCAGGCGCGCCAGCAGGGATGGAAGCCGCCGGGTGGGCGGCTGCGCGGCGGGGACACCGCTGGACCGGGAGACAGGTAAGCGAATCCTGACAGGCGGATAGCAGAACATGACAATTGATCATTTTCAGAGGCAAGAGAAGAGGCCTAGCTGCCTCTAAAGCTACTATTGCCAGATGGATTAAACAGACTATCATCCAGGCTTATATATGCAGAGGAGTTTCTGTGCATTCAACCAGAGCAATATCAGCTTCCTGGGCAGAAAGGACAGGTGCCTCTATAGAAGAGATCTGTAAAGCAGCAATGTGGTTCCTCACCCCACACCTTTCTCAAGCACTGTAGACTAGATCTCCTGTATGCAAGGCATCTAGCCTTTGGTAGAGGGGTCTTACTAGCAGCTTCCCACCCCTAAGGTATAATTACTTGCCTAATCCTCTCCGTGGGTCGTTATGCAGAATGAAGGGAGAAACCCTCCATTAGACTTACCGATAACGTTTTTTCTACAAATCCTTCATAACCTTATGTTACTTGCTAAGGTTGAGAGGAAGGGTGGGGTTTTAAACTCTGTTCAGTTTGTGTTTTTTTCCAGGGGGTGGAGCCTTTCTCTTCATGGGTCGTCTTGAAGAATTTGTAGAAAAAACGTTACCTGTAAGTCTAACAGGGATTTTTGTAATGTCCCCCCCCCCCCACCTCCTGGCTGTAGCAAGATGGGGGCGTGGGTAAGGTGAGTACGTCATTGATATGTTTAAAATCTTGATTAAAAACAGACTTTCAGACTGCTTTAAAGGAACAGTCCAGGAAATGGCAATTGTAAGACAGCAAGGAGCTCATCCAAAGCCCCAAAGCCTGTCCCATGTACCCCTGCTGTAGCAGGTCTCCATGTTTTGCCCTCCTTTCATTTCCATTCCTCAACAACCACGCACAAATGTGGTCACATGGCTACCGCTGTACCCAGTGGTGAACCCAGGATTTTGCCCTGGGGGCAGTCTGGCGTGGTCTGGAAGAGGTATGACCTCTTTTCAAGATGGGAAAAAGGGACAAGTAGATATGCAAACACATTTTCTTTTTATAATTAAGCCGTGTCCCCTGCTCACACCCATGCCATACACCTAACCAGACCTAACCACACCAATTTTCCAACCCATCGACACCAATTTATACCCAGACACTGCAAAGATATTGATTATACTCCCACATATAATCACAATACTGCCTGGTGTCACAAATCGGCACTTACCTGGGCCCCGGTCCAGCGTTGTTTGCGGCCGGCCGGCCCCAGCAGCTCCTGCCCGGCGGCCGCACTGTGCGGCGTCTGCTCAGGCGGCACCGAGCACGGCCGCTCTCCCTCCTCGCGCGCGCGTCATCAGCTCACGTGCGCGCACGCGAGCCCGAGATCTATTTTCCCTCCGGCGGCGCTGTGCTCAGCGCGCCCGCCGGAGGCTGTAGATTAGCCAGGGGGCACTGGCACGCCCCCTGGTTCGGATTAAGGGGCCAATGAGCCCTAGGTTCTGTGGGGCTTACGCCCCCCTCCTTGTCTGGGCCAATGAGCCCCATAGATGGGATTGGGCACTCCTTGCTCTCCCAATCAGACCTGTGATCCTACGTGCACCAATCACATACACCTTCCCTTCATGTCTGTCCCTATATAAGGTTTTCCCCCTCAGTTGCCCAGTGCCTGTTATAGCGCCTTGTACCTTGCTTTGACTCGTGGAATACCTTGATCTGATCTCCGTTGCCGACCCCTGCCTGAACTGACTATTCTCAATCTGATCTCCGTTGCCGACCTCTGCCTGAACCGACTATTCTCGATCTGATCTCCATTGCCAACCTCTGCCTAAACCGACTATTCTCGATCTGATCTCCGTTGCCGACCTCTAAACTAGTAAGCTCTCATCCTTTGAGCCATTGAAGTCCTGGGGGCAACCGATCACGGGCAGGCGTATTTTGCGTCCCGGGAAGCGGGGGCCCCTACAGGTGAAGCTGGCTGCGGAGATTGGGGGTTGAGGGCTTACCTAGAGGGCTGGAGTTACCAGAGCGTGACACCTGGTATTTTTATCTATTAATACAGATTAAACCTAATATTATCCACCTTTTCATAAGCAAGAGGAGACATAAATCAAAACTTTTCTAGTCTTGCTCTCAGTTGTGAATACGACGGATCAACCCAGACCCCACAAATAATCAGAACCCCAAACATCACTGGGGGCACCTGCTGCACTAGCTATGTAGTCCATCATCCTGCAGTAACTGCTGAATGCAGGAGGTTGGGTAGCAGGCCTGTGTCTCGGGGCCTTGACATGAACTTTAACCTTCTTTCTTTCCTCAGTTACAGCTATTCACCACTCATTCTATTAAAGTGGACCAACACCCTGAGGTGATCGGCCCGGGAATCTATAAGATTCCCGGGCCGATCACCTCACACACCGCGGGACATCCGAGATCGGGATGTCCCGCGGGGTGAACCCCCCCCAAACACCCCAAATCACCTACCTTGTCTTCGGCGGCGGCCGGCAGCCGCCGCCTCCCTCGCCCCTCTAGGCGTGCGCACGCCCGCGCCGGCCGTCTCTGAATGGCCGGCGCGGGCGCGCACACGTCAAGAGTGACGCGCGGGAGGCGCCGACGGGCAAGCTGCTTGTCCGTCGCTGTCAATCAGCTTGTCCGTCGGCGCCGATTGGACGGGCGAGGTGTGGAGGACATTCGGTGATGGGGCCCTGTTGAGGACAAGCGGGCAGCAGCAGGTGGGCCCATCTGCTGCTTCATTGGGGATGCTGCAGTTAATGGGGAGGGGGATATTCTGCCACACTGCCTATAATGCAGGGGATTGGGGATAAATTCTGCCACACTGCCTATAATGGGGGAATATACTGCCACACTAGCTATGATGGAGGGATTTGGGGGGATATTCTGCCACACTGTCTATAATGGAGGGGATTATGGTGAGGATATTCTGCCACACTGCCTATAATGGGTAGGATTAGTGGGGGGGCTCTGCAAACTGCCAGTTATGGAGTAATTGGGGAGGCATTCTGGGCAATGCCTGGTATGGGATGATTAGGGAGTATTCTGCACACGGAAGGGTATCGGGTGATAAGGAGGGGGGTATTTTAGAACACCATTTGGTTCAGAATATATTTTTCTAAACCCTGGTTGCGTCTTATAGGGCAAAAAAAGTTAATTCTTTGGGTTCTTTTTAAGCAAAATCCTTTCTTGTCAGACACTGCTGCCCTTTTAAGATACTTTCCCATGGAAAGTGTTACAATCTGTCATAGTGATAACCCCTGTGTTATGTATCTGAATGGCAAGATCATATTTCTTTGTTTTAAAATCTAAATACAATTCACGTTTTCATATCTATGATATGCATATGTGATTCTATTTTTGTTGTATATATGTATTCAGCGTCTAATATGTATTTATTTTTTGCCTAATAATTGTGGGTCTGGTGGAGTGCTACTTTATCTGCCTCATCTATTAATTGAGGTTGGGGGGGGGGGGCATCCGCTTGCACTGTGCCTGGGGGTTAAGTTCACTTTATGCATATTAACTGCAAGCCTTGTTCTTGCATCAGGACCGAGGAGCTTAAAGTGGACCAACACCCAGGATTTTGACTATCCTGGGTGTTGGTCCACTTAGGTGGGGCACCCCGATCGGGGGTGCCCCGCTGTGTGAAACCCCCCCGATCGCCGCAAAAACTCACCTCTCCCCGCTCCCACGTGACCTCGTCCGGCCAATGACAGCGCTCAGAGCCGCTCTGGTATGCGCGTCCAAAGCCGCTTGGACGCGCATACCAGAGCGCTGTCATTGGCTGCGTCTCTCGCTTCCCTCTAACAGGGAGCGCGCCTGCGCCGGCCATTCACAAAACGGCCGGCGGGGGGGTGCGCCCTGCTAGAGGGAAGCGAGAGACGCGGCCGCGCATGCGCCGTTGGATCGCCGGTAAGGTGAGGATTGTGGGCCTCCTGGGGGGTTCCTCCCCGCGGGACATCCCGATTTCGGATGCCCCGCGGGGAGGGATCTGATCGGTCCGGGAATCTTATAGATTCCCGGGCCGATCCCCCCTGGGTGTTGGTCCACTTTAAAAGTACACCACCGGGGCCTTGTATTTTGGTAACAGCAGCCAAACTGGGAGACGTTTTGGTTCACAGTTAAAGGTAAGACTAACATGCAGTGTTTAAAGTTAGAGGTTCTGGTTTGTTGAGTTATCACAGCCATGCTGTGATCCCTCTATCAAAGCAGACCTATTGTAAAAACAATTATTTAGGTCCCTTTTAACAGTGGCCCCTGGAGCATCCCTATTTTGGTTGCCTCTCATGTTAGTGGCGTAATGTTAGTAGCCAGCTAGTTAAAGTGGACCAACACCCATGGCTGATCAGCTCCCTCCTCGCAGGGCATCCGAAATCGGGATGCCCCGCTGTGTGAAACCCCCCAGGACGCCCACAAACCTTACATTCTCCCCATTCCAACGGCGCATGCGTGGGCCGCGGCCGCCTCTCGCGCTTCCCTCTAGCAGGGCACGCACCCGCGCCAGGCGTTTGTGTTAGAAGGAAGCGCGAGAGGCGGCCTCCAGCGCGCTAAGAGCCGCTGTGGTTGTCTGTCGCTTGTCCGTCCATACCACAGCGGCTCTGAGCACTCTGATTGGACGAGCGCTCGCGTAGGAGCGGGGTGAGGTGGTGCCCGCAGAAGTGGACCAAAACCCAGGATAGTGAAAATCCTGGGTGTTGGTTCACTTTAAATCCAGCTTTTGAGCCTCGATTCAAAGACACATTTGTCCAGACTTCCGTAGCTGTCTGTGAAAGTTTGGGTGGGTGTTAGTCTTTTTTTTGCTTTTTTTCGTTCATTTTTCATTCGTACGAGCGTTCGGGAAAATGTGTATATGCACTTTCGATGAACGGAAGCAAATCGGATCATTTCCGTTAGTTCGGATCATTTTCCAAACAAAATCTGATATTTTTCGTTCGTTCAGATAACTTCCGTTGTTGGGATGGGCTTACGTCTGATTCAGAGAGCTGATTTCCGACGGACCACCACCCTATAAATCCGTTTCATTTCCGATCCACTTACGGGACCTTTGAGGGCTCGAGGCCTGATGCAGAGCCTCCCCTGAACTGACCTTAAAACCTTCCGATTGTCCGGGGGTCCCGTTTGAATCGTGGCTCCAATGTGATGCAGAGCCTCCGTCGGAATGGGTCCCTAACTGATCCGTTAATTTGTCTTCAATCGGGAAGCATTTTTTGCCCCTCTCGGGAGCATGCAATTTCCTCGTGGCTTCCGTTCACGTTCACACGGGCGTTCCGTTTTTTCCTCCTTTTTGCTTTGTTTTTAACGTACCTGCTTGCCTTCCGTGTCATTTTTCACACCAATTTTGTTGTTTTTGACAAGTATACTTACATCTCCATGGATTTCCTGTTGTCAATCTGGGTCCACGCAAGCGCACATCTCTAAACCTCCATGTAAATGTATATATGCCACAAACTGTCACTTTGATACATACCTGAATTTACTATTAAATAATTTTTTGTTTTTGTATTTTTCCTTGCCTTTAATGCTTACCTTAATCTCTTTTTGTTATTGTTCTTTCTCTTTATTGTCCCATATATTAACCTTTGTGACATGTAAATGTGTGATGATGTTGTGAGAATGTACAGTGCCAGGAAAGACAACACACCAACTTTTTTTTTTTTTTTTTTTACTTTAAAATTTATTGAAACTTTGTAAAAAATTTTTGGTTAACTTTTTAAATTTTTTTTTAAACTTTTAATGGAAAAATAAAAAATTAAAAAAAAAAAAAAAAAAAAAGCAGACCCAAACCACATACCTGAACAGATATTCCTGGTCAGCAGGGGGGATCAATGAGACATGTGTGCAATCGATTGACGTTGGACATGTCGGCTATGTTATAAAAGCCCAGCTTAACTGCATTCCAGGCTTCCCCTGTTTGAGGGAAAAAAATATAATTCTGTGCCAGGGTAGCCATGCCATCCAAAAACTGTGTTAGGCTGCGGCTCAGCGTAGACTGGGACATCCCCAGGGAGAAGGCACCCAGTCTCTGGAATGAGCCATTCGCCAAAAACTGCAGGCAGCCAACCAATTTGGTCATACCTGCAATTCCATGCCCCTTTCTTGTGGTGGGGGCTAACCATGGCCGCAGGTCGCTATACAAGGCATGGAGAGACACACGGTTAAGGCGAGTGAGCTCGAATAGGTCAACGTCATGCATGCAATCGATGTCCAAAGGCGTTCAGTGCAGCCTGGTTTCTGCCATGCTCATAAGTACCAGACCGCGTAGCTGGTGCCTTTGATGTGCGCCCACAGAGGTATGCATTTCCAAAAAGCACGGAGCTCAAATACGGCTGGTCAGACTGCCCGTAAGTGAAGGCTCGGCGGCCACGTTTTATTAGGGTGATTGCAATCGGAAATCAAGGCTCTGCATCACTGAAAAAAACGGACCTATGAGCGACCCGTCCGTTTTCCCGGAAAACAGCCTCTTGCGAGCCGTCAATCGGAAAGGCGGCTGAGCACACACCTGAGCGCATAAACGCACACAAAAACCAACGTAGCACCCTTTCCTGACCCGATCACAGCCCAAAACCAACGGGAAAACGCACGGGATAGCTGAACGGGGAGGCTCTGCATCAGGCCATCGGATTGCTATTGTTGAACATGTTTTGCGGCTATGTGGAGGAGTCTGTGTGCCTTTATCACCAAGGCATTGCATGTATCAGCATGGCCGAGGCTATAAATTGTATAGCAATGCATACCTGAATCAATACATTTCATGTATGCCTTATAGAAGCATTTTAATGCTGACCTTAATTAGTCCTTAACATGTAAACCTTTATTTTCCCACACATCCATATAATTGCTATTTTTTTTAGACTTATGTCAGTATGACCCCAACAAGGTTATACCAATATTTTAATTTATGTTTTTTAACAGGGACCACACATGCCAGAGTGGTACAACTGAGTGTCAGGGTCCTTCAGTTGGTGGGCGAGATGCAGGAGCTGCGCAACTCGTTGGGGACCACAGATGAAGAATAATGTTATATGGCCTGCCAGTACTATGTATTTAGTTTTTTTTATAGTTGTAAACATTTGAAATTTTCAAAATTTTTTAAAATTTTATATTTTATGATGGAATCAAAAAAAAAAATGTGTCATTTCATTTACAAAATACATTAACACAAAACTAATGGGCCCAGAAATATTTAAAGATGAATATTCACATGACCGAGAAGTGATTTGGGTAAGTTTTAGGGGGCTAAAATGGAAGAAGAACCTAACCGCGAAGTGGTTTGGGTGAGCTTTAAGGGTCCAAAAGGGAAGATGGAGGATAGTGCTAAGTGATTTAGCTAAACATTGTAGTAGAAGTGAGGGTGGCAAATATGTAGGCGAGCACTTTAATGAGTTAAGTTTGTAGTGCGCAGGCACAAGATCATAAGGATTTCCGTCTGGACGAATATTTATTGAAAAAGGGAAACAGAAGCTATCGGGAAACGTAAAGGATTCGTGGGAGGATACGATGGGAAAAGGGCAAAAAGGAAAGCCTACGTTGTAACATGTGAAAATGAAACGAAAAAGTCACGCTGGAAAATTACATCCTCGTAATCTGCCGTA
The DNA here is from genome assembly GCA_027917425.1 of Gastrophryne carolinensis. Lineage (NCBI taxonomy): Eukaryota > Metazoa > Chordata > Amphibia > Anura > Microhylidae > Gastrophryne > Gastrophryne carolinensis. The sequence goes on from CM051235.1 coordinate 199,554,369, forward strand.
CGAACGGACGGAAACTTTACAGAAGGATTGCAATGCATGCATAGAATCGCTTGTACACTCATACGAGAGCGGAAACATTTAAAAAAAAAAAAAAACATATCGGCACTAAAACTGAAGTTTTTTTTTGTCTCTCTGAATCAAGCCTTTGGTGACCCCTGTGTGCAGTCTGTTATAGGTTCTTTATAGTCAATTCAGCACCGTGCGTCAGAGAGCAGGGCTCATGCGCATGGCGCAAGGAGTAAATGTAATATTGCGTATGCCTGAATCATGCACCAAAGCCATGAGTACATTTTCTCCTCAGGTACCATTTTTACAACTCGCATGAGAGTTTACTGAATCAGTGAATTTATCACTTAAAATGATAGCCAGCATTTGTTTTACTATTTCCTTAATTTTACAAAAGGAAGTGTGTACCTCCCACCAAGAGCCAATTGGCCCAGGCACCAGGCATAACGGGTAGTTATACAGTACTCTAAGGCCCCTGGCCCTGGGGGTTAACCAGGCCTTATGCCCTTTGAGATGTACCCTTTGCTCTTCTGGGGGCACCTTACCGGTGCTATTACCAATGGGCACACGGCTCTTCAAGCTCCCCCAGCATCCCAAATGGGGGTGCAGGTAATCGGATGGGGTACCACCATGTCACCTGCAAATGCCAGGTGGTGAACTCCCCTGGACCCCTTACCAGTTCACCCCAAGTGTAAAGAAATGAAATGCCAAACAAAAAAAAAACTAATAATCTAAATTTCACTACTTACCAATCCCTGTCTTCTTTCTTCTGTCCCCTGACGGGCACTGTTCGGTCCGGCGGGTGATAAATGACTCCTACTGCGTCTTCATTCGATCTTCAGGGCTCTTCCCTGGAACTGTGCAATAGGGAGAAAGGCCTGGTAATAACCCCTAATACATTTTTTTAATTGCTCCCCCCATGAAGAGAACCTTTTGCTAATTTTCATTTTCCACTGTTGTATGTGGCAATAATGTCACTGCTGTTTCTATGCAATGACTGATCACCTGCCTTCTTACAGAGAGGGACAGCAATAAAAAAAGTGTTCCAGGACAATTGGAAAAGTTCAGTGGGTTTTGGCCTGCTTTAAGTACAGTCTGTGTATTATCTCTCTGCTTTCTTTTAGTGTGATCTATTCTGTGACCTCCTTATTTACGGTCTATACTGCAGTCTCTGTATACTTTTTTTTATCTGTAGGTGTTTAGTCTATTATGTAACCATCTCTATGTATGGTCTACTCCTTGATCTCTGTGGGGTTGATTAAGAGCTAGGCGAGAATTCTCACTGTCATTGACTTTCATTGTCTACCAAGTGTAAATTTTCACCTGGTTTTGAATCAGCCCCATGCTACACAATGAAAGTCAATGGCAGTTTTCTCTCCTAAAAAGGAGTGCGAATTCTCACCTGGCTCTGAATCAATTCCTATGTGTATGGTATGTTCCACCGTCTCTCTGTGTATTGTCTTTTCTGTGATCTCACTGTGTACATTCATTTCTGTGACTGTGTTCTATTCTGTTCTGCTGTCTTTGTACAGTCTGCTCTGCTCTCTCTGGCTCTGTACAGTCTATTATTTATAATATATATATTGATATCCCATGAATACATTAGATTTTGGGATATCTCTGTGTACCATCTATTCTACTTTCTCTCTCTGTACAGCCTTATTTTACAATCTCTCTGTGTTCGGTTTAAAGAGGAACAACACACAGTAATTTACCTTTTCCCTGTGTTGATCCTTGAGCACTTGAAATTGGAATGCCCTGCTGTGTGTATCCCCCCAGTCTGTCCTAATACACTCACCTTCCTAGCATTCCCACGGCACAGGTTTGGCCAAAATTGAGCACACTTATTGGCTAAGTGGCCCACCCAGCTAATTAGTGCTCTTAATTTCACTCGGCTCTGCTTACTGCTAAGCCATCTGCACGGGTAAGCAGCTGAGCAGAGCTGAGTGTGCCGCCAGCCGCATGCCCCACTCAACTTCTAGCTGTGGCATGCCCATGCCGCCTATTCAGAAAGGCTGGATGTGGGTGCGCCCCATGGCGGGACAAGGGCTCCAGGATCAGGTAAGTGAATATGGGGACGGGGGGGGGGGGGTTACACAGTCCGGCATTCCAAGTTGGGATGCCCTAAGGAGTGGAACTCCAACAGCCCCCGAAGTTTATCTTTAATTTGCAATATCTCTGTGTGTATGTTCTGCTGTCTTTTCTTTAATCTCTGTGTAACAACTGCAATGGCATATTGTTCTTTGCCCCCTAAACCCTGCATTTTATATTGGTAAAATATCCTAATGTGCCCTTGGATTTTCTGTTGACATTTCTGGTGTGCAAATAATTGGTAGTAATGGTAGGTCTCTTGAATGGGGATGTATACAGCAAAAGAATTGTGGACCAAAAAACGCGAATTGGTTTTTGGACTAACCTGAGTTTTGGTTCTTGCTACCAGGGCACCTCGATTCAGGATGTCCCACTGTGTAAAATCCCCAGATTGCCCAGGAAACTCACCTTTCCTCATTCAGTGTGCTGCCTGCACTCGCATCAAATCGGCTAGACCCAGCTGAGATTCGGCTGATGGCTGAGAAGAGCCAAGCAGACCCGAGCATGCCTGTGGGTGTATCCCCACTATCCTCCAACAGGATATCCTCCTACTAAAAGTATAGCAGGCAGTGGCCATGGCTTGCGCATGTGGGGAGAAGGTGAGTTAACTGGGCAACCTGGGGGATTTTACATAGTGGGGCATCCCAAATCTGGGAATCAGACAGCCTTGTAGTTTTATAGACTCCTAGGATGCTTTTGGTCCACTTTAATTTTCCACTTCAATAGCCAAAATGAAATCATTGCACAATGCGAAATGCAAGCTGTAACCTTACAGTATCAAATAGAGGTGTGATGGGAAGTGGTGCGATAGGTAGACATGAGGTGAGAAGAAGCGGTTAAAGATAAGGTGAGGATGGCTTATGTGGCAGGGATGAGGAGAGCAAAAGTGAGGTGGTAACAAGTAAGCCAAGGCGAGATGGGAAACAAGATAGGCAGAGGTGACATGAGCAGAGGTGAGGTTGGTTGAGATGAGTAGAGATGAGGTAAGCTAAAGTGAGGGTTCAGAGTTACAGTGGGCTGAGGTGAGGCAAGGAAGGTCTGAGGTGGGAAGAAGAGGGTAAGGTCAAGAGGGAAAATGTGATGTGGTTGAGGTAGGAAGAAGTGAGATGCTTAGAAGTGAGGCAGTGGGCGGAGGTAAGCAGAGGTGAGGTGGTCATAGGTGGGTAGAGGTAGTCAGAAGTGTTGGGGAGGGCACAACCTAAGGCAGTGTAAGCTGTAGGTTTTGCATTTCTGTTGTAAAAAATTAGGGGTTAATCTAGGTCACACTGTATCAGAGAGGTGTGTCATGATTTCGGCCACTAAGGGGAGCACTAACTGAGATTATCAGAAAAAATTTGGGCTGATTGGAGCTAAGGAATAATAATTTTGCATACAACTGTGCTTTAAAATAAAAAAAAACCTTTAATATATCTTTATAAACTTGCTGTTACCAAGCTTTCCACTAGAGGGTGCCACTTACTTACTCTCTGCTATTCTGAGCCAGTAATCCAACTACCAGGCAAGAATAAGCCCATTTGGAGACACATCCATAGTCCTAGGAGAGTTGCAGGCGGCTTGGTGATGGCCTCATCCTCCATAGGGGATAATAAAGTAATAAATATAACTCTTCCTATACATACAAGAGCCGGCGGGATTATGCTGGCTCATCTGCAACATATTTATAAGTGTAAGGCGACCTCGACAAGCTGAGCCACGCATCTGCCCTTCAGGACACGATTATTAATAGTGTTTCTTTTATAGCATAGCCGTCTGGTGCAACATCAGCTGCTGGGAAAGGCGTGGCAGGGTCAAGTTTCTTAGCACCTGCAGGAATGGGGCTTATTGCATGACCGCTGAAAAGAGCCACGCTCTGATTTGAATTCAGGGAGGGCAGTAACCTACAGGACTATATGGGTTCGAAGTTTGTGCCCTGTATTATATTAATTGGTTTGAAGCCTGAACTGTACCTTTTTTATTTTTTTTTTCAGTTAAAATAAGGCTGAGGGTATGCTTCCAGGTGGTTTGCAAACTATTTCCTGCCAGTGGTGCCTTCCTAATAGAGCAGCACAGCTCAACATGAATGGTCAACTCCCAGTAATCATAAATTAAACATAATAAACTATTTTCCAAGATGCTGTGTGGTGTAGAGTGAGCATAAACACTTCTGAACCATTCGGGGCAAATCTAAGCCACACTGCAGCAGCATCACCAGAGCTGTAACCTGTGGCCTGCTTTCAGACACTAGGCAGAGCACTTTTGAGAAAAACAAAGCTACAAAAAGAAATTGGCATTTTCTAACTGGCACAGAATTGGAACTGTGAAGGGGCTTATAAGAATTAATTAATTTGCCTATAGTTTTCCTTTGAGGAGCACCCATGACGAGGCCTACTTCATCTTGGAGTGCCCACTCCACTTGATTTTTTTTTATCAGTGCGCAGGGCCAGCAAACTGGGGGATATGAGGGTGGAAGCAGCAGACATGATGAGGGGAGGGGGAAGGTTAAAATGCACAGTGTAATTCGGAAGTATTACTAGTACTTACCAGGCACTGGGAAAGCTGTTTTTGTCATGTGGAGGAGGGAGGTTGAGAAAGCCAACATTAACTATAGACGCATGGTAAGTAGCTAAGCACACTTCCCAGCCCATACTCTGCACAAGTTTGCCGAATGACCCACTCACATATTTTTTTTTGGTTGAGGGGGTGTAATCTGCTCAGCGGTAAAGATGGGGGTGCTCCATTGCTTAATTCATTTCCCCCAGCATCATGTCCGCTCCCTCTGGCTGCGCACAACCGGGGGCAGTTATTTAAATCTGCCTGGCAGGATGCAGGCTCTCACCAGGGGTGCCGCCAGATCAAAATAAAAATTAGGGGGTGTTACAAAGCAGGGTTACCCCAAATTGAAGGCAAGCTGTCAGGTTACTAAGCTTTTGCTCTTTTTTAATGAGTAGATTAGGGGTCAGCTAAAATTATTGCCCAAAGGGCCCACATAAACCTGGTGCTAACTCACCTTAACCCTTTAACTGACAGCCTACCTAAAAATGTTGCCACCCTCGGTTGCCAGGCCAATTTATCACTATTTTGCGCTGTACTTGTTTAACTGATTTTTTAAAGGATTTCTCATGAAAATTATATAGTTATTATATATTGTTCAACAGAGTCTGGGCTTTAACATGAAATGTCTTGTTTGTAATTTGTTTAGTGTATTCTTAATATTCTTTGCTGAAATAAAAAAATGAAAATAATAAAACATTTTTCAATAAAATCATATTGCGCGTAAAAGCCTAATTTCTACCGGTTACAGTGGTACCGCATGTATTGGTAGACACCCTTTCCTGCCCAGGAGACTCCAAACTGAATTAGGAGATTTTCAGATTAAAAACAACTGCTTTGCATTTGCATTCCCCCCACAAACTATATATTCTCTGGAAGTACACGCCTCAGGCTTGTTGACATGGGCAGTTTTCTGGAAGTAATCCCTCATTTAATTCTAATGAAATTTAATTCTTAAGAAAAAGGTTAAAATCAAAAAAATGTCATGGTTTGTAGACCAGGGTGCGGAGGCCAGCCTCTGCGAAAGCTGCAAGTCCACATAACCTTCATGTCCACCGGTGCTCTTCCGCCCCCCCCCCCCGGGCTTTGGGGAGGCAGGTAATGGTCTGCAAGCGACTTGCCAGCCCCCCCCCCAAGCCTTGTGAACTGATATAGGGGTCTCATGGATCCCTTGCCAGTCCACACAAGGTTAAATGTAGAAAAAAACCTCACAGACACATAATGGTTGATTCATGGGATTCGGGCTTCCTCCTGATTCATGGTCATCAAAATGGGATTGTTTTTGCACCAATATTCTTAGTATACAATACGTCCTGCTCAAAATCTAATACTTACAGTTGGGATATACTCCGCCAGATGGCGCTGGACTGCAGAGACATCGAAAATAGGCTCCTCCCGGCACCTCAAATACCCGGGGACCTCCCACAAATCCCCAGAATTTCTCTGCAGTCTGGCTTCGAAGGACGATAAATTGGCTCCCTACTCGCAGGTGAGCGGGGCTATTAGCCTGCGGCCCTGTAGGACTATTCCCACCTGTTCCACTAGTAATATGCCTCCCAGCCTTGGCTGCGCTGGTCGGGTGAAGGTAGGCAGCACCGCTGTTAGGTGCTTAGGAGCGCTGCTCCACCGCAATCCCCCACCAAAGGGTAGGCGGTTCAGGCTTATAGTGAGCCTCTATGGGATGCCCCTCCCGCACTAGTGCCCCTTGCCCCTACCTATCGGTGGGCCCTGTTTAAGTGGCCGCTGTCCTCCCTCATTCTCCTTGTAGCCTTCGGGGGAAAAGAGGGGGTGTGTGTGTGTGTAAATGTGTATGCTATGCATTCTGTGTTTTACACTCTTTTTCCTTTCTGTTAGTCTTGTGTCAGCCGCCGCGCTGACTTGCCTTTACTATCTTTTTTAAATTGCGCTGACATTGCCTCAGGCACTTGTGCGCCGTCATTGGCTGCTTGCTCGTTCTGACTTCGCGCTCTTCGGGGGTCCCTCGAGGTATACTGACGCCATCTTTAACCTGTTGGTTGGCCCATGCGCGACGGACTCCTACCTACCGCGGTCCGTAAGTGCCCTCGCAGGCGGCTTTATATCTTTCACTTTTGTATACTTTGTGCTTACAGGTCTTGTTTGCTTATGTCTTTCAGGCGGGGCGAACCCTTTTGGCTTCTCCCGGCCCGGTATTAGTATATAACTTGTAGGCCTTGTAAAAATAATACTCCCACTTCTCTAGCGGGTTATTGGGGCATCCGGGGCTTTCTATATAGTGTTATTCCCTATCGGCGTATAGCGCCGCTATAATCACCATATGGAGGCATCCCAGGATAATGTGACCGGGTCCCTTCGGGACAAGACCGGCTGTGTGTCGCGTGTGGGCAGCCTCATGCTGAGTGTACCCTGTGCTGAGCAGGTGCTTGCATTGCAATCTGGCCTGCCAGTGGCTGCACCTCGTTTCACTTCACCTACTCCCCAAGCTTAAATCTCACTCCTGCTGAGTTGCATACTAGTGGGGATTCTCAGCATGATGTGTCTTCTAGACTGGCTACTGTTGAGCAGTTGATTGCTAAGTCCTTAGCGCGTAAGGCCCCTGCTAAGAAGCGGCACTTGACTCCTAATTTCACTGTTTTCCCTATGGGAACTGAGGAGTTTTGGAATCTTTGTGGCTATACCCCGTCTGATGAAGTGGAGCTCTTTTCTGATTCAGGCTCATCTGATGAGAGACCAAGTGGTCATGACGATTCTGGCTCTGACCCCTGGGCCCCGGATGACACTGACAGATTATTGACCCAGATTTTTGAGGTTCTGTCCATCTCTCTCCCTGTTGTGGCTCCCAGGCAAAGAGAGGAGCTTTTCCATACAGCAAAATCACGTTTGGAATTTCCCGAGCAGGCACATTTCCATAATCATGTGCTCAAGGAATGGGAGCGCCCCAGTAAACTTCCCGGGGTTCCAAAAAGTTGGGATAGGAAGTATCCCTTTCCTGCTGAGGTGGTTAAATGTTGGTCACCCCCCCCCCCCCCCGAGGTGGATGCCCCGATCCTAGGGCTATCTAACACCTGTGTCATGCATTCCCCTGACTCCACTACCCTGCGGGATGCTAAGGACCGGCGCATTGACCAGCTGGCATCTCACGCCTTTGCATGTGCGGGGACAGCGCTGCGCCTGGTCTGTGCCTCTGCCATTACTGCTGTGGCCACTAGAACCCTTATCAGAAATATGCTTGATAGTGCCCCTGATGATTTGCCTTGTGAGGTGTTTAATGCACTCTCCAGTTGTGATGTTTTTCTTCCAATCCATTCCAGGCACTCCTTACGCTTGGGGATTACCTCCTTGCTGATCACCTGAGTGCAAGAAAGAAAACAGGTGCTGCCCCTCCCGGCCCATAAGTAGCAGCTGCCTCCTCACCAAGATCAGTTTTTTCTTTCTTGCAGTGGCAAGTGATTATGAAGGTTGTTCAGGAAATTAGCTCTCAAGGATTGGCAGCAAGCGGGGGACTGAACCCTGTCGGCTCTCTGCGTAGCCTTATTCCCACGGATCCCTCAAGACCCAAGTTTATGCCTCCACAGCATTGGCTGTTTTGGGGGTCCATGAAGGTAAGGTGGAAGCGCCGGGGTCTTGGGGTGCTTACAGAGTGTATATGCTCTGGGCTGCAGGCTTTTTTGAAAAGCAAGTCAGCCGCAGGTTTTTCTCTGGTGTACCTGCTGAGGAATGTTTTTTATTTTTTATCCAACCCTTCCTTCTTCCGGTTAGGTAGGTTTTTATCATAAAAAAAAGAAAAAAAAAAGAAAATAATAATAAAAAAAAAAATTTGTAAAAAAAAAAAAAAATGATGTATGCCTTTGAGGGATGTGGCTGACATTATGCAGGGGGCAGAGTTTAACCCGGAACCACAAGGCTGTGTATTCAGTTGTCTCTCTCTCCCCGGGCGAGGAAATCGCATATTGCTAGGTGTGTGTGTGTGTATATATATATATATATATATATATATATATTGCGGCCAGATAGCAGTGCGATTGCGGCGGCAGCCAGTTGGGCCAAGGTGCTTGCCTAGAAATGCCTTGTGATTAGGATGGCTTTCGGGGGTTCCGCTGGTTTATTCATATTGCTGCCTCAGGGCAAGCTGATTTTGCCATTGTTTGCACTAAGCTATGGTATATATATATATATTATGTGTTTGATCATTTCTTTTTTTATAGCGGTAAAGAGAAGAGCGGTGGTGGTGAGTGGACATCGCCATTATCAATTTTTATATACATTTTTTTGATTAATTGCATTATCAATTTCATATTTCAGTTAGTTTATATTATTTATATTATTAATATTGTTATTATATATTTTTATATGTTTATATTATATATATATTTTGATATTTTACTATCTGTATGAATATATTTTATTATTATAATGATTGTCAGTTTTATCTTTTTATCAGTTAAAAAAAAAAAACAAGAGGAAGATTATTAATGCTCTTTTTTTTTCTCCTGTTTTATTTTTTTAGAATTTGAAAGAAGGATAGAAAAGGGTTGTGGTTCCTCCCGGTCCCTTTTGGGATTGGTTCTAGGCTTAGGGCCTTTTAGGTCTGATTGCCAAATTAAAAAAAAAAAACAAAAAAAAAAAAACACCATGAGGGAGGAATCAGGAGAAAGTGATTTGGGCATCCCACTTGAGCGGGGCAGGCTCTGCCCCTTATGTAAGCAGGATCCCCTGGGTAGTTTCAGCACGGCTCTCAGAAGGCGAGTTACGCTCTGGTGAGGAAGATAGTAACTCTATTTTTTTCTCTTCTGATGAGGACCCCCTCCTCGCAGGCGAAACACAGTGTCAGCTCTCTTTGGTTTTTGAAACTTTGAATATCACTCTCTCCCCTATTGTTTCTTGTACTCAGAATATCCACTGTCAAATCTGTGTATTTACTGTATGTTCTACCCTGTCTGTAATTACTACTTTGTAAAGCGCTATGGAAGATGATGGTGCTATATAAATGAACAATAATAATAATATCACCCCTCCTGAGGTGGAAAAAGAGGGAAGGATGATCTGTTTAAGCCAGTAAGGCAAAGGCAGGTGTTCCCGGAGCAGCCACACTTTTCTAAAATGGTGTTAAAGGAATGGGAAAATCCTAACAAATTACCGGCTGTTCCTAGGATACTAGACTCTAGGTATCCCTTTCCGGCGGACATGATTAAGCTTTGGTCTTACCCACCTGAGGTGGATTCTCCAGTAGCAGGCTGGTCTAATACTTCCATCATGCCGTCTGCTACTATGGGATCTTTAAGAGATCCCACGGAGTGACGACTGGTTGGCCCGCCATGCTTTTGCTATGAAAGGATCCTTTCTATGTCCTGTTTGTGCCATGGCCATTGTGTCCCTGGCTTCAAGGAAGAAGATGAAGAAAAAGTTTAGCCAGGGCTAAGTCTCGCAGGCTTATTCAAGAGTCCAATGATTTTAAGGATTGTTTGGACTTTAACTCGTTCGCTATCACTGCGATGGATGATGCAGTCAGGCTAGCTGCTAGAACTTCTGCTCTGCTTGTGGCCTTGCGCCGTTCCTTATGGCTAAGACAATGGTTGGCGTTGCCGCCGCTAAGAAATCTCTTATAGATCTACCTTTTTTAGGGAGCAGATTTTTTGGAGAAAAACTGGATGGTATGGTGAAGGATGGCAAACTGCCTCAGAGGAAGAGGACGACTCTGCCTTTTTACAGGACTTCATCATATCGACTCTTTTGGACGGGCAGAGGGGCCTTTCGTCCTTGCTCCTGTAGAGATTTTTGAGGTAGAGGCAGAGCGCGTAATAGGGCAGGAGGGGCCTGGAGAAGTGAGCCTAATCCTCCAGCCAAGCCCACTCCAGCATGAGGGGCGCCCTCACCCGTGCGGGTGGGGGGACGGCTTTTGCATTTTGCTCATATCTGGAGGCGCCACGTGGTGGATCTTTGGATCCTAGAGGTGGTGTCATCAGGCTACAAGATCGAGTTTGCAGCCAGACCACCCGCAAGGTTCCTTCGGTCAGGGGCATCCCGGAACCAGTCAAAGATAGATGCCCTGAGATCCGCAGTTCAGCATCTCCTTCAAAAGGGGTAATTTGTCGGGTACCCTTTCAGGAAAAAGGTCAGGGGGTTTACTCCAACCTGTTCACAATTCCCAAAAAGGACGGGTCGATGCATCCCATTTTAGACTTAAAGGGTCTCAACAGGTATAGCCACGTGAAACCTTTCCGCATGGGGGCGCTAAGGTCAGTGGTGAGAGTAGTTCGGACCGGGGATCTTATGACTACTATAGACTTAAGGGACGCGTATCTGCATGTTTCAATTTTTCCAGGGCATCAGTAGTTTCTGAGGTTTGCCCTGGAAGACCAGCACTTCCAGTTTGTGGCACTCCCATTCGGGATATCCTCAGCTCTAAGAGTGTTCACCAAAGTTTTGGTGTGTCTCATGGCCTTTTTCAGGAGCCAGGGGATATGCATCATCCCATATTTGGACGATCTTTTAATTTCAGCGGGTCTCTTCAGCGGATCATGAAAGATACGCAGATGGTCCTATCAACTCTGGAAGAGTTCGGCTGGGTGATCAATTACCCGAAGTCCCATATCACTCCGGCGCCAGTAAGGAACTTCTTAGGAATGATTCTGGACACGGTTCAAGTCAAAGTGTTTCTACCAGAGCAGAAGGCTCTGCTAATTCGAAATCAAATAGAGTACTTACTGGCTTGCCAGCAGCCGACTATTCAGCTAGGGATGAAGCTAGTAGGCCTTATGATAGCCTACTTCGAGGCCATACCTTTCGTCCAGTTTCACATGAGGCTTCTTCAGTGGAATCTGTTGGCAAACTGGGATCGAGCCCCACAGTCGCTGGATCAAGTTTTTTGTTCTAACGCCCTCGGCCAGGCAATCTCTTCTGTGGTGGATGGACCCTCTTCATCTGTCTGTAGGCAGGTCCTTTCTGACACCGCAGTGGCAGATCGTTGCCACAGATGCCAGTCTCACAGGTTGGGGGGGGCATCTGGCAGACACAAAAGATCCAGGGACAATGGGGGCCGAAGGAGTATCAGCTTCTCATAAAGATATTGGAATTACGAGCAATCTGACTAGTGCTTCAGTATCTGACCCCCAGCTTAAAGGGGCAGGCAGTCCAGGTCCAGTCAGACAATCAGACAGCAGTAGCCTATATCAATCATCAGGGGGGTACCCGGAACAAGAGTGCTCTAGAGGAAGTAAGCCGGATTCTGACTTGGGCAGAGGAGAATGTTCCCTGCATCTCGGCAGTTTACATCCTGGGGGTAGATAACCAGGAGGCCGACGCTCTGAGCAGGAAGCTTCTGTGTGGGGGACAATGGTCCCTCAGTCGGAAGGTCTTTCAAGCCCTTTGTCTTCGCTGGGGGTGTCCGGAAGTGGATCTTTTGCATCCAGACACAATCACAAACGGAAAAAAAATTTATGTCCCTATCAAGGGACCCTCTAGTCATAGTAACGGATGCCCTGTCAGTGTCTTGGGCAAGGTTCAAGCTTCTGTACATTTTTCCCCCGCTTCCGCTCCTGAGCCGTGTATTAGGAAAGATAGCTCAGGAGGGGGTACCTACCATTCTAGTAGCTCCTCATTGGCCAAGAAGAAGTTGGTTTTCAGACATAACAAGGATGTCGGTAGACCATTGGCGCCTACCGGTCGAGCCAGATCTTCTCACTCAGGGGGAGCTTCGGCACCCGAATTTACAGATGCTGGCTTTAACGGCTTGGCTATTGAAACCTCGATCTTAGCAGAGAGAGGTTTATCGGCTAAGGTTATTCATACCATGATTCAGGCCCGGAAGAAGTCTTCTTCCATGATTTACTACAGGGTCTGGCAGTCGTTCATATCCTGGTGCTAGGAATTTTTCGTGCAGAAAGTATTCAAATTCTAGTATTCCTACAAGATGGCTTAGAAATGGGCCTACAGTTAAGCACCCTAAAAGGGGGCCTTGTCTATTTTTTTTCCAGAAGTCTATCGCTAGTAAGAGGCTCATTAAAACTTTTTTTTTTTGAGGGGGTCACTCATGTCCGACCACCGCGCAAGTCTATTTTACCAGTGTAGGACTTAATTTTTAATTTTTCAATTTTTAATGCATAGATGGCCATTGTATGCTTGCGCACACATAGGAATTCATCCTCCGCATTTGACCCATCCGTGCAGTGAGTGTGCACATGCTTGGAGCGGTGGGCTGCCCTAGTTGTGGCGCCCGGGGAGCAGTTGCGGGGCTGGGTGCCTTGCTCAAGAGCACTTCGGTCTTGTCCCAGGATCGGGATTCGAGCCTGCAGCCCTCCGGTCGCAAGTGCGCTCCCCTTGCCTCTAGGCCATAACTGCCCCCTAGTCTGGTGTTGAATCTGGTGTTGACGGCTCTGCAGGGTGCTCCCCTTGATCCTATCATTGACGCTCCATTGAGTATTTTGACGCATAAGGTGATATTTTTGGTGGCAATCACCTCTGTGCGACGTGTTTCTGAGTTAGCCGCCTTATGTATGAAGTCTCCTTATTTTGAGTTACACAGAGACAAAGTCATTTGTCGGTTTAAGCCTGATTTTTTACCTAAGGTCGTCTCTCCCTTTCACCTTAATCAAGAGGTAACTTACCTTCTTTATGCCCAGTTCCAGCTAATGCTAAGGAAAGGGCGCTTCATTCTTTAGATGTAGTCAGAGCCGTAAGATATTACATGCCAGCTACAGTTTCCTTCCGCAAGACGGATTTCCTTTTTTGTTATATCGGAAGGGCAGAGAAAGGGGCTTCCACCAGCTAAAGCCACTGTCAGTAAGTGGATTAGGCAGGCAGTAGGAAGAGCCTACTCGGCGAAGGGGAAGGAACCCCCTTTTCGGGTCACGGCCCATTCCACTAGGGCCATTGGTGCTTCTTGGGCTTTTCAGCATCAGGCTTCGGTGGAACAGGTTTGCAAAACTGCCACCTGGTTTCGGTTCATACATTTACCAAATTTTACAAGGTGGATGTTAGAGCCTCAGCTGAGGCTGGTTGGTCGAAAGATTCTTCAGGCAGTAGTGAAATGAACTACCTGCTGTTCTGCGTTAGGGGATCCCGCCCATAGATGGTACTGCTTTTGGAGATCCCAAGCGTAAGGAGTGCCTGGAATGGATTGGAAGAAAAAACACAATTCTGTGAGGTACCTGTAGAATTGGTTTTTCTGGGAATCCATTCCAGGCACTCCGGCCCACCCGTTTTGGGTCATTATCTATCTTTTGATAGTTCGGTGTAAAGTAACATGGACTCCTATATAGGCCCTTACGGCATGCCTCTGTTTTTCTGTTTTTTACTGCTTTTTAAGTAAACTGATCTTGGTGAGGAGGCAGCTGCTACATATGGGCCGGGAGGGGCCGCACCTGTTTTCTTTCTTGCAGTTACGTGATCAGCAAGGAGGTAATCCCCAAGCGTAAGGAGTGCCTGGAATGGATTCCCAGAACAAACAATTCTACAGGTGAGTACCTCACAGAATTGTGTTTTTTGTAAATTTTGTCCTCTCATTATTGGATGACACCATCAGAATGTGTGCCAGAACTTCTTCCCTCGTGGTGGCTATACGCCGCTCGGTTTGGCTGCGCCAGTGGGCTGCTGACAACGCTGCCAAGAAGGTCCTCACTGGGTTCCCCTTTAAAGGACTGCGCCTGTTTGGGGACCGCCTGGACCTTTTTGCTAAGGGAGGCAGGCTACCCCAGCGCAGGCGTCAATCTAGGCCCTTTCGGGGTCAGGGTTCCTTCTCCTCCCCTTACCGTGGTGCCAGACAGGGGAGGGGGTTTCCTTTCCTGGGACCCGGGGAGATTTCTGGGGCAGAGGACGTGGCCATCCTGGCCCTTCCTGGGGTCCCAAAGCAAAATCTTCCCCCAAGCCCCCTCAGGCATGATGGGGCGCCCTAACCCATCCGGGTGGCGGGACGGCTGCAGCACTTCGCTCACATCTGGAGGCTTCATGTCTCAGACCGATGGATTCAGGAGGTAGTGTCCTCCGGTTACAAGATAGAGTTTGCTGCCTGTCCCCCTCCAAGATTCATCAGATCCCAGATTCCTCAGGACCCTGTGTCAGCTCAGGAGCTAGTACAAGCAGTGCAAGGCCTCCTGGAGCTGGGGGTCATCTGCCAGGTCCCCTTAAGAGAAAAAGGCAAGGGCTTTTATTCCAACCTATTCACAGTACCCAAAAAAGATGGTTCAGTCAGGCCCATCCTGGACTTGAAGATCCTCAACAAGTTTGTCAGGGGCAGGCACTTTCACATGGAAACTCTGCGCTCTGCCATCAGTTTCCTGCGCCAAAGGGATTTCATGACTTCTGTGGACATCAAAGATGCTTATCTTCATATTCCTGTGTTCCCAGGTCATCAAAGGTTCCTCTGATGGATCAACACTACCAATTTGTGGCCTTGCCCTTCGGCCTCACTTCAGCTCCCAGGGTGTTAACCAAGGTGCTGGCCGGCGTGATGTCTCTGCTTAGGTGTCAGGGCGTCCACGTGCTTCCCTATCTGGACGATATTCTCATCACTTCCCAGTCTCTACATCAGGCAGAGTTGGATACTCAGCTGGTGGTGTCCACTCTGGAGTCATTTGGATGGGTGATCAACCACCCCAAGTCCTCACTGTCCCCTTCCTTGGTAACTCCATTCCTAAGAATGAATTTGGATACAGTTCAGGCAAGGATCTTCCTTCCTCAACAGAAGGTGGACAGTCTGATTGCACAGGCTCAGTCCCTCCTAGCTTGTCCCCATCCCTCCATCAGGCAAGGGATGCAGCTGGTGGGCCTGATGGTGGCATGCTTTGAAGCAGTCCCTTATGCTCAGTTCCACTTGAGGCCTCTGCAACTTCACCTATTGTCAGTATGGGACAAGGACCCAGCGTCCCTGGACAGAGTCTGTGTGCTCTCCCCCCTGGTCAGGAGGCCCCTCTCGTGGTGGATGGACTCAAGGAACCTGTTGGGGGGCAGATCCTTTCTTGCCCCTTCCTGGGAGACGGTCACCACGGGTGCCAGTCTGTCAGGTTGGGGGGGTTTCTGGAAGTCCCTGCGGTTCCAGGGGAGTTGGAGCCCTCAGGAGGCCCACACACCTATCAATGTCTTGGAACTGCGGGCGATCAGGCTAGTTCTGGCTCACTGGACTACTCACCTTCGGGGCCTGCCTGTTCAGGTGTGCTTGGACAACCAGACGGCAGTTGCCTACATCAATCATCAGAGAGGGACCCGGAGCAAGGGGGCCCTCCAGGAAGCTTCTCTGATCCTGACTTGGGCGGAGGCCAATGTCCCCTGCATATCAGCTGTGTATATCCCGGGGGTGGAAAATCGCCTGGCGTACTCTCTGAGCAGGGGGACCTCTCGCCAGGGAGAATGGTCCCTATGCAGCAGGGTGTTTCAATCTCTGTGTCACCGTTGGGGCCAACCAGATGTGGATCTGTTTGCGTCCCGCCACAATCACAAGCTCCCAGCTTTTGTCTCTCTGTCCCAGGATCCTCTGGCCTTGACCTCGGATGCGCTAGCAATGTCATGGCAGGACTTTCAGTTCCTGTATGTCTTCCCTCTAATCCCCCTGCTGGGCAGGGTTCTGCGCAAGATTGCTCTGGAAGGGGTGCCAGCAATTCTGGTGGCCCCCAGGTGGCCAAGAAGAGTGTGGTTCGCAGACGTGGTGCAGCTGGCAGTAGATCAGTACACTCTGCCCTTGGTGCCAGATCTGCTCACTCAGGGCTCACTACACCATCCCAATTTACAAACTCTGGCTTTGACGGCTTGGCTGCTGAAACCTCCATCTTGATGGAGAAGGGGCTGTCTTCCTCGGTTGTGGATACTTTGATTAAAGCTAAAGGAAACTGCTGATTCGAATAAGTAACAGACTTTATTCATTCCAAAAAACATGAGAAATTGAAGGATTTGTAATGAAGAATAAGAGACTATCCGCATAAGCGGCTATCTTATGAATTCCTTCAGGGAATTCCAGGCCCCTTGATGTCGGTGTTGTCCCTTATCCTGCACAGGAATGGTTAAATTGAGAGGGCAAACAGCAGGGGTGAGGGTGGGCAGCCCTGTCAAGTTCGGTTGCAGATGGGTAGAAGGTCCGATAAAAGGCCAATAACTTTGACACCGACAGATGGGATAGTGTATATGGCTCTTATGAATTTGAGCATGGTAGCACCTAGGCCTATATGTTGGAGAGTTTTATTCATGAATGACTAATTTACTCTGTCAAAGGCCTTCTCTGCATTGGTTGATAGGAGCATCACAGAAATATTGGACAGTTTGGCTTTATGTATCACATTGATGGTGTGGACTACGTTGTTCCTGGTCTCTCTGCTGAGGACAAACCCAGTTTGATCTATGTGTGCTATTTGGGATACTATAGGGGCTAATATTTTGGCCAAGACATTGGCGAATAGCTTCAGGTCTGTATTGAGGAGGGAGACGGGCCGGTAGCTTTTGCAAAAAAGTGGGTCTTGCCCAGAACTGTGATGTGCGCCTCCAGATTTCTAAGCAAAAAGGAGCCAGGGGCTTCTGGGTCTGCGATTGAGTTCCAGTTCCAGACAGTTTAATAGCCATTTCCAGCTCCTCCACACTCTTCTAAGGTCGTTGCTAGTTCCTTAGTAATCTTCGGCATGCCCGGGTCCCCTATGTAGTCTGTAATGTTAGATGAACGCGTCCGGGCCGAGCGGATAAGTTGTATAGGTGTCTGCTATTTTGTCAGTGGTGTGCTGTTGGTGTCTGTTGAATATTTCAGCTATGAAGTTATGGGACTGCTGTTGCCGGAGAGCATGGGCGAGTATGGAACTGCTCTTTTTTCCCAAATTTATAGTATGTGTGTCAGTGATCCCTGGAAGTGGGGGGTTTGGCCCACTGCCCCTCTACCCTCCCTCCTGTGATCACTATCGGCATCTGGGGACGGTCAGTGGGATGATGTCATGTGCCCACTCAAAAAAAGATGGGGCCATTGGCGCCAGCAGCAATGGCAGAAGTGGCGTAAATTTTACATGGTTGGTGTTAGTAGGGTTAAAGGACAACTTTCAATAACCACCTGTAAAAATGAAATGCTATTATATAGCAGCTACACGAAAATAAATATTTGACTAATATACTTTATTTAAGGGGAAAAAAACTCTTTCTGTACTTTTTTCCTTGAATGAGCAGAAGATGACAGGGCTGAGCAGCCTGACATAGGGGCTTCACGTGTCTATTGAACAAACAGACATACAAGTCCTTCATATGTTTTACTTGTGTGCCTGTCGTTTCCTGATACACAAACTTAGATGTAACAGATATGTATTATGTGTCCGACCAACCAAACTGCATTCACTGTAATGGAAGGTGCATGCCAAAGCAGACAGGCTCCTGGTCCTTGACTATGTCTCCCATCCTGCTCTGGCTGCTGACCTTAGGCTACGTCTGACTACCTGCTCTGGCTTCTGACCTCTGGCTGTGTCTGACTACCTGCTCTGGCTCCTCATCCTTGGCTATGTATGGCAACCTGCTTTGGCTCCTGACCTTAGGCTACGTCTGACTACCTGCTCTGCCTCCTGACCTCTGGCTATTACTGTCTACCTTCTCTGGCTTCTGACCCTTGGCTTTGTCTGGCAACCTGCTTTGGCTCCTGACCTTAGGCTATGTCTGACTACCTGCTTTAGCTCCTGACCCTTGGCTATGTCTGGCAGCCTGCTTTGGCTCCTGACCTTAGGCTACGTCCGACTACCTGCTCTGCCTCCTGACCTCTGGCTATGTCTGTCTACCTTCTCTGGCTTCTTCTTTTTTTTTTTTTTTAATATTCTTTATTTATAATTTTCGTCAGAAAACATATATCTGAAATACACTCATGTACAAAACGAACAATGATTGCAGACTGGTTCAGACTCAATGTAAGAGTAGACATGGTCATTTTTCAATAAAGATTGTAACAGAAATAAACTCAGTTGCTCAATTCAAAATCACACTTTCAAACCGTATAAGTTCATTTACTTTCAAGATCCACATTGCCACCGTGGGTGGCTCAGGGGATTTCCATTTAAGGGGGATGCTAGCCTTTACCGCATTGAGGAGGTGACACAGCAGTGATTTTTTGTAAATGTTTAGAGGGATCTTGGTCATATGTAGGAGACAGGAAGCCAGATCGTCAGGAACCTCCTCCTCTGTAACCCTGCCCGCGATCTCTCTAACTGAGCCCCAGAAATTTCTAAGAGAAGGACAGGACCAGAAAATGTGTACCAAGTCCGCTCTTTCCCCATCACATCTCCAACATTTGTCAGAGGTCTCTGATGACCATTTACTAATTACGGTCGGCACCCTGTACCAACGAGAAAGGATTTTGTAGTTACATTCTTGGATGCGTGTACAAATCGATGTTTTATGCGGCATGGCTAAAAGTTTTCTACATTGTTCCGGGGCAAAGGAGATCCCCAGATCCTCCTCCCATTTCCCCAAGAAAGCGGGCCTCTCGTCCTCCGAAGGAGTAATAAGCAGTTTATAAATGTATGATAGGGTGTGCTTGATTGCTTCGTTACTGACACAGAGGTTTTCAAAAGGGGTAACCTTCCTCATACCACCATTGAAATCCTTAAGAGAGTGGAGGAAGGGGACCAATTGGTTATTCTGCCAATCCGACCAGACCGTGAGGCCTCCTGACTGGGCAAGCACCCTCAGGTCCGACCAGCCATCTCCCGTCCAAAAGTGACCCACCCTGTAAACTCCTGCTCTTTTCCATGTTCTTGAAGTAGAGCCCTCATTGCCCGGGGGGAATCGTGGGTTACCCAGAACCGGTAGCATCGGGGAGGGGCTGGGGGAGATCTCTGGATGCGTAAAGTGCCGCCGGTCAACTCTAGTGGTGGCTCCAACTGTGGGATGTTTCAAGGCCAGAGGGATGTCGTGGACGTCTAGCCAGGCCGCCCCCTCAATTGGAGCCTCAATGAATCCTTGTTCCAGCCCCACCCACTGTTTATGCTTCCCGTGCAGACACCAGTCGACGGTTCTACTAAGATTGACCGCTGCATGGTAAATGATAGGATCTGGGAAGCCCAATCCTCCACTCTCTTTGGACCGTGTCAACAGCGTTTTGCTTAACCTCGGCTTCTTCCCACCCCAGACAAATTTGATGAAGAGCCCCCTGACTCTCTGTAGAAAGCTCTGTGGGATTTTCACTGGGAGAGCCTGCAGCAAATAAAGCAGCCGGGGGACCAGATTCATTTTGGTTGGGTTGCAGCGCCCGAACCAGGATATCCTACCCTTAGCCCACCTATTTGTTTCCTCTTCAAACTTTTTCAACAAAGGCGGAAAGTTTAAGTCAAAGATTTTAGCTAGATTGTTACTAATTTTGGTCCCTAGATACGTAATACTTTCCCTGGCCCATTTGAACGGGAAAGTGTCTCGAATTGTGTCGAATCTCTTAGGCGGGATGTTTATGTTAAGAGCTTACGATTTTTGGTAATTAATCATATAGCCGGACATCTCCCCATATTGCTTTAGGATATAAGATTTGGGAGGGACACTTCAGGGCATGACAAGCTGAAAATTAGGTCGTCAGCGTAAGCTGCGACTTTGTATTGTTTGGAATTATTAGATAGGCCTGCGATATCCGGATTGCGACGGATTCAACAAAGGAAGGGCTCCAGGGTAAGTATGAAAATGACGGGTGAGAGCGGGCAACCCTGTCGCGTCCCATTTGTTATCCCAAAAGAGTCAGAGAGGACCCCGTTTACATGTACCATGGCCGACGGGGAGCAGTATAAGCTTCCGATCCAATTCAAGGCATTTGGGCCCAGCCCTATGTGTCTGAGTGTGGCTAACACGAAATCCCAGTTCACCCGATCGAAAGCTTTTTCCGCGTCTGTCGCAAGTAATAGCGTAGGGGTCCCATTCTGTTGCACCAAGTGTATTAGGTTCAACACTTTAATAGTGTTGTCCCTGGCTTCTCTGTGCAGCATGAACCCCACCTGATCCAACCCTATGATATGATGAAGGTGAGGGGCTAGTCTGGAGGCCAAGACTTTAGCAAACATTTCAGATCTGTGTTCAGGAGGGAAATCGGTCTGTAATTTGCACATTGACTCGGGTCTTTGCCTTCTTTCGGAATAACCGAAATATGAGCTCTCAGAGTATCTGCCAGGAGGGCATTTCCGTCCCTAACCGAGTTAAGGGCGTCCAGAAGTTTTGGAGCCAGGAGAGGGAAGAATTTCTTATAATAAGGGATGCTTAAGCCGTCTGGTCCCGGGGCCTTACCACCCACCGCCTTGCTTACTGCCTTGTGCAGCTCAGTTACAGTTATGGGCTCTTCTAACTCTTCCAGGATTTTCCTGGGCAACCTAGGGAGCCCGGATCCCGAAATGTATTCCTCTATGGGTTCTCCACCCCCCTGGCTTCGTTCGCTGGGGAGGTTATACAGCTGTTCATAAAACCTCCGAAAAGCATCCCCTATTTCATTAAATAGGATATAGGTTCTTGCCTGCTCCTCCCTCAGGGCTTTCGGCAATAATCTCCCCCGCACTTATCTCCTGATTCGTAGTAAATTTTGCGGCAATTGTTGAGTTGTGCTTTCATTTTATCACAGCATAACGTTTTTAGCCTCTCCCTTAGGGAGGTTAGAGTAGGTAGCCACTCAACAGCCAGGGACTCTTTGTTTCCTCTCAACTCTCCCTATCTCTGCTAATAGATTCTGTACTTGCTTTGTTTTTTCTTTTTTAATTCTGGAACCAATCTTAATGAAAATGCCTCTAATAACACATTTGTGCGCTTCCCATAAAGTCCCAGGACCAATTTCAGGGGAAGAGTTGAGCTGGAAGAAGTCTTTAATTTCCGACTGTATTTCCTCTAAGGTGCTTTGGTCCTCAAGTAAGGACGTATTGAGCCTCCAGGACCAGCTTCTCGAGATCTGGGTAGGGCAAGTGACAGTTAGAGTAACTGGGGCATGGTCCGAGACCATAATGTTTCCAACGGTGGTGTCTGAAATCCGGCACAGAGAGGCCTGGGGCACCAAGAACCAATCTATTCTTGAGTAGGACCCATGAGGACCGGAGTAGAATGAGTAATCTCGCTCATTGGGGTGGAGGATTCTCCAGGGGTCAACCAATTTATGGAGTGTGAGTGTTCTCTTCAGTTTCTTAAGTCTCCTATATGATTTATGTGGGCTTCCCCTAGATGTGTCTAGGAGGGGGTCAAGGGCGAGGTTAAAATCTCCTCCCACGATCAGCTCTCCTTCTCTAAAGGTGGATAAGACATCAAGAACTGATTCCAGGAAGGCAACTTGATTTGTGTTCGGCAAGTACACATTGGCAAATGTATAGCTACAGGAGGCGATCCTCCCTTTAAGGAAGATCCACCTCCCTTCGTCATCTGTCTTGAAGTCCTCCAATTCCCAAGGGAGGGACGCATTTAAAAGTATGCTGACTCCCCTCGATCTGGAGTCCGTAGAATAGCTATGGTATGCCCTTGTGTAATGTCTGTTGCCGAAGGAGGGTGATTTGCCAACCTTAAAATGAGTTTCTTGTAAAAAGGCTACCTGCGCCCTTAGACCTCTAAGGTTTCTTAAAATGAGAGACCTCTTCTCGGGACTGTTAAGCCCCTTAGCATTAAGGGAGACTATCTGTATCTCCTCATACCTAGGTCCCTTCGTGGTCGTTCCCGCGACTCGCTGAGCCGAGAGAGGCACCCAGAGATCCGCACCAACTGAAGAAGAGTAAGGGAGGCCGGTGGGGGGGGATCCGGCTCAGTTGTAAGGGGGTGTGATTAAAAGGAGGGTGCAAAACAAATCGGGGAAGGGGGTGAATCTAGCGCGGAAGCAGCGCCTCCACACAGGATAAAACAAAAACTAGGTTTCCCCTCTAACGGGGTAAATTCAGTCAACGTGGGCACTACGTGCCCAAGAGACCGGCCTATTAGGGGTGCTGCGTCCGACAAGAACTCGGAGGCTCTTCGGAGGTCGTAGCCCATGCTCTCCCATCCCATACTGACACAACACTCTCAACCACCCGGCGGTCAGGGGACACCTGCCCGCGAAACACAGGGGTTCCGCGGGCAAGGCTCCGGCTTCCAATAACAGTAATAAACGACTATAACAGTAGCATAAACCAGGTCCTTACAAAAGGACCAGGGCAAAACAGAGAACAAACAAGAGAACTTACTACGAAATATTAGTGAGATATTAGTTCAAGGGACACCATAAAATGAGACAGCCACTATCCGTCGGGCAGCATCCTCTCTCCCGCCCCAGATGGATGAACCGAGGGGGAACGGGGACTAGCCCTCCAGTGCCTGTAGTCGGCTGTCATATGAAGGCCTTGCCGCCTCTAGGGCCTGTACTCTGGTTGCTACGTCATGGCGTACCGCAGAGATCTCGCGCTTGTATCTTGCTTCATATTTCGCTATTACATTTTCAATCTCTGATTTGGATGGTATACCTCTCAGAAGAGAGATAGTTTCTAAATGGATCTGCCGTTCTTGGAGCTTTTCTTCAGCCGGGATTTCTACCTGGATTTCCATCCCCCAGTCATCAGGCGCTTCTGGAGCAGGAGTAAGGGTCCCCAGTGAGACTGCCGGCGACATTATTGTAGGGCTTCTGTCCTGGGTAGATGGTATTCTCTCAGGGGAGGACTGGAACGGAGAGGCGGGAGACCCCACCAACACGCCCATCCTCTCTTCCATTCCGTGTTCACTCTTCTTCTCCTGTCTCAGCTTGGCCAGCCTCTGTGGGAGCGCTAGTGGCTGGGCCCCTGGGGCATGCTCCAAGGGACACGAGGGGGAGGGGGGGGCGCACGTCTGCTGCCGCCCGTCTTTAGGTTTAACCCTTTCAGTGCCAGCACGTAGTTTCTACGTGCTCGTTTCCACTCCACTTAAGTGCCAAGCACGTAGAATCTACGTGCTTGACTTTCCCCCCTGCTAGTAAAAAAAATCAAAATCAAAAATACTCACCTGACCCCTCGTTGGATCCGGCCAGGTCTCCTCTTTAATTTGGTGCCATCCGATCCCCCGTGGGGGGTCGGATGGCTCCAGGAGAGCCCCCGGAATAGGCCACCCCCCCCCGTTTCTTCAGCAGCAGCTGCTAACTGTAAAAAAAAAAAAAATGACATTCACTTACCTGTGTGTGCACTGGCTCCCGCTGTCCCTCCTCTTCACCTGGGGGGCCTCCGATCCCCCCTTGGGGGCAGAGCTAATGATGTCATCCGAGCCCCGATCTCTGGCTTCAGCTTTCTCAGCTGTCAGATGCCGGTGATCGGTGCCGGTGAAGGAGGTGGCAGGAGATCCTCTGATCTCCTGCCTCCCCCTTCTCTGGATGCCGATCACCGGCATCTGTCAGCAGAGCGGCGAGGGACAAAGGAGCTTACAATCAAAGGTAAGTACAGTAAAAAAAAAATGTTTTTAATAAAATACTTTTATTAATTGTGTTGTGTCTTTTTTTTCACAGTTAACCCTTTGTGAGCTGGTAAGGGGTCCATGAGACCCCTTATACCAGCTCACAAGGCTCTGGGTCTGGCAAGTCACCTGCGGCTAGCGGGTGACTTGCCATTTACCCCCAGCCCCCCATTACCTGCCTCCCCAACGGCCAGGGGGGCAGAAGGGCCCGGGCCACTTAGTGGCTATGTGGGCTAGTAGCCTGCAGGGCCAGGGGCCACCAACGCTGGCCCCTGCGCCCTGTTCTACAAGCCCCCATAGCTGGCCCGGGTCGGTAATGCTGGGTAGGGGGGATCCTACGTCATTTTTTTTTTTGGATTTTTAAGGGTTTTTAACCCTTAAAATTCCCCCCAAAAATGGGGTCCCCCTCCCTGGGGGAACCCTATGACATTTTTTTTTTATATACCCTTTTGTGTTCTGTCATCCAGCAGCTATAAAAGGCTTCTAGCAAGTGAGCAGAAGCCAGTGATTGCCGAGGGACAAAGTGCTCCAGGATGGAGGGAGGTAAGTATAAAAAAAAAAAAAAATTAATAAAATAATTTTTTCTCTTTGTGTGTCTGTTTTTTTTTACATTTAACCCCTTGTGAACTGGTAAGGGGTCCATGATTTAACTCGATTTAACCCTTTGTAGTGTGGATGGTAGTTGTATTTTATTTGTAAATGTTAAAAATTACTTGTTTCAGTTAGGGGGGGTCTCCTGGGCAGGAACAGGGGGCTACCGATAAATATGTGGTACCGTTATAATCGGTAGAAATGGGGCTTTCACATGGTTTTTCCTAATAAAATACATTTCTTATTTAAAATAATGGAGGCAATTTTCTAAAAAAGAATTTTTTTTTTTTTTTTTACTTAATAATAAATAAAATGAATAATAAATAAAATTTACAAACAAGACATTTCATGTTAAAGCCTAAACTCTGCTGCAAAAAATATATATATAATTTTCCTGAAAATTCCAGCAAAAATGTCGCAAAACATGGCGCAAAATGGGGAAAAATTACCTTTCAACAGAGGGTGACAAAATCTCAAGTAGGCTGGTAATTAAAAGGGTTAATAGTACCTCTGCATGTTGGGTATTGTTCTGTTCGGGGGACCTTGCGCTTTCAGACTTAGCTTGTTTTTTTCTTGTTTGCATATTTATATTTTAGGAAAAGGTGTTTTTTATTCAGCTTTTTTATACATTTTTTAGGGAAACCCTGCGCAACCAAAGAATTCTTTGAGGGATCAACTCCAGAAAGATGAGCCCACTACAACAAGCTGGGTACGCTTAGAAAGCTTAACATGTGTACTTTCAGGGAATATATGGTTTATGGGGGATATTCCAAAATGTAAAGGGTTGTTTTGGTTGAAAAATCGCAAGGTGCGCACTTTGTCTGCAGAGCTGAAATTTTCAAGTAAAATTACCGTTACGCACATGCTTTACTTTGGGGTGTTTGGCAACTCTTTCCTTGACAGTAACTATGCATGTTGGGTATCGTTCTGTTCGGGAGATGTTGCTTTTTCAGATTATACTTGTTTTTTCTTGTATGTATATAGTTTTTTTAGGAAAATGTGGCTTTGATTCTGCTTTTTTATTGTTTTTTTAGGGAAACTCTTTGCAACCAAATAATACATTGAGGGATTACTTCCAGAAAACTGTGGCCACATCAACAAGCCTGGTACAAATAGAAAGCCTGAGGTGTGTACTTCCAGAGAATATATAGTTTGTGGGGGGTATTTCAAATGTAAAGGGTTGTTTTTCTGGAAAAATTGCAAGGTGCGCATAGCGCATATCACAGTTGTATTTTTTCTGAAAATCCCCTAAAGCTCTGTTTCAGTTTGGGGGAGTCTCCTGGGCTGGAAAGGGTGTCTACCTATACATATGTGGTGTCGGGAGAAATTGGGATTTCACACGCAATAAGATTTTATTGACAAACTTACATTTTTTATTACAAAAAAAACACTACAAATTGTAAAAAATAGATTTTTTTTTATTTTTCTGCACATATTTCGCCAAAAAATATTGAGAATACACCTAAAAATGACAAACAAGACATTTCATGTTAAAGCTCAGACTCTGCTGAAAAAAACAATATATCATTTTCCTGGGAAATCCCTGGAAATCCCTTCAAAAATCACATTTGAACATGGGGAGCGCAAAATAGTGCAAAATGGTCTGGCACCAAGGGTGACAAAAACTCCAGGTAGGCTGGCAGCGAAAGGGTTAAAGGCAAACCTGCCGAGGCTTGCTGAAAAGCTGTGGTGATCTCTTGTAGACCTCTCAAGCTCGTCCAGGCCTTGGTGCTCAACTCCCGCCTTCCCAGTCTGTGTCATCTCCCCCAGGGAGCTCAAGCTTCCGCCATTCAGAGGTAAGGGGTTCTGCATTGCACGTGTCGTATCAGGCGCTTGCTGTGGTGTTTGTGCCCTGGGTGTGCTTGGGCTCACTAACTGCTCAGTGTGACTGGGGCATATGGTTTGTTTCCCCCCTCTTGAAAATCTTCCCCTATGCTCTCTGTCAGAGCAGTTTGTGCTTATGCTGGGATGACTCTGCGCCATAAGGCGCTGCTGCCGTCAGGTGCTCCACTCCGTGCGGCGGGGGTAGCGTTCGCCATCTTGCTACACCCCGTGCTGCTTTCCTATCCCTCCTCTGCGCAAGGCAGACTATCCTCCCGGGCATCGCTGTCACCGCCGCATATGGCCCTGGGTGCTCCCGCCGCACTCACTAGTGGGGCGCTGCCCGTCGAGCCTCCGCACCTCCGCTCTCTCGCCGGTCCGGAGCGATCTGTCGGGCGGACAACGGGCGCCATCTTGGTCCACCCACCGGTCTCAGCCCCCTGCTCCTCATCGTCAGCTGCGCAGCCTGCTTCCTCCGGCGGCAATCTCGCCTCTTCTCCTCCGCGGATCTGCGGCACCACCTCGCTCTCTCCGCTGGACTCATCATAGGACGAGGAGGTGGCTGGTTCCGCTCCCCTCTCACCACGCGACCGGGACACCTCCTCGGCCGCCATCTTGGTCACCTCCGCGGTCTCTCTCCTCTTCATCTTTGCCGACAGGCAGTGGCTCGTCGGCGTCCCTCCACCATCTCTGCGTCCTCTATGTCGTCTAGGCTTCTTAGTCATCCTGACAGTTGGTCGCCAACCGCTCGGTAAGTGGGGAAATAAAGGGACGGGGGAGCAGGGGATCGCTCACACATGTCCTTCCAGAGTCATGCCGGGACACGCCCTCCCTTCTCTGGCTTCTGACCCTTTGCTTTGTCTTACTACCTGCTTTAGCTCCTGACCCTTGACTATGTCTGGCAACCTGCTTTGGCTCCTGACCTTAGGCTACGTCTGACTACCTGCTCTGCCTCCTGACCTCTGGCTATGTCTGTCTACCTTCTCTGGCTTCTGACCCTTGGCTTTGTCTGGCAACCTGCTTTGGCTCCTGACTTTAGGCTATGTCTGATTACCTGCTTTAGCTCCTGACCCTTGACTATGTCTGGCAACCTGCTTTGGCTCCTGACCTTAGGCTACGTCTGACTACCTGCTCTGCCTCCTGACCTCTGGCTATGTCTGTCTACCTTCTCTGGCTTCTGACCCTTGGCTTTGTCTGGCAACCTGCTTTGGCTCCTGACCTTAGGCTACGTCTGACTACCTGCTCTGGCTCCTGACCTCTGGCTACGTCTGGCAACCTGCTCTGTCTCCTGACTTTAGGCTACATCTGACTACCTGCTCTGGCTCCTGAACCTTGGCTATGTCTGACTACCTGCTCTGGCTCCTGACCTGTGGCTACGTCTGACAACCTGCTCTGACTTCTGGTTACATCTGACTACCTGCTCTGACTTCTGTCACTTGGCTATGTCTGGCAACCTGCTTTGGCTACTGACCTTAGGTGGCGTCTGACTACCTGCTCTGGCTCCTTACCCTTGGCTATGTCTGGCAACCTACTTTGGCTCCTGAACTTAGGCTACATCTGACTACCTGCTCTGGCTCCTGACCTCTGGCTACGTGTGACTACCTGCTCTGGCTTCTGACTTCTGGTTATGTCTGACTACCTGTTGTCACGCTCGGGGTAACTCCAGCCCTCTTAATAAGCTCACAACCCCCAATCTCCACAGCCAGCTTCACCTGTAGGAGCCCCCGCTTGCCGGGACGCAAGATACGCCTACCCGGGATCGGTTGCCCCCAGGACTTAATGGCTCAAAGGATGTAAGCTTATATGTGGGAGGACTGGAGAACCAATAGCAAGAGCGTGAGTGACGGAAGTTCAGAGACAGGCAATAGGTCGATAACGGGAAGGCAGAGATCGTAGCGGCACCAGGGGTCAGGCAAGACGTAGTCGGGGTTCAGGCAGAGGTCAGCAACTGGGGATCAGGATCTAGAAGCGTCAGTTCAGGCAAAGGTCGGCAACAAGGATTCAGGATCGAGAGGCGTCAATTCAGGCAGAGGTCGGCAACAAGGATTCAGGATCGAGAATGGTCGTACAATCAAATCGGCAACAGGCTAGACTTCACAGGAGTAGGTAACACAGGGTTCTGAGCGCTATCACAGGCAATTCACAACTGAGAGGGAATTGCCTTTATAGGAACAGGTCTGAAGGAAGCAGTGTACTGATTGGAGCACATAGGATTCCAAGGGTAATTGGCTGCAGAGCAGAAGAGGGCGAAGCCCTCAATCCCCTAGGATTCATTAACCCTTTAATTGATCCTCCGGCGGGTGCGCGCCGCACAGCGCCGCCGGAGGGCATAACAGACACGTGCTCGCGGCCGCGCGCGAGCACGTCTCCTGGAGGAGGAAGCGGGGGGCGTGGCTGAGCTGGGCGCCGCTCGAGCCGACGCTGCTTGAGCCGACGCCGCTCGGCGCGGCCGCCGCATAGTGACAGCTGCAGCTGGCCGCCTGGAGACGTCGCTGGAACGGGGATCAGGTAAGCGGTTCCTGACACTACCCCCCCCTTCACAAGGGGCCTCCGGACCCTCACCCAGTTTCCCTGGATTGTCACGATGGAACCTTCTTACAAGAGCCTTGGCATGAACATTCCTCGCTGCCACCCAGCATCTTTCCTCCGGACCATAGCCAACCCAATCCACCAAATACTGTAAAGAATTACGCATTTTACGTGAATCCAAGATCTTATTCACTTCATACTCGGGCTCATTATTAAGAAGAATTGGTGCAGGACCAGCAAGAGGAGCATTCTTCGCCGGTTTTAACAGTGAAACGAATTAGGTATTTTCATAGTTGGCGGGAGTTGAACTTTAAAAGACACATTATTCAACTTCTTGACGATTGGAAAAGGACCAATAAATTTTGTACCTAATTTGCTAGATGGCTGACGGAGCGCAATATTTTTAGTGGAGACCCAAACTAGATTGCCTACTCGAAGAGTAGGTTCCTGTGATCTGCGGCGGTCGGCAAATTTCTTATACCTCAAACCAGTGGTCTTAAGAATCTCCTGAACGTGTGTCCAGATATTCTTCCGTTCTTGAAGCCACTCCTCCAACGCCGGCAGATTGGAAGGTGACCCTGAAAGGGAAGACGCTCTAGGATTTTTCCCTAAGTTACAATAAAAAGGAGATACCTTGGTACTCTCACTAGGCGCGTTATTGTAAGCAAACTCGGCGAAATCAATAAATTCCGCCCATTGTTCTTGGGCATCAGAAACATAACACCTTAAGTATTGTTCCAAAGTTTGATTAGTTCTTTCTGTCTGCCCATTAGTCTGGGGATGGTAGGCAGAAGAAAGAGAAATCTGTATTCCCAACCGCGAACAGAAGTGTTTCCAAAAACGGGAAGTAAATTGAACACCCCGATCAGAGACTATATTGGACGGAATACCATGAATACGAAAAATATGCGAAGTAAACAGCCGCGAAAGCTCAGGTGCAGAAGGAAGTTTGGCCAAAGGAACGAAATGTGCCATCTTACTGAAACGATCTACGACCACCCAAATGACAGTATTACCATGTGAGAGAGGCAAATCTACAATAAAATCCATAGAAATATGGGTCCATGGCTCAGCAGGAATTTCAAGAGGAACCAAACTGCCACTAGGAGCCTTGTGAACTCCTTTACTTCGAGCACAAATAGCACAAGCGTCGATAAAGGCAGTGATATCGCGTCTCATGGTAGGCCACCATACATGACGACGGGCAAGCATAAACGTCTTACGGTTACCCAAATGACCAGCAGTTTTGGCATCGTGAAATTCGCGAATTACATCCGAACGCAGGTGCGGCGGAACAAACTGGCATCCCAAGGGAACATCAATAGGAGACTGGTCTTGAAACGGTGCCAAGGTATTGGAGAGATCAGGAAGTAACGCCCCCACCACACAACCTGTGGGTAAAATTGGTTCACCAGAATCACCCCGATCCTTACATTCACCGAACATGCGAGATAGAGCATCAGCTTTAGTATTTTTTACACCCGGCTTGAAAGTAATAATAAAATTGAAACGTGAGAAGAATAATGCCCAACGTGCCTGACGAGAGTTCAGCCTCTTGGCAGAACCTATGTATTCGAGATTTTTATGATCAGTATACACAGTTATAGGATGTAATGAACCCTCCAACCAGTGTCGCCATTCATCAAATGCCAGTTTAATAGCTAATAGTTCCCTATTGCCAACATCATAATTTTGTTCCGCGGTACTGAATTTACGCGAAAAATAAGCGCATGGATGGAGACGCTCAGGGTTACCAGAATATTGTGACAAAACTGCACCCACTCCCAGCTCAGAAGCATCCACTTCAATAATAAAAGCTTTATGAATATCTGGATGCACTAAGATAGGTGCCGAAGTAAAGGCCCGTTTCAAGGTTAGAAAGGCCTCACAGGCAGAGGGGGACCAGTTAGCAGTAAAAGCCCCCTTGCGGGTAAGGTTGGTAAGGGGTGCAACAACATGGGAAAAGCCTTTTATGAAACGCCGATAAAAATTTGCAAAACCTAGAAAACGTTGCAATTCCTTTAAAGTTTTGGGTTGGACCCAATCCTGAACTGCTGAAACCTTCCCCGCGTCCATCTCCAAACCCTGGTTGGTAATAACATACCCTAGGAAGGGAACTGTAGTGACTTCAAACACACACTTAGACAGTTTAGCAAATAAGTTGTTCTCTCTTAATTTTTGTAGCACCAACTTAACATGGTGTCTGTGCTCCGGTAAAGAATTAGAAAAAATGAGAATATCATCCAAGTAGATGACTACAAATCTACCGAGATATTCCCTGAATATATCATTAACAAAATCTTGGAAAATGGCTGGCGCATTACAAAGACCGAAGGGCATGACCAGGTACTCATAGTGCCCATCCTTCACATTAAATGCAGTTTTCCACTCGTCCCCCTGTCGGATGCGAATCAGATTGTAAGCCCCTCTCAAATCCAATTTGGAGAAAATTCGAGCTCCTGTGACTTG
Source organism: Gastrophryne carolinensis (assembly GCA_027917425.1). Lineage (NCBI taxonomy): Eukaryota > Metazoa > Chordata > Amphibia > Anura > Microhylidae > Gastrophryne > Gastrophryne carolinensis. The sequence continues at coordinate 199,585,710 of CM051235.1, forward strand.
ATTGAACAGATCCCCAATCAAGGGTAAGGGGTATCGGTTTTTTACAGTGATCTTATTCAAGGCTCGATAATCTATGCACGGTCTCAAGCCACCATCTTTTTTCTCTACAAAAAAGAACCCGGCCCCAGCAGGCGAGGTAGAGGGACGGATAAATCCTTTCCTAAGATTTTCGGTAATATACTCCCTCATTGCTTGCTCCTCGGGCAGGGTAAGGTTATAAATCTTTCCCCTCGGGGGAATTGTGCCAGGCAGCAAGTCAATGGGGCAGTCATAGGACCGATGTGGAGGAAGAGTATCAGCAGAGCGTTCAGAGAATACATCGATCCAATCAGCGTATGGCTGAGGTAATTCCTGTGGTAAGACTTGAACGCTTCTGAGGCCTGTATTAAAACAGTGACCTTTACAGTGGTCACTCCACTTGACCAACTCCCCAGCCCGCCAATCTAACACCGGGTTATGGAGTTGCAACCAGGGGTATCCCAAAACCACCAGAGTTTCCGGACAATCAAAAATAAAGAATTCTAAGAATTCAGAGTGAGAAGAGCCGACAATTAGTCTGAGAGGTGGGGTCTTGGTATTTATAGGACCTCCCTGGATTGCCTTTCCATTGATAGCTAAAACTTGTAGGGATCTTTCAAGAGGAACTACAGGGATCCCTAAGGTGGAGATCATGCTCCTGTCCAAAAAGTTTCCAGCCGCACCACTGTCTATGAAGGCGGAAACTGTCTGCTTAGAGGACCCCCAAAACAAATCAATAGGTACAAGCATCTTATTCTGGCGAGAGTTACAAACTGACTCACCCAGATCAGTACTCTCTACCTGGTCTGGGTGCGGAAGTTTTCCGCCGGTTTCCCCTTGTTGGGACAGGACCCTGCAAAATGACCAGAATTCCCGCAATACAGGCATAACCCCTCGGATAGCCTACGCTGTTTCTCCTCTTGGGATAAGCGGGTTCTCCCTAATTGCATAGGTTCTTCCTGGGAGGATGATGAGGTATTTTCTCCACGGGGAACCGGGGATCTATGACTCTGGACTGGTCTAAAGGACGTGGGAGCCCCGACTCTCTCCCTGGCCCTTTCTCTAAGACGTCGGTCTATTTTAATGGAGACCTGCATTAATTGATCTAGGTCCGCTGGCGGGGGAAAATTGACTAAGGCATCCTTGATGCTATCCGACAGTCCCACCCTGAACTGACTACACAAAGCTGGATCGTTCCACCTAGCTTCGATAGCCCAGCGGCGGAATTCAGCACAGTAGTCTTCAGCCGAATTCCGTCCTTGTTTTAAGGCCCGAAGCCTATTCTCTGCGGTAGACTGTATATCTGGATCGGCGTATAAAACGCCCATAGCATTGAAGAAGGCAGTCACTGATTGTAGAGCAATGTCATGGGACGGTAAACTAAAGGCCCAGGACTGTGGGTCTCCTTGAAGCAAGGAAATGACTAGGCCTACTCGTTGGACCTCTGTGCCAGAGGAGATAGGTCTTAACTTAAAATATAGTTCGCAGGCATTCTTGAAATTGGAAAATTTTGCTCGTTCTCCCAAAAATTTCTCAGGCAGTGGAATCTTAGGTTCGGAGAAATGAGGTGGTACAGCGGAAGTTGGCACTTGACGAGATTCCTGAGTGGCCACTCTTTGAGCGAGTTGGTTGATCGCTGTGGCCATAGCTTGCACCTGCTGTACCAGGTCATCCATTTTTGGGCCTGTGATAATGTCACGCTCGGGGTAACTCCAGCCCTCTTAATAAGCTCACAACCCCCAATCTCCACAGCCAGCTTCACCTGTAGGAGCCCCCGCTTGCCGGGACGCAAGATACGCCTACCCGGGATCGGTTGCCCCCAGGACTTAATGGCTCAAAGGATGTAAGCTTATATGTGGGAGGACTGGAGAACCAATAGCAAGAGCGTGAGTGACGGAAGTCCAGAGACAGGCAATAGGTCGATAACGGGAAGGCAGAGATCGTAGCGGCACCAGGGGTCAGGCAAGACGTAGTCGGGGTTCAGGCAGAGGTCAGCAACTGGGGATCAGGATCTAGAAGCGTCAGTTCAGGCAAAGGTCGGCAACAAGGATTCAGGATCGAGAGGCGTCAATTCAGGCAGAGGTCGGCAACAAGGATTCAGGATCGAGAATGGTCGTACAATCAAATCGGCAACAGGCTAGACTTCACAGGAGTAGGTAACACAGGGTTCTGAGCGCTATCACAGGCAATTCACAACTGAGAGGGAATTGCCTTTATAGGAACAGGTCTGAGGGAAGCAGTGTACTGATTGGAGCACATAGGATTCCAAGGGTAATTGGCTGCAGAGCAGAAGAGGGCGAAGCCCTCAATCCCCTAGGATTCATTAACCCTTTAATTGATCCTCCGGCGGGTGCGCGCCGCACAGCGCCGCCGGAGGGCATAACAGACACGTGCTCGCGCGCGGCCGCGAGCACGTCTCCTGGAGGAGGAAGCGGGGGGCGTGGCTGAGCTGGGCGCCGCTCGAGCCGACGCTGCTCGAGCCGACGCCGCTCGGCGCGGCCGCCACATAGTGACAGCTGCAGCTGGCCGCCTGGAGACGTCGCTGGAACGGGGATCAGGTAAGCGGTTCCTGACACCTGTTCTGGCTTCTGACACTTGGCTATGTCTGGCAACCTGCTTTGGCTCCTGACCTTAGGCAACATCTGACTACCTGCTCTGGCTCCTGACCTTTGGCTATGTCTGGTAACCTGCATTAGCTTCTGACCCTTGGTTATGTCTGGTAACCTGCTTTGGCTCCTGACCTCTGGCTACGTCTGACTACCTGCTCTGGCTTCTGACTTCTGGCTATGTCTGACTACCTGCTCTGCCTTCTGACCCTTGGCTATGTCTGGCAACCGGCTTTGGCTCCTGACCTCAGGCTACGTCTGACTAGCTGCTCTGGCTTCTGACCTCTGGCAATGTCTTACTACTTGCTCTGGCTACGTCTGGCAACCTGTTTTGGCTCCTAACCTTAGGCTACGTTTGACTACCTGCTCTGGATCCTGACCTTAGGCTACATCCGACTACCTGCTTTGGCACCTGACCCATGGCCATCTCTGACTGCCTGCTCTTTCTACGTCTGACTCCCTGCTCTGGCTTCTGACCTCTGGTTACGTCTGACTGCCTGCTCTGGCTTCTGAACCTTGGCTATGTCTGGAGACCTGCTTTGGCTCCTGACCTTAGGCGACGTCCGACTACCTGCTCTGGCTCCTGATCTTTGGCTATGGCTGATTACCCACTCTGGAACTTTCCCTTTGGCTAGGTCTGACTACCCGTTGTGTCTCCTGATCCATGGGTAAATCTGATTATCTGCTTCAGGCTGACATGGACTTTTCCTTCCACATCTGCTGCCTAGCTACCCTGATCCTGCCTATAAAGACTAGGCCTATCAGTAGACTCCACACCCGTAGAACCTGTATTTAGTGGTCAGTACAGTTCAGTCCTTACCTTGCGCCAGCAGTGCTCCAGTACTTACCTTGTCCAGCTGTGCTCTAGTACTCACCTCATCCAACAGATTTCCAGTACCCTCCAGTGCCTTCTGCTGTAGCCCCAGTTATTCTGCGGGCAATACTGGTGGTGGTCAAGATTCTGCAATCATTCTGCTATATCCAGGTGCATGTATGTATGTTTTTGTAGCATTTAGGCACACATTGATCCAATTAACTCCTGAGGAGGCCCTGGCTTGGGGTGAAACGCGTTGCATAAACTCATACAAAGTGTTGCTTTGCATCTGCCTTTGTGCAGTTGTGTAACATTCCTCCCCTCCAGTGGGTATATATCATGTTATTAGGTCTATGAAGCAACAGACACTTAGAGGCCGATTCATCAATAGCGCCAGGTAGCGACAGATGAGCGACTGTAGCGTGATTTTTTCAGCGCCAGCCAGTATTCGCTGTGCTTGGCCGGCGTTAGCTTGATGACAGCGACTCAGTCGGTGTGCGGTAATGTTGAATACGGGCTGGGGAGTCGCTGTTTCACAGGTCCAGCGTTGTATGTGAGCGCCTGACAACGAATGGCCAGAGCGAACGGCTAGCTTCATATTCATCAAAAAATCACGCTCCGAATGTGCTGTCGCTGTCCATTCCTTGTTTAAACCCCAGAGCGCTGGCGGCGATCTGTATTAACTAGTTTTTAACCCCTAAACAACCATATTTTTTTAATGTAACATTATACATGTTTTTAGAATCATTTTGTTATATGAATACATTAATCTCAGACCTGTTAGATCAATTCTGCACTTTTTTTTTTTTTTTTTTTTTTTGACTTAAAAATAATTCCTAACATTGCAGAAGTGTTCTCCGATTTTTTGACATTAAAAAAAAAAAAAAAAAAATTAATACCAATTAATTATGATTAATTATAGCTTGCTCCATTGAAATGCATTGGACATCGCCAGGGAGCGACAGCTCATACCTGGCGCTGTGAGGGAATTTGCAGCGGCGCTGTTCGGTCCAGGCGGCTTCATGATGAATGCCGCGCTAGCCGTCGCTCTCGCCGGCGCTAGCCTCATTTTGCTTGATAAATGCGTCATTGTGACCGCCGCGGGCGTACTTGAGTCGGTAGTCGCCGTTAGCTGCCGCTACCTGGCGCTCGTCAGACACTACCTGGCGCTATCGCTTGATGAATAAGGGCATTAATCTGGTTTACTATTAATGACCAATTACTATCTGTTTCAAATGAAAATAATACATTTATTTGCAGTTAAATTCTGTTTACTCCATGCCTTGCTTTTTAAATGTATTCAAATTCATGTTTTGATTGGAGAAGAAGGCAGAATTAGAAAACACTTACCGTGTTAACTCACCGTATATTCCCAGTATTTGCAAAAACATTTTTTGTTTCATAATATATTAGACAGTATGGCCCTTTAAGAGATGCATGACATTATTACCTAGACCCAACCCCCATTTTGAGCAAGGGTTAAGAGGAACAACATTTGTCCATGGGACATCTGGATGGTTCAGAAAGTCGTAACATCTGTTCTCTACTTCCTGTGTAGATAACCACACGCCACGTGTCCCAGCATGCTTATCTGCTGACCGCATGCTGCTCCGCGTTGCTAAGCCTCAGCAGGAATCCTGCTTACAGCTGGGGCTTCTCCTGCCATTCGGGGGCTGTGTAGGACAACACCCTCTAGGGGCAGCATGAAATAAACTGGCAGTATTGTCAGCCAATTAGCATGCTTAAAGTGGACCAAAACCCAGGATTTTGACTATCCTGGGTTTTGGTCCTTGCACTGGAGCACTCCGATCCGGGACACCTTACTGTGCGAAACCCTCCCAGTCGCCCAGTCTAATTCACCTTTCCCTACGGTGCATGCGCATCCTCTTGTCCAATCCACGCACACGGATCCGCCCACATTAATTAGTCTAAGACTGCTTCAGCCGAGTCTAGCTGAGTCTAGCGGATCCGAGCATGCCGGCAGCCACATACCCACTTAACCAAAGACAGAACCTCTTTTTCATTGAAGCACAGTTAAAAAAAATGTATTGTAAACAGGGCCAGATTAAACCAGACCTTCAGCATCATTTAGTGAAAAGCCCGGATCCTTAAACTATTCCCCAGCATCTAAAATTAATATATTTTACGCTTTTAGTTGTCTTGCATGTTAAAAACGCAATAGGTGCAGGTAGGATGATTTTTAATGTAGGCAATCTGTATGTAGGGGTGGGGCAAACATACAAGATAGACTCTTATTCAGGGTGAAGGATCTCTGGACCTAGGGGGGCAAATGACCCACTGTGTCATTGGAAAGGGGAGAACCTTAGGTATACACCCCTACAAGGACATGTGGATCGGGGACGCCCAGACCAAGGGGCTGCAACGCAAATTCCCGGTATCCCAACCGTAGCCCCAAAGTTGGTGAAGGAGCTCCTGCAGGGCAAATAATCGAGGCGTGCCCCTTGCGCCTTGATTGTAAGTGATAACCAGAGCGATACAGTTGTATTTTTTTGTACAGTGAGAGACCCCCCCTGTATGTACAAATTATGTATGCATCCAAAAATATCTATAAGCCATTCAATAGTAAAAACTGATATTCTAAAAATGTGTATTTTTTTGTACAGTAAAAGATCCCCCTTTATATATGAATTATATATGCAACCAAAAATATCTATAAGCCATTCAATCTTAAAAAATGGTATACCATATCTATCAAGAAGCAGCACCACAATATTCTTTGGGATGATGCTCTTATGCGTTTCACAGTTATTCAGCTTCATTACCAAAACATAAGGAATTTACTTTCTTGGACGTTGTTGCTCTCTGGCAGGGCATCCCGATTCCCCATGGATTGTGTGAAACTCACCTTTTTCTGGTTCCTGTGTTGGCTGCTCATCTGCGATCGTTAAATTCAGGTTTTTCTTTGTTACACTGACATCAGGGAAATCATCCAAACAAAAAACATGGAGTTCAAAGAAAATTTGGGCACTCCACCAGGTTTATATAAAAAATCAGTCCATTTTATTATTGTATGTCACCATCAAAACTAAAACAACATATACACACAGATCAATTTGATTGTTGGGGATTAGGCCCAATCCCCTGTGTCACCTAGACCCAGCTTTCCCACCACACCTCACCAATGTTTTTAAAACATGATTGTTTTATTAAATCTCATGATAAAAGAAAGGGGATCCATTCTGATCCAAACACGTTATTGTTTCAACATTGTTACAGACATTGTTAGAAAGCATGCAGGTACATAATACAAGGTTGACAATAACAGCTGAAGGTATTCGCTATTTTTTTATATAGCAACATTACGCTGAAGCAATACAGTGAGTCTTATTTATCTAACTGGTATGTCGATCAGTGCAATCAGGGCAGACATGTTTCGCCAGTAATGGCTTCCTCAGTGCCCTAATGCATCAGAGAAAATATAATATATATAATTGTTTGCAATATTGCTCATGTTACATTGCAGACACCATCTCAAAGAGTAAGTAGAGACAATCTAAACATAATAATTCTATTATTATCTTTACATTATTTTCATATTTAGTTAATCATTGTATTTAAAATTCACAGTTGTGTTATGATCTGCGTTGATATTTAGGGTATTATGCTGGAATTACGTTCCCTTGTTTGAGATCCATAGGTGTATAAAGAATAGGTAGTACTTAAATAAAAAACCCACCTGTTTTTTACCAGTGTGTGTGCGGTGGTTGGTCCCGTTAATGTGCTGGTGAGTGAGGCTCACTGTAATTTTTCTGCACCAACCTATAGGTGAGTTACTCCATTAATGTCAAAGATAAACATTTTTTGTGAAGTTTCATCATTGAAAATATCCCACTGAGGGGATTAAATATGTTTTATATCCATACCTCCGTGTCTCATTAATAAGATGCACTGATGTGTGCCGATGTGTGTGATGTGTACAGATACACAGGACATTTAAACAACCAATAAATGGCCTCCGGAAATATCATGGAAGATTATAAGACAATGAGCATAAATTCATTCAACCTGAATATTACAATATACAATAAGAATAATACTAGGTAATAATAAACTTAAAAGATAATACAATCAAACATTAAGCAAGCCATATTAAATAACACTACCCCTTTAAGAAAAATAATCTAAGCAAAAAGGTTTTTACAAAATAGTAATCTAAAATTTATAAAAATATATTTAAAAAAATATATAAATACCTAGTGCCTAAGGTGCGAGACTAAATTGGTGATCCCTCATCCCAATCCAATTAATATCCATAACAAATAAAGTGCTTAGTGCCATTATGCAAACAACGTTAATACATGTGCAAATTCAAACAAAGACTAATCCCAATATGGGAACAAATGTGAAACAAGGGCTTGCAAACAGATTTTTAGACAATAAGATCAAGCATTACAGAGAAAATAGGATAAATACCGCCATGTACAAGCAAAGATCCACAGAGGCCACACTGCTGCCCCTGTGCGCTCTGCCGTGCGCCCACAGCTTCAAAAGGGGGTGAATACGTACTCACCTATTACCTCCTTTATAGTGCAGAGGCAAGTCCCACGCCGCAGCGCGCCGTACAGCGCCCCCCGCCGGAAATCTGGCGGCTGGAACGCAGCCATCGCAGCCTGTCGGACACGCCCCCGGAGGACCCGGCCGCCGTCATCAGCAAAGGGGGGGGGGGGGGTTCACCGGGCAGAGAGGGAGACGCAACTGCCTCAAGCGGCCCGCCACCTCTACAGGGGGGAACTAAATTTTAACTACATGTAGTCTGGTGACAGTCTACATCACAGAATATTGATTGGATCCACATTACTCCGCTCTGTATCTTTATTACTATTCACATGCTAATTAATGAGTAGAAGGCAAGGATCATATAAGTGCTCATGTAGGAGAATAAGCTATAATCTAAAAACAATCCTTTTTAGGCAACACTATATATTGCATATTGTGATCCTTTTTACATATCACTGTATGACATATTGTTGTGGTAGACGGCCCACTAGATTGTATCTGTTAGAATGATAAAATAATAGAGGGGACATTAATCCTCCCAACAAACGTCTTAGGGTATCAACAAACAAAATTCATGATTTAGATTATGTATATTATTTAGGATCCTATGGCCTAAAAAAACAACAAAAAAAACCACACATTTCTTTGATTTGTTATGCGCACTCCTCTCTTGTGCTGCTTTTGAAACCCTTTGGCTTTCATTCTTCTTTTTTGCTCTCCACACCTCCAACGTTCTGGGTAGTAGCTGCTTCCAAACTGATTGTAGCATTATCAGACCTCCTTGATACAAATCCAATATTCTTTTGCTGCGTTTTAAATTGGTATATAACCCACACACCATGTTGATTGTTACATTGTCAGGCCTTCTTTGTCCAAACCCAATACTACTCAAATCAAAAAATCCGTGATTAGTGCACTGGAACTCAAAGAACACACTGTACCCCACCCTACCCACCCCCCCCCCCCACAAAAAAACCCACACAAAAAAGATGTGTACCGTATATTAAAACACACGTCACACAATTACATTAATCTACTTATATAAATCAATCTACACCCACCCAATGTGCAAGTGACAACCCATAAATTAAGAGGACTAAAAGGCACTAGGAGAAGCCACCCCAATCCAGGTATATCCCATAGAGGTACAAAAATACAAAAAAAAAAATTGGTTTAATCTTTCTATCAAACATTCAGTTCATTACAGAAAAGGCCCAAAAGAGATATCTTCATTTAAACCCCGGGGTGCGGCTGTATCTAACCTATAGATCCACTTAAGTTCCTTTTTTAGTAGTTTGTTCTTCAAGTTCCCACCCCGTGGGCCCAATAATACTTTCTGCAGTCCCACTACTACCAAATTTTGCACCAGTGAGTTATGTTGGATCAAGAAATGTTTGGCTACTGGAGTCAACGTCTTTTCTTTTTCTTGATCCTGAGCTGCCAACCGAATATTCGAAAGATGTGATTGTATCCTGCTTTTCAAGGCATTTTTGGTCTCCCCTATATAATATTTAGGGCAAGAGCATTTGATTAGATATATAACTGACTTGGTGTTACAGTTAATGAAATCCTTCAATCTAAAATTGTAACCTGTAAAGATGTTGGTTACCTCTTTGGTTTTCATCATATGCTTACAACCTTTCTCTGGGTGGTCCGTTTTACTTTCTGTAAAAGATCTGTGCGTTTTGAGGTACACGCCCTCCTCATTGCTGTTGCCAATGTACTCTTCGGATACCCCCGGGCTCTAAATCTCTTTCTCAGGCATTTTGCCTGTCTCTTAAACCCCTTATTGGTGGTACAGTTGCGCCATATTCGTAAAAATTGGCCCACCGGAATCCCTCTTTTCAAATGAGTTGGATGTGAGCTATCAAAATGGAGAAGGCTGTTAGTGGCAGTATTTTTTCGGTGTAGAGTATGTGACGTCAATGTAATATTAGATCGTTGTTATTCAAAATCGCAAGAAAGTAATCACATTCAACTTGGGTGCCCTCCCACAAAAACAAAATATCATCTATGAACCTAAACCACGCCACTATGTGGCAGTGCTGTCGGTCCAAAGACTCATTAAACACTATTTCCCACCACCCCAAAAATAGGTTGGCGATCGAGGGGGCACACCTTACGCTCATTGCCACACCCAGCCTTTGTCTATAATGACCTTTGTCAAAGACAAAATAATTATGCTCCAGAACAAATCTTAAGGAGTCTAGAACAAATTGTCTCCATGCAGGATGTGGGTTAGATTCCATATTCAAAAAGTAATTAACAGTAAACATGGCATTGTCATGTGTGATGTTTGAATATAAGGCTTCAACATCACATGTCACCATTAAACAATCCCTCGGTAAACATCACTGACATCAGGGCTGCAAGGAAATCTAAATTGAGCGAGTCCCATCTTCGGCCCTGCCTCTAGCTGCACCTGTGCCCTTGTTGCTCATCCAAAAACAGATAAAGGTATGCCGGGGATGAGTCTGCAGCATGGAGATAAAGTGTGGGCGCCTTGAGGAGGTGTCTCGATTGGGTGATTTGAGGGGATCAATAAATTGGACCAAAACTCAAATAAATGAGAAGGCCTATTTTAGGAGACTTCCCTAGGGGAGTATACAATTCTATGTATACTCTCACTTTGATCCTCGATCCCGTAGCTGCCAGAGACCGATGCATGCATTGTAGGTTTAATGTGAGTATACTGGTAAACAACCGGATTTCACACTTGGATGCCCCTTAGGAAATGATTTAGCACCAATTAAAGTCTTTTGAACTCCAGTATGGGATTTGGTCCATTTTAAGCCGCCTTTTTTTTTTACTCTGGCAGTTGTGACACAGCCCCAGAGGAAATATCCTAGGTAGCCCCTGCCTGCTCCACTTTAGCATAGAAAAACAGCTGATTGGCTGGCTCTTCATTAAACATATTTAGTGGAAACGTAAATAGTAATTCCCATCAAATGTGTTTGACAGGGTAGCTATTAGGGCAGGACAGGCATAACTACAGTATGACTAAGATTAAGCCATTGACACCTTTTTATGGGGAATGAAGAACCTCGAAGGTTATAGGGCTGGAGTGCTCAACTTCTCGATGAGCACGGCCTACTTAAATGATTGGTAACCTGGTCATGGGCCATAATGAATAGGTTCAGAATTTTTTTCGTTTGTAGAAAATTTTCATCATGCTATTACAATCAGGATACCACTGTCTCCACAAAATCCACTTGTATGTCCACCATACTACATACATTCATATGTATCACCCCACATGCTAGCACTGCATATGCCAATTGGCTTATCTCTTTTAATATATGGGTTCCTTATTTATACCCCCTTAGTGTGCCAAAGGGATGCTGTTGTACTATTAATGTCACCACATTCCTCCAAGCCACCTCAGTCACCTCTACCTGCCAATGCATACCTCTTATATCACCATCCTTACTATATCCCTATTTAATTACCCTTACATTTCCATTGTATTTATCCCTCCCACTTTCCACACAACAGGTTTGGGGCCATGTCCAATGTCTCCGAAGGCCACATGTGTCCCTCATGCCACAAGTTGAGCATGTGTGCTATAGGGGATACCAGAAATTATGTTTGGGATGAAGAATGCTAGGAATGATCTTTAGTAGTATTGTGGGTAAAGTGCAGATAATATAACTTGTTTGGATGGTCGTATATAGACATTGTAGACAATATAGGCAGTATAGATGGGTTGCAGGATGGTCCTATGAATGTGTAGGGCTATAAAAGAAACAATTAGATACAATATATATAAACGTCTTATACAGATGGGCCCCAAGGTGAAAGATATGTAACTTGAATGCTATAGGGTAACAGGTGGTGTGGGATATTTTTGTTTATTTGGGGGCCATAAATTAATGGACAATTTAGGCCAATGTGCAGAGTTTTATCCAGTGGTCGGTTGGGTGTTTGGATGTATGGATGAATAAGCTTTAGGATTGTATGATGAAGTCATAGGTTGACAGGAGGAGATCTCAAAGAGTGTAAATGGGACTGGTAGGGGAATGCTTTTCTAGTATAGAAGACCCTTGAATGCTTTGAGGTAGTAGAGTGATAGGTGTGTTGTAGTTTGGCACATAATTTCCTTACAGCAGTTCTGAGTAAGAAGAATAGACAATGCGAAATAGCATTAGCTACAATTTAATAGCTTCTAAGACGAAAAAAATATGTAAAATCACATCAGTATTATGTTTTAATTCCACTAACCACAGAGCAATGAAATGTATCTAAGTCTGTCCACTGAGGGAAGAGCCCGAGTCCTCACCCAGTCTTCTTTCCTGAGAAAAAAAATAGTTCTTTACCAAACAGATGCCAGCATCTGACATGTGCTGGATGAGAGCCAAAGTACTTCCACAAAGTTAAACTGCATGTAGCCAATTATGAAACCTCCTATGACATCACTGATATGGTGCCGACCAATCATAATTCGGGAGAGTCCAACGGCAATGGCCCACAGCACCAGCAATATACGTAAAGGGATGGCAAGGACCAGGTGGTTGAGGAAGAATTTGGACACCATAGTGGCCCGACTGGCATGACCTGCTGGGAAGGCGTAGACATCAAGGAGGAGATAGTCCAGGATCCCAGGAGTCAACTCATAGGGCCCACGACGCTTGACTACCTTTTGCAATCCAGCCACTGTCAGAATGTCCAAAACTAGAGCTGTAAATAAACAAAGCTATACGTTAGACACACTAAGTGAGTGACAACTGTATCAGATGAGATCATGGAGCTCTTCCTTTTCCAAACACATTATGTCCCAGCATGCCCTCCTATTTATGTAGTTGTGTTGGGCTTTTGGAGATCGGGGGGGGGGGGGGGGTATGCAGCTGTGGAAGAACCTGAAATGCAAGGTGCCTGCTGTATGGATGCCAGTTAATGCTTGCAGTTCATTGATAGCTGGGGTTAGTGAGTGGGAAAGAAGGATCTGCATGATGAAAAGGACGATGGAAGGTTGGCATGACATGCCCACAAGATGGTCGAAGTCTGGTAGAACGAATGGCCTCCACTGTAGAGTGGGAATCTGTAAGGCTCTGTTTACACTTATATGTTTGTAGTAAACAGATTTTTAGTGCTTTATTTCTGTTGCATTGCATGGTACTGTAGATAGCGGTTTGTTCATTTTCTAACTTTGTTGTAAAAAAACTGTGTGGGGACCCCCTTCCGTGACAAGGTGCAGCATCTGTGACAAGGTGCAGCCAAATAGCCGCATCCCCAGCACGCTGGTTGGGGGCGCGTGCTCCTGCTCTGGGCACGAGAGCATGTGTCGCTGAACCGAAGCCGGGGATGCAGACGCTGTCGGAATCGCATTATGGTAAGTAAGATCACTGGCGCCCCACGCGGTTTCACACTGTGAGGGTAGGCTAGCCTGGAATCCTTTAGATTACTGGGCCCGGCCGTGCGGGTTTTGACCTGCTTTAAGCGATCATAGATGTTTCTGCATTATTTACAAGTTATTATTGTCCTTTGCTGAAAACAATAAAAAACATAAAACCTAAAACTGATTCTGGATGATTGTAAATAAGCCTTCTCAGGACTAACAGAGCCTGTTCCTGGTCGTGTTCACTTGGTCTCTTGTCCCATGATTCAGCAGCGGTTCCATTTCCGGGTGTCAGCAATTTTGCTGGACAGAGTCCCCAGAAATAGCTGCAAGTGGTGCAGTCAGTCAGGGATCACCTAATCTCTAGGTATCCTGTCACCCAAATAACTGCAGATGGGCAAGGTGGAAGGCGGGGAAGCTTGTCCTCCCAGATATCTCAGACGTCAGAAGACTGAAACACATTTTAATGGCGAGATATTATAATGTAAACAAGCACGTCCTGACAAACTCATGAATCTGCACAATGTCACCTGCGGGAGATCACAGGCTCGCCCAGGACAGAATGTTCTGTGGCTGGCTCTGTTTTTATATTCTATCTCACAGGCAGCTCTAGAAAGCTTGGTGTCCTGCATCGCCAGTTATATGCGGCTAAACTGGTCATACATAGGAAATAATACTTTTGTTTCATGGCATATTTATTTATTGTCACATATTTTGTTTATTGTTTAGACTCTACCAGAGGAAATCATTCTTGGGGAAATCCCACACCCCACCCATCAGTTATAAGGAAATAATCCTCTTAAAGAGGATCTCTAGTCAAAACTAACACAGCACAGTTTGCACATTCACTCTGTTGGGAATCCAAGAATGAGGCAACCTATACTTATATATTTATGTTCCCTCAATGGCTGTCATTCACGTGAATGCTGGCAACCTATTATGATTGCTGGTCTAGTGGCACGCAATGATCTGCAACCCTCCTGGATGTCATATGAATCAGGAAATGCATAAGAGATAAGAATGGGTTTCCTGTTCTTGGGCTTCCTGTTGGGGGAATGCACAGAACACCTCAGCCAAAGCAGTAACATTGCCCCAGGTGAGTGTCAGGGTCAGTCCAACACTGGCACCTGTTTCTGTCTGAGCAAGTGGCCCCTGGCCCAAGAGAATCTTCTCTTTTTTCCCACTGTTACCTGCTGAGGTATTCACTCTGTACTTACTGTTCTTCTCACCCTAGTGCTTACTGGAACAATGCAAATAATTACCTGTATAGTGAAAAAAAGGTTAGCGCCTGATTTACTGCCTAGGCTAGGGGCTCCCAAACTTTTTTCCATTACATACCACTATCCATTCTCTAAATATCTCAAGTACCACCTTGGTGGTATGTATGGGCTGTCAATCACCTACAATTTTGTTAAACATGCATAAAACAACCATTTAAAGTGCCACCTACCACCCAATAGAATCATGCAGTCAGAGTTCTTCCTGGATTTCTAAGTTGTCCTGCATTTACGGATCCCTGATCTGATCTCTGCATGCATTCCTCGACTACTTTCTTGGATTAGCCCTTGGATTGCTAACCTGATAGCACCTTGGACCATCTGACCACACTTATTCTCTGGACTGAGCTCCCAGCTTGACCCCTGGCTTGACTCTTACTCATGAATCTATGCTGCCCATAACATTGGTATGGTAACTCAATCTGCTTGTGACCCACTGATTTCAGCCTGTATTCTGTACTCACCAGTTCTAGCTTCCCAGGCACTGTGCTAGCCTTACGTCTGGTCTCATGACCTAGACCTTCCCTACATCTCAGTCTATCCTTCCTTGCCAGGGGCTATAGTAAATAAATGGGTTGGTGTTAGACTTCTTGTTTCCAAATTAAGAGTCCTGTCTGTTTCGCCCTGTTATTTCAGTAAGGTTCACAGTTGCACTATTCCATGCCACCAGAACTTTTGCCAGCTCTCAATGTTCTTCCTTGCCCCTCACCCTGCTCGTCAGCCTGGCACCTATGTACCACCATTATGAACCCTTGACATAGAGCAGCTTGTGGAACTCAAAAACCATCTGGACCAACCTTTTTCATGAAGTACAACTTCCCAATTGGCTATCTCTACTGCCACAGATACAGACCTCCCTGGGAGGGTGTCATTCCTTTACTGGCCCCACAATGCAAGTTCTTTTGCCAGAAATGCAGTCACTTCAAGATGGTATTCCAGAACTTGCCCAGCTGACACATCCTATTGGAGCAGTAGCTTGTCTGCAGTGCTTTACTTTCATCTGCTTTCAGTCCCAGTGGCCTGGAGTATCACCACAGGGGAGTTTGATTAGTACCACTGGTTGGGAACTCTTGTTCTAGGCTGCCATCACCATTTTTTAGTACCATACAAGGTAGTGGCAGACTTTAACCCCATGGAAGATAGCAGGAAGCTACTACTAAAATAGTGTGGGAATAGGGTTATGGCTGCTCTGTTTATTGTTCAGAGCAGTGGTGCCCAATATAGGACCTGGGGCAGCATGTGGCCCCCGGAAGCCTAATTAGCAATATTCACCTGCCCATGGCGCCATACAAAGTAGCTGTAACACCATGGAAGGTAGAGGTAGAGAGCTGGACCTAAACAACTGGGAAAACGGGCGTCCCACATTAGGGCCTAGAAAAACCTTAGGCCCTCAGAGGCCTCAGGAAAGTCACTGTAGCATCATAGAAGATAAGATTGAAGATTGCTACCTTAAATTGGTGGAAGGGAGTTACCACAATTCCATTGTTGTTATGGTGTCCAGCATAAAGCCCAGGACTGAATGAGGCCATCAGAAATATAGTAAGTCAAAGTACTTTACCCTTCCTTGGTGGTACCATACAAAGTAGTTGCAAAACACTATAACATGAAATATGAAAGGCAGGGGTAGGCTGCTGTTAAGGAGTATACTACTACCTCATTCAGCAGTGGTTCCCAACATAAGGCCATGGGCAGCATGAGAGGCACTCATTAACAAGGTGCTGGTTGGATACTAGGGAAATGGCATGGACTCAGAGGCATTCTAAATGGATTCTAGGTGTAATGCCTAGATTTAGAGTACCGGATAGATACTATGGTCACTGTATAGATTTTGTGGTATGCATGAATAATAGATGGATTGGATGCATAAATAGGGGCACATGATGGATACTAGGGGTGAAGGATGGATTTAAGAATGCGTTAGGGGTGTAGGGCCAATACTAGGGGTAAAAGATAGATAGCATCTAGGTGTTATGAGCTCATTCAGAAGGGCATTGTGAGGGGTTGATAAATAGGTAATTGAGGTAACAGATTTAGAGGGGTATGTATACATAAAAGACAAGGTTCTTGATATGTCTGTGGAGTACAGAATATATTTAGGGGGGCTCTGAGTAATTACTTGGGGTTCAAGATGGTTTTGGAGGAGTGCTGGAAGGATACCATGAGCACATAGTAGATATAGAGGGAAGCTTTATTAATATTAAATGTACATGATGGATTTGAATTTAGCTTTGCATAGATACTAGGAGTATATAAGACATTTAGATGGTATGATAGACTGGATAGATTCTAGGGGTAAAAGGCAGATTAAAAGGGTAACTGGGTGGATACTGGTGGTAAGGCATGAATATGGGTGGATGATGGTACTGTATTGCTAATGACTGTAATGATACCAACATAACTCCATTCAAGGAAGATGTGTGCAACTTGATTGTTTTTGGTCCATTAGAGATTCTGGCTGCAGCAACATGTACAGCGGTTTTTGGTCCTTCAGTAGACATTGTACTGGGGGTAGTGAGGGGGCAGTGGGGAATTAAGTGGCTGACAAGGATAGGCGTCCCCGCTATTAATTTAGGCTTTGGGTCTGCAGATAAAGCAAGTCTATACTCTCAGGGTAAAGTCTAATATACAAGCTTCTTCAGCATCAGGCCCTTCATCAGAAAGGGAGCTAGTGGGGTGCTTCTTCTGTCATCCAGCTCCTGTCATCCAGAAGGTTGGCATCCCTCCAATATAATTCCCTAACACACATTGTATATAGGTTTCATGGGGCAGCAATGGCCAGGCCAGGGAAGGTGGAAGTGTTTTGGGGCCTCTGGACACACTAGCACTCATCACTGGCCTCTTCAGCAATAGGGAACAAGGTGACTGATGCTGGAAGAAAGGGGCAGCAGAAATCAAATTGTGTCAGGGCTGCAAAAGGAGGAAACAGAATTGTGGAGATGGCAGATGGGTTTGGTGCCCAGCAGCTTATTATAGACTCAAGGGAGGTGGTTGCTCCTTTTTAAGGCTAAGTCCATGTCCAGGCTATGTTGAGATGTTGGTATTTTTAATTAACCTAGACTGTCTATTTAAAATAAAATCTATTTTAATAAAATAATGTCAAGCCAATGCCTAACACTTCCACATTCACTGGTATGGCAGCAAATGGCAGCCAGTCATGTGACTGCTTGCAGCCATTCAGGTTTGATGTGCAAACTTAATTGGTCACCGGCAGTCACATGATTGGCACTTTACAATTAATGAGGAAGTACTGGCTGACTTGATTTTAGTTGCTCTTTAAATGTTTGGTTAGGATAGGCTGGAAGATTAAAGGGATATTTTAATACTTAAAAAAATGTTGGTAAACATTAGAATTGTAAAGTACCTGTGCTAAATTCAGAGCCATGTTATTTTTCTAGGACTCAATGGGTTCCAGAGTCCTCCCTGCCGAGGGCCCTAATTGGTCATGTTCTATCATTGGCCAAAACATAAAGCGTAAATCTACCATCAACGCTTTTCCTAAGAAGTATTAATGTGTCACCTAAAGGAAAAAACATTTAATCTTTCTCCCATCCAACCTTTCCCCAGTGCTGGTAGGCTCAATTATCAGATCACTCTTTTTGGTGTTATGCCAGTGGCTGTTACTGACCGAAACCTAGAAGTGGGCAGGACCTCAACAGGAAATGGCAACCTTGACCCTCTTAACCTAGCAGTAGTGAATGGCAGCAGGCCAATGGAAAATGGTGAGGGTCAGGGTTGCTAAACCATTCCTATTTGGGCTCTGGTTAAGGATCACTAGCTTACTTGAAATCAAATACTAAAGTAGACATCCAGTGTAAAATCATGTTTGTTCACCCCACAGTGAGCGGAGTGCCGGCTGCCGCTTTATCACTCTACGTCAACACCAGCAGTGCAATTGGGTTTACAGACTTGCACAGCATTATATATGAGTCCATCCTGTCCATGCCTGCAGACATGTGGAGCTCCTGACAATGAGAAAATATGGAAATAGGTGAGTACCTTTACCTGGTCTGGGGCATCCTGTTAGTAGCAACCTGATGGGGCATCCCAAATGATTTCTTACCGGCGGTCCACGTTATTACTCACTTTTACTTTAGTGTAGATGTTGAGTCCACTTTAAGACTTTTTCAGACTGGGTTGCCTGTTATAGCACTAGCCACTTCCATCTAGCAAGTCACAATAGGTTTTTCAGCTTTATTTGCTAATTCGAATTTGACTTTCATTGCTATGAGTCAAGCACTGGGTGAAAATGTCACGCCTGCTACGTAGGCCCAGTAGTACCTCTGCCAGAGGCCCTGCCCACTTTTCAGCCAATCACCAGTTTCTGCAATGATGTAGACGAGACCATAATATTAAAGGGGTGAACTGCTTTATGGTGGAAAGGGGAGCATGCTTTAGCCATTTCCTGCTAGTCACATATTTTACTTGAAACATCCTGGAGTTCTCCTTTAAAGTGGATCTATGGTCACAGAATGGGAAAGGGCTAAATTGTCCTATTGGTTTCCATGTATAATGACACCAGGATATGCCTATAAATATTTTCTGCGGGTAACCACCAAGAGAAAAGACTAAATGTTTACCAAAGAACCCCGTGGTAACAGAAAGTAGAGCTAAATCCCCACTTGCAACAGGGAGGGTCCTGGTCCACAGGGACACTAAACTAAGCTAACCTACCCTAACGATGAGCCCCACATTCGAGAGGTACTCACTTTTTTCTAGCTTAGCTCCATGTGGATAAGACAAGTATCACCTACATTCGGGGCTTACCTGGACCCTATCTAGCACATAGTTGTCAGGGAGGGTTTAGGTCTGGGTTAAGGGTTTTTTTCTA
This sequence comes from Gastrophryne carolinensis, assembly GCA_027917425.1. NCBI lineage: Eukaryota > Metazoa > Chordata > Amphibia > Anura > Microhylidae > Gastrophryne > Gastrophryne carolinensis. Next base: position 199,605,106 of record CM051235.1, read on the forward strand.
AATGCAAGGTTAGGGCCAAAAATATGAAATTCCTGATCGGGTTTCAGAAGAACTTTACCCATGCACCACGGTACTCAAAGCAGGTGAAGAAGTACGTCTTACCCAAAAGTAGATTGACAAGGACCTCCTGCCCAGCCAGGGTGTTGCTATTCCACAGGCAGAACACAGTACCAAGGATCCAAGGAAAGCCATGGCTTGTTATCCCGAGCAGCTTGACCATGGAGCGTGCACCGCCCCATGAAGATGTTGTGCTAGCGCAAACACCAAGCCTTTTAGACATTGCAATATCAATGGCCATAAGGGAGTTCCAGGCGATCCCTTTAAAAGAGGGGTTCAGCTGCATGCAGTCCTCCTCCGGCAGCTGCTGGCTTTGCCGCCTCTCCCGAGCACTCTCGTTGGAAGTTCCATATTGCCCACCTTGCTTCCTGTTGTAGCTTCGGCCCTCCTGAGATGATGACGATGGCGACTGGTTGAGGGATATGAACTCCGGCCTGGCCAAGACATTATTTCTGTCCCTAGCTCTTGGCCTGCGTTGAGGGGCTGGCATCGTCGCTGTACCCCAAATCTTAAAGGGAAGAAGAGGGCACGGGCGATGGGCAGTGCCCCTGGAAACTTTTGTTGGAGCTCAGTAAGCAAATGGCCTTTTGCATGGGTGAGAGCCGGCTGCTCCAAGCACACATCTCAAGAGTTATATTTAGTTCAGGAAGAATGCCTCCGATGTTTACTCCATACCCTGGCCAGGCCTGAGAGCTCCTGTCATCTGCCTATCAGAAGCGCCCTGGCAGCTGAAGCGTCCAATGGGGACTGGGTCATTTGGAAAGGTAACATGAGGACTCACATGGCTGATGGTCTATTTAAACCTTTCACTAATTCCTGTAAAGAGCAAAGGATTCTGGGATTTGTAGTTTGTGTGTGTCGCCAAATGAACAATTGTTAGGCGCTAAAGAGCAATAACAGCTGCCTGCTTTACACTGCATAAATTGGCAGGATTTTTCCACTTAAACATAATGAAGCTGGTAAATCTGACCATGTCACTCGAACTCTTACTAAATAAATAAATGAAGGTAACAAAAAGCAAGAGAATGAAAGAAAAAGAACAAAAAGGGGTTTCAAAAATAAAGATGCAAGAGAAATATAGAAAGGGAGGGTTGGAAAAAAAGGAAAGATGGTAATAAAGGGTAAAGAAAGCAATAGAATGAAAGAAAATGCAGGAGTTTCAAAAATAAAGAAGCAAGCGAATGAAAAAAAGAAAGGGAGGGATGGATGGAAAAAAAAAGGAAAGATGAAAATAGAAAAGGAAAATAGAAGGAAAGAAGAAAATAAGGGAGGAAAAAGAAAGAAAGAAAGGAAGGAAGGAAAAACAAAAGAAAGTGAGTGGAGGGTAAGACAGAGGGTAATAGTAAAAAAGTGGAAGAAGAAAATGAAGGGAAGGAAAGGAAGAAAAGCATGACGGTGTATTGATGGTGAAGCCCCAGAAGAAAAAAAAAAGAATTGATAACACAAAAAGTGGGAATAAGGAATGAGCTTAAAAAAAGAATATACCCACTCTAGCTCTTATGTAGTAGATATGACCAGGCCCAATGCTTCAAAGCAGTGGTCTCAACCTTTTTACGTCAAGTACCCCTGAGTGAACAGCATTTACCACCAAGTACCCCCAAGAAGGGGATCAATTACTAATGTTACCAAAATAAGTAGTTCACAGGCCTTGTAGCACTTTTTGACACAAAAAGAATACACCAGACCTGTTACATCCCCCTTGTTGGTGCACCCTTGAAAGTTGTCAAGTACCCCCTGGGGTACAAGTACAGCAGGTTGAGAAACAGTGCTTTAAAGGGCTTGTCCAGTTAAAATGAAATAGAGAATTTTAACTCTCTTCATAAAATGAAATAAAAATTATAACTCTCTTTTATTTAACACTGCAAGGTAGGTACCCTAGATCGGGGTGCTCCCAGGGATCTTGCTGGCCAAAATTGACAAAATTATTATTTTTTTTACTTCATTTTGCTTTAAGGTACATATATCTTCAATTCACTATACTTTTATCTAGATGGGTGACTGGAAGCTGCAGGAAAAAGAGTTAGTGCTGCAGCCTTCGGTCCTAGATAGCTGGTGGTAGAAAGGGATAGGATCAGGCTTGGGGTGACAGGAGGTAGGTTTAGTCTCTGAGGGGAAGCCTGTCCCCCTGGCCAAGTCCATGCCAATACTTTTTTGGGCGATTGCGATGGTGCTTTAACAAACTCAATAATCATTTTTCATGGTACTCAATTTCACTGGGAGTGCTAGAAGAGAGGTAAGAAAGTCTCCACTTGCAGGAGGTTAATGCACATGGGGGGAAGCAACCTGGATGTACAGACAAGACCAACACCCATCTAGTTAAAATGTGTGTTGCTGCAACTGCACCACACAAAATCGCTGCATGCAAGAGGGCAGGTTCTAGAGGTAGACAAACAGGGTAACTGTCAGGAACCGCTTACCTGATCCCCGTTCCAGCGACGTCTCCAGGCGGCCAGCTGCAGCTGTCACTGTGCGGCGACCGCGCCGAGCGGCGTCGGCTCCAGCAGCGTCGGCTCGAGCGGCGCCCAGCTCAGCCACGCCCCCCGCTTCCTCCTCCAGGAGACGTGCTCGCGCGCGGCTGCGAGCACGTGTCTGTTATGCCCTCCGGCGGCGCTGTGCGGCGCGCACCCGCCGGAGGATCAATTAAAGGGTTAATGAATCCTAGGGGATTGAGGGCTTCGCCCTCTTCTGCTCTGCAGCCAATTACCCTTGGAATCCTATGTGCTCCAATCAGTACACTGCTTCCCTCAGACCTGTTCCTATAAAGGCAATTCCCTCTCAGTTGTGAATTGCCTGTGATAGCGCTCAGAACCCTGTGTTACCTACTCCTGTGAAGTCTAGCCTGTTGCCGATTTGATTGTACGACCATTCTCGATCCTGAATCCTTGTTGCCGACCTCTGCCTGAATTGACGCCTCTCGATCCTGAATCCTTGTTGCCGACCTTTGCCTGAACTGACGCTTCTAGATCCTGATCCCCAGTTGCTGACCTCTGCCTGAACCCCGACTACGTCTTGCCTGACCCCTGGTGCCGCTACGATCTCTGCCTTCCCGTTATCGACCTATTGCCTGTCTCTGGACTTCCGTCACTCACGCTCTTGCTATTGGTTCTCCAGTCCTCCCACATATAAGCTTACATCCTTTGAGCCATTAAGTCCTGGGGGCAACCGATCCCGGGTAGGCGTATCTTGCGTCCCGGCAAGCGGGGGCTCCTACAGGTGAAGCTGGCTGTGGAGATTGGGGGTTGTGAGCTTATTAAGAGGGCTGGAGTTACCCCGAGCGTGACATTATCACAGGCCAAAAAATGGATGACCTGGTACAGCAGGTGCAAGCTATGGCCACAGCGATCAACCAACTCGCTCAAAGAGTGGCCACTCAGGAATCTCGTCAAGTGCCAACTTCCTCTGTACCACCTCATTTCTCCGAACCTAAGATTCCACTGCCTGAGAAATTTTTTGGAGAACGAGCAAAATTTTCCAATTTCAAGAATGCCTGCGAACTATGTTTTAAGTTAAGACCTATCTCCTCTGGCACAGAGGTCCAACGAGTAGGCCTAGTCATTTCCTTGCTTCAAGGAGACCCACAGTCCTGGGCCTTTACTTTACCGTCCCATGACATTGCTCTACAATCAGTGACTGCCTTCTTCAATGCTATGGGCGTTTTATACGCCGATCCAGATATACAGTCTACCGCAGAGAATAGGCTTCGGGCCTTAAAACAAGGACGGAATTCGGCTGAAGACTACTGTGCTGAATTCCGCCGCTGGGCTATCGAAGCTAGGTGGAACGATCCAGCTTTGTGTAGTCAGTTCAGGGTGGGACTGTCGGATAGCATCAAGGATGCCTTAGTCAATTTTCTCCCGCCAGCGGACCTAGATCAATTAATGCAGGTCTCCATTAAAATAGACCGACGTCTTAGAGAAAGGGCCAGGGAGAGAGTCGGGGCTCCCACGTCCTTTAGACCAGTCCAGAGTCATAGATCCCCGGTTCCCCGTGGAGAAAATACCTCATCATCTTCCCAGGAAGAACCTATGCAATTAGGGAGAACCCGCTTATCCCAAGAGGAGAAACAGCGTAGGCGATCCAAGGGGTTATGCCTGTATTGCGGGAATTCTGGTCATTTTGCAGGGTCCTGTCCCAACAAGGGGAAACCGGCGGAAAACTTCCGCACCCAGACCAGGTAGAGAGTACTGATCTGGGTGAGTCAGTTTGTAACTCTCGCCAGAATAAGATGCTTGTACCTATTGATTTGTTTTGGGGGTCCTCTAAGCAGACAGTTTCCGCCTTCATAGACAGTGGTGCGGCTGGAAACTTTTTGGACAGGAGCATGATCTCCACCTTAGGGATCCCTGTAGTTCCTCTTGAAAGATCCCTACAAGTTTTAGCTATCAATGGAAAGGCAATCCAGGGAGGTCCTATAAATACCAAGACCCCACCTCTCAGACTAATTGTCGGCTCTTCTCACTCTGAATTCTTAGAATTCTTTATTTTTGATTGTCCGGAAACTCCGGTGGTTTTGGGATACCCCTGGTTGCAACTCCATAACCCGGTGTTAGATTGGCGGGCTGGGGAGTTGGTCAAGTGGAGTGACCACTGTAAAGGTCACTGTTTTAATACAGGCCTCAGAAGCGTTCAAGTCTTACCACAGGAATTACCTCAGCCATACGCTGATTGGATCGATGTATTCTCTGAACGCTCTGCTGAAACTCTTCCTCCACATCGGTCCTATGACTGCCCCATTGACTTGCTGCCTGGCACAATTCCCCCGAGGGGAAAGATTTATAACCTTACCCTGCCCGAGGAGCAAGCAATGAGGGAGTATATTACCGAAAATCTTAGGAAAGGATTTATCCGTCCCTCTACCTCGCCTGCTGGGGCCGGGTTCTTTTTTGTAGAGAAAAAAGATGGTGGCTTGAGACCGTGCATAGATTATCGAGCCTTGAATAAGATCACTGTAAAAAACCGATACCCCTTACCCTTGATTGGGGATCTGTTCAATCAAGTCACAGGAGCTCGAATTTTCTCCAAATTGGATTTGAGAGGGGCTTACAATCTGATTCGCATCCGACAGGGGGACGAGTGGAAAACTGCATTTAATGTGAAGGATGGGCACTATGAGTACCTGGTCATGCCCTTCGGTCTTTGTAATGCGCCAGCCGTTTTCCAAGATTTTGTTAATGATATATTCAGGGAATATCTCGGTAGATTTGTAGTCATCTACTTGGATGATATTCTCATTTTTTCTAATTCTTTACCGGAGCACAGACACCATGTTAAGTTGGTGCTGCAAAAATTAAGAGAGAACAACTTATTTGCTAAACTGTCTAAGTGTGTGTTTGAAGTCACTACAGTTCCCTTCCTAGGATATGTTATTACCAACCAGGGTTTGGAGATGGACGCGGGGAAGGTTTCAGCAGTTCAGGATTGGGTCCAACCCAAAACTTTAAAGGAATTGCAACGTTTTCTAGGTTTTGCAAATTTTTATCGGCGTTTCATAAAAGGCTTTTCCCATGTTGTTGCACCCCTTACCAACCTTACCCGCAAGGGGGCTTTTACTGCTAACTGGTCCCCCTCTGCCTGTGAGGCCTTTCTAACCTTGAAACGGGCCTTTACTTCGGCACCTGTCTTAGTGCATCCAGATATTCATAAAGCTTTTATTATTGAAGTGGATGCTTCTGAGCTGGGAGTGGGTGCAGTTTTGTCACAATATTCTGGTAACCCTGAGCGTCTCCATCCATGCGCTTATTTTTCGCGTAAATTCAGTACCGCGGAACAAAATTATGATGTTGGCAATAGGGAACTATTAGCTATTAAACTGGCATTTGATGAATGGCGACACTGGTTGGAGGGTTCATTACATCCTATAACTGTGTATACCGATCATAAAAATCTCGAATACATAGGTTCTGCCAAGAGGCTGAACTCTCGTCAGGCACGTTGGGCATTATTCTTCTCGCGTTTCAATTTTATTATTACTTTCAAGCCGGGTGTAAAAAATACTAAAGCTGATGCTCTATCTCGCATGTTCGGTGAATGTAAGGATCGGGGTGATTCTGGTGAACCAATTTTACCCACAGGTTGTGTGGTGGGGGCGTTACTTCCTGATCTCTCCAATACCTTGGCGCCGTTTCAAGATGAATCTCCTAGTGATGTACCCTTGGGATGCCAGTTTGTTCCGCCGCACCTGCGTTCGGATGTAATTCGCGAATTTCACGATGCCAAAACTGCTGGTCATTTGGGTAACCGTAAGACGTTTATGCTTGCCCGTCGTCATGTATGGTGGCCTACCATGAGACGCGATATCACTGCCTTTATCGACGCTTGTGCTATTTGTGCTCGAAGTAAAGGAGTTCACAAGGCTCCTAGTGGCAGTTTGGTTCCTCTTGAAATTCCTGCTGAGCCATGGACCCATATTTCTATGGATTTTATTGTAGATTTGCCTCTCTCACATGGTAATACTGTCATTTGGGTGGTCGTAGATCGTTTCAGTAAGATGGCACATTTCGTTCCTTTGGCCAAACTTCCTTCTGCACCTGAGCTTTCGCGGCTGTTTACTTCGCATATTTTTCGTATTCATGGTATTCCATCCAATATAGTCTCTGATCGGGGTGTTCAATTTACTTCCCGTTTTTGGAAACACTTCTGTTCGCGGTTGGGAATACAGATCTCTCTTTCTTCTGCCTACCATCCCCAGACTAATGGGCAGACGGAAAGAACTAATCAAACTTTGGAACAATACTTAAGGTGTTATGTTTCTGATGCCCAAGAACAATGGGCGGAATTTATTGATTTCGCCGAGTTTGCTTACAATAACGCGCCTAGTGAGAGTACCCAGGTATCTCCTTTTTATTGTAACTTAGGGAAAAATCCTAGAGCTTCTTCCCTTTCAGGGTCACCTTCCAATCTGCCGGCGTTGGAGGAGTGGCTTCAAGAACGGAAGAATATCTGGACACACGTTCAGGAGATTCTTAAGACCACTGGTTTGAGGTATAAGAAATTTGCCGACCGCCGCAGATCACAGGAACCTACTCTTCGAGTAGGCGATCTAGTTTGGGTCTCCACTAAAAATATTGCGCTCCGTCAGCCATCTAGCAAATTAGGTCCAAAATTTATTGGTCCTTTTCCAATCGTCAAGAAGTTGAATAATGTGTCTTTTAAAGTTCAACTCCCGCCAACTATGAAAATACCTAATTCCTTTCACGTTTCACTGTTAAAACCGGCGAAGAATGCTCCTCTTGCTGGTCCTGCACCAATTCTTCTTAATAATGAGCCCGAGTATGAAGTGAATAAGATCTTGGATTCACGTAAAGTGCGTAATTCTTTACAGTATTTGGTGGATTGGGTTGGCTATGGTCCGGAGGAAAGATGCTGGGTGGCAGCGAGGAATGTTCATGCCAAGGCTCTTGTAAGAAGGTTCCATCGTGACAATCCAGGGAAACCGGGTGAGGGTCCGGAGGCCCCTCGTGAAGGGGGGGGTAGTGTCAGGAACCGCTTACCTGATCCCCGTTCCAGCGACGTCTCCAGGCGGCCAGCTGCAGCTGTCACTGTGCGGCGACCGCGCCGAGCGGCGTCGGCTCCAGCAGCGTCGGCTCGAGCGGCGCCCAGCTCAGCCACGCCCCCCGCTTCCTCCTCCAGGAGACGTGCTCGCGCGCGGCTGCGAGCACGTGTCTGTTATGCCCTCCGGCGGCGCTGTGCGGCGCGCACCCGCCGGAGGATCAATTAAAGGGTTAATGAATCCTAGGGGATTGAGGGCTTCGCCCTCTTCTGCTCTGCAGCCAATTACCCTTGGAATCCTATGTGCTCCAATCAGTACACTGCTTCCCTCAGACCTGTTCCTATAAAGGCAATTCCCTCTCAGTTGTGAATTGCCTGTGATAGCGCTCAGAACCCTGTGTTACCTACTCCTGTGAAGTCTAGCCTGTTGCCGATTTGATTGTACGACCATTCTCGATCCTGAATCCTTGTTGCCGACCTCTGCCTGAATTGACGCCTCTCGATCCTGAATCCTTGTTGCCGACCTTTGCCTGAACTGACGCTTCTAGATCCTGATCCCCAGTTGCTGACCTCTGCCTGAACCCCGACTACGTCTTGCCTGACCCCTGGTGCCGCTACGATCTCTGCCTTCCCGTTATCGACCTATTGCCTGTCTCTGGACTTCCGTCACTCACGCTCTTGCTATTGGTTCTCCAGTCCTCCCACATATAAGCTTACATCCTTTGAGCCATTAAGTCCTGGGGGCAACCGATCCCGGGTAGGCGTATCTTGCGTCCCGGCAAGCGGGGGCTCCTATAGGTGAAGCTGGCTGTGGAGATTGGGGGTTGTGAGCTTATTAAGAGGGCTGGAGTTACCCCGAGCGTGACAGTAACTACCCTGGGTACCAAACTCATTGTGTGTACAGGGGGCACCTTTATCCCAGCCATCTTCTTTACTGCAGATGGATCAGGGGCACTGTTCCATCCATGAAGTAGCCTGTAATCACCCCCCCCCCCCCCCCCCGAAACCAATTTACTGCAAATTCACTTGCCCAGGCTTCCCTTCAGCACCTCACTAGTTGTAGGGTAGGGTTTATTACTAAAACTTTCCCATTAGATTTTATTCAGCTTAGTGGGCCCCTGGGATTTTCCAGGCCCTGACAGTATTGGGTGATCAGACCAGTGCAGCCCATGCTTGTAGCATCATTCACATCAGATCATATGTGTAGATTCTGGAGAAACTGTCTGGCTGCTCATAATTAGCTGCAGACAAGCAATCTGTGGGAGGAAGCCATGGAGTCAGCATGTATTATTCACCATGTGGATTCCGGTGGCTGCGCCATTCTGGGTCACACTTCCTGTATGTTGAAGATGAATTAGATTCTCAGGAAGCGAAAGATGCTTTTTTTTCATTGCAGGAAGTATCACTTCTAGAAAATGCTTTAGTATATCAGCTACATCTACCCAGCACTCCGCGTCTGAAGTCACTGCCATGCAGAAAAAAAACACACATACTCACCTTGTAGAGTAGCACCTTCTCTACTCTATTGGTTCCTGACTGGCAGCTTCTGTGCCATATGCCTGCCCCAGCAAAGTCAGCCGCTGAGACTGACCGTACCTGCTCCATTCACTGCCACGAAGGGGACCTGGCGCACCCCCTCCATTGCAGTGAATGGAGTGGGCCTGGCTGGTTACTGTGACTGATGCCAGATGCCGGCTGTCCGTCAGTCAGCAGAATTATCATGAGTCAAGGTTTAAACTACATTAGGATGGATCAGTTATGTGGGGCGAATGTGAGTGTTTATGTGTGTATGTCCCATTCAATCCTAACACACTGTAGTCTTCTAAGAACCTTAAATCAGATCAAAACCCTTTGTACCCAGCACTAGAATCCAAAAGACTCTAGGGCAGGTTGAAATTGCTCCCCAGGAGCCTCCTGATGTGGGATGGCTTGCAGTGGTAAACTCATTGGTTTGCCATTTGCCTCAAATCTGAGACCCTATGGTGCGGGCCATTGGTGGCATCCTCAGCACCCTTCCTCCATCACTGGCTTACTAATGGACCCCCCTGCTCATGCACCCATGGGAGTGGCGATCGAGGGGAGTTAGCTGGTGAACCAGGGAGGGTTGCACACACAGGGACATCCCAAATCGGGATGTCCTTTAAAGTGGTCCAAAACCCATTGGCAGGGCTGTAATTCCAATTAGGCAATCTAACCTAGGCCTATCCATAAGGTGGCCATCTGCAGGGGTGATGGCGTCACTGCTACTGTACAAAAGAAAAAGAAAGTTTGACACCCTGCATATCAATTTTGGGACTTTAAAGTGGGATCTTTATAGAATGATGGGGCAGTTTATTTTTGATTGCTAAGTGCATTTAAGCGGGACATTTATGTTGGGGGGGGGGGTCTGGGGTGGTCCTTGCGTACATGCCCGGATTCAGTGTGGTGGAGGCCCCTGAGCACAAAAATACCATTTTGTGAATACTCACCTGTAAAATGGGTATTATAAGTATGTCACACACCCCGCTTCAAGACATTAATTACACTTGGGTATACTGACCTGTAGATGGCGATCTTGCAGAGATGATAACAAAAAAAGGTCAGACCCTCCCGGCCCATAAATACCTGGGACCTCCCACTCATTACCCAGTATAAAGATAGCAGTAAGAACAAGGGACCAGGAAAGCCAATTAAAACTAACCACGGTTCACCATATAAAGGATCCAGAATACAAAAGGGCAGGGTGAAGCGGGGTGTGTGACATACTTATAATACCTATTTTACAGGTGAGTATTCACAAAATGGTATTATTCTAAGTATGTCACACACCCCGCTTCAAGACAATCATTACACTTGGGACAACCAATAGCAGTGTCCATAAAGGGCGGCAATACAAAAACAAGGCAACAAGGCACAAACTTAAACCACTGCAGCTTGCAGAACTTTACGGCCAAAAACAGCATCCGCTGAAGCCGAACATCAACCTTGTAAAACTTGGAAAAAGTGTGAACCGAAGACCAAGTAGCAGCCTTACAAACCTGCTCAACAGAAGCCTGGTGCTGGAAGGCCCAGGACGCCCCAACAGCACGAGTAGAATGAGCAGTAACACGAAAAGGGGGAAGCTTCCCCTTGGCAGAATAGGCCCCAACAATGGCCTGGCAAATCCATTTACTAATGGAAGACTTGGCAGGAGCCAAACCCTTCCTAGGCCCAGAGGGCACCACAAAAAGGGCGTCAGTCCTATGAAAAGGAGAAGTAGCCACCAAATCGTACTTCACACAGCAAACCTCATCCAAAGAATGCAAAACCCTCTCTTTGTCATTGCTGGGCTTAGGACACAAGGAGGGAAGAACAATATCCTGATTCAAATGAAAAGCAGAGACCACCTTAGGAAGGAAATCTGGTTTGAAGCGGAAAACAACCTTGTCCTGATGCCTCTCAAAGTAAGGAGCCTTAATAGACAAGGCTGCCAACTCCGAAACACGTCGAACGGAGGTGATGGCAACCAGAAAAACAACCTTCTGAGTAAGCGCAGAAAGTGCAATATCCTGCAAAGGTTCAAAAGAAGGACCCTGCAAGGCAGACAAAACCAAATTCAAATCCCAAACTGGGAGCAAAGGCTTCCTAGGAGGCCGCACATGCGTAACCCCCAGGAAAAAGGTCTTAACCAGAGGAAGAAGGGCAAAAGACTTTTGAAAGAAAACCGCCAGGGCTGAAACCTGCCCCTTCAGCGTACTAAGCTGCAAACCTTGGACCAGACCATGTTGCAGAAATTCCAAAACCCTAGGGATAGAGAACGCCCTGCAAGGCAAGGCCCTGACCTCACACCAATCAATATAAGACCTCCAAATCCTATAGTAGATGGCAGAGGAAGACTGCTTCCTAGCCCTAACCAGAGTCTGAATGACAGCATCAGAAAGACCTTCCTGCCACAAGATGGAGGTTTCAGCAACCACGCCGTCAAAGCCAGCGTTGGTAAATTGGGGTAGAGCAGTGTCCCCTGAGTGAGCAGATCCGGCAGAAAGAGCAGGTCTAACTGATCCTCCGCCAACCTTACCACGTCTGCGAACCACACCTGCCTTGGCCACCTTGGAGCCACCAGGATTGCTGACGCGCCCTCTAGGGCCAGCTTGCGCACCACTCTGCCCACCATGGGAAACGGAGGGAACAGGTACAGAAACCCCAGATCCCTCCAGTTCAGAGACATGGCATCCACTGCCAGAGCCAGTGGATCCCACGAGAGAGACACAAATGCCGGAAGCTTGTGATTGTGACGAGAGGCAAAGAGGTCCACCTCCGGAGACCCCCACCATTGGCAAAGCGACCGAAACACCTTGGGGCAGAGCGACCATTCCCCCCGGCAAGAAGACCCCCCTGCTCAGGGAGTCCGCCTCCGTGTTCTCCACTCCCGGAATGTACACCGCCGAGATGCATGGGACATTGCTCTCTGCCCAGGCAAGGATCAAGGACACTTCCCTGAAGGCCCGCCTGCTGCGAGTCCCTCCCTGGTGATTTATGTAGGCGACCGCCGTCCGATTGTCCGACTTGGACTTGGACCGGTAGGCCCCGCAACTGAAGAGTCAAGTGAGCCAGAACCAGCCTGATGGCTCTCAACTCCAGAACATTGATGGGATTGTGAGCCTCCAGTGGCCCCAACAGTCCCTGAAACTGAAGATCCTTCCAAAATCCCCCCCCCCCTGACAGGCTGGCATCCATGGTGACCGCCTCCCAACGAGGGGTCAGAAAGGACCTGCCCCTCGCCAGAGTGCTTGGTTTCAGCCACCACCGAAGGGAACGCCGCACCCGGGGGGACATCAGAAAGGACTGATCCAATGAAAGCGGGACCCGTCCCAGGCCGCCAAGAGATGGAGCTGGAGCGTCCTTGTGTGAAACTGGGCAAAGGGAACCGCCGCGAACGACGCCACCATCAATCCCACGAGTCGCATCCCTAGCCAGATGGACGGACGGGAAATGGATAGAAGACGCTGAGTCAATTCCTGAAGAAGAAGAAGCTTGGCCCAGGGGAGAAACACTCTGGCCTGAGAAGTATCCAGCGACATTCCCAGGGACTCCACCACCCTGGAGGGAGTGAGGCAGGACTTGGGATAGTTGATCACCCAACCGAAACTCTCCAGAGTGGACACCACATTCCTGGTATCCAGCTGCGCCTGACTGAGGGAAGACGACATGATGAGAAGATCGTCCAGATAGGGCACAATGCGGATACCCCTGACTCTGAGGATGGCCATCACTCCTGCCAACACCTTGGTAAAAACCCTTGGAGCCGAGGTAAGGCCAAACGGGAGAGCCACAAACTGAAAATGACGATTGTCCACGACAAACCTGAGGAATCTCTGGTGTGCCGGAAATATTGGAATATGCAGGTAAGCATCCTTGATGTCTATGGACGTCATGAAGTCCCCCTGACGCAGTGAGTGTATGGCTGAGTGCCAAGTTTCCATACGGAACTTCCGGGAACAAACAAATCTGTTGAGCAACTTCATATCCAGAATGGGACGAACTGATCCGTCCTTCTTGGGCACCGTGAACAAATTGGAATAGAAGCCCGGGCCCCGGTCTGAGTGGGGCACCGGGCAGATGAAAGCCATGTCCAAGAGACTTGCTACTGCCACCCGAAGCCCCTGGGCGGCCAGAGGATCTGACGGCACCCGAGAACTGAAGAATCTGGGAGGGGGCCAGAACTCGAACTCCAGCTTGTAACCGGAAGACACCACTTCCTGAATCCACCTGTCCGAGACCTCTTGAACCCAAACCTTCGGATGAAGATTGTGGGGGGTAGGGGCTCTAGTCTACCTACAGGGTGCACCAGCATGGTTATAAACCAGGGGTGCACAACCTTTTGTGGTTCAGGGGCCGCATTGTCTTACGGTTCCCCCTCAAGGGGCCGCAATAAGCTTTAAGCTAAGTGGAACAAAACTCACTATCTAAAAGATTCCAGGGCCGGCTGCTGGCTTTTCCATGGGGCATTTTGAGATGCCCCGCTGTGTGAAACTCTCCAGGGCGGCCCTGTCATTCAGCAGGCAGCTCTCATTGTTTAAAATGGGGAGCGCATGCTGCTGCATCCCCTGTATCCCCGGCGGCGTGCGCGTGCTCCTGCCCACAGCCATTCAGATAGGCTGGGGCAGGAGCATGCAAAAGGCCGGGGATGCACAGCAAAAGACTCTCATTTGGCTGTGTGCCCCTGCATGCGCCATAGGGATGAGGAAGAGGTGCCTTGTACTGGGTATTCTGGGGGGTTTCACACAGTCGGGCCTCCCAAAGCAGGAGGCCCGGGGAATGAAACAAATCCAGGGAAAGTCAAGTTCCCGGGCTTTGTTCTGATTAAAATCAATATATATGCTGTTATGTGATATGTATATGTAGAGCGGTGCAGATGTGGGCGTAGGTGAGGTAAAAAGAAATGGGCAGAGATGAGGTGGAAAGAGGAAAGGAGAGTAAAAGTGAGGTGAGCAGAGATTAGAAGAGATGAGGTAGACATAGGTGAGGAGAGGAAGAGGTAGACAGTGGCGGCGAGCTGAGGTCATATGCGCAGATGCGTGACAGACAGAGGTGAGGAATAGCTAAGCAGAGCTGAGGTGGAGTGGGCCCTGTTTTAGGAATTAGCACTGCACTGCCTCTAGTAGCCAGCTACCTGCACTGCAGGCAAGATTTTCTGAGCTGTGTAACTCATTAAAGTAGACCAACACCCAGGATTTTCACTATCCTGGGTTTTGGTCCACTTCCGCGGGCACCCCGATTGGGGGTGCCCTACTGCATGAAACCCCCCGGAATGGCAGAAAAAACTCACCTCATCCTGCTCCTACGGTGCATGCGCGGGCCTCGTCCAATCAGCGCGCTCAGAGCCGCTGTGGTATGCACGTACATCCCGATTTCGGATGCCCGGCGGGGAGGGATCTGATCAGCCTGGGTGTTGGTTCACTTTAAAAGAACTAAGGGTGCCAGGGGCTGCAACTGAGGGCACTAGGAAAGTTGTATTTCTATCCCATAATTAAACACTTTACATCCTATTACTATTTTCTTGATTTTTTTTGTTCTATAAAGTATATTAAAAAAAAAAAAAAAACTGCAGCCATACTCACCTATAAAGTCCCAGTAGGGCAGATAGCATTAAAAACCGCTCACCTGGTCAAAGATTAACATGGTGGAAGTGGGGAAGTGTGTGTTGAGCTGCCGGGGCTTCTCTTGGGCTGACGGTTGCTGGTCCTAATGATTGTTAATCTCTTTGCCCAATCACAGTAGCCACAGTGCCCTGCAGTTGCTGTGATTGGATGATGATACTCTTACGCCTTATTCCCATGTATCTCAGCAGAGCAGGAGCATGGGACCGGGAGGTGTTTTTTCGGGGGGTATTTCACCCACTTCAATGGGAAATTTCTGTTTGGGATTTTCTTCAGGTATTGGGCCGTCACTTTAAAGCAGACTGAACTTGTAAAATAAATTTAGCCAAAGCCCCTGCTGATACTCCCCTCTTAGAGTGTAGAACTGGAAACCGATAAGTCCTTCCACCTATGGAATTGTATAGGAAATGCCCTACGCCATCATTGCAAGCCTCCCTGTAGCCCCCCAAGGTGCACTATGGGAGTTTGCGTGATTCTGGTCTGTGGCCAGATGCCACATATGTGCCTTTGCCTTGAGGAGGCTGGATGGAGTGCCCTAGAGGGGAAATTGCCAGGGGATCTCTGCTAGGGCAATATGAGATGACAGACATAGGCCTGCAGGTGCAGCAGTGGCATCATCTGCCACTCACTACAGCGGGAATGATGGACATCCAGACGCCATTAGCAGGGAGCAGAATGAAGCAGGAGAATGGAAATTAGCAAAACCCCCCAAAACAGCTCAATCTATTTTGTTCCCCCACCCCAGGTGCATTACTGTTTGGATGTTTTCTGCCCTCAGTGCTACTAGTTATTCCTGTTATATGCATTTTCATTTTTCCCAGGTATACAATTGTATGACATTGGTTTCTGACAGGATACATTTGTTCTAAACTAGCTGTTTAAGCTCCTCCCCCTCCTCGCAATTTTATGCTGGGCGTCTACGGAAAATAGTGCTAGGCAAAAGATAAAAGCCAAAAGAAGATTTAATTTCCCCCCAGTTTTTATTCTTAATGCCAAAATCATTTGTATTTTTATCCAATTTAATACCAGGACACTAAGAGGAGTTGATACATATTAAAGGAACAGTCCAGTCTATAGAAAGGAGAAGGGAGGGGACAGTACTTTATCTCATAAAGGGGCGGCAGATTCAGGGCATCCCATCATGGCTGCTCCCATGAACCACAAGAGTTATTTAGACTGAACTGTCCCTGTAATGGGGGGAGTAGTTTAGAGGAGTGTGATGCCTTGGTCCTTAACAACCCGATAGGAAGCCTAAAAACATCTTTCATTACTCACCTAGTCTGCAGTTCCATGCTTCAGTCAAACCCCATGTAACTGACGGTAGCCTATGGGTCTGTCTGACGTGTGCATATGAATGCCCCCTCTGGCCAACCTGATTGGTAGGCTGCAGTTGCGGTAGGATTTATTACTCACACTCGAAGGGTGAGTAATAAATGCTATTTAAAGTGGACCAAGACCCAGGATCCTGGGTTTTGGTCCTTCCCCCTGGGGCACCCTGATCGGGGGTGCCCTGCTGTGTGAAACCCCCCAAGTCACCGAAACCAACTCACCTCTTCCAGGTCCTACGACGCATGTGCAGCAGCTCGTCCAATCAGCGTGCTTGGACGTCACGTCGTCTAAGGCTCACGGCTGCATCACTCTAACAAGGAGCGTACCTGTGCTGGCCATTCACAAATGCCTGGCACGAGCACGCGCCCTGCCCGAGGGATAGTGGGGATGTGGTCGCGGCTTGCACATGCGCCATTGGACCGGAAAAGAAGGTGTATGGGGTGACCTGGGGGGTTTCACACAATGGGCCATTCTGATTTTGGATGCCGCGGGAGGAGGGAATAGCTTGCCCCAGGAATCTTTTAGATTGCTGTGGGTTTTGGTCCACTTTAGGGGCCTCCTATGGGTTGTTAGGAATGGGTAGATCTCATATCAGGATGCCCCTTGGGAGGGGGTGATTAGGAGATCTGAAGACATTTTTTTACAAAAATTTTGTTTAAACACTGGCAGCATACTTGCTGGCCCCAGGGTATGCCAATGCATGTAGTCCCAGGGGTGCATACACTGGCCAGCCATACTTATCTGGGTGTGCAGGGATCCGGCTGTGTAGAGTGCTGTCACCACTGAGTCTGACATCTGAAGACACAAGTGGTTGAGCAGCCAGTGCAGCAACAGATTAAGGCTGTAACAGACTAGGGCCCTTATTTAACAAGGGATAGCGCCAGGTAGCGAATGGTGAGCGACTGGTAATGACGGTCACCGCCACGAGAACGCCGGCTCCCCTCCGCAATCACACATTTATCAAGCCGATCCTGCTTAGCGACTGACAGAGCGCCAGATAGCGAATCATTCATCATTATTCCAGCCTCACCCCACAGCGCCAGCGAGCGACCTTGAACAGTGACAGGTCTGATATTAATGTATTCATATTACAAAATGTTTGTAAAAACATGTTTTTTTTTTTTCCAAAAATATGGTTGTTTGGGGGTTAAAAAACTACTTTTAACCCATCGCCGCCAGCGCTCTGGGGTTTAAACAAGCATTTCACAGCGCGAGAATTTTTTGAGCGTGATTTGTTAATGAATATGCTGGGAGCCGTTCGCTATGGCCATTCGCTGTCATGCGCTCCCATACAGCGCGGAACCTGTCAAACAGCGACTCCTAACCCCGTATTCAACATTACTGCACACCGACTGAGTCGCTGTCAACAACCGAACAACGACCAAGCACAGCGAGTAGTAGCATGCGCTGTGAAAATAGCGCTACTGTCGCTCATCTGTCGCTACCTGGCGCTATTAATGAATCGGCCTCTAGTGGTGGATATTTAAAGTAGACCAAAACCCTCAAAAACTGCTCAATTTATTTTGCCCCCCCACTCCAGGTTACATTACCGTTTGCCCTCAATGCTGCTTGGTATTCCTGTTATAGTGATTTGAATTTTTGTTTTTCCTAGGTATACCATTGTATGCCATTGGTTTCAGACAGGATACAATTGTTCTAAACTAGCTGTTTAAGCCCTACTCCTCACAATCTCATGCCGGTAGCAATTGCAGCCTATTGAAAATAGTGCTATAATAAAGATAAGAGCAAAAAGAAAATGTATTGTTTGCTTAAATTTTCCGTAATTTTTCTTTTGAAGCCGATATTGTTTGTGAGTCCAATTCATTACCAGGACACTAAGGGGAGTTTTATTTTTTATTTAACCTTCCAAGATGTGGTTGGTCCACATTAAAAGAAAAAAAATCAAACAAAAGATAACAAACAATTCAGCCTCTATGTATGCATACTGAAAGGCTGTGCAGATTGTTTCTGTAATGAAATGAGTACCTAGTTATTTGGTTATCTCTGCACATGAGCTAGTAACAACATTGAAGATATATCCAATTGCGTGTTAAAGAAAGCTGCATCCATATATCATGTGATTAAACTGGAGCAACAGCCTAGTACAGTTGGACAAGAAAGGAAGCAGCCATTTTGGAGCTTCCTCTCCCAACAGACATAACTGAAATGCACAGTAACAGGAAGCCCAGCACGACTTCCTGTTTGCAGGTGAAAGGATAAAGGGAATGGGTCCGCACACCTTAAAAATGTAAGTCTTTAATGAAAATTATTAAAATCATCTCCAAAAAATTGTCAAGAAGCAGTGCTAAAATACAAAGGTAGACCCAGAGTGACACAAAACATACAAGACCTTCTGACGCGTTTCGGGTATTCTGTCAGTCTTTTCATTAAAGACTTAAATTTTTAAGGTGTGCGGACCCATTCCCTTTATCTTTTTGCATAATTGGGGTGTGGGACCACCCCGGGTCGGGCACCCTGCCTTACTAGTGTGCGGATACCCTTTACATTGTTTATCCTGTTTGCAGGTGGACTGCAAGCCCATGAGCAGACATCTTGTTTGTAAAATTTACCCCTGCAGGCTTTAGAAAAAGTTAAATGAATTTTTATGTGCAGCAATCTAAATTATCCTGATGAGTAATGCATGCGAGCACTGTTTGTTGTTTTGGTCTGATTTAATTTAGTTGTGGCTGTTTGTTCATTAAAGAGGACCAAACCCCTTAATAATATCATTTCACCTTTTAGCCTGTTTTGCATGGGGCATACCTGTTCACTCAGCATACTTACCGCAGGGGCGGAGCTCTGGGTGCAGCAGGTCGGGGGGGCAAAGGGGGGCATGAGCACAGCCATTTTGAATCTTTGCCCCGGCTGCCAGAATGCCTAGCTATGCCTCCAGGGGGATGTTGTGGGATCACCAGATAGGTAAGTATACTGGGCATACCAGGGGATTTTCACAGAGCGGGACATCCCTGGAGACAGGGAATCAGCCTTAGGGGGCCTAAAAGATTTTACTTTAAACTGGACCTTCAGGATAATATAATGAAAAGCCCAAACCTTTAAAAAAATATTCACCAGCATCTAAAATTAATATATATTATGTTTTAGTCATTATTCTTTCCCCCACTTGGCTGCAACTCTGTTCAGGACTTAAGGATACAAGCACCGCCATCTTGCCTCATCACATGCTGAGGAGGGGGGAAAAGTGCAGGGGGCGAGTTATAGCTGTGCTCTGCAAAGACAGAGCAGAGCCAAGGTCAGGAAAAGGTCAGCAATCCCAGAATGCAGAGTGGCAGATTCAGAAGACACTTCCTGTTTGCAGGCAGCCTGAGACATGTGCCGCCATCTTGGATGTTTAATGGCTCATAAAACTCAGTAGATGCAGGTAGGTTGATTATTAATATGAGCAATCTGTATGTACAGGGTGTGGGAAACATATAAGATAGGCTCTTATTTAGGGTGAAGGTCCGATTTAGACTTTAAATCAGAACCCCAGCCAAAAATGCCCCAACCATGGGGCATCCAGGATTGGAATGCCCCGCTGGCTAAAACTTCGATTCATGCCCAAAAAACCCACAACAAATAGCAAAGCAGCAGCCATGAGGTTAAACATTGGTGTTGCTCTCACATTTACAGCTGCTCTGGCAGCGAGTAAGCACACCAGCCGGGATGAGCGTGGAACTGGTGATCTTTTATGTTTTAGCTGGTGGACCACCGCAAATCAGGACTGACCATGGAGCAACAGGTACACATAGACACGTATGGTCAGGGGCGGGCTGGTCGCAGGGCATACCGGGACAAATCCCGGTAGGTCGCGGCTTGTCCTGCATTACTGGCTCCCAGTTTACCCTCTGGGGGCTGCTCTGGTCAGCTTCCTAGCTCCGCAGCGGGCCGGGTGATAGCAGGAGAGGCCAGGCTTTTCGTCGGCTCCAAGTGCAGCAGCCTTTGATGTCCGGGCTGCAATAAAAGTAGTGACTCATTAGTTCCGGCCGGCTGCTTCTGCCTTCATCTGACAGTGAGGCGGAACTGTCAAACCTCGCTGCAGTTTCCCCCTCGGCTCTGTTACACTCAGGGCCAGCTCAGACCCCAGATTCTGGACAAACTGGCGTGCTGCCTGGGCTCTGCTTTGGAGTGGTAAGCTGCTAGCTGCTTATCATTTATTTATTTATTTTTTTTGGGGGGGGGGTTGATTGGTGACCAGGGTCACCTGATTCCCTATTCCTAGGGCATCCTAAACTGTTTTGGTCTAGTTTAACTTTTCTGTTGGGCATCCTGATTTGGGATGCCCCATTATGTGCACACTCCCCCAAATCCCCAGTAGAAATACCTGACCACTAATCAAACAGCACATGTGTGGTTCAAACATGTGTCTGCACCAGCTAAAGGCTGGGGGGATGTGGCTGGCAGCCTGCTCGGTTCCATCCAGCCCTTTGCGAGGAGAATCCATGCATGAGCCACTGGATCGGCGCGGTCAGTTACGTTTAACTGGCGATCTGGGGGGGTTTGCACACACCACAGAAAAGGACCAAAACCCTTTGAAGTGGACCAAAACCCAGGAATTTGACTATCCTGGGTTTTGGTCGGCTGCGTGAAACCCCCCAGATCGCGGTGGGTCTTGGTCCACTTTAAAACGGGCCCACACCCCTTTTCCTCGTTAATGGGCGTGGGGCAGGCCAGGCCAGGACCGCATTGTGACAAACTCAGGGGCACCTGGATTGCTGGTACATGCCCATGCATCGACCCCCACAGCGCCCACAAACCCTTACCTTAAAGTGGACCAAAACCCAGGATTTTGACTTATCCTGGGTTTTGGTCTTTTCCTGGTGCCCCGCTACGTGAAACCCCCCAGATCTCCCACATCATCTCACTTCATCCCGGTCCTACGACACATGCGCGGCCGCTCATCCAATCAGCACGCTTGGAGCCACTGAGCTATGGATGTCTAAGCCGATGTCTTAGCACAGTGGCTCTGAGCGTGCTTGCAGCCGCATTCCCCGCTTCCCTCTAACAGTTAGTGTGCCCGCACTAGCCATTCACAAATGGCCGGCCCGGGCACGCGCGCCCTAATAGAGGGATAGCGGGGATGCGACCGTGGCCCGCGCATGCGTTGTTGGACCGGGAAGTAAGGTAAGTGTAGCAGGCAACCTGGGGAGTTTCACACAACGGGGCATCCCGATTTTGGATGCCCCGGGAGAGGGAATTGATCTGCCGAGAATCTTATAGATTTCCGGGCCGATCCAGCTCGGTTTTATATATTATATATATTTATTATTGTGGCATTGACTCTCTTTACCGGGCCGAGCACAGTACAGCAGGGCCAGTCTGACCAAAAAGTCCAGGGCCGTTTTTTGGTCCCAGTCCGCCCCTGCGTATGGTACACAATGTTTATCTGTTACTCTGAGGTTACAGTGTACCACTGCATGGCAACAAACCTCCCCTGCCTTTCGCTTCCTTTGTCGCCTTCCTCAGAGCCTCTCAGCGTTGTCACGCTTTATCAACCTCTTAATGTGACAGCCGTCAATTGAGTGACAAACAAGGACTGCTCTTATGAAGGATGTGTACTGAGCCGTCATCTGCCATCATCTGTCACCCTCCACTGTTAGAGCCCGATGGCAACATACATTAACCGCCAGACACTCCGTGCTGCTAAGCGCAGGTCCCGACACAGTCACTTATTATACACAGAATATTAAAATGATCTATGCTGCCAGGAGCAATTTAAAGCCATGTTCTAGCCAGGTGTTTTTGTCTTGGATGGAGTGGCTCAGCGTTAGCAGCTGTTTTTTTTACAAAAACCGAAGAAAAATTCTATCTGGATTTATTATTTGATTGTATACAGTATTTGGGCAATCCATTTTCTCCTTCTGTGTCTGTTCAGATGTTATTGGTGTTTGCAATGGCACCCATTTATTATTCACAGCACTACCTGATCTACTACTACCGTCTTTCCCCAAAAATAAGACAGGTCTCATTTATTTTTGCTCCAAAAATAGGTGCTAGGGCTTATTTTCAGGGGATGTCCTATAGCCAGCTGGCAGTACAACAGAATGTGCACAGAGCTGGCTGGCAGTGGGGGGAGTTGGCTGTGTGTCAGGCATGACGGAAGGCTGGGGGTCAAGCCAGCAAGATCGGACATTTCACTCCCGACAGACAAGCTTACCTGTGTGACTTGACGTGTCCTCACCCCCCTCCCTCTTTATGGATGCTTTATAGATTATGAATTGTAACTAGGGATTATTTTTGGGGTGGGACTTATATTTCATGCATTATTAAGGCTTATTTTCGAGGTATGTCTTATATTTCACGCATTACTAGGGTTTATTTTCGGGGTAGGTCTTATTTACAGGGAAACAGGGTAGTATGCTAAACCTGTGACAGGTATGACCATTTGTTTCATTAAAGCAGGCGCTGTATAACCCCAAATCAAAGCCTAGAACCAGGCTGGGAGGCCACATCTCCAAAGGGATGGTGCAATATTTAAATGTAATATGTATGCTGTTCATATTTCTATGACAGGAGAAGCAGGTAATGTGGGATGTAGCAGAATCCCTCCAATCAACTCATAACAGGCAGTGTGCAGAATCCCCCAGTTAGCCCATAACAAGCAGTTTGCTAGACCGCCCCTAACAGGAAGTGTGACAGACCTACTCCCCTCAGTCACCCCATAACAGTCAGTGTGGTAAATCCCCCAATTACCCCATAACAGGCAGTGTGGCACAAAGTCCTCCATCACCCCATAACAGGCAGTGTGGCACAAAGTCCCCCATCACCCCATAACAGGCAGTGTGGCACAAAGTCCCCCATCACCCCATAACAGGCAGTGTGGCACAAAGTCCCCCATCACCCCATAACAGGCAGTGTGGCACAAAGTCCCCCATCACCCCATAACAGGCAGTGTGGCACAAAGTCCCCCATCACCCCATAACAGGCAGTGTGGCACAAAGTCCCCCATCACCCCATAACAGGCAGTGTGGCAAACCCCCCCAATTGCCCCATAACAGGCAGTGTAGCAGAACCCACTGGGCCCACTGATCTTTATTTAGGCCCTTATTTAACAAGGGATAGCGCCAGGTAGCGAATGGTGAGCGAACGGTAATGACGCTCACCGCCACGAGAACGCCGGCTCCCCTCCGCAATCACACATTTATCAAGCCGATCCTGCTTAGCGACTGAGAGAGCGCCAGATAGCGAATCATTCATCATTATTCCAGCCTCACCCCACCTCTCGCTACCTGGCGCTCTCCAATGCATTTCAATGGAACAATCTTTAAATATTCATAATTAATTGCTATTATTTTTTTTTTTTTTTTTTTAAATGTCAAAAATTCTGTGACCACTTCTGCAATGTTAGATTTTTTTTTTAAGGTAAAAAAATTTGTGCAGAATTGATATTACAGGTCTGATATTAATGTATTCATATTACAAAATGTTTTGAAAAACATGTTTTTTTTTTTTTCTAAAAATATGGTTGTTTGGGGGTTAAAACTACTTTTAACCCATCGCCGCCAGCGCTCTGGGGTTTAAACATGCATTTCACAGCGCGAGAATTTTTGGAGCGTGATTTGTTAATGAATATGCTGGGAGCCGTTCGCTATGACCGTTCGCTGTCATGCGCTCCCATACAGCGCGGAACCTGTCAAACAGCGACTCCTAACCCCGTATTCAACATTACCGCACACCGAGTCGCTGTCAACAGCCGAACAACGGCCAAGCACAGCGAATACTAGCGTGCGCTGTGAAAATAACGCTACTGTCGCTCATCTGTCGCTACCTGGCGCTATTAATGAATCTGCCTCTTATTCTTAAGCCCCTGAATACGACACAACGTGATGCAGGGATGCAGTGCCATGATTTACTCTTGCTGCGGGCCTGGTGAATGGGAGCCGCCACTGGCCTTCCCACGGTCTGTGCACCAGCACAGAGGATAGAGGAAAGGTAAAATAAAGAGAAAAAGAAAGGCAATAACATAAATATTTATTTTATTGTTTTGTACAATATTTGTTTTTTTCTCTGTACGATGACTATGGGGGTTATTTAAGAAGGGATAGCGGCAGGTAGTGCTTCGTAACGGCAGGCAGCGTCTGGTGAACACTGGGCGCTGTACACAAAACAAAGCGAATCTGGTGAGCGCCTCTAACAGCGCCATGTAGCGTCACATGTATCAGCGTATAGCGCCAGCGCTCTAGGTTCCAGAGTGCCATGTAGTACCTGCCGCTTTGTAGCGCTCTCCCATACATTTCAATGGGCTTTCATTATTTGTGTATTAATAGCGTTTTTGCCAATTTAATTCAGTGTTCAGTGTTTTAATTCAATTCAAATCATTGTGTGACCTCTCCTGGCTGCAAACAAACACTTTTTGAAAATTTTTTTACTTTTTATATTTTTATGCAGAATTGTCATTACAGGTCTGGCACTAAAGTGTTATTGTCCCAGTGTAAAAACAATGTCATTCCACGTGTTTTCGCTTTGTTACTGGTGGATATGTGTTAAAAAACAGACTTTGATCACACAGCGTCTGGCGCTTTATGCTACAGCGACCAGATTTAGAGCGCCAACGCTCTGTGTGTATAGTGTTTTGTTAAATATGGTGTGGAGCGCCGAGTGCAGGACACACTGATGGCCTTATTTATCAAGGAATAGCGACAGATAGCGACAGGAGAGCCAGCCAGTAAAGCCAGGTACCGCAACTAGAACGCCGGCTCCCCTCCACAATCACACATTTATCAAGCCGATACTGCTTAGCGACTGAGATAGCGCCACCTAGCAACTCATTCATCATTATCCCAGCCTCATCCCACAGCGCCAGCGAACATCCTTGAACAGCGACAGGTATGACCTCTCGCTACCTGGCGCTCTCCAATGCATTTCAATGGCAGAATGTATTTTAATTAATAATTATTTTTTAATATATTTTTTTTTTTTAATTTCCCCAAAAAAAATCTGTGAACACTTCTTCCTTTGAAAAATTTTTTTTTGGGGATTTAAAAAAAAAATTTTTTTTTGACAGAATTGATATTACAGGTCTGATTTTAAACTATTCAGGTTTGAATATTATTTCAAAATCATTCCATTTTTTTTTGGGGGTGGGTAGGGGGTTAAAAAACTACTTTTAACACATCGCCTACTGCGCTCTGGGATTTAAACATGCATTTCACAGCGCAATGAATTTTTAAGGCTGATTTTTTAATGAATATGGTGGGTGCCGGTCGCTATGTCCAGTCGCTATCATGCGCTCCCATACAACAGCGAACCTGTCAAATAGCGACTCAGCATCTTGTATTCAACATTACGGCACACCGACTGAGTCGCTATCATCCACCGAACAATGGCCAAGCACAGCGACTACTAGCGGTCGCTGTCGAAATACCTCTACAGTCGCTCAACAGTCGCTATCTGTCGCTATCTGTCGCTATTAATGAATCAGCCTCTGAGTTGATGCTACCTCTCGCTCACTGCAGCGTGTTGTTAGAGCATCCAACACACATCACATTCATCAATTTCGGCCGAGACGCTCTGTTACAGCGCCCGACACCCACTTAAAGCGTCTACTAACGGTCGCTCTAATCGCCGCTATACAGACGCTCATCTGGCAATACCTGGCGTTAGTAGTGAATCAGACTCTATGTATCTTTTTTATAATATATATATATATTGTTCATGGAAGAAAGTTAAGGGGGCATGATATCCTGGAGGGCAGTGATGTACTGTAGGGGTACTAGGGTGCTGTTATCCAGGGAAAACAATATTGACTGGTTTCCATAATTCCATAATTATATCCTGCTTTTGTATTTAGAGCCCGAGAGAGAACGTCAGATAAAACTTTCAGTTTTTGGTCAAGTGGGGCAGTTTCAAAACCATTACAGTGTGTTTACTTTGCCATCTTTCAGTCATTTAAGGGGACCAAGCCTAACTTCCAGTTTGGTCGCTAAAGACAGAAAGTTTGTGTTTTAAATAAACAGTACCTTAGTATTTTAAATATAATATTAATAATATAATAGAATAAAAATAGTTAATTTCCTACATTATTAGTATGTTATTGAATGTATTGTTTACTAGGTAATTAATTGATTATTTTCTGTTTTATATTTTTATGTAAGCTTTTATTTTATTACTAAGGGCCTTATTCATGAAGGGATAGCGTCAGGTAGTGCCTTGTAAATGACAGGTAGCGACAGGTAGCAGCAGGTGAACGCTGGACACGGCACGCAATTACACATTTATCATGTGGATTCTGGTGGGCGACTGGGATAACGCCATGTAGCGTACGATTCATCATTATCCCAGTCTCAGCGTACAGCGACTGCGCTCTTTAAACTGGGGGGTTTTAATAATTAGTTTTTTAATTCTCAAATAATGCTGTGACATCTCCTGCCCTAGAAAAAGCCATTTTTTCACACTTTTTTCATTTTTTATATATTTATGCAGAATTGACATTACAGGTCTGGCATTAATGTGTTCATATTACAATGTTCTAACAATGTAATTCCATATGTTTTCGCTTTGTTACTGGTGGATACATGTTCAAAAACAGCCTTTAATCACACAGCCTCCGGTGCTCTGGGCTACAGCGAAGCATTTTTGAGCGCAGGTGGTGTGTGAGGCTGTTTTTTTGATGAATATGGTGTGAGTCGGTCGCACTGACCAGTCGCTCCTATACAGTGCTGTACTGCTCATATAGCGACTCCCCACAACGTATTCATCAATGCTGCACAGCGGCTGAGGCGAACCATGGCCGAGCACAGCGACTACTAGCGGTCGCTCTGAAACGCCTGCTACAGACGCTCATCTGTCGCTACCTGCTGCTAATAATGAATCAAGCTGCCCATGTATTACCGTTTAATAAATTATTTTTTAATCATTATTTATTATAGTTACAGGCACTTTTCTTTATTTTATCTTTTTTTGCTACAAACTATTCTTTATTCTAAGTTTATATTTTCTTTTTTTATTTTTATACAAATTTCTTTATTATTATTTGATATATTATTTCTTTTTACTATTTTACTATTTATTTAGGCATTATTTATTTGGAGTATTGCTGGTATTTTCTTTTTTGTTATTACTGGTATTTATTGTACTATTTATTATTATTATTATTATTATTATTATTATTATTTATTTAATAATTATTTGTTACAGTTATGGTACTTTTATTTACTGTAATGCAACCACCAGGGGTGCCCCAAACCCCAAAGTGGGATATATCCAGAGACTGACAATGGCACTCTATTAAATCTATTAAATATAATTCATAAGTTTATTACATAATCAAAATGACATACAAGGACACATTAAAAAAGATTTCTTTAAAAAACATATAACACACATATAATCTGCCATCAAATGAGAG
This sequence comes from Gastrophryne carolinensis, assembly GCA_027917425.1. NCBI lineage: Eukaryota > Metazoa > Chordata > Amphibia > Anura > Microhylidae > Gastrophryne > Gastrophryne carolinensis. Next base: position 199,632,442 of record CM051235.1, read on the forward strand.
GAAGGGGGGGGGGATTTTATCCTATAATATCCCAGTGGGGTACCCTAATCTCTGTGCAATAACTAATAATACTATATAGATAAATATATAAAGTGTCAGATTGCTTCCAAAGTGCATCAGCATCAGATATAAATACACATTAGCAATGAGGTAGGTGCAAGTCATAAACAAAATACAAAAACATAAAAGCTTACTTGTCAATTAAAGTGCAGTGCAGACCCTTTTTTATTTTATTTACTGTATATTTTCTTTTAATTATTTTTATTAACTCTTCCTTGTTTTTATTTCATGTATTATTTTTTTTTTACTATTTATTTTGTCATTATTTAGTACTTTATTTAAGTTATTGTACTTTTTGTTATAATAAATACATATTATTATTGCTATTCTTCTTATTATTATTATTAATAATAATAATAAAGTAATATTGTATATAATAATTATAACAACAACAATAATAATAATAATAATAATAACAATAATAATTGAATGCATTGTTAATATTTATGTAATCATTATCTATTATAGTTATAGTAATTTATATTATCTTTTTATTTTTGATAATGTGTGATTTATCGTCACTATTTATTAGTTAATGGAGTCATGGTAGTTTTTTCTCCGTATCATATAGTATATTTGTATGTTTTCTATTTATTTATATTAGATTTATTTTTTCTTTCTCTGAGAAGCACTAGCCTAGAATGTATAAATGTACAGCCAGTAATCCCATCATTTCTGTATTGACAGGCAGCCCATGATATAACATTTGGATTTGCTGCCAGTGAGTGAGGAAGGGGACAAGAATAGGTGCAGCGATGGGGAGCGGGCTCAGCACACAGGCGTGTGAGACTACACTACCCAGGCCCCCCCTCAGAGCGGCAGAGGAAATGTCGTGCAAGACCAGGTTATTATCCAGGCAGGACCTGCAGCTTTCCAGAGAATTATAGAAGCCAGAAAGAGTGCTAGCAGCTTATGGGATGCAGCAGCGATGGCGGCAGCATACAGAGGAGGCCACTCAGCTGCTTGGGACCCCCAGCAGGAGGAGGAAGGACATGTGTCACCTAAGGAGGACTGCCTGTAAAACTTGATGCTGCCCTGCCACCCTCATCAGAGAGCAGCACAGGCTGACAGCGGTTACAGCCACCCTGGCTGGCTGATAGGTGAGTAATCTATACTGCAGAGGGTCCCTCCCTGGGGAGGAGGAGGAGGAGGGGGCTTCAGAGGTCTGCCAGCACCAGATAGCTTGCTGTCTCTTGCAAAGTTTCCTGTACAGGAGGATGGGCTGTGTCATCCAGTTAGAAAAGTGACAGTGTCACGGCAAGATGCAGTGACAAAGACACACCAAAGATTCTGCACCAAGAAATGGCACCCTTAGTATGGCCACAGCAGTGACCAGGGTGCTGGGTAACCCCAAACCCTTTTTTTTTTTTAAACAGGACACTAGAGATCCGAAAGATCTTCAAGCACCTTCGATGTCCATCTGCCAGCGGGCACACACAGGTACTTGAATTTCCATCATTTATTTATGGCGGGTGGGTCAGTAGTAACTCAGCCTCCCCTTCCCCGCCGTCGCCTGCTCGTCCTCCAGCTGACTTTCACTGCCTTCCGACTTAACGACAAATTCTGGGAAAATCTGCAGCAAAGCGACGTAACGGAAGCCTGATGGTGCTGGTAGCCTGCACAATGCCCAGCTGTGCTGTCAGGCAGGTTTATACCTTTAACCCCCTGTCTGCTGCTGCTGGCTGCATGCAGCATTGCAGATGGGCTTTAGTTAATGTGGGAGACACAGAGCAGCGGGTATGTGTGTGCTGCTGCATTATGCTAGAGCTGAGTGCTCTGAATTGTCACATCAGCTGAACCGGCTTGTGTGCTTCTGCTGGAGGTCCCCTGTATCATCTGCATGGGCAATGCTCATAGACCCACAGATGACTGGTACTTGATCAGGCCAGTCAGATGTTATGTCTCTGGGTTACATTTGGCTTGTATATATTCATGTGTGCATGCACAAAGCATAAAGGGAATTTATATACATTTCTTGGGAGGGGGCAATAAGATCTTATGTCTGTGAGTTACATCCGACTTGTAAAGTAAGTGTGTGTGTGTGTGTGTGTGTGTGTGTGTGTGTGTGTGTGTGCGCGCGATGGAGGGGTATGCTTGTGTATGTGGGGATTATAACTGCACAAGTCACAAAGGGCACATATAAACATAGGATTATTATTCCTTTATTGGGTCAATAGGATTATATGTATGTGGGTTACATCTGACTTGTACAGTGTGTGTGTGTGTGTGTGTGTGTGTGTGTGTGTGTGTGGGGTATACAATTGTGTATGTGGGGGGCATAACCGTACAGGACACAAAGTGCACCCATATACATGGGGTGACCATTGCCTTATCAGGTTAATAAGATTGTATGTATGTGGGTTACATCTGACTTGTACAGTGTGTGTGTGTGTGGGGGGTATACAATTGTGTATGTGGGGGGCATAACCGTACAGGACACAAAGTGCACCCATATACATGGGGTGGCCATTGCCTTATCAGGTTAATAAGAATTTATGTATGTGGGTTACATCTGACTTGTACAGTGTGTGTGTTTATGTGTGAGTGTGTGTGTGTGTTTGTATATTTAAGGAGTATGTAAATGAGCATGTGGGGGGCATAACTGCACAAGTCATCAAAGGCACCCATAAACATAGGATTATTATTGCTTTATTGGGTCAATAATATTGTATGTCTGTGGGTTACATCTAACTTGTACAGTGTGTGTGTGTGTGTAGGGGGGTATGCAGTTGTATATGTGGGGGGCATAACTGCACAAGACACAAAGGGCACCTATAAATATAGGATTATCATTACTTTATTGGGTCAGTTGGATTATATCTTTGTGGGTTACATCTGACTTGTACAGTGTGTGTGGGGGGGGGGGCAATTGTGTATGTGGGGGGCATAACAGTACAGGACACAAAGGGCACCAATAAACATAGGGTGACCATTGCCTTATCAGGTCAATAAGATTGTATGTCTGTGGGTTACATCTGACTTGTACAGTGTGTGTGTGAGTTTGTATATTGAAGGAGTATGTAAATGAGCATGTGGAGGGCATAACTGCACCAGACAACAAAGACACTCATAAACATAGGATGATTATTGCTTACCCTTCATTATTGTGAAGGGTATGCAATTGTGTATGTGGGGGACATAACTGCACAGGGCACAAAGGACACCCTTAAACATAGGATGATCAGGTCAGTAACATCTTGTGCCTGTGTCTGGTTTGTACACTGTGTGTTGTGCTATTTTGTATAAGAGTGTGAATGGTGGAGTAAATGGGGTAATTGCACAAAGGGTACTCTGGAGGAGAGAAAACTGCCATTCACTTTCATTGTCTGCCTTGGGGCATTTAGCACTAGATGTAAACAGAACATTTTAGTACCAGGTGCTGAATCAGCCTCAGGGTAGTCAATGAAAGTGGATGACAGTTTTCTCAGTTAAAATGTAGCACTTTTTTCACCTGGTGCTGAATCGACCCGTGGGGAAGGTAAGTGCGCAAGACACAAAGAGCACCCATAAACATAGGGTGACCATTGCCTGTCAGCAATGACCACTTATGCCTGGTTTAAAGTTTACTTTTACAGTGTGTGTTTGTGTGTCTGTGTACAAGTGTGTAGGGGGTAACTGCACAAAGGGTATCATACATTGTATGATTATTGCCTTATCTGGTCAATAATGTCTGGTGTTTGTGGTTCGCTTCTGACCTGAAAAGTCTTTGAGAATGTATGGACAGTTGACACATAGAATGATTTTTGCATCATCAGATTGACAAGACTTCATCTTCCCTGGGTTATATATGATTCGAACAGTGTGTGTGTGCCTCTGTCAGGGGGGGCTGCACTAGGCAAAATGGGCAACCGTATACTTGGATAGATCAATATGCCTTTGGTTTTCATCTGATCCGTGGTGTGTGTGTGTAGGTGTGGATATGAGGGGTGCAATTGTATAAGGCACGCAGGGCACCCATAGGGTGATGGCACTTTCTTCTCAACAGCAATGCACACGTTTGTAGGGTATAGATTGCATTGTGTATGTCTGCAGATTTTCAGGGGCTGATTGCACAGAGGCTACCCATAGTCATGACATAAAAGTGCCTGCATCTGCTTATTAAAGGATCACTATCACAAAATAATGTAATATTAAAAATCCATATAAACATGTTGGCTAATGAGAGGAGGGGGCCTGATTTCCTCTTCCTTCCGTTACAGAGTTGATTGCTTAGCTGGGCCAACTAAATTAGCTAGTATTGGCCTGCTTTAGATAGGACCAGCACTGAGCAGAACAGCAGAGTATCAAATGGAGCTGCTAAATCTGGTCTGTAAGTGCAGAAACAGACCCAATTTCGGAAGAAGGGAACCCATTCTGTGCCTGAAGATGTGGGACAGGCTTCCTTTTAGCATTTAAAACACCCTCCTTCCATCCCAGAAATCAATGATGCTCATCCTAATCTGTGCCAGTTCTCCATCCAGTGCCATAGTACACACTGCAGCAGCTGGTGTTCCCTATTATGATGGGAGGGGGGTTCCTGTAGGACAGACTTATTTCTACATAGAAGCTACATTGGCAGATGTCACATAGAAGCCATGTAGACAGATGTCACATAGACTAATGATATCTAAATATATCATAGGTAGAGGTTACATAGAAGCCACATTGGCAAATGTCATCTAGAACAATGATATATCAATATATCACAGGTAGATGCTATAGAGAAGCCACGTAAGTAGATGTCACATAGAAGCTGTTTAGGTAGATGTCACATAGAAGCAACAGGTAGAGGTTACATAGAAGCCACACTGGCAGATGTCATATAGAAGCCATGTAGACAGATGTCCAGGGCCGGATTATGAGGGGGGCGCTCCCCAAACTTTGGATTATAGTCTGTTCCAGGAGGCTTTTCAGTCTTTGGTCTGAGGGGCCGCGGGGACAGTAATAAAGCTATTGGCGGCAGAGGGTGCCCCCCATGTCTGGGCAAGCTTTTTTTGTTTTTGCAAACCTGCAGCCAAAGCCACCACAGGCCAGGATGGAAAGTCTAGAGCTGCAAAGCCACCGTCAGCAATGCTCCATTTATGGGTGCATGCAGAGCTGTCAATAGGCGGCTGCTCACTGCACATAATCCACCAGGCACAGCCTCTGGCCCCCACTTTTCAGCTGGACCAGCTGGAGGCAACTACACTACTCCCGGCACAAGGGACTTGATATTACATTCCAGTAAGTAGGCGGGTGCCAGACATCCACCAATCAGTTACTTGGCTGGACTATTACTTTAAAGGAAGAAAAATACTGTATCTGGGGCCTCTACCAGATTTTGTGCCCAAGGGCCTCCACCACATTTAATCCGGCCCTGCAGATGTCACATAGAATGATGATACATAGATTTATCATAGGTAGAGGTTACATAGACGCCACATTGGCAGATGTCATCTAGTGCTATGATATATTGATATCTCACAGGTAGATGTTATAGAGAAACCACATAAGTAGATGTCACATAGAAACTTCATAGTCAGATGTCACATAGTAGCCGTTTAGGTAGATGTCACATAGAAGCCACATATTTTCATTGCATGGCACATAAAAGCGATGTAGTTAGCTGTGACATAGAAGCCACATAAGCAGATGTCAAATAGAAGCCATATAGGCAGATGTTATATAGAAGCTATAAAGGCAGATTTCACATACCCCGTTTCCCTGAAAATAAGAAAGGTCTTACATTAATTTTTTGCTCTTAAAAAGACGGTAAGGCTTATTTTCAGGGGATGTCCCTATATGAATACAAATAGTAATGGGCCCACGTTCGTTAGCTAGGCTGTCCCTCTGTGATTAGGGCTTATTTTCGTGGTAGACATGTCAAAGCATTTATGAAAATGCTGAAAAGCACACTATTTTATTTTTTCGGAATGGGGCTTATTTTCGGGGAAACATGGTAGAAGCCATATAGCCAGATGTCTCATAGGAGCCAGATATTTGCATGTCACATGTATGCGATGTAGATAGATGTCATATAGGTAGACTGGTGGTACTTGACAAGACTGTAGACTTACCTGTACCAATAACTGAGTTGTTTTCATCATAAATAAAAAGCTGCACAATTTTTGTGTGATGCATTCAACAAATCTGTGAGCCTTGAAAGGGCCCCATTCAATGTCCGCACCAGGGCCCTGTCACATTTAGTTATGCCACTGCACAGCACCCAGATAGTACTTGATATATGTCATTAAGTGGTACTTAATGAAAAAAGCTTGGGAACCCCGGTCTAGACTCATGATACATAGCAACATTATAGACAGACATCAGTTACATAGAAGCCACATAGGCAGATGTCACATAGGCTGATGATAAATAGAAATTTTTTTAGGCAGAAGGTATTCGCATAAAACAGATGTGCCATAGACGCCTCATACCGTAGGTAGATGTCACATAGACTCAGAGGAGTAGCTCAGCTTCCTGCACCCAGGGGTTCAAAGATTCACCTGTGCTCAGGCCCCCTTTGTCACCCCCTGACCTGTTGCACCCGGGCCCCTCCTGCTCCCCCCTAGATGTCACATAAACTGATGATACATAGTAATATTATAGCTAGATGTCACGTAGAAGCCACATAGGTAGATTGCATATAGACTGATGGTACATAGTAATATTATAGCTAGATGTCACGTAGAAGCCTCACAGGTAGATGTCACATAGACTGATGATACATAGTAATATTATAGCTAGATGTCACGTAGAAGCCACATAGGTAGATTGCATATAGACTGATGGTACATAGTAATATTATAGCTAGATGTCACGTAGAAGCCTCACAGGTAGATGTCACATAGACTGATGATACATAGTAATATTATAGCTAGATGTCACGTAGAAGCCACATAGGTAGATGTCACATAGACTGATGGTACATATTAATAATATAGATAGATGTCACATAGACTGATGATACATAGTAATATTATAGATATATGTCACATAGAAGCCACATAGATAGATGTCACATATACTGATGATACATAGTAATATTATAGATAGATGTCACATAGAAGCCACATAGGTAGATGTTGCATAGACTGATGATACATAGTAATATTATAGGTAGACCGGTGGTCACTGGTCTTCCAATAGGTGTTACCAGCTGCCTGTGCTGTTCAACAGCAGAAGACCCAGGATGTGGTAAGTAGCCAGCCGAGGGTTGGGGGGGGGGGGGGGGTCACATGAGATTGAGGAAGAGAGATGTTAGTTGGACAGGGAAAGGCTGGGCCTGTGGTGCTGTGTACACATTTGGGTCCATTTAGAGTTTGCCATCCCAAGCAATGATTTTGCTTTGAGAGACAGTTCTCCTGTGGATGAAATCCATGAATAATCATGAATTGCTCTCCACAGACAACAGCACAAAACAATAGTGTTTCTCAAGGTTCCCACATACTGTACTACCATATAGACAATGAGATCCCCTGACATGCTCTTTGCTGTGAAAGGTCAACTGTAGTTGTAATTGTTCCAAAAAAAAAAAAGATACAATTATAGGTGGATGACCAGACCAAACGAGGGGAGGCCATGTATCAGTGAAAAAAATAAACTAACGTTACATATATATAACACAGAATGCAACAATAGGACACTGTCAGTGTGAATAAGAGCAATGCAGAGGGTATTGCTGTACATCTCTTCTATACAACCTATAACAGATAACCACACAATTTAATTTTGGAGACTGACAGCTAACAGATCCCTCAGCAAATCCAATAAAAGGCGGGATACCGCCATCTGTCAGTTTTAAGCCTTTTCAGCCTAAAACGGCCGCTAAGCGACTCTTTCCTACACTGCGGAGTCACACAGAGCTGTCAGGATAGATGTCATTTATATACAGATGTCTTTATAGTAATAAGCCAAAGCAAATGGACTTGATTTGTATTGAAGATGTGCGCTAATCATCTTTCTCATTTCAGAATGATATAAAAATCTCCAGCATTAAATACTGTGAAGGATGTTTGTATTATAACTGGCAAGGTGTTGGCATGGGTCAGTACCTGTTGTTTGATTCCCACCATCCTCCTCCTCCTCAAGGCCCACCAACAGGTCATGTCTTGTGAATCTCCACATTGCTGGCTCTTTAGCTCCACTGCTGCACTACATTTTTCACCTGTGTGTCTGTGTGGAGACATGACCTGTTTGCGCTCCTTGAGGAGGAGGCTTGGGGACCCCTGATCTAGACCACAAACTGCGCCAGGCAGAGGTGCAGATAGGCTTTCTGGTACCCCTGCCCCCCTCAGCTATGCCCCTGGAGCCAGGCTTTCCTTACAGGTAGAAGTCCGTTTTAATGTGGACCAAATTCCTTGTAACCTGGCTCTGGAAACTTAACATATTCTGGACCTGGGAAATATGAGGAAAGTAGTGCTGGGGTTGCAACCGTACCAGAGCCCAGAAGGTCAGGGAGGCCCCATCTTTGTTGCTTCACCACTTTTTTATATTTGTGCTCACTTGGCATCATTTAGAGAAATGAAGCACCATTTGTTTTCCTTGTCTGTCTTTAGTTTTTTATTTGCATCCAACTGAGTTAAAAGTCAGAAAAACAGTTTACTGCATGAGCCTTGACAGGGCCCCATTTAATCAACGCACCAGGGCCCGTCACATTTAGTTATGCCACTATAAGTAGATGTCACATAGAAGCCACCTATGTACCCTTTCCTGCCAATGACATTATAGCAGTGTCAGAGATGCCCCTTCCCCATAGTATTCTATAGCAGAATGTCAGTGCTGCCCCTCTGCTGTGTAATAAACAATGCTTTCCTGCACACTGTTGGTGGCTGATGTCACTAGAGCCTCATCATCATAACTACAGGGGCAGGTAAGGGGTCATACGCTGCGTCCCTGAGAGCCACATGCAGATTCTGCACATCTACAGTTATCTCCAGCATATTTAAAATAACTGATACTTAAGTACCTTAATTGTTCTAGAAACACTTTCTCCCAGCATCCTCTGCTGCATTGCATTTGGAAAGAGGGTGCTAAGAGGAAGCAGTGGTGCAGCCTGGAATAGATTCCCCGGCTTATTTCTTAAGAACAGCAGCATGAGGGGAAATTCCGGAAGAGTTTTTGGGTGCACCGAGCACAGTCCTGTAAGTCAGTTCCCAGAAACCGAGCGCTGTTGGCAAGGTGTACGCTATAGAAACGGATATGCTGTAACCACATAGCAGCATGTTTCATCCTGAGATAAGAAAACCTATGTAGCACTTAATTATGGTTTCAAGGTTTACAGCATCTTAAAGCAGCATCCAGACAGGAAAACAGATGCTGCCAATGCAGAGTCTTATTATGCTTTCTGGTGGTACTCACCTTTTTTTCCTGGGCAGCTGATTGGTGCTAGTCTGTGGATCAGTAACTCATCTGAACGCTGGAAAATCTGAGCCTGCGACACAACCCCATTCACCATGGTCTGGGTCCTGCTCTCTACCGTCAGTCATAGGGGTGCCCTCTCTATTCACTACAATGAAGGGGGGGGGTCAGGCCTCAGCACAATCCCTCCATTGCAATGAATGGCGGGGGTGTGACAGCGCTCGCTATCCTGACCCACCATCAAACCCGACCACATGTATTGGCCCTGGCAGGGGCAACTGGGGCTTGGATCCGGTGGTCAGGTGAGTTACTGATCGGTGGACTAGCACAGATCAGCTGTACGGGATAAAAGGTAGGTACCCTTTTTTTATTTGGCTGCTGAATCACTTGAAGGAAGTATCCTTGTGACCGGAGGATTGCAGGTTCGATTGCTGGCTGGGACAGGAAGCAAGGCAACTAACCCCCAACTGCTCCCTGGACGCCAATACTAGGGCAGCCCTCCGCTCCGGGCACGTGTGACTCACTGCTTGTGTTTGTGTCACTGCACAGATGGGTTAAACATGGAGGAAAAAATCAAAGGGGGCAGGATCATGCAAGGGATCAGTACGTTAATGGATGGGGCTACCTTAGTTGATTTTACTGGAGGTCCATGTCATCTTTAGGACTAAGTGGAAAGCCAGAGCATGATGGGATATTCCCCCGTGCAAAAACCAAAAGGAGCCTGGTATTGGGGAAAATGTCCTTCCACTATCCGCCGCTGAAGGTGCAGACTGGCTACGCCTATGACAGCCACTTAAGTTCACCAGCCAGATTGGCATGTGCACAGTGAATCCACTGGCTGCTGTGGGAGACAATTGTGGCACAGGATTGGTCTTTGTTTTTACTTTTTATCATAGGAGGGCATCCCAAATCAGAATGCTCTGGGGGGTGGATTTGTAAGTGGAACTTTAGGCATTTTTGATTGGGGGCCAACTTTAAAGCTCCAGTTAAAACTTTTTCTTTTTTTCATCTTTGGATGGGTATAGGTTAAACCGGATTGACTATTTTTCTTGCTTATTTCCTGTTTGCTCACCAGAACAAGGAAGTTCAATATACAGGATATTTATTGGTGGCAGCCTTCTGGCACTTATTATACAGCAAGGAGACTTTTGCGTCTGATTGTTTGGAAAACATCTGATCAGATCTGACATGGATGGACAGCTTTCTCTTGGGGCACATTTCCAAAATGTGAGGAACTTCAGACATTCTCTATTTTTGGTCCTGGTGGCCAAATGGTCTGTTAAAGTATTTTTAAATCTTGAGAGCATGGCGCCTAGAAACCAAAACTTGTACAAAAATGTTCTGCATTCCTGGGAAGATTTGTTACATTCCTGGAGAGTTTTTCCAAATTCATTGAGAACGTCTGTAAATTCCTGGAGATGGTTACTCACATTCTTGCAAGTATTTTTATCTAGTCCTGTTGGAATTTTTACCAAAAACACAGTCTGGCTATATTTAGCCTAAGAAGTCTTTTGGTCATACAGTAATATTCCTATATAAAAGTGTAATTTCATTAATATTTAAGAAAAAAAACAATTACATAAATAAGTAAACAATATGAAACAACAATAATAATAAATCAAATAATTCTAAAAATTAGTAATTGCTCTATTATTTAGAAATATTAGGGAAAAAGCAAAGTAAAAAAATTGTTAAATAATGTAAAACACCAATTAATAATAATTAATGATTAAAATAATTCTTAATTATTTTGAAACATTTTACAAATAACATAGTTTTTTTTAATATGGATGCATTCATATAAAATAAATAAATAAGATGAATAAATAAAATTAAAAGTTTTATGAAAAAAAATATAAATGCAGATTATTAAGAATTGCTAAAATGATTAGGGGGGTTATTTAATTCTTTTTTTTTTTTTAGTTTGAAAGGCAGTTAGAGCTTATCATCATTTTCTTTTATTTAAAAATATGTAATTCACTCTGAAGATGACAACAGCCTATGAGGATTCAAACATGGTTTTATTTGAATTCTCATGGCTTTTAGTATTTTCAAACTTCTAAAATAAAATATGAAACTTTTCACTTTGTGTGTAGAGTAAATAAACGCTCACTGACTCTTAAACCGAAAAACATTAAATAACCTCCTTCTACTTTATGTTAATTGCAACATTCATAAACATTACAACATATTAAAATAACAAATTTTATTCAAATGTGGAGCATTGCTACATTGGACTTTAAAGTGGACCAACACCCAGGATTTTGACTATCCTGGGTTTTGGTCCACTTCGGTGGGGCACCCCGATCGGGTGAAACCCCGCTGTGTGAAACCCCCCAGAAAGACCCAAAAACTCACCTGTCCCCGCTCCCACGTGACCGCTGCAGCCAATCCCCGCCGCCGGACAAGCGAGCGCGCCCCCCGCCACCGCCTCCCGCGCGTCACTCTTACAGGGAGCGCGCCTGCGCCGGCCATTCACAAACGGCCGGAGCGGGTGCACGCCCTGCTAGAGGGATGCGCGAGCGGCGGCTTGCGCATGCGCTGCTGGATCGAGGGGTGCCCCGCAGGCCCGATGCTGATCTACACGGGAATCTTATAGATTCCCGGGCCGATCAGCATCGGGTGTTGGTCCACTTTAATGACATCTTCCATGAAAGCTCTACAAGGTGGAAATTACAGGAGGGTAAGATGAGTAATATGCTTATAATCGGCAGGTGATTGAATGTGACAACAAATAATATACCTTTAATATGCAGCGTATTATAGGTCAGATGAAGCAAATTGTTAAGTGGGACCTGACGTCCCACTTTTGGTGTGACAGTCCCACTTTGAGGACCACTGTCCGTCTGAAAATCTAGGGACACCTAAATGTCCCACTTTGCTGACATGGGGAAGACTGTCCCACCAAATGCAGAATGCTGGATGTCTGGGTGGTTTACAACTGCTCTGACTCTTTGGTTGAATGGTGGTGGTTGAATGTATGGACTTCTGAGCATTGGCTCAATCACCAACATCTATAATGGACCAAATATTCCTAGAGCATGTAAGTGGTAATTAAGCCACATGCTAAACCACAAGATACACAGGAGTGAGAGCCTTGCCCTTTCAAAATTACAATATAAAGTGAGGGTACCTAACATTTTATCAAGTACCACCGCTTTCTATATTCTAAGGATCGCAAGGACCATCTGAGTTGTCAATCAGCTAAACACAAATTTGAAAAAAACAACTATTTATAGTGCAGAAAATGAGCCTAAGTAGAGTTTTCATCACCTTGTTGAGCAGTTTTGCTTAGGTAAAATATATATGGAAGCAGATGAATCGCTTAATTTCCCCAAGAAATTTGGGTTCATATGAACTGAATTTTTAAAGAATCCCTGTTAAAAAAAAGGCCACCTCCATCCATTCCAGCACTGGGCGATGTCACTCATCACTGGCTCCCCTATTGTTCAGGTCCAGTGGCGGGCGGTTGGCAGCAAGCACTGACGGCCGGCTTTTCCCATGCTGCTTTGTGTACTGCACAGCAGGAGGCGACAGAGAAAGCTGGCGAAGCTGCTGGACCAGAGCGATGGGGGAGCCGGCTTGCAGGTAAGTTACTGAGTGGGTCACCGCTCTGAGGATCGTTGGGGAGGAGGTATCAGTCACTTACCTGCACGCTGGCTCCCATTTCACTCCTGTCCAAACTCATACTCCTATCACTGGTTGGGAACCCAAGGCTGGATACAAGAGGTTGAGTTGCAGGTAGTATGTATTAGGGATTTTGGTAGATTGTTTGGTTAAGCCAAATGATGGGCTCGTCCAAAAAGGGTGACTATTATGTGCACTTTTCAAGGCTTCAAGGATTGGAGTGTATGGAGAAGGACATTCCAGAAAAGTGGAGCAACACACGTGAAGTACTAAGGACAAAAGTTGGAGGAGGTGATCAAGGAAGAGAAGAGAAGGAGGTACAGGGCAGAGTAGGGTAGGAATGTAGAGTAGGGATTGGCCAGAGAGAGCTTTGTAGGTTAATGTTAGAAGGTTAAACAATTTCTTTCATATGTTGGCAGCCAGTGGAGAGACTGACAGTAAGGTGCAGCTCTAGTAAAGGGTTAAGAATAGATTGGAGGGGTGCTAATCTGTTTGCTGGTAGACCACAGAGAAGAGTGTTGAGTACACTAATCAGGATATGATCAGAGTTTTAGAATGCTAGTGGTGTTAGGTGTGAGAAAGGGACGGATGCAGGAGATGTTTTTGTGTTGACAGGAGGTGGCTAGTGACTTAATGTGAGGTGTGAATGAGAGAAAGAGAGTTCAGTATAACACCAAGACCCCATGCTTGGGAAGCTACAATGATTGTGAAGTCAGTGGCAGATAATGTTATATTGGAGGCAGGAGTAGAAAATGACTAGCTCTGTTTTGTCCATGTTTGGTTTGAGTGGATAAGATGACATAGATAAAAAGGCATCTGTTAGACTATATGGGATAGAAGAAAAGAGTTGTTTGGGCCTGCAAGATGTATTTGAGTCCCATCTGCATAAAAGTAGTGTTGGAAGCCAAGCAAGTTTATAAATAGGCCAAGAACATAGGTGTAAACTGAGAAGAGTAGGGGTCCAAGGACAGAACCTTGTGGTATCCTGACAAATAAAGGGCAGGGAGAGATTTAAATACATAGAATATTCAATTTAATATTCAGTATTTAATTTTAGATTTACATATAATTACATTTATAAAGTTTGTTAATAGTTACTTGTTAGAAGGTTATATTTATTATGTACCATTTTATATATGAAAATAGCTTTTTTAAAATCTTTAGATAATTACAAATATTATTCTTTTATTTTTTAAATACTTTTTTAAAATATTAAAAGTTGAACATTATTTATTGTAACCTCCGTGATGCATGTCTATGAAAATCATCTTTTCTGCATATTGTACTTAGACTGTAATTTTAAGTATTTACGTATTATTAAGCCAATTAATATTCAAAATGAAAAAAATAAAGATAAAAAACAACTAGATTATTTATTACTGATTAGAATGATTCATAATTCTGCATAATATTAAAAGTGACACTTAAAAACACCAGATTCTTACTGCTTATTTGTATAGCTCCACCCTCTAGGCCTCATTCTGAGGTTGTCTGTACAGTACTGTCCTGAAAGCTGATTTGCCCTGGGAAGGGCAGGTATAACCCGACCCACTTGTTTCCCTCTCTTGTATATCATCTGCTATGGGAACTACTATAAAACAAATACACACTTTAAAAGCGAAATTAAATACTTAAATCTAAAGTGGAACATTTAAGCTTTTTGCTAAACTAGGTAAACATTAAACCATGTCTTAAAATAGGTAAAAATGAAACCTCAAAAATGCATTTACCAGGGCATGAGTCTTTTTTTTTTTAGACTTTGGATGTGCTAGAAACCATCAATTGCAATTCTCATAGAGGTCAGCCTCTAGAGTCCTGGGACCAGCAGCACACACTGGCATCACTTGTCTCCTCTGACTGTGCGCGGCCACGCACAGCTATTCAGTTGCGGTGGGCTTGCCCGCATACAGCTGAAAGGGGATGCGGGTGATGCTGCTGCCGGACATGCATGTGCCATGGGCTCATTGGCCAGGCAAGAATTTGGGGCGAGTGGTGGAGATTCACACGGCGGGGCATCCCAGTTTGGAGAGGGTATCCTCTTATTCCTGCCACAGCTGATATTCTTCTGCCCCAGAAGTATACCAAAACCGATTCCCTCTCCCCATAGCACCCCAAAGTGGGGTTCCCCGCTGTGTGAAACCCTGTTGTGCACCCGGAATTCTTACCTGTCCGACGAGCCCGTGCCACATGCATGGCTGACAGCAGCATCACTTGCATCCTCTTTCGGCCGTGTGTAGCCCCACCTACTACAACTGAATAGCTGTGCATGACCAATGCAAGGGATGTCATGCATGTGCCACCGATGTGTGCGGCTGGGATTCCATTCAACTTCTCCAGCCGCACATTAATATGCACAGCCGGAAATGTTGATTGGACGAGAGACGCCCATGCTCAGTTGGACTGAGAAGAGGTGAGTTTTACCCGGCGATTGGCGGTACACAGTGGGGCATTCCAATCCGGGGTACCCCAGGGGGACAGACCAAAACCCTGAAATTCACAAGTTTTGGTCCACCTCAAGTAGCAACTGTTATGTTGGCTGAATTTGTTCTCAGCAGAAATGGTTACATATGCCAGCAGTGCTCAGAGAGAAGCCGCTACATTCATTTGAGGTGTAGTTGTACGCTTTGAGGACTTCAGAATTTGCCATACATATTGCACATAATTAGTGCAACCTCTGTCTGGGACCTTTCATCAGACAAGCCTTAACTTTTGTACAGCACCAGCAGCCACACAGAAGTAAATATTTTAGTCACTTAGCACTTTATGCTTTCAAATCACCATCTTACAGAAGAGGTCATGTCAGTGGACCTACCCACTTATGACCTGTAAAGCCCAAATCACTGCTTGCCGCTAAGGAAGAGACACAGCATTGCACAAACTGGCATAAGACAGAAGCCCATAGGAGCTATTTTGCCTAGAAACTGCCCTGATCATATCAGTCAGTCAAAACAGTGCCCTCTCCAGCATGGCCTTGTGGCATTAGCTTGTGCCCCCATAGTCATACTTTGTAGACAACCTAAAGCTGGCCATCCATGGATAGTGTTCTACTACAAACCATGAGTCTACCTTATCATTCTGCACACCTAACATACTGACACCTGCAACCATGTGCCTCCCTAAATGATCCAAGGGTGCCACCTGCTATACTTCTACTTATCCATGCCATCCCAGTGTGAAACCATCCATCCTGTGGCCTACCTATGCCATTCAAGTGTAACATCCTATAGCCCATCTATATTCAAGGATACTATTAACAGTACTACATCATGTCCCATTTACCTGACACTTACCACCATGCACTCTACATATGCCATCCAATGGTTCCACTCAGTTGCCTACCAAAAAAATTCAAGAAAACTGTTTACAATACCATTGTGTGTTCTATTCCTACCGTTCAATGGAACCTCCAGCACGCCAGCCAGCCTGCTCTGCAAAGGGGTAACACCTAACAACCTGGTGGTCACCTATACCATCCAAAAGTACCACCTTCTATGCTGTGGACTTTGTGTAGTATCCAAGGGGACCATCCAAGCATAAAACTTAAAATACCACACCATGTCTCCTTCATAGTATCTAACAGTACCACCTACTATCGTGAAACAGCCCACATCCAAGGGGTACCCTTTTATTGTACAGCCTGTACAATAAAAGGGTACCACCTACCACCTCGTCATCGCTCATCTATACTATTTAAATGTGCCCCCATCCTACCCTGTGGACCACCATGTCCTATGCATACCATCCCAGGGTTCCACCTACAGCTTTTCAACCTATGCCATCACACTAACCAGTAACACAAGAACATCACCTACCATCACATAGCCCAATTTAATCCATGGGGTACCACTTACAACTCTGTGGCCAGATTACTGTATACCATTCACACATACCACATAATCGATCGTGCTGTTGGCAATGGCTATCCAAAACTTTTAAGGGAACCTCTATAACACCCTGGGACCCTGTGAATACTCATACTGTCCCAGCGCCCCCTTCTACCATGATGCTGCCTAATTTTACCATTAGTGGTCCCCCATAATACTGAATACAGGCCATTTTGTTGCCTGGTGCCTGCTCACAGAAGAAATTGTCCTTCCCCATACTGGAGTTGCCCTGAGGCCTGCCCTGCTTATAATTAGAAAAAATAGGAAGATCCCTGACATGCTCTCTGTTTGAGCAAGAACCTGATACATATACTCAAATTAGATATATGAAGAGAGAGCAAGAGGATAATTAGAAATTGTGGTTTATTTCCCTTCTCTTGGATGGAGCATGGAGGGATGGATTGTGAGGCATGTGCTGCACCTGATGCTGGTGTGGCTGAAGTGTAGATACACAACATTCCATGGCTCAGCTATGGATTCCTGAAAACAGCTGAGCCTGTTGCTCCCCCATGGTGTCTGATGATCTCTCATTAGATGCCAGGGATACTTCACAAGCCTGTGCTCCCTTTTATCACCCTGATTATTTTATTGTTATTCCTAAAATCCCCACTTCAGGTGTATAAACCAAACTCAAGCCATTCTTCGTTTTTGAATAAATGTTAACCGAAACAAAAGAAAATACACTACATGTCATTTCCATTGAAATTGCCCTCAATTCACATTGAAAGTGGATTTTTTAGAAAATTACGTTTGGTGAGACAGTCAATATCAGCAACTTTCAAAAAAATAACCCATCAGAAATACATTCTCGTGCAGTGCTGAATTAATGGGAAATGAATGAGAAAGTATAATTTTACATGAAAATAGCTGATTCGCTTCCAGTCTGCAGTTTAGGTTGCTCTGGTGCCCCATTATACAGAGCTCCATGGACAATTTTGACTTTCTGGTGGGGCATCAAAAATCAGGATATCCCTGTTAAAATGGATCTTAAAAATGTTTAGGGATCAAAAGAAAAAGGGATCTAAAGTCATTTTGAACTGGATGTCTTCTTTAACTTCGGCTCAGTGGGAATCAGGCAAAAATAGTTTGCGTTATTTCTGTTCTGAGCATAGTAAATAGCCAAATATAAAATGTGAACCCTACGCATTCCCTCTAAACTGGCATCCTTAATGTCTCCTCAGCAGCATCTAGAATTCTGTGTGATGCGCCGCCACGTACGAGATCTGTCTCCCGCTGACAATTTCTTGCATCTTTCCTGGAGCACCTGTCACCGGGAATTCCTGTTTCCTAATTCCGAGTTCTGTGAAATCTGCGCTATATATCACATATCGGGTGCCAAAGCGTTTTTGACTATTTTTATCTCCGGTCTCGTCTTCTGCTGGAAGCCTTGCAGCATTGCTGATGGCTCCTGATGCAAATGAGCAGGATACAGAGGCAGTGGGGGGCTTTGTAGTGTTAAAAAAGAAATTGTAGAGCATTTGGGAAGCTTTAGAGAGACACATTGTTTAATACATTCAGTAAAGGCTTCTGCAACTACACAGCTACTTATAGACATCAGAGGACAGTTGGGGGTTGGATTTGGCCTTCTGGGATCTCCAGGGACTGATTTCTATATGTGTCCTTACACAGTTTGACTCTGACCCCTTTATGTTATCACTGTTGCTGGCTGACTTCTACTTCTAATTTCAATGAAACCCAATGCTCTTCTAAGATGGTTACCAACAGGGCAGTACAAGCTTCAGTACTGTATGGAGTCCAAACCAGGATTAGCCATAGAGACATAGGGTGTGGCCCTGGGAAAAATTACAATTGGTTATCCTGAAATATTGTACCAACAACACATTGCTTTCAGTCTCTCATTGATTGAGATCCCCATAGGGATTGAATGCCCTGGGTAATTCCCCATTTTGCCTTGGTCAAGACCTAACTGACAGCAAAGGCCCAGGTAGGCAGCCCATATTCTGAGCCCTTGGATGGCCTAGAGTGGATTGTGAATATGGAAAGCGGTTCCTTAAAGTGATACTGCAGACAAAGGAAATTGTTACACCATTGCATCAGGCTACATTTAGCACTGTCCAATGGCCAAGAGATCTGGATTTACAGGTTCAGCCGATTAAATTCTCTTTTTCATCCTGTCCCCTAATCAGAGCAGAACAGGATTGCTGGTCCCTCCATCCTCCGCAACCTCCTATTTAAAATGGAAAATAGTTAAGGAGGTGCCAAATGTAGCCTGATGCAATGGTGTAACAATTATTTTTGCCATGTAGAACTTTAAAAATAAATTATCAATGTGGCTAGTAGAGGAGGATCCTGATAAAATAAGGGAATTCTATGGATATATAATTGGGAAGGATTCCTGAATGATAACGGACATCTCTGGATAATAGGAAAGGGACCCTGGCAAACTTGGGGAAGGTTCCCTGTGTGGTAAAGGAGAACCCTGGATGACTATTGGGGCATTGATCCCCAAAGATCAAGGAAAACTCTGGAAGGGTCACCTAATAATAAAGCAGAATTCAGAATTCAAGAAGTTTTGAAAAATAGAAGAAACAAAACTGGATGTCTAGGGGAGAAGAGGGTCCACAAATAATATAGAAAAATTCTAAGTATCTAGTAGGATAAAGTCCCAAGACGTCTAATGTTATGGGGTTTCTAAAAAATAAAGAACTCTGTATGTCTAGTGAGGAAAGGTCCCTAAATAATAACATTGAATTCTGTATATCTAGTAGAGAATGGTCTGTGAATGATAAAGTAAAAGTCTGGGCTAATGAAAAAGGAGTTCATTAAAGTAAGGGATAACTCCTGTGTGTCTAGATGGGGAAAGATCCCTAAATGCTCCAAAACACACAGATACAAGTAGTACTTCTCAGCATGCATGTTGTCTAAAACAAGCATAAACACTCCAGAACCATTAGGGGGAGGGGGCACAGTGTAGCAAAGAGCTGTGAAGCAGTGCAATTACTTTAGCCACTAGGGCCACACTAGCTGAAATGAGAAAAATCAGGAAAAAAGTTTAAGAGGAACAACACACAGGATTTCACTTTCCCGTGTGTTGTTCCTCTGTGCGGCGGCATCGAGAATTGGGACCTGGTTGGTATTTTAATTTACTTTATTGGCCACTTTTACTGGTAATTGGTGATGGGAAAAGTATACCCACAGTTAAAATTACCAGTAAAAAAAACAAATACAGTCACCACCAGGCGAGTGGCTACTAAAGTAAAAAAAAAAAAATACCGTTCAGGTGGTAACCCTATGTGTGTACTCCCCCCCCCCCCCCAGCTTTCCCCATACACTCACCTTTCTTCCGCTCCCATGCGCTAGAGATCAAATGCGCTAATTGGCTGAGCCTGGATGGCTAAGTACCCCTGCGGCGCCAAAAGAAGCTGAGTGCACCGCCAAACGGATCCCTCACTTACCTTGCAGCTGTAGCGTGCCCGCTCCACATTTAGAAAGTCTGGACACGGGTGCACGCATGGTTAGAGGTGATCGGAGATGTGGCCACAGCGCAGAGACACGGTGAGGTCTTGGGAGAAGGTGAGTGGATCTGGGGGGCTTATTAGGATTAGAGATTCATTTTGTTTCCAGGCTTGAACCATTTTATTGCTATTGCTGTTACAAGGAAAATAGAACAGATGATTCCTGAGGGAACTTAGCATTCCAGCACTGGAAACCTAGTGTGTGGCATTGGTACATACATTCCCATGCAGCTATGGGCATGTGATGAGTAGCATTACAACCAAACATATAGTGCTAATTTGCGGTCTTTAAGATCACTGTGTAGATTTTACCTCACTTGGTCCATCCTGTAAAGAAAAAGCATAGGTGTCACTAGGACAAGAGTGGTAAAACTAGTCTGGGAAGACAATACACCACCACATCCATGGATTTTCTGTATCTGTGACCAAAAAGTAAGTAAGACTAATGTGGATCTTCATGATGAGGCAAAAGAAAAACTGCATTGTCTCTGCCCTACAAAATACAATTCTTGTCTTGGGTTTGGTTTTGGTCCTTGAAAGAGCCAGGTAGCTGATTGCTAATTTCTGCCATAACTGGAAATATATTGTGGCTACACTAAAATCCTTGTTTCTTTTAGGTACCCAGAAAGCCAAGCCTGGAAGTGGCACGTAACTGGCATCTTTGAGATGCTCCTCATTCCATCTCTATGGATATAGCAAAAGAAATCTACCACGTGAACTACAGACGTCAGGACGAGATCTCCTCCAGCTGCGACCTGGAGGGAAAGAAGAACATCCTGGTCTCCATGAGTCGTCTTCCTCAGGACTGCCTGAGCCTGCTAGAGATTGCCCTGGTGCTAAACACCATGGGGTGCATCCATAGTCTAAGCTGCAAGCCCAAAGTCTTTCGAGAGTCCATTTCAGTCCTGGATGTCAAAGCCACCATTGACTCTATGCCAACCAAGATTGACGAGTCCTCTAGTGTTGTACTTAGATACAGGACGCCACATTTCCGAGCCACTGCTGAAGTCTTAGTGCCTCCCATTTCTGAGAAGGAGACCTGGAGGGTAGGCTGGATCCAGGCCTGCAACCACATGGAGTTCTACAACTACTATGGAGACCTTGGCATGTAAGTAGGCGCGACTTTTGCTTTATAAAAGCTTCCATGGTAGCCAAGGCATAGAGTATTCCCCAGCAAAAATTTAATCAGAATTCTTCAAATCTTCTTTAACCTAGAAATAGATCATGGCCAAGCTGTGCCCTATGTCAGGTAGGATCTGGGCTCTTTAATACCTTTATCCAAGGTCCCAGGTTGATTGTCCAAACAGCCATCTAACCAAGCAGACCTCTCTGTTGGCTAGGAAGTCCTCACTTGGCTAGGACAGTTTATGATACCACCAACTTAGCAGCTTAAATTCCATTCAGATTGTTTATTATATACATAGGAAATCGTTCATCTAATGCTGGGACAGAGTAAAAGGTAAGCAGGGGATGCATGTCAGAAAATACTTGCACCATCTTGCACATGTGGAAAATATTTGGGGGGTTCTCTAAATCAATGCCGCCTTGATTTTTTCTACCTCAGAGTTGATTCAAACTTGCACGCTGCTGAATTTAGGTAACAACATCAGTGTGTCTCAGATGGGACATATTCTTTTTTTCTAACCCTGTTTTTAAAACCCTACAACCAGGGGTGTAACTATAGGGGGTGTAACAGCACCAGGGCCAAGGAGGTCAGGGGGCATCCTCCACTTTATTTAGCATATCTGTGCTCACTTGGCATCAGAAAGGAAGCAGCGTTCGTCTCTATTATTTCAGTCTTTAGTGGTCTAGCTGTATTCAACTGAGCTAAAAGACAGAATTAAACTGTATGAACTTTGAAAGCGCCCCATTTAATGTTTGCACCAGGGCCCTGCCACGTTTAACTACACCACTGTTTACAACCCTTTGGTGTACAAACCCAGCAAATGCTCTCTGGGGATAATCTGAGAAGGTAGTGAAACAAATTTAACCTGTAAATTAAGTGATTATTGATTAGCTATAAATTGGTTTTGATTGGTTGATGTGTTTTTAGTATATATTATACTGACTGATTGTCCGATATATTGTTGAGGAGAGAATAACCCAGGATGAGCAGAACTAAGAATAATAATACCCATTGTGCAGAGTAGGCAGAATCTTTACACATATCCTATACAACCTGAGCTCTTTAGGTTGTATTTATTATATTTCAAGTATGTCACACACCCCGCTTCCACTATTCATGACATATGGGCCATGGTCCAGTAGAGGGCGAACCTCTGCAGAGATAAAAGCAAAAAAGAAGCCTCTCCCTGTCCATAAATACCTGGGACCTCCCACACATTCCCCAGTTCCTTCTCTGCAGGACGGCGAGCAAGTCAGAAGATGTATGCTGCTCTTCCTTGCAGGTGAGCCGGGCTTACACCTGGCCATGTTTGCCCTATTTCTGCCCGGACCTTTTACATTAAGCCCAATACCAGCCTCCCAGCCTTGGCTGCAGGTCCGGGTGAGGGTAGGCATCACCTTATTAGGTGTTTAGGGAGCCATGCTCCCCCATACAAGGGGGTAGGCAGTATCCGGGTTGGTGATTCAGGATACCCTGTCCCTTATATGTATATATCCCTTACACCCACGGTGTGGGATTCTCCCCCTTCCGGGTCCCTCTGTTAACCCTCCTGTGTGTGCGCTGTGTGCTTGAGTGCTTCTTGTTTACTTGGCATTTTCTGCAATCTGCTGCCACTTTGGGGAGCTTCTTCCCCTCAGGCTGCATTGGGGAGGGGGCGGGGCCGGGCGCTCGCGCGTTGCCGCGGCCCGCCCCCTCCTGTTTAGGCGCCATTGCGGAGCCCAGCCTCCTGCTGTGAACTGCGTTGCTGTTTGTGGAGGGGGGGCCAGGCACGGCGCGCGATCCGCACTGGTCCGCCCTTCTTCTTCTCCCTCTCTCTCTCTGGATGCTGGCTGGGCCGGACGCCATTTTCTGCTGTTGAGTGAGTGCCCTCCTGGGCCACCCTTGTAACTTGTGACTTAGCCAAGCGCCCCTTCTCCGCATGGGCAGCGCTGGTCTCCTTCACTGTTGTATATATATATATATATATATATATATATATATATATATATATATATATATATATTTTATAGGTGTCTATTTTGTGTGTGCATGTGCTCATGGGCCCACTTCTCTTGTGTCTTTCAGGAAGACTCCCTGTGCCTTGCTAAAAAGGGGGTTCTCCCGGTCCTAGGGTCCCTAGCAGTAAATTGGGCACCTACAAATCCTCCCACGTGGGACTTAAAGGGGAATCCCGGGTTGCTTATCAGCGTAATTCCCTCTGGTCATTGTGACTACCTTAAAATCACCATATGGAGGCTCCACAGGATACCGGGCTCGGGCTCCCTTCGGGACAATCCCGGCTATGTGTGGGTTGTGGGGTACCCCTTACGGGGGAGAATGTACTAATTTGCATACCATGTGCGCAACAGGCCATAACGCGGCAGTCGGGATCCCAGGCGTCTGGGTCAGTGCCGCCCGTCTCATCTCCTACCCCCCCCCGCATTGTCTGTACCCCATGTGACACTGTCATTAGTGGGGAGTCACACTCGGATGTATGTGCTAGGCTGGCCAATCATGAGAAAATTATTTCTAGCTCAGTGGGCAGAAAGGCCCCTGCTAAGAAAAGGCATCTGTCACCGGCTACGCCGGTAATTGATTTTGATGATTATAACCCCTGATGATTATAGCCCCTGACTGGTCTGATTATTCCCCTCTTGAGGAGGGGGAATTGTTTGAGGAATCTGAGACTGAAGAACTGCAGTTCTTTGATTCTGATGCCGGGCAGGCGCTGGGGGATGCTGTGGATACTCCCAAGGTCCTGGCCCATCTCTTAGAGGTTCTGGATATTTCCCCACCAGCGGAGGCCCCTCCGAAGAAGGGGGAATTCTTTGGGTTCTCTAAGCCCCGCTTGGAGTTCCCAAATCAGGATCATTTTGACAGTATGATTCTTAGAGAATGGGAGAAGCCGAGTCGGCTTCACAGTGCTCCTCAGGGATGGGATAGGAAGTATCCCTTTCCGGTTGACGCGGTGAAGCGCTGGTCTTCCCCTCCCGAGGTTGATGCGCCCTACACCTCCGTTGTACATACTCCTGACGCCACTACCCTTTAGGATGGCGAGGACAAGCGCATTGATCAGATGACATGTCATGCCTTTGCCAGTGTGGGTTCAGCCTTGCGGCCTGTCTGTGCATCGGCACTCGTGGCTGTGGCTACCAGGTCTAAGATTAGGGACATGTTAAATGGGTCCCTGCTCAACCCGGCCAGCATTGAATTCACAGCCCTTAAGAGGTGTGAATAGTTCATGAATTTTGTTTTGTCAGCTATGGACGACACTATTACCATGTGTAGTAGAACTTCGGCTCTGCTGGTGGCCATGCGCCGATCGGTCTGGCTACGCCAGTGGGCGGCTGACATTGCGGCCAAGAAATCACTTACAGCTCTGCCCTTCCTGGGTATGCGGCTGTTTGGAGACAAATTGGATTCTGTGGCGAAAGGTGGAAGGCTACCTCAGCGTAAGAATCAGCGTCGCTCCTTTCAGGGGGCAAGCTCCTTCAATCCTTCCTTTCGCGGTGCCAGAGTGGGCAGAGGTCTTGCCTACTCTAGCTTCAGGGGTGATTCCTGGAATAGAGGCAGAGGACGTGCCCGTCCAGTCTCTACCTGGGGTTCCAAGCCCAAGCCCGCTGCCAAGCCAGCTCAGCAATGAGGAGGCGCCCTCACCCTTACGGGTGGGGGGACGGCTGCGGCTCTTCTTCCAGGTCTGGGCCCAGGAGGTCACAGACAAGTGGATTTTGGAAGTGGTATCATCCGGGTACAAACTGGAGTTCGAGTACCGGCCTCCTCCCAGATTTTTAAGGTCTCGGGTGCCCTCGGATCCCCGGGCTGCGCAGGGGCTCTTGTTGGCTGTGAAGAATCTCCTGGACATGGAGGTCATATGCCCAGTGCCTTTCTCAGAGAGAGGCCGGGGCTACTATTCCAACCTCTTCACGGTTCCAAAAAGGGATGGTTCCATAAGGCCCATTCTGGATTTGAAGCTTCTCAACAGGTTTATCAGAACCAAGAAGTTCCGCATGGAGACTCTGCGCTCTGCCATCAGTTCCCTTCGTCAAGGGGACTTCATGACATCCATAGACATCAAGGATGCCTACCTACATGTACCAATCTTCCGAGCACACCAGAGGTTTCTCAGGTTTGCGGTGGGAGATCAGCATTTTCAGTTTGTGGCCCTCCCGTTCGGGCTGACCTCGGCACCGAGGGTGTTCACCAAGGTTCTGGAGGGCATAATGGCCCTGCTCAGAGCACAGGGCATTCACATTGTGCCGTATCTGGACGACCTACTCATTACAGGTTCTTCCCTATGTCAGGCGGAGCTGGACACCAGGATGGTGGTGACGACGCTGGAAAGGTTCGGATGGGTGATCAACCACTCCAAGTCTTCTCTCTCCCCGTCAAGGGAGATCTCATTCCTGGGCATGAATCTGGATACCAGTCAGGCCAGAGTGTTCCTACCTCACCCAAAGGTGCAGAGGGTTCAAAATCTGATACGTATTCTCCTGGCCAATCCTCACCCCTCTATCCGGCTAGGGATGACACTGGTGGGTTTGATGGTGGCTTCCTTCGAGGCAGTCCCCTTTGCTCAGTTCCACATGAGGTCACTCCAACTCCATCTATTGCTGAACTGGGACAGAAGTCCACAGTTCTTGGATCAGTCCTTTCTGATGTCTTCCAGGGTTCGGCAGTCCATTCAGTGGTGGCTGGAACCAAACAATCTGATAAGGGGCAGATCTTTTCTGGCCCCCTGTTGGGAGACTGTTACCACGGATGCCAGCCTGTCAGGCTGGGGAGGTTTCTGGAAGGATCATCAGTTCAAGGGGTTGTGGGGTTCTCAGGAGGCTCACACCCCCATCAATGTCTTGGAGCTCAGAGCTATCCGTTTGGTTCTATCACGTCTGACACTTCTCCTCCAGGGCTTACCGGTTCAGGTTCGATCAGACAATCGAACTGCGGTAGCTTACATCAATCACCAGGGAGGGACTTGCAGCAGGAGTGCCCTCAGGGAAGTCTCTCTGATTCTAACATGGTCGGAGAGCAATGTTCCTTGCATCTCGGCAGTGTACATTCCTGGAGTGGAGAACACGGAGGCGGACTCCCTGAGCAGGGGGTTTTCTTGCCGAAGGGAATGGTCTCTCAATCACAGGGTATTTCGGGCCCTGTGTCACAAGTGGGGGACTCTAGGGGTGGATCTCTTTGCCTCTCGGCACAATCACAAGCTTCCATCCTTTGTATCTCTGTCTCAGGATGCTCTGGCCCTGGCAGTGGATGCCTTGTCCCTTGCCTGGAGGGATCTGAGGTTTCTGTACCTGTTTCCTCCTTTCTCCATGGTAGGCAAGGTAGTGTGCAAGCTGGCTCTAGAGGGGGCACCAGCAATTCTGGTGGCCCCAAGGTGGCCAAGACAGGTTTGGTTCGCAGACGTCGTAAGATTGGCGGTAGATCAGTACAGGCTGCCCCTGTTTCCGGATCTGATCACTCAGGGTCAACTACGTTACCCCAATTTACAAACGCTTGCTTTGACGGCGTGGCTGCTGAAACCTTCATCCTGAGGGAGGAAGGTTTGTCTGAGGCGGTTATTCAAACCTTGATTAGAGCTAGGAAGAGGTCTTCCTCTATCATTTACTATAAGACTTGGCGGTCCTATATTGACTGGTGTGAGGCTAGGGCCTTACCTTGCAGGGTGTTTTCGATTCCTAGGATTTTGGAGTTTCTACAACACGGTCTGGATCTGGGGTTCCAGCTCAGTACTTTGAAGGGTCAGGTTTCTGCCCTGGCTGTCTTTTTTCAAAGGTCCTTTGCTTTGCACCATCTGGTCAAGATTTTTTTTCCAAGGGGTCACTCATGTTCACCCCCCTAGAAAGCCTTTGGTTCCAGTTTGGGACCTAAATTTGGTTCTCTCGGCCCTCCAGGGGCCTCCTTTTGAGCCGGTGCAGGATGTGGCACTTTCTGTGCTCACTCAAAAGGTTGCATTTTTGGTGGCTATTACCTCTGTTCAGTGTGTCTCTGAGTTGGCGGCTCTGTCTATTCAGGTCCCTTACTTTGAGAGACACTAGGACAAGGTGGTTTTTCGATTTAAACCAGATTTCCTTCCTAAGGTGGTTTCTGCTTTCCATCTCAATCAGGATGTAGTTCTCCCTTGTGTCCTAAGCCTAGCAATGACAAGGAGAGGGTTTTGCACTCTTTGGATGTGGTTAGTTGTGTGAAGTACTATTTCGTGGCTACTTCTCCTTTTCGTAAGATGGACGCCTTGTTTGTGGTGTCCTCCGGGCCCAGGAAAGGTTTGGCGCCCGCCAAGTCTACCATTAGTAAATGGATACGTCAGGCCATTGTTGGGGCCTATTCTACTAAGGGGAGGGTTCCTCCTTTTAAGATCGCTGCTCATTCTACTCGTGCTATTGGGGCTTCCTGGGCCTTTCAGCACCAGGCTTCTGTTGAACAAGTTTGTAAGGCTGCTACTTGGTTTTCCGTTCACACTTTTTCAAAGTTTTATAAGGTTGATGTGCGGGCCTCAGCGGATGCTGTTTTTGGCCGCAAGGTTCTGCAAGCTGCAGTGGTTTAAATTGGTGCATTTTTTTGCTGTATTTGGATCCCCACCCATGACGGACACTGCTATTGGATGTCCCATATGTCATGAATAGTGGAAGCGGGGTGTGTGACATACTTGGAATAATACCATTTTGTGATTACTCACCTGTAAAATGGGTATTATAAGTATGTCACACACCCTGCTTCATCCCACCCTTTAGTATTCTGGATCCTTTATATGGTGAACCTTTTATTGTTAAGAATGTTTTATTGTTTCTTCCTGGTCCACTGCTGTCATATGCTGGGGAATGTGTGGGAGGTCCCGGGTGTTTGTGGACCGGGAGGGGCTTCTTTTTTGCTTTCATCTCTGCAGAAGTTCGCTCTCTACTGGACCATAACCCATCTGTCATGAATAGTGGAAGCGGGGTGTGTGACATACTTATAATACCCATTTTACAGGTGAGTAATCACAAAATGGTATTATTATTTATTTAGGGTTTTGCAGTGGGAAAATAGAACTGATGTGGTCATGGTGGGCCCCCTTGATCCCATGGGCCCGGTGGGTTGCACCTCCTGAAGCTATATTTTTCACTGTGTTGATATGAGTGGGCGGGATGCATTAGATTGCCTTGTCATGGGTCACATTGAAGTTTGAAAAAAGATATAATTTTCAGAGCTGTCACTGGCTCGGTCCAAGCCATGCCGCCCAGTAAAATGATCGCAGACAATCGATGTCTGAAACGAGAAGTATATGAATAAGCCAGGGAATGAAATCCTCCCAGCTCTCGTCACGCCCGTGATTGCAGCCTGGGGGATCGTGTTTTCATTATCTTTTTCATCGACTTTTCTGTATGTTCCCAGGAATTAGATTTTTTTTTCTGACCTTCTTTCTTTTAAAACCTTCAGCTTCGACCTCCCTTCAGCCAGGTTTTGCAGTGTAATTACTCCCGCTTATGCAATATTAAATATAATGACTCCCTGGCTGCTTAAAATCAGAACCCCCATTACTAGGCCACGAGGCAGATTAATCCTAGTAATGCCAACTACGCCCCGGAATGTCTTACAAGGAAGCTGCCAATAGAAAGATATGGGGACGCACATGTCTTTCAGGCAGGGGGGCAGAATTTCCAATGAGCCATAAAATTAAAGGACAGATGATATATCAAATAATAAAGACCTCAGTGAGGATTACATCAGACTCTAGTCTGGCCTGCTCTGTCATCACTGATGGGAAAGGTCTGCAGAGCTGATACTGTTGTCACTGTCTGGCTTCTGTCTGGTTACCAGGGAGGATATAGAAGGTGAAAGAGCTTACAATCTATTAAAGTATAAAGAAGGATATATGTGGAAAATGGTTAAATGCAGAAACCAGAGTGCTCTGAATTGCTGCTGCGTCCCCACTCCCTTTGCCTTGCTTACCCCCTCCCCGGATATCCAGGTAAACCAGATCAAATGAGTAGGGATATCAAGCGGGACATCATGCAGAGATGCACATGCAACATGGGTTCCTGGATTGAGATAGGGTTCACTCTGTGTGACAGCACCCCTCACAAAAGGAGATTGGTATAGAAAAATTGTGGGGTATAAAAAAAGACAGAATTATGTTACCCGTTGTCTTCTATTGAGATGTAGGAGAGAAAGCACTCCCTTCTCCTGTCAATAGTAGACAATAGAGCGACATGCCACAAACAGTTATTTTGACTGGACTGTCCCTGCTCTCTTGTTGCCTCCAGCACACTGTCATACAGGCAACACTGAGCTAAGGGAACCCTTTGGGGTTTTATCTGCCCCTAAAGCGGAACAAAATCTTAGCAGCCAGCCCTGTAATCTAAAAGAATCCGGGGTTGGCTGCTGGCCTTCCCCTGCTATGTGAACCCCCCAGATCATCCATAATAGCTCACATCTACCCTGTCTAGCCGTGAATGTGTGGCCTCTCACCCACTCCAGGTGACTGTCATTTGGCAAACAGCTCTGATTGTGTTTAATGGGGAGTGCAAGTGGGCGCATCCCCTGCATCTTCGGGCTGTGTGCATGCTTCTGCTCCAGCTTCAGATGGACAGGCTGGGACAGGAGCGCACCTGTTTGTGCCCCCCATTGAAGCAAATGAAAGCTGTTTGCCAAATGACATAATCATGGCAAATGGCCATGACTGGACAAGACACCACACATGCACCAGTGGACCGTGAAGAGGTGAGTTAATCAGGGGGGATTAATTTGGGGGATGCCCCCCAGGCCATGAACCAAATCCCGGGATAGTCACAATCTTGGGTTTTGTTCTGCTGAATGCAGTTCAGTTACTCAGAATAACCTCATATAAATGACTCAACTCATCTCATTTTAAACAATTTTGGGAACAATAGCAATGCAGCTGAGCTAGATACCTGGGAATGGGATTTCCTGTTGGAAATTCCAGTAGTATTATCCCTTTCCGGGATGTCAGATTTCATTCTCTTCCGCCATTGTATAGCAGGGTTTACTTATCGCCCACACAAATGGCCCTGAATCACGTTGCACCCTGTGTGTCTGCCAGCGGCCCTGTTTAGTCTGTGTTAGGGGTTATCTGCTAAAGTGGGTCCGGGAGACTTGTGATGGAAATATCAGTTTTGGTCGCAGATAACAAGCTACTAATAGAATGGGTCAGGAAGTGTCACCACTTCCAGGCTGCTCAGGCTACAGGGACAGGATGGGGCGGGGTCATCTCTGCTCTCCCTCATCCCAATCTCTAGCATATTCCAACAAAAATGGTCACTGATGAGCACACGGAGTAGCTCCAGGGCTGGATTATCATTAACCACCTAGAGTGGCACAGTGTTTACAGTTGCATTATAGGAACCCAAACTGGGTCTCAGGCAGCAAAAAGAATTGAAGGTAGGGTTTGTGTTTTATTTTATTGTAATGTCACACTAAGTGAAGAAATTATTTATCTACAGTGGACAAGGTCAAGGAGATAGAAAAGACTGATCACAATCTCCCACCTCCTTATCAGGGACGTAATAAACTCATGGTGCACTGTGCAAGCTTGAGAAATGACATCTTGCCATATGCTGCCCATGCATGTGCCAATCGTATCATTTGGATCACATTGGACCAGGAACAACATGGAGTAAATTATACTTCTAAGGTTTCCAACTTGGGATTTAACTTTATTAAAGACATTTATTGAAACCTGTTTTTCTTGTGGAATTATTTTAATGTACATAACAATATCAAATGTAGTTAAATAAAGTGCATGAAAGGACAAGTAATAATGTGATTCTGATTCTTTAGGAAGTCAAGTTACCTTAGGGTGGAGCTCCTAAGTGAGGAGAGAGGTTAAAAACTAGTATATTTCTGAAAAAGATAGAATCCACCCTTTAGAACACCCCCTAGACATTAAAGAGGATCAAAACCCATGTTCAATGTCTGCAAACAGACTCCAGGACCTGGTTACAGCTTTCCCCTGTGGCTTCCCAATTTGGGATGCTCCACTGTGTAAAAATGCTTACCTTGCCAGTGGCCCCACAGCATATGTCAGTTTAGTGCCCCTGTGAACCAGAACACACACTGACACAAAGTTGCAAAGCAGGGTTTTGGCCACTTAAAGTGGACCAAAGCTCAGGACTTTGACTATCCTGGGTTTTGGTCCTTGCCCTCCAGGCACCCTGGTTGCTGTGTGAAATCCCCCGGTGGCCCAATCTCACTCACCCTTCCTCGGTCCTACAGCGCATGCACAGCCTCTCGTCCAGTCAGAGCGCTCAGATCCGCTCCTGCCCCTTCGTCCAAGAGCTCGTCTAAGGTGAGGGGATGCGAACGTGCTGGCAGCCGCATCCCCTGCTACTCTTTAACAGAGAGCGTGCCTGTGCCAGCCATTTACAAATAAGTGGGCACACCTTCTGTTCTGCTAAAGGGATAGTGGGGATGTGGCCACTGCTCGTCATGCATTGCGACTGGGCAAGAAGGTGAGTTTCGGGGGACCGGGGGGGTTTGACACATTGGGGCATCCCAAGTCAGGATGCCCAGGGGAGCAAGTATGCTCAGACTCCAGGGTGGGTTTTGGTCCACTTTAAATTATTTGCTAAAGTATTTGCTACTTAAAGCGGACCTAGACCCATAATAAGGTTCCTGACTGTCTCTTATTCAAACTAGTAGCGGTGTTCTCTAAGTGAGGTGGGGAAGATGTTCTCCAGGTAAGTAGCAGTAGCTTAACTAACAGGATTTAGAGGCAAGTGTCTTTGCACACTACTTCCAAACCTGCACCAACATTTGAGTAACTCGGGGTGGTCAGACAATTGCAAGGCTGTATAATGGTCACCTTACATATTAATCCTACCAACATGTAAAAACATTTTTTTGAAACATTGATTCAAATAGGGTTGTCATATATAAAGCTCTCCAATATGGGGTTAAGAGTTTTGTTGAGGTAGAGAAGATGTTCTTGTCAAGTGATTTAAGAAACTCTCAACACTTTAATACATAGCTTCCTGGTCTGCTTTGGTAGTCATTTGGTTCCATTCAGCAAGACAGCATGTATGGTTAGAAGTAAAAGAGACTTGTATTCTCTCAAAGTTCCTCTCTTTGAATTACAATTGCAGCATCCCCCCCCCCCCATCCTACTTGCGTTGTCACATCCGTCAGGGTTTCCTCCTACAAGAGGAAGAGCGTGCTGACTCCGGAAGCCTCCTGTGTGTAGTCAGGCACAGCAAGACCAATGGGGTCGACCAGGATAAAAATAAATATAGAAGAGTGCAGAATCTGTCTGTAAATGCAGGATGTTCTGATTGAGAGAAACTACAGATTACTCTTCTACAGAAAAGGGAGATCTTGCCAACTGACATGTGTGCTCTCACTGGAATTCCCCATAACTAACGATCACCTCAAGGAGATGAGGCATGGGGAACAACGACAACACAAATAGAATTAAAACATGGTTCTGGCATCTATAGCAGTGTCTAAGTCCCCCTGAAAAAAGTCCCACACTCTCCCCTCAGATAATGCTGTTGACTAAAGTGACACAGGTCAAATGTCTTTCCTGGTGATGTAGGCCACAGCCAGCCAATTAGCATTTCAGAGGCACTGCTGTAGGTGTTTGCTCCATGTAGGTCTTAACCCATATGCTGTTCTTTCTGAGCTAGATGTGGATGTGTCTGCTGATGTAAGCAATGCAGGATGTTTGTGCAGGATTTGGAAAGTTCAAAAGAAGTGGACTTAAATAAGGGACTAAATAAAATCAGTGCAAAAGGGCAGCAAGGTGCAGAAGCAACCAATAGGAGAAGGCATATTCTGGTTTGTGATTCAACAATTAGAGGTGTCACTTTGGACAGGATAAGGATGAGCTAAAGGAGGGGAGGTGTCTCCCAGGGGCCACTGTTAATATGGATAAGAGACATATTCTAAATATTGTCACGGCTGCAAGCAAATATAAAAATAGACATTGTGCTACATTTTGGCACAAATGATTTATCCCAAAAAGATTTGTTTACTGTACAAAGTAACAAGTTCTTTCACATTTTCTAAAGTTTTTCCAGTTTGTAATCAGGTAAAAAAGGCCATCAACATCGCCAAGTTCAATGTGTGCTTACGTCAGTGGTGTGAAGACAAAAGCTTTGGATGTATTAGTCATGATGTTAGAAGGTGGTCAAAGAAGGAATTGTACAATAAGTATGGCTTGCATCCTTCACAGAAAGGCACAGAAGAACTTGGAGAGATGAGATTGCTGAAATTTTAACTAGATGAAGGAGACAGATATTTAACTTGTAAGGATGATTTCTGTCCCCAACCATTTAGGATGAAGCAGGGTGTTGGCACTTCAGGAAACCTGGTCGGTGGTAGGATAGTCGAAAAAGATTAAGAACAAACTAGTAAGCAATACCAGCAACCTCTACAGCTTTGTGTACCAATGCTCGCAGTTTAGGCAACAAGCTCTGTGAGTTAATGTCTATTGTATCCAGAGATGAATTGGATCTTGTTACAATAACAGAGACTTGGTTCGAGGATTACAATGACTGAGAGATAGATACATGTTGTCCAAAAAAGACTGAGTCGAAAAAAAGGGCGGTGGAGTAGCCATTTATGTCAAGAATACTCTTCAATCAACAATAATTCTGCATACACATAATGAACTAGAAACTCGCTGGGTTACCATGCAGACTAAGGAGGGAGCTGTGGTCAGAATTTGTTGTTTGTTTTGTACTGATTACTGAAAGCTGCAGGAAGAGTGGACAGTGTAGCCAGGCAGTGGGATAAGCAAGCAGAATGCTCGGCTGCATAGCTCGAGGCATCACCAGTAGGAAGAGGGAGGTTGTGATGCCGCTGTATAGAGCCCTGGTGAGGCCACAGCTAGAATACTGTGTGCAGTTCTGGAGACCTTACCTGCAAAAAGACATCATTCAAATAGAACGTGTCCAAAGGCGGGCAACAAAAATGGTGGGCAACAAAAATGGTGGAAGGCCTTAAACTTAAAACTTATCAGGAAAGACTTAAAGAACTTAATTTGTACAGTCTGGAGGAAAGAAGGGAGAGGGGGGACATGATTGAGACCTTTAAATATGTGAAATGATTAAATAAGGTTCAGTAGGGAAGTGTTTTTAAGAAAAAATTTGATGATAGAACAAGGGGGCACAACCTGAAGCTAGTCGGAGGAAAGATCAGGAGCAATGTTAGAAAATATTATTTTACAGAAACAGTAGTAGATGTCGGGAACAGACTTCCAGCAGAGGTAGTTGAAAGTAAGCATGTTTTAACATGTCTGGCATAGGCATACATCTATCCTAAGATAAAGAGAACATACAGTATACACACAAGGGCAGACTAGATGGACCGTATGGTCTCCTTCTGCCATCAACCTTCTATGTTTTTGTATTTCTACCTGTCATGGCAGGTGCCACATACAAGGATGAAGTAAACCAACACTTATGCACTGTCTCTTAGTTTGCACAGTCCCTATACATGGGCATATATTACAGGTCCAATAAAAAAGCCAAAAGGGCCAGAGGGTTGTCACTGGTAGGAAATTAAATGGTTGCCATCATATGTACAAACCTAGCAATGTCTCAAACATATACACAGAATGTCTTGTGCTGCAGAGCTCGGAGACTTGTGACCCTGTCATATGATTCCACCTTTCTAATAAATCAATATAAAACAATTTTGCGCTGTTAAACCTGCTCCAGGTAGTTCCATTATTGTGAAGCAAAATATCTAGAGGCATAAATGGCTGAACCACAGTCATGGGTACACAGGCGCACACAACAGGATTATTGAATGCTCATAGGTGCTTCACATAAAAAACAAGTTCTGCTCAGCTGTACAACTCCAAACTGGAAACAGTCAGTAGAAGAACAGAGATATGAAATTCAGTAGCTGTTTTTTTAGTCATCCGATTGGCTTTCTAAAGTTTAAAAAGTCAGTGGGTTGACTAGTGAAATGTAATTTCTACATACAGCCAGTCCAGTTGGCTAGTTACTACAGATAAGTACTTATATATTTCTGTGTCCATTGGATACATTGGGTTGGCATCCCTATGAAATGATTTATTGTAACAATTCTCTATTTATGAAATGTTAAAATCAGTATATTAACATTGTTTTTATGATTTCAGGTCCAGCTGGGAACTTCCAGACCTGGAGAATGGAAAAATCCCAGCCATCAGTGACTCGGATGGAGTCAACTACCCCTGGTATGGCAATACTACTGAGACCTGTACTGTTACCGGCCCAACCAAACGGGACACCAAGTTTACTGTCAGTATGAATGATAATTTTTACCCCAGCGTGACTTGGGCAGTGCCTGTTAGCGATTCCAATGTGCCTATGTTGACGGGCATCCGCAGAGACCAAAGTTTTACCACTTGGTTGGTGGCCATCAACATGTCCAGCGGGGAACTCGTCATTCTGCACACCATCAAGTGGAGGATGAAATTGGAGATTGAGGTTAAGCCGTCCTTACCTCTAGGACAACGCGCCAAACTCCTAGAGCCCTTTGGCCAGGAGCAGCCGCAAGTACTCACTAAAAATGAGCCCATCCCTCCTAGCGCTCTAGTAAAACCAAATGCCAACGATGCACAGGTCCTTATGTGGAGGCCGAAAAACAAACCAGCAGTAGTGGTGATACCTCCGAAGCGCCGGTGAGCCAGAGAAAATTAATAGCTGCTAATAAATATTTAGAACAGGGAAACAAACAAAAACGTTAAGCAAGGTACTATTTTTGCTTTCTGGAAGCCTTGGATATCACTGTGTTGTTTTCTACACAAACATATTGTTTTGGGACTTCGAAGGCGGTCTATTAGGATTGTTGGAGCTATATAGGCACCTTTATGGACCTTCACCTAAACACGATGTCTTTACTGATCTCAATTTCATTTCAGGTTAAGTTTATAATCCAACGAGTTCTGGATCTTGTTTTGGGGACAAGGTTAAAGGTTTTCTTGCTGAGATTTTCTTCTTCATTAAGATGCTGTTATTTATGAAGTTTTAATACCTCTACCCAACTTTCTTCTCATAGTTTCAAAAGTTGCCAAAATGTCCCCATGCCCCAGATGTCCCAAGGAGGCCCTATATTTGTATGCTGCCTATGTTGAAGGATTGCCGATATACAGATGATGATGAAATGGACACAGTTTAAGCTGTATGTAATACATCTAAATTGGTCATATTGCACCAGCGGATTTTATGCGATTGGGCTCTTTGCTGGAATCTAGAGCAATAGAGATGCATGTAGCAGCCATTACTGTACTGGAAAAAAGTGGTTTGCTATAGGTAAGACCTTCACTTTTCTAGTGATGGTGGAACGTACTTGACATTTGTCAAACTCAGGGGTAGTGTAGCTCATACCTTAGCTACTAAAGGGATAAACCTGCATTGCTGGCCAGTCGGGTTTCCCTCTATAAGTATAGTTGCTTTTCATTAAAGAAGAGCTATGGTACAGAATGAAGGCCTTCTTTGAAAAAATGTTGTCTCCAGACAAGAGGAGGTTTCTTAAAGTAGTCATTAACTTTCACTTAACTGTGTGCCAGAGAGGGTCCTGGTCCACAACAACAATATGAACTAACCTGGGGTATGGTTAGTTTAGTACCTTTTATGACCAAGGCTCTCCCTGGCAGTCATTAGGGAGATACTCAGCTTTTCCAGCCAATCCTCCTGCAATGGGCTGCAATATGCCGATTGGATGCTCTATGAGGAAAAGATGGGCATCTCCCAAAGTTGGTGCTTGTGGCTGTGGTGGGTTAGTGTCCCTGCAGACCTAGAACCTAACTAAAAGGACCCTCTATTAATGCAGCTTTAGACAGATATCATCAGGTTCAGTCACCATCCACCTGACATCACAGTCTATGCATAAATCACCAGCTTGTTTGAAATGTTGCCAGAGAAGGTGCAAGAGATCAGCTATTTAAAAAGACAGGTCCATGGAAAACTGCATTTTAGGTGAATATAGGCAAATCTATTCTCCATGACCATAAAAATTTGCTTAAACAGGAACACCCCCCCTTATAATAAAGTTTTTGTATCGCCATGGCGCACCCACGCTATCCATATTGCTGCAAAAAAAACATGGTTCACGTATTTTTTTTTGTGAAAAATCTATTTTATCAGCAATAATGGCGGCCCCTGTGGAAATAGTGGCCAGCAATGTGGAAACCGCTGGTGCCGGCAAACCGGAAGCTCAGATTAGCTCCAGTGCGAGCCGCGCTGACCCATTGAAAGGGTGCATGCGCCAGGCCCCCCCTTACAACTGGCCATGCACAATCAGTGCTGTTAGAGCCTAATCTGAGCTTCCGCTTTGCCGGCCACTATTCCCACAGGGGCTGCCACTATCACTGAATAAATGGATTTTTCGCTAGAATAAAAAAGGTGAGCTAAGTTTCTTTTTGCAGCAATCTGGAAAGCGGACCAAAAACGTTATTATCAAAAACTTTATTATCAGGGTGCTGTTCTGCTTTAACATGGTATCACATCATTTCGAAGCCAGAGATAAGACTTGTGATCTTGCCGTTTAGCAGAG
Source organism: Gastrophryne carolinensis (assembly GCA_027917425.1). Classification (NCBI taxonomy): domain Eukaryota; kingdom Metazoa; phylum Chordata; class Amphibia; order Anura; family Microhylidae; genus Gastrophryne; species Gastrophryne carolinensis. The sequence goes on from CM051235.1 coordinate 199,670,400, forward strand.
TTCCTTAAATTGTATATGTTCAGCCAAAATTGTAAAGCTCCATCTTTTTATGGCTACCTATAATGTCTCTGCTCAGCTTGATGATGTCAGTTCCTGCTCCATCTGACATCATCTTCTTGCTCACCAGCAGCTTTGTGGCCTTTACCAGAGAAGAACATCAAGAGGGAGGTCTAATTATGCTGCTTTGGATGGAGGAAGTCTGAGGGTTTATCCGTCTTGGGTGAACTTGACATTTATCCCCGGTAACATGTCCAATCACGATTGCAAAGCATCTATGGAAGCATTGTCAGCTGGAGCAGGCCCATCATTACAGTAGGTTCCATGACTGTGATAAGTTGCAGTCTGATGGAACTTGCCCATAAACGTCCAAATTACAGTGAAATAAACCATAAAGTTCCTGCTTTAAATTACATTGTTAACAGCAACTACCGGCTAGGCATTAGAACCAGTAGTAGTATTTTGTTTCAGTTATGCCCCTAGACTGCTCAGCTTAAAGTGCACCTATACTTACATCCCCAGCCCAGTGCCCCAAAACAGCCTGTGTTTCTTTTTTTACCTCAGCCTTTGCACAATATTCATAAAAACACCAATAAGCAGTATTATGGTGAATGGCAGCCATATGCTAATTTATTCAGTTTCAACCAAACTGTCACATAATAGCAGTTAGGATGAAGTGCTCCCCATCGCTTGAGCTGTGTGTACTCTAACTGATTGCATCATCACTGGGGGTGGGAGCAATATGGCCGACTGCATGTTATGAAACTTGGGCAAAGGCTGAGGTAAAAAAAAAACACACTGTTTTGGGGCACTAGGCTGGGGCTAGAAGGTGACTATATATACTTCCTTCTGAGTATAGGTGCACTTAAAGGGTGACAGAACCTAAAGTTAACAGTCAACTGAGTTTGTGGTCTCTGACGAGCCATTACATGGATTGAAAGTCACCGTGGAGTTAGCTGCTGCAGATGACATCACAATTTTACATAGACCACATTAGAACAACCAGAACATTATTTGGTTTCAGTTAGGCTTCCTAAGAATGAAAATTGTGGGTCACAAAACCTGACTTTAACAGTTCCTGCTCTAAATTACATCACATTTTTTACACAGACCATCAGCAAAGCATTAGAACAATAATAACTTTATTCTGATTCTGATTATTCTCCCTGACTTCCAAACTGGGTGATCAGGACCCAGTCTGGGCTGGCACGCTCAGACGCTAGATGGACCTCCAAAATTGCCAGTAGTTAGTCATAGACCCCATTTGATTAAGTCCCTACTCCATCTAAAGACACGTCTTCAGAGACCACAATTCACTGCAATGGAGGGGGCATGCCATAGTTCCTGTGATGATGGTACGACCAGCCCTCATCTACAACAGCACATTGGTGTCATGCATCGGATGTAGCAGAGGAAGCGGCGCCCAGCACGGGACTGGCGTCGGGCGATCCGGTAAGTTTCTTAGCACCGGAATAGCAGCGATATCCTGTGCAGGGTAAAAGGCGAGTATAGTGTTTTTTTGTGTTTTGACTAAAGTATGACTAACTTTTTAATACATTTCCTTCATTTTGATGGAATGACATATTTGCACATGGTAGCAGATACATTTGAACTTTTTGACATTTTTATCAGAGAAAAATAGCTAAAAGTTAGGAGACGGTAGAAAAATCTCCATGACTTCTACTTCACATACCTCATTGCACACACCACCAGCTTAGCTTTGTGATCTTGGGTTAACATAGATACCGCTCAAGAAATCCTTCCTTCTGATGGTTCTTCCTGGAGTTGGAGATAACCACAGTGTTTTGTGTGGACACCTTAAAAATGGGTCTGGCCAGCTTTGTGATGTCATTATGATGCAATCGCTCTTATATGTTTACTATCTTTAGGTGTCTGAGATGAAAATCTGCTTTTAACTGAAAACGGCCCCACCCTCCTCCCAAAAAGTCATTCCATGTGCAAAAAAGCTATACTCAACTCCCCCCCCGAAGACTATTGCTGCTAATCCAGCGTTCTGACACTTGCTCGATTGCCCCACCTGCCCCCTTCTATTGCAGTGAATGGATGGAGGCATGCCAGAGTTCCTATTACAAATGGCATAGGGTGGTCCATGGGTTGCTGCACGGAGGGTAGCGGTGTGACAATGGTAGAGGTGGTGCAGGGCATAGATCAGAGTACTAACCTAGCACCAAGCCTGCAGGGGATAAAAGGCCAGTATAGCGATTTATTTGCCTGTTGAATGACTTGAAATTAGGTCCAAGATTCATGCTGCAATAAAAACTCATTCATTATAGGCAACACAGTCAGTGTGTGAGATGATATGTTGCCATCTAATGATTTATAGCCATGTGAGGCTTTCTATTGGCTAGAGAGGAAAGCATATATCTAAGCTTTTAGCAGCAGAAGAGCTGCACTCCCTTTTTTGCCTGTCATTCTGTCAGTCAGAGTATAGAGTATCCACTGCAACGTATATAGCTATGGATTTTGTATGGGGCACCTATCTAGGTCATAGAGGAACATATACAATACCCAAGGGGGTGGACTGGCAACAGCGAGACCCGGGAAAATTCCCAGTGGGCCGCACTGCTTGGGGGACAGTTAGGCTGTAGCTTAGGAGACTTGGGAATTCCCGCACAAGTTTTGGGCCCTGGATCCCTACCCTTCCCTCCAGGTCCTCCTCTGTACCTTGCCCCACTGTGCCCTTCTTCAAAGAAACCAACAGCCTTAGAATCAGAATCATACCCACCCCTAAAATGTTACAGCATGATCCTGGAAGCTTTTGATTGGCCAAGAAGAATAGGATGGTTGGGGGCTGGAAAAATCCCTGGCAAATTTTTGCCTTATCTGAGCTGGTTGAGGCTGACGTCTCACATTTGCTCCACACTATGACCATGCAGCCTTGGCATTTGGTTATATAGGACCCTGATAAGTAGGGAAGCAGATGAGCTCTCAGTGGAGGAGACCAAAACTATGGCCAGGAACGAGTATGGTTTCACACCCTTTGGTCAGATTAACAGCTAAAAAGAGAGAGTTCAGACTCCTGCTTATATATAGATTTGTGCCCTTGATTGTCCTTTCTTATTATTAAAGAAAAAGAAAGCAGGCAAGAATGAATTACTTGTATCTACTGACTAGCTGACCTTCCTCTGTTTTCGGCTTACGTCTTCCTCTTCTTGGGAAGCAGAATTGTGAAATAGACCTGAAACAGAACTGATACTGTGCATATGGAGCTGCACTAACGCCCCGACATCAGAGCAACGCCTTCAAATCAAAAGAAGATGATCAAACGGTGTCTTAGGTGAAAACCGAAGCGGACATATTCGAAAACAGGGATGAGTGTAAAAAATTATTGATATGATGATGTAATATGACAGGCTAAATTAAATACTTGAAATTTCTCATTTAAATGCGCATTTGTTTTATTACATGTCAATGTGGAGATGTAAAAATCGCCGCCAAGGGGTTGATGGTTGCTACTTTTAGATGCTGATACCAGACGGGGTGACTGAATGCCACAGAACAGTTCTGCATGGGGCTGAAAGCAGCCCTGCATGCAAATTATTTGCAGTAACCCTAAATGGCTCACGTGCAGCTCCTGCAAAACATGTGACCGCTGACGACCAATAGGGATGGCTGGAGGTGTGTGCACATATAAGCGGTGGTGAATCACATTGGTTGTCACTGACACGGTGCGGCATTTGCAGAAAGGCAGGGATGCACTGTAGATCTAATTAGGCAACCCTAGGCCTGCTAGGAACTCCAAGGCAAGAATGGGCCCCCACGCCCTTCCCTGCAGCACTACAATGCCCTTTATTTTAGGCTACATCATTGGTGGCTCAGCAAATACGGATTTCCCGAATCCTCTGCAGGTTATTTGTATTAAATAGCCCACTCTTTCTGGTAAGAAGATTTGGTTATGGGTAGAAGTGACAATCAATGATCAAGCATCAATTCACTTGTTATACTCTATATGTCAGTATATTATTAATATGTCTCTTTATAAATGTGTGCAGTAGGTTATATGTGTTCCAAAATGTAATCAAAGCAAAGTTAATATTTCTGCAGTTCCTTTTTCCCCACATGAGGCCCCATCCCATCTATATTTGCATAAATCTCCAAACTTTGCAGCCTAACTTCTGGCACCTGCACTGAAGCCTTTATTTAAAAAAAAAAAACCTTTTTAAAAGAGAGGAGCTCTCTCTTACTGGGAAGAGGAAACCTCGGCAGATGCACCTTTTCCAAAAGAAGGTACCGGTCCCCGATCAATCAGAGCTCCATGGGGTAAAGGTGTGTGAGTGTGTAATAAACCTCAACCCACCCCAGAATGCCACGAATGACTGGAGCTGGACACGCCTGCCTGGTGAACACTACTGGTCCTTCTTGGCCATGTAGGCAAGCTGTTGTGGCTGATGGAAGGGTGAATATCTTGCCCATTTATCCAATATTCTCAGGGGGAATTAAACCCCTAAACCCTCCCTAGCATATCTAGGTAGGATCCAGGTGCCACCACTCCTTATGAGCAAACAGGAATTTATTAGGATGGCCAGAGTGTAAATGGAACCACTAAGTGATCTTCCTTTGGGTTAAGGTCTGGTAGGGCCTCTTGCAACATGCCAGTGTAGGACTGGTCCACTAGGGCAGTGGTCCCCAACCCTGTCCTCAAGGCCCACCAACATGTCATGTTTTTTGGATCTCCAAATAGCCAGCTCTATTGCTCTGCAGCTGCACTAATTACTCCACCTGTGCATCTTTGTGGAGATCTGCAAAACCTGGCCTGTTGGTGGGACTTGGGGACAGGGTTGGGGACCACTGCACTAGGGTGTCAGGTGCCTGAGCCAGGATACAGAGGGGGTCCATGTTACAGTAGACATTGGTGGCTCAGTAGTTTATCTATCTCCCCCACCCCCTATCCTGCCTTTTATCCCCACTGAACCAAAGCAAGAGCTTTGCCGGGTGTGATATTATTCTGAAGCTTCCACAGTGAAATAAGCCTCCACTTAAAGCAGACCAAACCCCACATTAGCTAGCATCCCCTTAATGCCTCCCTCCATGAGGAGTATATTTTGGCAATTTTAGCTGCTCCTGCTTCACTCTGCTCCCCAGTATTTCTGCCTCCTAAAGTTATTACTGCTGTAGTGAGTGGCAGGGATGCCATTGCTACACCTATACAATGATTGCCTGCTTGCTCACACAGAGGGACAGCAAACAAGTCAGTGTTCCAGGACAATTCTGTAGGCAAAATATCAATTTTTAGTTCCACACACACTAAGAAGGAAGTATCAGCAGGGGCTTTGGTAGCAAATTAGACATAAGTAGATGTAGATTGACAATACTCGTAACACCATACATTTACAATGCCTTAACAATCACCAATTATAAGCAGCAGGAGGTTGAGCCGCGAGGTGGAGCGTAATTGCTGTCTAGCTCCATCAAGCCAAAGTCCCCGAAGGAACTTGATCTCATAACCCAAAAGTTAGAGATTCTACCTTCCAAACCCATAATTGAAAAGGCACATAATAAAAGTATGTGGCCTGATCATGGCCGGCCTTCGGGGTGTGCGACCACAGGGCGCCATCCACCATTGCTCTGTTAGGGGGCACCAAGAGACACCATTCAGACTCCCTTTTAGAAAGGAAGCTCCTAGATGGTTCAGCAGGGCCTCTCTTTTTGGTGCCTTTCCATTGTTCTCTCCGTTTTTCTCTTGTTCTCACCATCTCTCACTCACTTTCTCTTAATCTCTTCTCTTTTCTAGCTCTCTCTTTCTTTTGTTTTTTAATCGCTATGTTTTATTGTTCTTGTTATTTTTTTTCCTTTGTTACCTCTGTTACTCTTTTGTTTTCTGAATCTCTTATCTTTCTCTCTCCATATCTCTCCCTTTTTCTCTTGTTCTCTCCATCTCTCCTTTTCTTTCTACCACTCACTTTCTCTTTCGATCTTGGTTTCTTATCTCCATTTGTCTTGTTCTCTCGCTTTATCTTTTGATCCCTAGCTCACTTTTTCTCTTTTTAACCATTTTTCTTGTTCCCTCATCCCCTCCCCTTTTCTCTCTCTTTTTTCCTAATATCTCTATCTCTTTGACACACCCTGAAATCTTGCACAGGGTGATGCTTACCCTAAGGCCAGCCCTGGGCCTGATGAGGGAGCCAGAGATCCAGACACAGGAATTTTATTCACCCAAAAAGTGACAAGCACCAGTGACACCCATGGCTTTCCTGTTTGGTCCCTACAGACAAGGTTAAACATATTTGGTGAGGTCTCACAGTGGATATAACTGTTCTCTACTCTATCTAATGGAAATAAGTTTGCCTGCAGTTGGACCTTAAAGTGGATTTATCCCTTCCCCACTTAAAAAATGTAACAGGTCCTTAAATCTGGGCTTGAGATGTTTTTTGATACTCCAGTCTCTCATCCACAGCACAAGGACAGGTTCTGCGGCCAGCCTTGGCATGTGTGACCACCCCCAGCTAGAGCAGCCCCGTGTGAATCTCTAGTTACTAAACCACAACAAAATTAGAAAGACTATTTATATAGGCAAGTGCAGCCTGACTGCAGCCCGTGTTACAACATGAAACATGGCTTGGATATGAGAAAAGTCTAAAGCCTCCCTTGCAACACTGCCAGGATGGGTGCTGGTCCACATGCAGACTAAACCAACCTCTCTGCATGCCAACAGTGAGCCCAGAATTAGAGACACACTCTTTTTACTAGCAGATCACCATCCAATAGGGGATAGGAAATGTGCCTACGAAAAGCTTTTCAGCTGGGCATCCATTGGGCAACCACAGGGCAGTAAAGTCTGGGCTCCTGTATGGGACCCAGCCACCTGCCTCACTGCAGCTTATTTGGAGCCTCTCCCGCTCCAAACACTCCCCACAATCCACCTTGCTACCCTCTAAGTACCGTCCCCCTTGCAGTGCCATTTACCTCTTATGACCCATGCAGCACCTCACCCCCCGACTGATACCATTCCCCTGCACAGTACCACTCCATCCATCCCCTCCTGGCTCTGCTCCTGCTCCACTCACCCTCCTGCAGTGCCACTCATCTGTTCCCTCCCAGCTCCACTCATCCACTCTCCCTCTATGGTCTGTGCACAATCTAACCTACCCCCTTCCACCACTACTCAGTACTTAATTTCCAATATACATCTCAGGGCTTCAACAGGGGACATTTTCCGGGTCCTTCATCAAAACAGATCTCCACCCACAATATTCTTATGGCAGCCCCGTGGACCAATCAAAAGTTAAAATTAGACAAGAAAAGGATTTGAATTAATTTTTCCTTTACTGACTGTGGTTGGCCAATTCAGTTGCACAGAGGAGGGCTAACTCTGCTGACACAGTGGCAGCAGGAAGCTGAAGGTTACCAAGGAACTTAGAGAAGGAACAGGCCGAGAATAAACTGCGGCCAGGCAACGTGACATTTAGAAAAAGGAAATAAGATGTCCGTGAGGGATGTTGTGGCTTTGTGTTATCGCAGCCCTGTTGTCACTACTGAGGGTGCGACGTGCTGACACAGAACGTTCCAAACTCAACCTCCATTTCCTAAGAAGTCTCATCTTTGGATCAGCTTGACAGTAAATCTGCGCCTGTCTCATATCCACAACCTGCTTTCTTAACCTCATATGATGTGTACCACAATCCAACCTGAAACCTGCTTTATCCATCAAAGAAACTATACAGGCAGCTTGCTGTGATCTTTGTATAACAGCAGCTTGAGTCTGATCCAAGTTCCTGTGAATAAGGAGGATTGGCTCTTTTCTTTCTGAGTAGTTAAAACTATTGAGCAGTAATAATCTTCCAGCATAAAAGAGGGTTCTTTTTTTCACTGTAGGTAAACATAATGATGCACAGAAAACACAGACAAGCAGAGAAAGGAGCAGCTATTCCGCTTTTAGACACAGGAGACACTCTGATGTAAGATATAGGACCACCTTACAAGATGAAGAAAAAGATAGTCATGCATAAATAAAATCTGGGGGCTGGGAAAGGTAAAAGGTGGTAGGTCTTGGTTCCAACAGCATTAATCAGCATTCAACATTCAACTCTGCATGGTAGGGCAAGTAAACAATTTGTTTTACACTGTGTCCCCCATTTCCACGGATCCTGAAAGCCCATTGCATTTAAAGCAGACCCCTTCCGGGTTTTGGTCTGCTTGACAAGATCCAGGATGTCACTGGTTTGAGGTAGTAAGAGTTTTACAGACAGGAGCATCGCAAACATGGTAGCATGCAGAGGTCTTTTAGACTCTAAGGCTGGGTTTAAAGGGTTTTGATCTGTTTTAATATCTATTTTAAGATCTATATCCTCCATGGAAACTTTGCACCAAGGAGGGTGCTGGTCTACAGGGACCTCAACCAACACCCTTCTACATGTACAGCAATGCAGACATACTTACCTTCTCCTTGTGCTGCTCTATGTAACAGGGGATCTGGAAACAGAGAGCACTGCAAGACCCCGGATGGAAAAAAGGCATAGCTGAAAATGGAGAGGGTTTAAATGACAAGGATGATACATCGCATGCCCTCTAGTTACCAATAACCTGAATTTTGAGGCAAACGTACTAGGACCTGTGTCCCAAGGGACCTCTGTTGGCCAAAAGGTTTTATCGGTTGGGTGAGTGACAACATGCTTAGCCTGAGCACATCTACCCTATGAACCTGAATAGTTTCCAGTCAAAGAAGATGTGCAAGCTGTGACTGTTATAGCCCAGGAACATGGAAGCTATTAAAGACTCCAGGGCCGGCCAAACTCTCCAGCCAGCCACCATTTATGTGTTCATTCAAAGATTGTGAAGACTACCGTAACTAGCCACCAAAATGTATTCAGTAAACAATCTACCAATCCTCAGTGTATCAGGCAACCTTTAATAGAGCTAGGCAAAGATATAGTTATTCTTCTTCCATTAAGCCCTAAAGAAAGTGTGGCTAGGAAAAACACTTATCCTTCCTGATAATGCATCAACAGGGCAGAAGATATCAGAACACTTGTTTTTTATAGCTTGGTTGCCCTTTCTCATCTTAAGTTTTTATATAATCTGTGATAACAAAGAAAAACATTTTCTATTGCAACTTAAACCAAAGTGGTGTTTTGGAGGTATATATCAGAGACTTCCTGACTCTGGCTTGCTAATCCTCTGAGACAGGTTTAACTAGTCTAAGGGGTTACTGCAGAATTCTCACCTGTGATTTAGCAAAAGCTACAGACGAGTTTACCTGTTACAGTGGAAGGCCAAGAAAGCCGCGTCCACAGAGATATAAGAAACTTGGACACCGCATGCCGATAACTAAATCACAGGTATGGGGGCAACCCTAACAGGATTTTTAATTCATATTTCAAGAGAGACACAGCATCAAATGCTCCGGCACTCCAGCAGCTCCGCTCTTCAAAATCCTCTACTTCAGTAGAGCAGGGGGGAGGAGGCCCTGGGATGCTCTGGCTTCCAGTGACAAAACCATATCCACAATTAAACTGGCAGCTTCACTCATTTTGTTCAGGATTTAGACAAGCCCGTGTTCCAGTCATCTAGAATGCAGGAGTGACGAGGCTATGTGTCAGTAGCAACCCCTTCACCCAGAGGCGCATTAACATGTGGCCAGGCCAGTCCTGTCCTCTGACTCCCAGCCGCAAGCGCAAGGGGAGACTTGGGAAGACAAACCAAGCATCACCCACCACCGAGAGAGAGGACCACGCTGACTGGACAGCAAAGCCCACTAGCGTCTGAGTCCTGGGATTACCATGTGCCTGGCCAGCTTTGCCCCTCCGTCCCTGACTGCAAACGTCTGGGGTGCACCCAAACCCGTGCACCCTTCTACACCTGGAGAACCAGAAGGGAGACCTGGGGACACTAACCAAAGCAGCCAGTGCTGCCAGCGAGAGGGAGGCTCACACCGACTGGACCATAAGCCTGCTAGCTAACGCAGGAGGCAAGCCAGGTTAGGTGATGTGGTGCTCCAGCAGTTGGAGGGTACTGCTGGAGCACCATTGGGGGTTAAAAAAATAAACTGGACGAGTTCCAGAGGTTTCCTGGGCAGGAAACACAAAACTGAAGACTGGGGGTGGGGGGAAGGCTGTGGCTTCCTATTGTGTGTGTGTTTAGGGGGAGGAGTCTCTTTCCATGGGCGTCCTGAATAAAGATGAAAGAAAAAAAATACTCACCAAACAAGATCGCCAACAGTATATGCTCATTGGTGTGGTCATGTGTGCTATAGGATAATGCATGGGTTAAGTTAGCTCATCCAATTTCAGCCCTTTATAAAGGGTTACATAGGGCACTCCCCCCCCGGGGAACACCGATTTGGGATGCTCTACTGTGTGGAACCCCTTATACTTTCCCTGATCCAGCAAACCCACAGCACATGTGCAGTCCTCGTCCGGCATTTAGATGCAGATAAATAGCTGTTGATGCATATACAGAACGTGCTTGTGCAGAGATGGGATGTTGGCGTCTAGCCTCATATGCAGTGTAGGATCCTCAAAGCTAGGTGAATATAGGGAATTGGCCGGCCCTCGAGGTAGACTCTAGAACCAGCTAAATCAGGTTTTGGGCTTCTTGATGAGAGCTTTCATCTTAATCCACAATCAGCCACTAGGGGGGAGCAGTAGCTAAAATGAAAAAATTAGATTTTTGAGCTACAGTATAAAAGGGAGAATTAGATAACAGCCTTTTATAATCAGGATTTTTCATTCTTGCCTTTTATTCACATATATACTTTGCCAGCAGGATAATGGCTCAGCTCAGATACAGCACTAAGGGCATTGCTGTATGTCCTTGTCCTACGCTGATTAAGCCCAATAAGTAATCTGAGGACAGAGCTAATAAACAGCTATCGAGCAGGCGGCCTGTAATTTCTGATCACTGCGCTGGGATGACACACTTTCCCCTGGCAGCGGAATGGCCGGGAGTTAACCCTTTCTGATGCTTGAGAGGAGGCTGGTGCTTCAACCAAAAACTCTCTCTCTCTCTAATATATATATATATATATATATATATATATACACATACACACACACACACTCAAGGCTCATTAATGAGATGTTGTAATGGTCAACCAAGTGCAATCTAATACTGCAGCCAATGATAGAACACCCTCATATTTCATGGCACTGTAGTATCCATATGATTTGTACAGTGTATTGTCTGAATAGTACCTCTTACCTTGAACTGTCAATCGCACAGCACATGTGCAGGCGATGCTGAAGTAGGCCCACACATTGCTGCTTTGAGGTAACTAAATGGAGGGTTTCACAGTGCTCCTTGAAGCTCAATAAATCCCCATGGCCAGGCATCCCAAATTGATGATGCCCTCTAGGGAACATGAAAGTACATTTTGGACTTTTGGTTCATCTTTGGCAGATGTCGGCTATAGCTACACCAAGGATGGCCAAGGAGGTTGGTTGGAAAGACAGCAATAAGAGTTTAAGGAGTAAATGTAGGTGACCAAATGGGTTAATTTTAAAAATACCATTTTGTGAGTACTCACCTGAAAAATGGATATTGTTGGTGTGCCACACACCCCGCTTCACTTCTTAAATATTCATCACTTCATGGGGTTAATCCACCGCAGGTGACGTAGTGCAGAGAGGAAGTCTTCTAACGAGCCCCCCTCCGGCCCATATATACCTGGTACCTCCCTTCAATCACCAGTATATTCAAAAAGCAGTAAAACAAGGTACCAGTATTCCACCAGTAACCTCCAAAATTAATTTTGATATAAATAAAAAAGGGCTTCACCATATAAATGCTTCGGTAATACCGAAAAGGGCGGGTGTGAAGCGGGGTGTGTGGCACACCAACAATATCCATTTTTCAGGTGAGTACTCACAAAATGGTATTATTCTTGGTGTGCCACACACCCCGCTTCACTTCTTAAATATTCATCACTTCATGGGACATCCAAAAGCAGTGTCCACAAGGGAAGGGCATCTCAAGGCCAGGTGAAGCATAACTTAAATGACTGCAGTCTGCAGAACTTTGCGGCCAAAAACAGCATCCGCTGAGGCCCGCACATCAACTTTGTAAAACTTAGAAAAAGTGTGAACAGAAGACCAGGTGGCGGCCTTACAAACCTGTTCAACAGAAGCTTGGTGCTGAAAAGCCCAAGACGCCCCAACAGCGCGAGTGGAATGAGCAGTAATACGAAAAGGGGGAACTCTTCCCTTAGCAGAATAGGCCGCAGTAACGGCCTGACGTATCCACTTGCTAATGGCAGATTTGGCTGGTGCCAAACCCTTCTTAGGCCCATGGGGCACAACAAAAAAGGAATCCGTCCTACGGAAAGGAGACGTGATAATCAAGTAGTACTTAACACAGCGTACTACATCCAAACAATGCAAAACCCTCTCTTTGTCATTCTTAGGATTAGGACATAAGGAGGGAAGAACAATATCTTGGTTCAAATGAAAAGCAGAAACAACCTTAGGAAGAAAGTCTGGCTTGAACCGAAAGACCACTTTATCCCGATGCCTCTCGAAGTAGGGCGCCTGGATAGTTAAGGCCGCCAATTCTGAGACACGCCGGACAGAAGTGATCGCTACCAAGAAGACAATCTTCTGAGTCAGGGTAGACAAAGCAATATCTTGCAAAGGCTCAAAAGGAGGAGCCTGAAGAGCCGAAAGAACCAAATTCAAATCCCAAACAGGGAGTAATGGTTTCCTGGGAAGCCCCACATGCGTAACCCCCTGGAAAAAAGTTTTAACTAAAGGTTTAAGCGCAACACGCTTCTGAAAAAAGACAGATAAGGCAGAGACCTGCCCTTTCAATGTACTTAGCTGGAGACCAGAGTCCAGCCCTGATTGTAAAAACTCCAGAATCCTGGGGACCGAAAGGACCCTACAAGGAAAAGATCTTATCTCACACCAAGTGATATAGGCTTTCCAAGTCCTATAGTAGGTGACGGAAGAAGACTTCTTCCGGGCACTGATCAGAGTCTTAATGACTGAATCAGAAAGACCCTCCTCCTTCAGGATGGAGGTTTCAGCCGCCAGGCCATCAAACCCAGCGCTGGTAAATTGAGGTAACACAATTGACCCTGAGTGAGCAGATCGGGCCGAAGAGGCAAAATGAACTGGTCCACTGCCAGCCAAACGATGTCTGCGAACCTTATTCGTTTTGGCCACTTTGGGGCCATGAGAACGGCGTACACCCTTTCCAGAGCCAACTTCTGAAGAACTCTGCCCAGCAAGGGCCACGGAGGAAACAGGTATAGAAATCCCAGAGCTCCTCAGTTCAGGGACCTGACGTCCACTGTCAGAGCCAGAGGATCCCGGGAGAGAGACACGAAGCTCGGGAGCCTGAGATAGAGATGAGGGGCCCACAGGTCCACCTCCGGAGTCTCCCATTGGAGACACAATAAGAGAACCACCCGAGGATGGAGAGCTTATTCTTCCAGACGGGGAGAGCACTTGCTCAACCGGTCCGCTACCTGTTCCATCACCTCTGGAATGTAAACCGCCGAGAGACAGGGAACATGGAACATTGCCCATGTCTGGATCAGGGACATTTCTCTGATGGGTAAGTGGGGCCTCCACTGCCCCTGAAGCCGCAGCTCCTTCCAGAATCTGTCCCATCCCGACAGACCGGTGTCCGTGGTGACACCTCTCCAAGGGAGGGTCAGGAAAGACCTGCCCTATACAAGATTGGTCGAGACCAATCACCACAGGAGGAACTGCCGTACACGGGAGGACAATTGGAAGGACTGAGAGTTCAGGCCGGGATGAACCGACCCCTGAATGGACCGCGAGGGAGGGTGAGACTCGAATTCTAGGTTGTGACCTGTCGACACTACCTCCTGGATCCATCTGCCTAGAACCACATGGTTCCAATGGTAGAAGTGTCGCAATAGTCCCCCCACCCGCACGGGTGAGGGCAGCCCCTCATTGCTGAGTGGGCTTATCAGCAGGCTTGGGCTTGGTGCCCCAGGACTGAGTGGGCCGGTCCAAAGGACGTACCTTTTCCCGCTCCGAACCTTTGAAAGGAAGGCCTACCGGAACTTGTCCCCCTGAAGGGACCACGAGGCCTTTTGCGTTGTGGCATCTTACCATCTTTTGCGACTGAATCAATTTTCTCCCCAAACAAACGCAACCCCAAAAAGGGGAGGGCTGTGAGTACCTTTTTGGAAGCCGTGTCTGCTGACCACTGACGCAGCCATACTGACCTGCGAATAGCCACCAGCATAGCTGCCGCCTTGCTACTCATAGTCAGCGCATCGTCCTGAGCGGCCAGGACATAAGCCACAAAAGATTCACACTGCTTAAGTGCAGTGAACTGTTTGCAAGCGGGATCAAGATCCTCATATAGCCCCTGAATTAGGGACTTAATTGCCAATAGAAGAAGGGCTGAAGCACATACCAGGCGCAATGCTGACCCGGAATAGATAAAACCATGTCGAGCGTATTGGTCAATCCTGCGATCTTCCCCATCCTTGGGGACAGTGGTCTCAGCAGATTGTACCATAGCCGAGCTGGAGAGTCCTAGTACAGGGGTATCGACGTCCGGAGGGACAGACCACAGCCTCACCAATTCTGGTGGAAAAGGATAACGCTTTTCCCAACTGGAAGGAATTCCAGATAACCGTGTGGGATGTTCCCATTCCTTAAGAACCACCCTCTCAAAGTGGTGCTGTCTGGGAAAAACCAAACTCGGCTGAGGCTCTTTAAATAACTGACCCTTTGGCGGGGCGGCCGCCTCAGGCGTATCTAAACTCAAAATATTAAACATTTGAGCCAGAATGGAGGGGTGTCAAAAACAACCCCCTCTGACCAATCGCCGATCTCATCAGCCACATGCTGACCTGTCGGCTCATCTGACTCCGATGGGAGTTCATCCTCGTCAGGGGATCCATCGGACCATTCCACAGGTTCACAAAACTGGTCCTGTGGAGCCGAAGGTACCGGAGTCAGGTGCCTTCGTTTTGTAGCGGTTTTAAACGCTGCTTTAACAAGCATCATTTTCCGGGGGCAGGGCTGTGCTGCTGCCTCGGAATGCGAATCCCCACTTTTGACAGTGTCATGCGGGGTCCGGAATAGGGATGGAGAGGTAGGAGATGATGAAGGATGCGATGGCACCGCAGCCGAAGCAACGGACTGGCGCGCAATAGTCTGTTTTGCACAAGGGATGCAAATAAAGATATCATCAGCTGGGAGTGGAACCCCACAACCTACGCACCCCCCAAACGGAACAGCAGAACCGTTTCCGGAATCTACGGAAGCCTCCATATGGTGATTTATGGTATTCGCAATAATGGGACTTTTAAGGCATAAGCCGACCCGGGATGCCCCCTTTATTTTAGTAATGTCCCGGAAGGGAGGATTTATATAAAAATTTTTTTTTTTTTTTCAAGTTTAGGTCCCCTTTAATAGAAACTAATATATATATATATATATATATATATATATATTTATATATAGTCTATGTATATAAACATTCAAATCAATCCCAATAATTAGCCAGGCACATAGAGCCGGAGGGCTAGCATAAGCAGGGATCCCAGGATCTGCAAGGCAAGAAAACAACCATCAGATCCTTCACATGTGTATAACATATAAGTATGGCACCAAGTGCCCTTAAATGACGCCCCCTTGATAATAGTGATTTCTCACTGTATTATTAAACAATATCTCCCATTTAACGGCCCCAACGGGAGGGGCCGCTTACCTGTACCGCAATCAGCCGGTAAGCCTGCAGCCAGCAGAAGACAAAGTGCGGCCGTGCGCCCACGTGCCTTCCTGTTTTGAAGGAAGCTGGGACGCTGGGCCCGCCGCAGACGCCGCATGACGTCGGCGCCGTGTCAGCGGGCCCGCCCCCCCCCCCCCCTACGCTGATCAGCTGGAACACTTAACAGCTGATCACAGCACGCGCGTCCAGGCAGCGGAGGGGGGAGGGTAAAAATCTCATGTGCTGACAAAGCTCAATGAATGCCAGGCGAGGAGAGGGGAGAGGGGGGAGGGGGGAGGGCGTAGGGGGCCACAAGCAACCAACTGCCAGAGAGGTGGCCAGCCCATACCCAGCGCAAGCTGCCCTAAAGCAGACCCAAAATATACACATGCTACAGTGAATGTATAAACATGACATATATGTTAACATGCAGTGATACAGTGAAACACACATACTAAAGCACACCCTCACCACCCCCCCAACGGGAGAGAAAGGGGCTACGGGGACCCTCGGGACAGGGGCATCCCATTTCCGGATCACCATGCCGGTTCGCCGCATTGCCCCACGCATGAGGTCGAGCGGTAGGAGATAAGCTCCTAGGCACTTAAAGTGCCATCTACCATTTGCCCGGTGAGCAGCCAAGGCTGGGAGGCTTCCTATTTCACCATAAAGGTATACAAACTCAAACCGGGCAGAAATAGACCAAAAGGGGGGTGGCGGGGTAAGAATACCCCGGCCTACCTGTAAGCAGGAGACTTCCAACTTCTGACTTGTCAGCAAGCAGAGAGAAAAAATACTGGTGATTGAAGGGAGGTACCAGGTATATATGGGCCGGAGGGGGGCTCGTTCCAAGACTTCCTCTCTGCACTACGTCACCTGCGGTGGATTAACCCATGAAGTGATGAATATTTAAGAAGTGAAGCGGGGTGTGTGGCACACCAAGAATAAAGTTGAGAGATTTCCACCTTAAAATTTTGACTATCCTGGGTTTTGGTCCACTTCGGCGGGGCACCCCGACCGCTGTGTGAAACCCCCCAGAAACCCAGAAAAACTCACCTCTCCTCGCTCCCACGTGACCGCCACTGCCAATCCCCGCCGACGGACAAACGGGAGGCAGCGACGGACAAAGAGCGCGCCCGCCGCCTCCCGCGCGTCACTCTTACAGGGCCCGCGCCGGCCATTCACAAACGTCCGGCGCGGGTGCGCGTCCTGCTAAAGGGACGAGCGGGAGGCGGCGGCGGGCGCCGCTGGATTGTGGATAAGGTAGGGATTTAGGGGTTTCTGGGGGGTTTCACACAGCGGGGCACCCCCGATCGGGGTGCCCTGCAGTCAGGGGTCTGATCGGTCCGGGAATCTTATAGATTCCCGGGCCGATCATGGGAGGGTGTTGTTCCACTTTAACACAAACAAATGCTAATGTTCACCCCTCGCATTTCATTTGGTTTTTAGATTCTCCTGGAAGGATTAGGCCTCACCAAGGACAGAATGTTGCCCTAGTAGAAAGCAAACAAGTGTAAGAGACAGTCCTTGATAGCTTTGTGTTGGAAAAGATCTTCTGGTGATGGAAACAACTTCCTAATGAAGTATATACATTCAAATTATTAAACAGCCCCCTAAAGAGGCAAGGAGCCCAACACTAAAAACTATAGTTTTTTAATATTTAGTTTTAGAGAGTAAACCAGGTCAGAACCAATATTGGAGTTGTTAAAGAGAACTGTTGGAAATACGGATTAACTTCCAGTTAATCTTCTAGAAAATGCATGGGTTTACCCAGCACAGTAACCCCATATTGGGGTGCTGGTCTCTACCTGATGGTCCTGCTGGATTTTGTCCTCAATAACCAACAGGAAGTTCTCCCAATCAGACTAGATTTATCTTACCCTGCAATACTGTATCTAAAACTAGACTAAAATATTTGGCCATATTTGGGACTTTTTGGTCGCTGTAGGCAGGATGAATATTTAAAAGAAAATGCAGATAAAGAAGTAAAGCTGAGGTCTACTCTGATAACTTACTTTGATCAGCGATATGAGCTGGCTCCTCATCAGAGGCAAGTCCAAACCCCTGGTTGAGAGAATCTTCTGCTGAAGAGACCTGACCCTTACTCTCCTCTCCTTTCGGATGTTTTTCTACAGGTGTAGGTGCTGCTAAAGTAGGGACTACCAGAACAGAAGGGATTGGAGGTAGCAGAAGGGAAGGGTCTCTGGAGGTGGATGCCGTGGTCCTAACCGCTCACCTGCAATTTCAGTGTGGATGCCATATTGGCTTCTATATTGCTCAGGATATCCACTAGATAACTGGCATCTTCATTACCCAATCTATGTTCTAAGCAGACCTTGCAACAAGCACTGTTCCAAGTGTTAGGCAAAATATTGGGACAGTTAATGCAGAGTCTATCTGTCTTGGCCTCCTTAAATCTAGAGAAAGCCTCCTTATCTTTCTTACTTTTCTTTAGGCTTTCTTTTAGGTAGAAAAGGACAATAAAATACAAGATAATAGAAGCTAATATAATAATAAGAAGAAGATAATAGAAGCTAAGCATAGGTGACACCAAACAAATGCAAAAGTGCAACCTAATAAAGAACAGCGGAAAAAATACCATTTTGTGAAATACTCACCTGTAAAATGGGTATTATAAGTATGTCACACACCCCGCTTCAAGATATCCATAACATGTGGGTAATACCGACCTGAAGTGGGCGTTCCTGCAGAGATGATAGCAAAAAAGAAAGCCCCTCCCTGATCCATAAATACCTGGGACCTCCCACTCATTACCCAGTATATATAAGCAGTAAGGTAAGGGACCAGGAAGAGGCAAATATAAGTCGTAACAACGCAAAGTTCACAAAATAAAGGATCCAGAATACAAGAAGGGCGGGTGAAGCGGGGTGTGTGACATACTTATAATAACCATTTTACAGGTGAGTATTTCACAAAATGGTATTATTCTAAGTATGTCACACACCCCGCTTCAAGATATCCATAACATGTGGGACATCCAATAGCAGTGTCCATAAAAAAGGGCGGGGATCCAAAACAAGGCAACAATGCACAAACTTAAACCACAACAGCTTGTAGAACTTTGCGGCCAAAAACAGCATCCGCTGAGGCCCGAACATCAACCTTGTAAAACTTGGAAAAAGTGTGAACAGAGGACCAAGTAGCGGCCTTACAAACTTGCTCAACAGAGGCTTGGTGCTGAAAAGCCCAGGACGCTCCAACCGCACGAGTAGAATGAGCAGTAACACGAAAAGGGGGACTCCTCCCCTTGGCAGAATAGGCCCCAATGATGGCCTGACAAATCCATTTACTAATGGAAGATTTGGCAGGAGCCAAAACTTTCCTAGGCCCAAAAGGCACCACAAAAAAAGCATCAGTCTTACGAAAGGAAGACGTAACCACCAGATAATGTTTCACAACGCGAACCACATCCAAGGAATGCAGCGCCCTTTCCTTGTCGTTGCTGGGATTAGGACATAGAGAAGGCAGTACAATGTCCTGATTCAGATGAAAAGCAGAGACCACCTTAGGAAGAAAATCCGTCTTGAAACGAAAGACAACCTTATCCTGATGCCTTTCAAAGTACGGAGCTTTAATGGATAAAGCTGCCAACTCAGAAACACGCCGAACTGAAGTGATAGCCACCAAAAAGGCCACCTTTTGAGTAAGAGAAGACAAAGCAACCTCATTCAAGGGCTCAAACGGAGGACCCTGAAGAGCAGAAAGAACCAGGTTCAAATCCCAAACTGGAACAAAAGGCTTCCTAGGAGGCCGTACATGCGTAACTCCTTGGAAAAAGGTCTTGACTAAGGGATGAAGTGCAAAGGACCTTTGAAAGAACACTGCCAGGGCAGAAACCTGCCCCTTCAAGGTACTAAGTTGAAGCCCCAAATCCAGACCATGTTGAAGAAACTCCAGGATTCTGGAAATGGAAAACTCCCGACAAAAGAAAGACCTACTTTCACACCAGTCAATATAGGACCTCCAAGTCCTATAGTAAATAGTAGAGGAAGAGCGCTTCCTGGCGCTAATAAGAGTCTGAACCACCGCGTCAGAAAGACCTTCTTCCTTCAAGATGGCGGTTTCAGCAGCCACGCCGTCAAAGCCAGCGAAGGTAAATTGGGATAGCGCAGCCGACCCTGGGTGAGCAGGTCCGGCAGAAGAGGCAGAACGAACTGATCCTCTGCCAGCCTTACCAGGTCTGCGAACCAAACCTGCCTTGGACACCTTGGTGCCACTAGAATCGCCGACGCGCCCTCCAGAGTCAGCTTGCGCACCACTCTGGCTACCATTGGAAACGGAGGGAACAGGTAAAGAAACCCCAGATCCCTCCAGTTCAGAGACATGGCATCCACTGCCAGAGCCAGAGGATCCTGCGAGAGAGACACAAAGACTGGAAGCTTGTGATTGTGACGAGAGGCAAAGAGGTCCACCGCTGGGAACCCCCACCTGAGACATATCGAACGAAACACCGTGGGACTGAGAGACCACTCCCCCTGACGAGAGGAGGCTCTGCTCAGCAAGTCCGCCTCCGTGTTCTCCACTCCCGGAATGTAGACTGCTGAGATACACGGGACGTGACTCTCCGCCCAGTCCAGAATCAAAGACACTTCCCTGAGGGCACTCCTGCTGCGAGTCCCCCCTTGGTGATTGATGTAAGCAACCGCCGTCCTGTTGTCCGACCGGACCTGAACTGGCAGGCCTCTCAACTGATGAGTCAAGCGAAACAGAACCAACCTGATGGCTCTCAACTCCAGAACATTGATGGGCTCGTGAGCCTCCTGCGGGCCCCACAGACCCTGAAACTGGAGGTCCTTCCAAACACCCCCCCAACCTGACAGACTGGCATCCGTGGTGACTGTTTCCCAACACGGAGCCAGAAAAGATCTGCCCTTCGACAGATTGACCGACCCCAGCCACCATTGCAGGGATCGACGAACTCGGGGAGTCATCAGGAAGGACTGATCCAACGATAGAGGAGACTTGTCCCAAACCTTCAACAGATGAAGCTGAAGCGTGCTTGTATGAAACTGCGCAAAGGGAACTGCCTCGAATGAGGCCACCATTAACCCCACCAGCCTCATCCCTAGCCGGATGGCCGGACGAGGGGCCGACAAGAGAAGCCGAGCTAATTCCTGAATCAAAAGAATCTTGGCCTGGGGCAGAAATACCCTGGCCTGCGAAGTGTCTAGAGACATTCCCAGAAAGGTCACTACTCTGGACGGAGAGAGAGAAGACTTGGGGTGGTTGACCACCCAACCGAACCTCTCCAGGGTGGACACCACCATTCTGGTGTCCAACTCCGCTTGGTTGAAAGAAGAGGCCATGATCAGAAGATCGTCCAAATAGGGCACAATGCGGATACCCTGAACCCTTAGCAGAGCCATCACCCCCGCTAGCACCTTGGTGAACACCCGAGGGGCCGAGGTGAGACCGAAAGGGAGTGCTACAAACTGAAAATGCCGATCCTCCACCACGAACCTGAGAAACCTCTCGTGTGCTGGAAAAATTGGAATGTGTAGATAAGCATCCTTGATGTCTATGGACGTCAGAAAGTCTCCCTGACGAAGAGAGTGAATGGCCGAACGTAGCGTTTCCATGCGGAATTTCCGTGGCCGCATGAACCTGTTGAGAAACTTCAGATCCAAGATGGGTCGGACCGATCCGTCCTTCTTGGGTACCGTGAACAGATTGGAATAAAAACCCCTGCCCTGATCCGAAGGGGGCACTGGGCAAAAAAGGAGCCCCTGCGCCGCTAGAGGTTCCGAAGGCATCCGAGACCTGAAAAATCTGGAAGGGGGGCGGAGCTCGAACTCCAGCTTGTAACCGGAAGACACCACTTCCCGGATCCATCTGTCCGAGACCTCTTGATCCCAGATCTGGGAGAAGTGTCGCAGCCGTCCCCCCACCCGCATGGGTGAGGGCGCCCCCTCATTGCTGAGCCGGCTTGGCAGCCGGCTTGGGCTTAGAGCCCCAACTGTATCCTGGACGGCCACGTCCTCTGCCCCTGCTCCCAGAATCTCCTCTGGAAGAGGGGAATGCAAATCCCCTGCCAGATCTGGCCCCACGAAAGGAGGGGGTAAAGGAAGGCGCCCCTCGAAAGGGGCGGCGTTGTTTCTTGCGTTGGGGTAACCTACCACCCTTGGTAACGGAGTCCAATGTCTCTCCAAAAAGCCGTAATCCAACAAAAGGCAGAGCCGTTAGCGACTTCTTGGACATAAAATCTGCTGCCCACTGGCGCAGCCAAACCGAGCGCCGAATAGTGACCAGCAGCGCCGATGTCCTACCACACATCATCAAAGTGTCATCCAAGGCTGTCAACACAAAGGATAAAAACAACTCACACCGCTTGAGGCTAAGGAACTCAGCACTAGCAGGACGCAGCCCGGAAGAAGTCAACAGGTCCCTGACCACGGACCTGGCAGCCAACACCATTAGAGCCGAGGCGCACACGGGCCGCATGGCTGACCCAACACTAGCGAAACCATGACAAGCCATCTGGTCAATACGTTTATCCTCTCCATCCTTGAGAATGGAACAATCAGGTCTATTTAAAACCGAGGAATTGGACAAACCCAACACCGGGGCATCCACCTCGGGGGGAGATGCCCAGCGCTTAATCGCCTCCGAAGGAAAAGGATATTTCCTATCCCACCCCTGAGGGATGCCAGGGAGCCGAGCCGGCCTGTCCCATTCCTTAGCAATGATTTTGTCAAAATGCCGTTGTGTAGGGAATTCCAAGCGCGGCCTGGATTCCTCAAACAATTCACCCTTCTGCTGTGACACCTCCTCAGGAGGAGAAATATTCAGAACCTCTAACATAAGAGCCAGAGCGTGAGGAGTATCGGAGGATCTCCCCGATTCACCAAGCTCAAGATCAGCACCAAAGGACTGCTCATCGTCCGAAATATCAGAATCCTCATAAACTTCCCCTTCCTCTAGCGGGGAATAATCAGACCAATCCAGATTATTAACATCCTCCTGGTCCTCCACCAGCGGAGCCAGCGACAAATGCTTTCTCTTAGTCGGAGCCTTACGGGCAACCGAGCTGGAGATAATTTTTTCAAGGTTAGTCAATCTTGCACACATCTCAGATTGCAGCTCCCGGCCCATGACAACGTCACATGGGTTGCGTGTAAAGGTGGGAGGAGGAGATGAAGCGACCGGCGGTGCAGACCCAGACGCCTGGGGTTCGGACTGCCGCGTAATAGTCTGCTGTGCACATGGAATACACAGAAGTACATCGTCCCCAGAAATGGATACCCCACACAACATACACTTTCGGGGATGCCCCGAGGGGGGCCCGAGCCCAGTATCCGGGGATGCCTCCATAAGGTGAACTTTTATAGGTATAGTCGCAATGACCCAGGGAATTACGCCACTAGACAACCCGGGATGCCCCTTTAATGTCCCGAGTGGGAAGATTTATGGACAATAATGAACCCAGTGATTAAGGATCGGGAGAGACCCCCTAAATGCTAATGGAGAACCTCCTGAACCACCACCTGGAAGACAGAAAGGAAGGGCTAATAAGACTAATGAAGCACAGACACTCTTACATACAGAGGATGAGCAAAAAGGAGATGGCCAGAGGCCACTTACAGAACCGACAGCCAGTAATGGCGAGCGTGAGGTAATCCACAGGAGTTTGCAGCCAGAAGGGGAGAAGGGGGCGTGGTCAGCGCGGGACGCGCGTGACGCCGGCAACGCCCCCCTTCCCCTCTCTCACACAGGCAGAGCTCCGCAGCGGCGCCAGAGAAGAATGGGGGCGGGCAGCGGTGACGCGCCGCTGCACCGGCCCCGCCCCCCAGTCAAGCGCGAAGACGGAGTCCAATGTCTCAGAATCACCTCACAGAAAAAGGCGCCAAGAGCCGGCCGGCGCCGCAGTGTGAAGTGCGGCCGCCGCGCCCGGCTCAGAATAAGACACAGGCACACACACAATTAAACATGTGAAACAGGAGGGACGAGCCCCGGCGCCGCAGCGACGGTCCGGACCCGCCCCCCCCCCCTCCAGAAGGACAGCATACATGGCGTGAGGTAAATACCTCCGCCATTATAACAGTGAAACACCAGCTGAGGGAAGATGGGGGGAAAAAAGACAGGTACAGCACCGCACAGGCCCTGTAAAACGGCTGCGGCGGTGATACAATTAAAGAGACACACAACACCCAAAACGGAACAAGTTAGGGATTAAATAAAGAAGGGACCCACACTCCCCAACCCCACCTGTGGAAAGGGGATCCTGGGAGGGCCACTGAAAGTTAAGGGACAGGGCATCCCAAACCAGGGTCACCAACCCGGAACAACCGCCTACCCTCTCATATAGGGTCTTACGGTGGAGCATAGCTCCTGAGCACCTAAGGTGCCGATATACCCTCGCCTGGACCCTCAGCCGAGGCTGGGAGGCATATGGATTTCTGGGGAGAAAAAGGTCCAAACGGAAATAAATGAATAGTGGGCCGGGAGTCATCCCGGCTACCTGAAATCCCGCTGTGCAAGGAGGAGCCATCATCTTCTGACTTGCTCGCCGTCTGCAGAGATGGAAAACTGGGTAATGAGTGGGAGGTCCCAGGTATTTATGGATCAGGGAGGGGCTTTCTTTTTTGCTATCATCTCTGCAGGAACGCCCACTTCAGGTCGGTATTACCCACATGTTATGGATATCTTGAAGCGGGGTGTGTGACATACTTAGAATATACAATTCTGTGATTACTCACCTGTAGAATTGTTTTTATGGGTATCCAGCACAGGTCGCTTTATCTTCAATTCTTCACTATTGGGTTAACCGCCACCAGGTGGCACAGTCGACTGCAAGAAGACTTGTGGCTCCTCCCAGCCCATAAAAGGCAGCAAATTACCCATAAACTCCCAGTGTTGAAAAGCAGTAATACAGAGAAGCTGGAAGGCAGAGGCCATGTTACTTCACACAGCCCCACTATAAACTCTCCCAACGGTAATCACCATAACAAGGCAAAAGAGGATAACAGAAACAAGGGTGGGATGAAGCGACCCGTGCTGGAAACCCATAAAAACAATTCTACAGGTGAGTAATCACAGAATTGTATTTTTCTTGGTATCCAGCACGGGTCGCTTCATCTTCAATTCTTCACTATTGGGACATCCAAAAGCAGTGTCCAAGAAAGGGTGGGATCCCCAGAGAGCAACAGCATGTAGTTCATGACACTACCGCCTGAAGCACTTTGCGACCAAAAACAGCATCAGCTGAGGCCCCAACGTCAACCTTGTAAAACTTAGAAAAAGTATGAACTGAAGACCAAGTAGCGGCCTTACAAACCTGTTCAACAGAAGCCTGGTGCTAAAAAGCCGAAGAGGCACCAATAGCTCTAGTGGAGTGAGCTGTAACACGGAAAGGGGGTTCCTTCCCCTTGGCAGAGTTCGCTTGCACCACCACCTGTCTGATCCACTTGCTGATAGTGGATTTGAAAAGACTCCGTAGCAACCAAATAGTACTTAAGCGCCCTGACAACATCCAGAGAATGAAGATTCCGTTCCTTTGAATTAGAAGGGGCAGGACACAAGGAAGGCAAGACAATGTCCTCATTGAGATGAAAGGCAGAGACAACCTTGGGCAAGAATTCTGGATTAAGACGGAACACCACCTTATCCTGATGCCGCTCAAAATAAGGAGGCTTCATAGAAAGCGCCGCCAGCTCAGAGACGCGACGCACCGAGGTGATAGCAACCAAAAAAAACACCTTCAGAGTCGGAATGGACAGCGCTGCATTGCACAAGGGCTCAAAGGGAGGAGCCTGGAGAGCAGAAAGCACCAAGTTCAAATTCCACACGCGGTGGACGCACATGGGTAACTCCTTGGAAAAAAGTCTTGATAAGCCTATGACTGGCGAAAGATCTTTGGGAAAAAATTGCCAAGGCCGAAACCTGTCCTTTGAGGGTACTCAGTTGTAGACCCGACTCTAGACCATGCTGTAGAAACTCCAAAATCCTGGAAATGGAAAAAGTGCGACAAGGAAGAGACTTAGACTCACACCAGGCAATATAAGCATGCCAGACCCTGTAATAAATCATAGAAGAGGATTTCTTCCGAGCCTGAATCATGGTACTGACGACCCAGGCCGGCAGCCCCTTATCCATCAGGATGGAGGTTTCAGCAGCCAAGCCGTCAAAGCCAGAGTTTGTAAATTGGGATGGCGCAGCTGTCCCTGAGTGAGGAGCCCTGGATCGTCGGGCATGACGCCATCTGGACGATGTCCGCAAACCAGACTCTTCTCGGCCAGCGGGGAGCCACCAGAATGGTCGGTACCCCCTCCTGGGCTATCTTGCGCAGCACACAACCCAGTAGAGGAAAGGGAGGAAATACATAAAGGAGACGAAACTCCGTCCAAGAAATTGCTAAGGAGTCCATGGCGAAGGCCAGAGGATCACTTGACAGAGATACGAATCTTGGAAGCTTGTGATTGTGAAGGGACGCAAACGTCCGGCTGACCCCAGCGGCGACACAGGGCATGAAAGATCTTGTTGCTGAGAGACCATTCCCCCAGATGCGACGTCCCCCTGGCCCCCAAGCTCGCTATCCCCAGAAGCCTCCATATGGTAATTATAGCGAAAAAATTATATATATATATATATATATATATATATATATATATATATATATATCTCCACGGGTGACCGGTGCCAAAAGCCCGACCCGGAATCCCCGCACAAGGTCCCCTAAAATGCCAAGGATGGGGAGCGGGGGAGGGGTGGATGGACCGGGAGAAACCACAAGTAAGAAAAGGAGCCCACCTGAAAGACACAATAAGGACCAAGATGAGTATCCCACAGCACATGCACCCACTTTAAAAAATATGGACCGGACTCATGGACCAGGTGAGGAACCCGATATATCGCCATGCCAGGAAGGGCAGCCGCTCCAGCGGCCCGAAGCGCTGCTGACCGGACACCAGAAGCGCCCAGAAGAGGACCCCCGCAGCAGAACGGAGGGCTGGGGAGACAGCAGGCGACAGCGCAGCAGAAAGCATGCTGTCAATGGCGCAATCGTGTCATCGCGCAGCCCCACCCCCCCCCGGCACCGTGCAAACCTCCGGGCGCCCAAAGAAGAGACAGGGAGGGATCCCTCTTTCCCCGGCAGCCCACCCCCGCCGCGGAGCACACGGCCGTGCCCGCGGCGGCGATGTAATACCGTCGGGCGACCGCAGAGAAGCGAGAGAGATAATCTGTCTTCGCAGCCAAGACTGCAAGGAAACTCTGGGAGCTTATGGGTAATTTGCTGCCTTTTATGGGCCGGGAGGAGCCACAAGTCTTCATGCAGTCGACTGCGCCACGCGATTGCTGACCCAGAAGAGCAACCTCTGCCGGAATGACATCATCCATTGTGTCGGGAGTCCCGGCTCTGTTCTCCAGCCGCAACGGAAACAGCCGTCCTGCCGGCTTTCCAAGCAGGGAAAACTTCCAGGACCTTAAAGAGAACCCCTGCCAATAAGCTGTGCCCCAAAACGAGCCCCACCTGGCAGGGCAAGCCGCCTCCCTGGCAAGACAAGCACCACAAGAGTCGGTCAGATGATTTGATATCACTGTTGGTGCCCTGGCCACAGGTACACTGACCTGTGTGATTATAGACTGGGGGTTGGTTAGTACCTCCCCAGGTCCTCCTGGGGGGAAAAAAACAAAAAATATGGATGATGAAAGGGTCCCAACCGGATTCCTGGATAGAGAACACAATACTGAGGATTTGGGGAAGGGGTGGGGCTTTTAATCTGTCCCAGCTTGTGTCTCCTGTCTAGGTGGGAGGAGTGATGCTCTCTCCATAGCTGTCCTAAAGGTTTGTAGGAAAAAGAAAAATGCAATTCTGTGATTCTCACCTGTAGAATTGTTTTCTCTCCTCTTCCACTCCAGGTCATTCAAATATGAATGGGTTAATTCTCGACTGAAGTGTGGAACTGCAAGATAAAAAAAAGGTGTGGCCCCTCTTGATCTACATATACTTTTGGCTGCCCTGCTGTCTCCAGTAATTAAAAAGCAGTAGGATGCAGCCACTTAGGAGGAATGAGGTTATGAGAACAACACCCGCATTTAAACTAGAAGAGACCTATATAGGTCATACTACTTTATTATATATACACAACTCTTGTTTTAACTGCAATATACACACAAGAACATATGGGTCATTTAAATTCACCTTGACTAGGGCACTCAAGGCAAGATATAGTAGACTATTAGATAGAAAACAATTCTACAGGTGAGAATCACAAAATTGCCTTTTCTCTCATATTCCCATACGTATCTGAATTGTGATGATCTGGAATGGATGTTCCATAGCAGTACCCCTGGAATAGGGTGGGGTTCCCAAAGAAACCATAAGCCCGGATGGGGAGCCAATAATCAAGCTTCTTTAGAAAAATTCACCACCATCTGTAGCACTTTGCGTTCAAAAGCAGTGTCGACCTTATGTCTACCTTGCAAAATCTGGTAAATGTGTGTACCGACGACCAGATAGCAGCCTTGCAGACTTGCTCTGCCAAAGCCAATAGCCCAGTAACAACAAAGGGTGTTCCCTTTCCCCTGCAGGCCTTGATAAGCTTGTCTAATCCATTGGCTTATGGTACACTTGGCTGGGGCTAAAAGGAGGGTTCCACTTCCTCAATGTGAAAAGCAGAGACCACTTTGAGCAGAAAATCCTGCTTAAAAGAGAAGACCTCTTTGTCCTTGTGAAAAATCAGACAGGGACAACTGACTGATAAGCTAGTTCAGGCACTTGCCGAACAGAGGTGATGGCCATCAAAAAGAGGACCTTCAGTGTCATCAAAAACAAGGAGTTTTCTCCCAGTGGCGCAAATGGAGAACCTTGTAGGACCGATAGGACTAAGGTAAGGTCCCAAGGAGGCAACACAGGCTTTCTGTGAGGACACACGTGAGACTCCCTGCAAGATCTTGATAAGGCGGTCCTCTGGAAAAAAAAATTAGATAAGGTCGAGACTTGCCCCTTTAGGGTACTTAATTGCAGACCTTCATCGAACCCCCCTGTAGATATTCCAAACTGTTGGGCAAGCAAAATCTCTGCATGAGTACCCTCTGTGCTCACAATAGGTAACGAATCCTCTCCAAACTCTATAATATATTATCGAGGAAGACCGCTTTCTTGCTGGAATCATGCTTCTGATGACCCCCACTGAGAGGCCTCTCTCAAAATATCGTTCTCAACAGCCAGGATGCCAAAGTCAATAATTGAATATTGGGGTGCTGGAGGGGACCTTGTGTGAGCAGATATGGATGACTGGGTAGGTGCCAAGAAGCACCTTCAGCCATTCTTACCACATCGGCAAACCAAGCCCTTCTTGGCCAGTATGGAGCAATCAGGGTGGTAGGGACCCTCTTGAGATTTACTTTTCTCAGTAAGTGTCCCAAGAGTGGTAGCAGGGGAAAGGCCTACACCAGTCTGAACACTAATCAGGGAGAAGTTGGTGTCCACTGCCAATTCCTGGTCCTGGAAAAAGCTTCAGAATCATTTGATTGCAATGGGACAGAAAAAGGTCCACTTCTGGGACTCCCCAATGGTCACACATATCTAGATAAACTCTGTGATTGAGAGACAACTCCCCCTGGCCTAGGTTTGGCCGGTGAAAAAGTCTTCCTGAATATTGTTCACTCCAGGTATGTAGATGGCCGTGATGCTAGGGACAATCTTTCACCCAATGCAATATCCAAGACACCTCCTATAAAACTGATCTGGTCTGGTGCCTACCTGATGGTTGACATACTGCTGTGGTGTCGTCAGTCTGGATCCTGACTGGATGACATGCCAAAGAGGGGAGCCCAATAAGCGTGTCAAAAATATTGCTCTTAATCCCAACGTGTTGATGGGTAATCTGCCCTCCCGCTGGCTCCAGCGCCCTTGGATGGTCAGCGAGCCCATCACCCCTCCCCAACCTGACAGATTTGCATCTGTGGTGACCATTGTCCAATGAATTGTAGAGAAGGACTTGCCCATCACTAGATGATGGGGGTCAAGCCAACACGGCAATGCCTGCCTTACTGGATTGGGCAAACTGAAGGGGAGATCCATGGCCTTGGGAGTCCTGTCCCATAGCAACAACAGTTCCACCTGAAGGGGTCTTGTATGAAACTGGGCGAATGAACAGCCTGAAAAAAGGAGGCCATCAGACCTAAGAGATGCATTGCCTGCCTGCTGGTAGGGTTTTTGTCTGATAACATGGCCTTAACCCTGGCCTGAAGCAAGGAGCTCTCCGTACGCGGATAAAATTGTCAAGGCACTTGAGGTCTAGAATAGGATGTAAAGAACCGTCCTTCTTGGGGATAACAAAGAAGTTTGAATAAAAAGCGCAACCTCTCTCCAAAGGAGGAACGTGAGGAAACGACTTCCCTCTAAACAAGACCCTCTACTGCCGTCTTCATTGCCCTTGCTGTTCCTGGGTTCCAGGGAGGCCTTGATGGAAAGAAACTTTGTGGGCAGCTGCTAGTAGCCAGGCCCTCTTCACTCAGCTCAGCTCTAGAGCAAGCCCCTGAAACAGGAGCAATCCTTCGCTGCTGTGCCTCTGGGCGAAAAGATGCTTTCCCAAGGTCCCAGCTAAAAACAAGAAAAAGGATAGTTAAAAGACATAGGGTAATGGGGGAGAACCCCCAGTCCATCCAGCAGGCTACCAGACAAAAAACCTGCACCTTGGGTTTGCCCCTACAGAAAAAACACCCCACAGCACCACAGTGCCTACCTTCACCCCTGATCCTGCTAAGACGATATCTGCTTGACCGACTCCAGGAGGCAGAACAAGGGTCCATCCGATCCGAACAGCGATCGCAGTGAAGGCATGGAAGCAGATGGGATTAAAGACCCCCACTTCCCTAAATTCCCTGAGCAAAAATAAAAAATTAAAAGAAAATAAATGGAAAAAAAAAAAAAAATCAATGCCACATCTTCGCAGTCCACATCCAACTGCAAGAAAGAAACTGGAGACAGCAGGGAAGCCAGAAGTATATGTAGACTGGGAGGGGCCACCCTTAAGTCAAGAGTTAACCCATTCGTATCTAAATTGTGAACTGAAAAATTAGAGAAAAAAATATTTAGGTTGACTTTAACATGAGCTGCTCAACATTGTATGCCCAGGCTTGAGCCCAATCCTAACCTATAGTTCATCGTAACCTGTAATCCGACTAAAAAGCTGACAAATTAGTTCAACTCCACCCATACCAATAGTATCTTTAGAATGTCTGTACACTGCCTCTTTAAGAAAGATCCAGTCGGCTGAGAGCAACTGGTGCCCTCCAATGACCAGGCATCTAAAAATCTGGGAGAGCTGGAATGTGATGATTACAGGATACTCCACTTCATCAATATAATAATCACTCTAAGCATTGGCTTAGCTGGTGGTTCAGTTAACTTATTTTGAGCCATCTCAAGGTGTTTGACCCTTCTGGCCTGTAGCAGTGTGTTTATATATAGCAAGAATTTGTTTGGTACTGCTGACTGCCTGGCATTCCTCACATTGCACTTACTACGGCTTCCGACAGCAGCCTGCTTAATGTCTGCCATGTTATTTTTTACAATGGAGATGGGGTGCAAAAAGGGTCTAGTAGGCCCAATCACCGGCGCGGCGTTGTAGGGCCAGCTGACTAATGGCCCCTGGGCCATGGCGATTCAGGATGCCCTATTATGTGAACCCCTTGCAGTAGTCCACATTCGCTTACCTTTCTACCGATCACAGGCCTCAACTATGCACCTGAGGCATGCTTCCATGCCTAGCCACTTGGGTAGGCTGGGCACGGGAGCTAGTGGTGAGGTAAGCATATATAAGTTTGATGCAGCCCTGGATGGTCAGGATGGATGGAGTTGTGGATGGCTAGTGGATGGCCACCATGTCCCAACAAGGCCGTAACATCAGCAAAGAGGTGGTGGAGTCATGTTTTGGGCTGGAATCAAAGGGAGAGAGCTTGTAGGCCCCCTTAGGGTCCCTGAAGGTGTGAAAACTACCTTGGTGAAGAATATAGCGTTTCTGACTATTTTACTCCATGGTACAAAAAGAAGAATCATGCCTTCATTAGCCAAGGTGTTCATATGGATTTTTAATATTACACAATTTCGTGATAGTTTAACCCTTTAACTGCCAGCCTATCTGGAGATTTTGTCACACTTTATTGCCAGACCATTTTGCACTACACATGTTCAACTGTGATTTTTAAAGGGATTTCCCAGGGAAATTATATATTGTTTTCTTCAGCAGAGTCTGGGCTTTAACATGAACATGTCTTGTTTGTAATTTTTTAGGTGTATTATTATTTTTGGGTGAAATATGTGCAAAAAAATAAAAATATCAATTTTTTACAATTTGTAGTATTTTTTTGTGATAAAAATTGTAAGTTTGTCAATAAAATCTTATTGCGTGTAAAAGCCACATTTCTTCTGGTTACAGCGGTGCCACATATGTATTGGCAGACACCCTTTCCTGCTTTCTAGGTGTGCCAGGCTTGTTGACATGGGTGCAGTTTTCTGGAAGTAATCCCTCAATGAATTCTTTGGTTGCACAGGGTTTCCCTCAAAAAAAAAAAAAAAAATAGAAAAGCAGAATCAAAGCCACATTTTCCTTAAAAAAACTATATGCAAACAAGAAACAACAAGTAAAATCTGAGAAAGCAACATCCCCTGAACAGAACAATACCCAACATGCATAGGCCCTGTCAAGGGAAGAGTTGCCAAACACCTCAAAGTAAAGCATGCACATAACGGTAATTTTACTTTACAATGTCAGCTCTGCAGACACCAGCGCACCTTGCACTATTTCAACCAAACCTACCTTTACATTTGGAATACCCCCAACAAACCATATATTCCCTGAAAGAACACGTTAGGCTTTCTAGGAGTACCTGGCTTATTGTAGTGGGCTCATCTTTCTGGAAGTAATCCCTTGAAGAATTCTTAGGTTGCACAGGGATTCCCTAAAAAATGTATAAAAAAGCAGAATAAAAACCACCTTTTCCTAAAATATCAATATCCAAACAAGAAAAAACAACCTAAATCTGAAAGTTTAAGGTCCCCCGAGCAGAATACCCAACATGCATAGCTAATTTTAACCCTTTTAATTGCCACCCTACTTGAGATTTTGTCACCCTCTGTTGACAGGTAATTTTTCACCATTGTGTTCCATGTTTAACTGATTTTTGCAGGAATTTTCAGGAAAATTATATATATATATATATTATTTTTTTTTTGCGGCAGAGTTTAGGCTTTAACATGAAATGTCTTGTTTGTAATTTTTCTACTGTTTTTTAAATTATTTTTGAAAAAAAATAAAATATTTTTTAAAATTGTTTCATTTATTTTAAATAAACCATTTATTTTATTAAAGAAAACCATATTGCATGTGATAGCCCTTATTTCTCCTGATTACAACGGTACCACATATGTATCGGTTGCCCCCCTGTTCCTGTCCAGAACCCCCCCCCAAACTGAAAAAGAGCACTCTATAGCATTTAGAAATAAAATACAACTAATATCCACTAATATAAAGGGTTAAATAAAAAAAATATTGGTGTGAGGTTTGGCATAGCCTATGGTCATGGGCTCTTCTGCCCCCCCGGGCATTGAGGAGGCAGGTAATTGGGGCGCTTGGGGTTAATGGCAAGTCACCCACTAGCAGTAGGTTACTTGCCAGACCCAGAGCTTAGTGAACTGGTATAGGTGTCTCATAGATCCCTTACCAGTACACAAAAGGTTAAATGTAAAAGAAAAAAAAAA
Organism: Gastrophryne carolinensis; assembly: GCA_027917425.1. NCBI lineage: Eukaryota > Metazoa > Chordata > Amphibia > Anura > Microhylidae > Gastrophryne > Gastrophryne carolinensis. The sequence goes on from CM051235.1 coordinate 199,703,776, forward strand.
AACACAGAGAAAAAATATTTTTAATATATTTTTTTTAATACTTACCTCCCATCCATCATAGAGCACTGTATCCCACGCTGATCAATTTGGCTTCTGCTCTCCTGCTAAAGCTGGAAGCTTTTTTTACCTGCTGGGTGACAGGTAACATGGGGTTCATTTTCATTTTTGGGAGTTTTAAGGGTTAAAAACCCTTAAAAATCACCAAAAAAATGGCGTGAGGTCACCCCTACCCAGCTTAACCAGCCCAGGACCAGCTATGGGGGCTTGTATAACAGGGCGCAGGGGCCAGCTTTGGTGGCCCCCAGCCCTGCAGGCTTCGAGCCAGCCAGAGCCTTGTGAACTGCTATAGGGGTCTCATGGACACCTTACCAGATTACAAAGGGCTAACAGTAAAAAACACACCACACACCTCTGATTGTCAGCTCCTGTGTTCCTCGGCGATCCGATGACAGATGCCGATGATCGCCGGCCAGAGGAGGGGGGGCAGGGGATCAGAGCATCCCCTACCCCTCTACTGCTCTGCCCAGCGATCTCCGGGCATCTGACAGCTGAGCCGCCGAGAGCCGTGATGACACCCGCATGGTTACTCGGCAAGATGGCGGCGCCCATCGAGAAGGCAGGGGGAGAGGGCCCGTTGGCCACCCTCCTGATAAGAGAAGAGCCGGGGGGGGGGGGGTGATTGGAGCCCCCCCCCCCTCCCCGCAAAGAGGAGCGATCGGCCACCGAGGTGAGTAAATGTCTTTTTTTTACATGTAATTCCCGCGGAAGCGGGGGGCGCCTATTCCGAGCACTCCCCTGCAGCCGGGGGGCCTGGGTGGGGGATCGAAGCCCCCCCGGATGAAGAGGAGACCCGGCCGGTTCGATAGAGGGGTCAGGAGAGTGGCTTTTTTTTGCCTGCTAGCAGGGGGGAAAGCCAGATATATAAAATTCAAGTAGCTGGTGTATAACGACAGGAGAAGCAGCTATGTGAATTTTATGTAGCTGGCGTTAGAAGGGTTAAACCGATAATGGGTGAGGAATAGAAAAAAATTTACTGACTGTCATTTGCATTTCAGGAAAATCAAAGGAAAATATAATTTGAAACAAGGTCTAAAAGTAATGCTCAGAATTGAACGTGCACAGAAGCAAGCTTAAAGCGGTCGTTCACTCTGAATAAGAGTCTATCTTATATGTTTCCCTCACCCTGTACATACAGATTGCCCACATTAAAAATCAGCCTATCTGTATCTACTGCATGTTATGAGCCTTTAAACATCCAAGATGGCGGCTCATGGGACATCAAGCAGCCTGTAAACAGGAAGTGCCTTCTGACTGTGCTGCTCTGCATTCTGGGATTGCTGACCTTTTCCTGACCCCAGCTCTGCTCTGTCTGAGTAAAGCACAGCTATAACCCACCCCCTGTACTTTATCCCACTCTCCTCTCTCAGTAACAGTGATGCTTCTGAGTCAAGATGGCAGCACCCGTATCCTAAATTCCTGAACAGAGTTGCAGTTGCAGAGTTGCAGAATAATAAGTGACTAAAAACTTAAAATATATTCCTTATTTATGCTGGGGAATAGTTTTTTTAAGGGTTTGGGCTTTTCAATAAATCATGGTGAAGGTCCGGTTTAAACAGTGAGGTTAGCAGGGGATATCGTGAGGTGCAGTTGCATTGAGCGAGCTTCAGCACCGGTCAATACCATGTCACCTTGTGGCATTTTGGGCTAAAGCTGCCATACTCCAGCTTATGTCTGGAGACATTTAAAGTGGTCAAGAAAATGAAAGTTTAATAAATTGTTTAAACCCCAATGGTGATCAGTGGAGTAAGCAGTTTGAGAGGGCTTAAACCCACGCACATACTGTAGAATAACAAGCAGATTCTGGACTCCTGGACTACAGGGGGGAGGCTGTTTTTCCACACAGCTGACAGTCTTGCTTGCATTAGGGGGGCCTGACTGTGGGACAAGAAGAGTTTTCACGCGGATAGCATGATGGCTGCCCCCTTGCAGATCAGGAGTGCAGAATCTGCCTGCTATTCACAACATCTGCATGTGGTTAAGCCCTCTCAAAAAGCGTATGTCACGGATTACCAGAGGGGGCTTTAGGAAAGCAACTTAATAAGCTTTGATTTTTTTTGACTGAAGTTCCACTTTAATTCTGCTGGACACACAGAAAGGAAGCCAGGACAGAGCCACACATGCGCAGTGTGATCGAGAACCATATATGGTGAATCCACAGCCAAGCCTCTTCTGCTGGGGATACACCTGGCGCTTGATTTATTTTTTTATAGACTTTGAGGGATGGGTTTTGCTCCAAGCCCCCATAGCAAGTGTGTCTGGCTATTAGCAGGCTTAACCTCGTCAATGCTGAAGCTGTGTACATGAAAATGTCTGCTGAGAGTTCAAGTAGTGCCACCTGCAATGACATCTCCTCTACCTCTGGTCGCACTTTGTAACTTAACTGGTCCCTTTAGCCTTTATATTTAGCAGAGTATAAAAACACAACCCCAATCAAATCATAATGGCTAAAGGGAGGGAGCAAAGCTGTATAGGAAATTGAAGTGCTCTTATAGGTGGGCAATGTATCAGTGCTAACAGGATCCCCTGTATCTGGAAAAAAAATTCAAGCAATCACTGCAAAATTAATTTGAAAAAGGCCAACTTTATTTAAGATGTGTGGGAGTTAGCAGGAGCAAGAAAAAGAAGAAAATAAAAAAAAAGGAGGCTGTGAGTCATCTTCCCTCTTCCATTCAGCCCCTCCAACCGCCCCCGAATCCAGGCTGTGATCTGTGAGTGAACATGAAGGTAAGCTGAGCAAATAAAATGCATCTAGACTTGTACACACCCATTTTTATTTTTTCATCAACATCATCAGATCCCCTTGCTGGCCATAAGCTAGGCAACTCTTGTTTTATTAGACTACTTATTAATTGTTATTTAGGTAGGGCCTCATCTTGCTGCTCTCTAGATTGTGTTTTACACTTGGTTGACACACACATATAACTATTCCCAACTTACCGGTGACACATAATCTGCGCAATTCCATAGCAAAAAAAATACCATTTTGTGAGATACTCGCCTGTAAAATGGTTATTACGAGTATGTCACACCCCCCACTTCCCAATATTCATGACACTTGGGAACCCGGCCTGTAGAGGGCGATCTTGCAGAGATGACATGGAAAAAAGGAGCCCCTCCTGGTCCATAAGTACTGGGTTCCTCCCACTATTCCTCAGTCTTTTTAAACAGCAGTAAAGAACCAGGAAGAGCCAATTATATTCAATAATTGTAAAATTATATGAGAATAATAATACCAAATAAAGGATCCCTTAGAACAAAAAGAGCCAATTATATTCAATAATTGTAAAATTATTTGAAATAATAATACCAAATAAAGGATCCCTTAGAGCGAGTGCGAGAAGTTGACTGGCTTTTGGAGGGGGGTGAGGGAGGTGGTTGGGAAACTAACGGATGTTGACCTTGGTGAGGATCCGGCATGTTACCTGTTTAACCTGGCTCCGGCGTCTGTGGGGTCCGGGCGCGGGTCCCTCCTCGCCCGCTTCTGAGCGCTGCTAGAGCATGCATCCCGGCCAAATGGAAGTCCACTGATCCCCCCACAACGGCACAGTGGCTGACCGCGGTTCAGGATATTTGTAGGATATTTGTAGGATGGAGGAGCTTACCGCCTCGCTAAAGGGGACTTTGGAAAAACATAGAAGGACCTGGCAGGAATGGGATCGCTTCACTTTTTCCCCCGACTTTCCCCTATATATGTAATATGGCAAGAGGAGGCTGCTAGTGGGATAGCCCCTCCGCCACACTGCTTTCCTTCCCTCCCCCGTGCTGTTCTATCCCTCCCGTTTCTTCCTTGAACGTGCCTGTCTAGTCTTCCCCTCCCCCCCTTTTTTCCCTCCTCCCTTATTCCCGTAGAGTTTGGTTATTTCTGTTATCTTACTCTTTGAAAGAAAAGTTGGGGGCATGGATTGCAGAGGCTAAAGTGATCAACGAAACGGGTTCGCAGCCCAGCATACATTAAGCGGGCCTGTGGCCTTGTATTTTATTCACGCATTTCTTGATTTCTGAAATTTGTTGTTGTGCGACTCCGTTCATGTGCTGTATGCTATGCGTGTACTTATGTGGCACTGTGCTGCCAAACTCTGTAATTTTTTTTTTTGCTTCCCTCAATAAAAACATTTAATTAAAAAAAAAAAAAAAAGGATCCCTTAGAGCAAAAAGCCAATTATATTCAATAATTGTAAAATTATTTGAAATAATAATAATAATCACCAATCCCTCGAACAAAAAAGGGCGGGGGAAGTGGGGGGTGTGACATCGTAATAACCATTTTACAGGTGAGTATCTCACAAAATGGTATTATTCCTAGTATGTCACACCCCCCACTTCCCGATATTCATGACACTTGGGACATCCAATAGCAGTGTCTATAATGGGTGGGGATCCCAAAGGAATAATGCATAACTTAAATTACTGCAGCTTGCAGAACTTTGCGGCCAAAAACAGCATCCGCTGAGGCCCGCACATCAACCTTGTAAAACTTAAAAAAGTATGCACAGAAGACCAAGTAGCAGCCTTGCAGACTTGTTCAACAGAAGCTTGGTGCTGAAAAGCCCAAGAGGCTCCAATAACACGAGTAGAATGAGCGGTGACACGAAAAGGGGGAACCTTCCCCTTCCCCATATAGGCCCCAATGATAGCCTGACGTATCCACTTACTAAGGGAAGATTTGGCAGGAGCAAAACCCTTCTTGGGCCAAGAAGGCACAACAAAAAAGGCATCCGTCTTGCGGAAGGCCGAGGTAGTAACTAAATAATACTTAACACAACGAACTACATCCAAAGAATGTAAGACCCTTTCCTTGTCGTTACTAGGTTTAGGACACAAGGAAGGAAGAACTATATCCTGATTTAGGTGGAAAGCAGACACCACCTTAGGAAGGAAATCCGGTTTAAAACAGAAAACAACCTTATCTTGATGCCTCTCAAAATAAGGGGCTTGAATAGACAAAGCCGCCAGTTCAGAAACTCGGCGGACAGAAGTAATAGCAACCAAAAAGGCAACCTTCTGAGTAAGAATAGGAAGAGGAATATCCTGCAATGGCTCAAAGGGAGCAGCTTGCATAGCCGAAAGCACCAAATTAAGATCCCAAACAGGAAGTAAAGGCTTTCTGGGAGGCCGCACATGCGCGACTCCTTGGAAAAAGGTCTTAACCAAAGGATGAAGAGCAAACGATCTTTGAAAGAAAATTGCCAAGGCAGAGACTTGCCCTTTCAAAGTACTAATCTGTAATCCCATATCCAGACCTCGTTGAAGATATTCCAGAATTCTAGGAATAGAAAATACTCTACAGGGCAAAGCCCTGGATACACACCAATCAATATAGGACCTCCAAGTCCTGTAATAAATGACAGAGGAAGACTTCTTCCTAGCACTAATGAGAGTCTGAATAACCACATCAGAAAGACCTTCTTCTTTCAAGATGGAGACTTCAGCAGCCATGCCGTCAAAGCCAGCAATTGTAAATTGGGGTAACAAAGTTGACCCTGAGTGATGAGATCTGGAAAAAGAGGCAGATGGACACGATCCACTGCCAGCCTTACGACGTCTGCGTACCACAGACGTCTTGGCCACCTTGGCGCCACCAGAATTGCTGGCACCTCCTCTAGTGCTAGCTTGCGCACCACCTTGCTGATCATGGAGAATGGGGAAAACAGATATAGGAACCCCAGATCCTTCCAGGCTAGAGACATGGCATCCGCTGCCACTGCCAGAGGATCCTGGGATAGAGACACAAAAGCTGGCAGCTTGTGATTGTGACGAGAAGCAAACAGGTCCAACCGTGGAGTCCCCCACTTGTGACAGAGGAACTGAAAGACCCTTGGATTGAGAGACCATTCTCCCTGGTGAGAACATCCCCTGCTCAGGGAGTCTGCCTCCACATTCTCTATCCCCGGAATGAAAACCGCTGATATGCAGGGAACATTGATCTCTGCCCACTGAAGGATCAGAGACACTTCCCGGAGGGCACCCCAACTGCGAGTCCCTCCCTGGTGATTGATGTATGCAACAGCTGTTCGGTTGTCTGACTGAATCTGAACTGGCGGACCCTGTAAGAAATGGGTCAGTCGAAGTAGAACAAGACGTATGGCCCGAAGCTCTAATACACTGATTGGAGAATGAGCCTCCTGAGGCCCCCACAATCCTTGGAACTGATGCTTCTTCCAGAAGCCCCCCCAGCCCACCAGGCTGGCATCCGTGGTAACCAGTTCCCAACGCGGAGTCAGAAATGACTTGCCCTTCTGGAGGTTGTGCGATATTAACCACCACTGAAGGGACTGCAAAACGTGGGGAGACAATAGACAAGTCTGATTCAATGATAGTGGGCACCTGTCCCACTTTGCCAAGAGGAAGAGCTGAATCGCCCTTATGTGAAAGTGGGCAAACGGGACTGCCTCGAATGCAGCTACCATCAATCCCACTAGTCTCATCCCTAGACGGATAGACTGACGAGGGTCCCCCGGGGGGGGGGAGGGGGCAGAAGAGCCCGGGCCCACATAGGCTATGTGGGCTTGTAGGCTGCAGGGTGGGGGGCCACAAAAGCTGGCCCCTCCACTCTGTTCCTACAAGCCCCCATAGCTGGTCCCAGGCTGGTAATGCTGGGTAAGGGGGACCCCATTTCAATTTTTTGAGGATTTTTAAGGGTTTTTAACCCTTAAAATTCCCCCAAAAATGGGGTCCCCCCCGGGAGGGGGAACCTTATGTCATTTTTTTTTAATTAACCCCTTATGTTTATAGTGTGGATAGTAGTAGTATTTTATTTGTAAATGTTATAAAGTGCTATTTTCAGTTTAGGGGGTCTCCTGGGCAAGAATGGGGGGCTACCGATACATATGTGGTACCATTGTAATCGGGAGAAATTGGGCTTTCACACGCAATATGTTTTTCTCTAATAAAGTAAATGTTTTATTTACAATAAAGGAGACAATTGTCTAAAAAATATTTAATTATTTATTTTTACACAAAAATATAAAAAAAAACAGTAGAAAAATTACAAACAAGACATTTCATGTTCAAGCCTAAACTCTGCTGCAAAATATATATCTATAATTTTCCTGAAAATTCCGGCAAAAATCACGGTTAAACATGGCACAGAATGGGGAAAAATGACCTGTCAACAGAGGGTGACAAAACTTCAAGTAGGTTGGCAATTAAAAGGGTTAATAGTACCTATGCATGTATTGTTCTGCTCGGGGGACCTTGCTCTTTCAGATTTAGCTTGTATTTTCTTGTTTGCATATTTATATTTTAGGAAAACATGTTATTTATTCAGTTTTTTTATTCATTTTTTTAGGGAAACCCTGGGCAACCTAAGAATTCTTTGAGGGATTACTTCCAGAAAGGTGAGCCTACTACAACAAGCTGGGTACTCTTAGAAAGCTTAACATGTGTACTTTCAGGGAATATATGGTTTATAGGGGATATTCCAAATGTAAAGGGTTGTTTTGGTTGAAAAATTGCAAGGTGCGCATTTTGTCTGCAGAGCTGAAATTGTCAAGTAAAATTACTGTTATGCGCATGCTTTACTTTGGGGTGTTTGCCAACTCTACCCTTGACAGTACCTATGCATGTTAGGTATCGTTCTGTTCGGGGCATGTTGCTTTTTGAGATTTTACTTGTTTTTTCTTGTTTGCATATAGTTTTTTTTTTTTTTTTTTAGGAAAATGTGGCTTGATTCTTCCTTTTTATTCTTTTTTAGGAAAACTTTGTGCAACCAAAGAATACATTGAGGGATTACTTCCAGAAAACTAAGCCCACATAAACAAGCTTGGTAGGCCTAGAAAGCTTGAGGTGTGTACTTCCAGAGAATATTTAGTTTGTGGGGGGTATTTTAAATGTAAATGTGTGTTTTTCTGGAAAAACTGCAAGGTGCGCATAGCGCAGTTGTATTTTATCTGAAAATCTCCTAAAGCTCTGTTTCAGTTTGGGGGAGTCTCCTGGGCAGGAAAGGGTGTCTACCAATACATATGTGGTACCGCTGTGACTGGGAGAAATTAGGGTTTCGCACTCAATAAAATTTTATTGACAAACTTATATTTTTTATTACAAAAAAACACTACAAATTGCAAAAAATAGATTTTTTTTGCACATATTTCACCAAAAAGTATTGAGATTACACCTAAAAAATGACAAACAAGAGATTTCATGTTGAAGCCCAGACTCTCTTGAAAAAATCAATATATAATTTTCCTTGGAAATCCCTGGAAATCCTTTCAAAAATCACAGTTGAATATGGGGAGCGCAAAATAGTGAAACATGGTCTGGCAACAGAGGGCAACAAAAGCTGCAGGTAGGCTGGCAGCGAAAGGGTTAAGAGCGGCGTACTCAGAGGTCAGATCAAGCCCTGAGTAATTTATTAGGTCTCTCACAACAGACCTAGTAGCCACTGTCATGAGTGCTGAAGCACCAACAGGCAGCAAAGCCGAGCCCACACTGGAAAAAGCGTGGCACGCCATTTGATCAATACGCTTATCCTCTCCATCTTTAAGTGTAGTGGAGTCAGGAGAATGCAACACAGAAGAATTTGATAAATTAAGCACAGGGACATCCACCCATGAGCAGAGTATCGTTTAAAAATCCAGTCTCTCTATAAATTAATTAAATATTAATGCATAGATGGCCATTGTATGCTTGCGCACACATAGGACTTTATCCTCCGCATTTAACCCATCCGTGCAGTGAGTGTACACATGCCCAGAGCGGTGGGCACAGGTGGTGATGACCAACGCTTAACAGTATCAGCTGGGAAGGGATATATCTTGTCCCAGCCCAAGGGCATGCCAGGAAGCCACGCATGCTTCTCCCATTCTTTAAGAATAATTTCATCAAAATGCTTTTGATTTGGAAATTCTAAACGAGGTTTAGAGACTCCAAAGAATTCCCCTTTTTGAGGAGGGACTACTTCAGGAGGAGTAATAACCAAAACCTCAAATAACTGAGCAAGAGCTTTTGGGGTATCCACAACACTTGCTTCACCCTGCTCAATCTCAGTACCAACAAATTGCTGTTCATCAGAAACATCTTATTCCTCATAAAAATTCTCCTTCTTCTAACTGAGAAGGATCAGACCAATCAAGCAATTCACAATTGTCTGACTCCCTTGCCGGAGCGGCATGAGTCAAGTGCTTTCTTTTAGCTGAGGCCTTCTTAGGCACAGAGGTAGACATTAATCTTTCAAGATGAGCCAATCTGGCACATAAATCAGCATGCGACTCACCACCCATGACAATATCATTGGGGGTACGGACAAGACATGGTGGAGTAGGAGATGGGGCATTAGCTGCAGGCCCTGAAGCCTGGGCCTCAGTTTGCTGCATAATAGTTAATTGTGCACAAGGGACGTAAAGAATTGCGTTATCCCCAACAAGGGATGCCCCACATCCAAAACATTGCCGAGTCTGTGCAGAGGGAATTGCATGTCCGTCATCCTGGGATGCCTCCATATGGTGTTTAGTATTATACTATAATTGATTATAGTCGCCAAGTATATATGGGATTTACACAATTGCTACCCGGGATGCCCAAGTGGGAGGATTGAAACACAAATGGACCCCCAAATAAGGCTTAAGGGCTTTTTTTTTTTTTTTATATAAGGACCAGGAGAAACCCCTTTTTAAATAAGGAGTTTCTACCTACAGAGAAAACAAAAAAACAGTCACCAAATGCACACAATATAAATAAATGACAGAAAAAAACTCCCTTCAGCCCATGCAATAAGCTCACATCATGAGGTAAGGCCACAGGTAAGCAGGAAACAGGAAGTCAAACAGAGCATACAGGTGCTCTCTGAAAAAAAGCATGCCTAAGCTCCGCCCACTTCCAGGATCACATGGTCAAAAATGGAGGGAAAATTCAAATCTGAACACAGCCAGAAAACAAAGAGCTTTAATAGGTAAGCAAAAAATGCTGCCTAGACAGAGATAGGAAAATCTAAATAAAACATTTCCTATTAAATAGTATAGTAAAACATACATAATAAAAATAAGAAATAAAGACTTATTTTATATAGCTCTCTTTTTTTTTTTTTTTTGTGTGCATGGTGACAAATAAGCCCAGATAGCGCCCCCCCTTCCCCCCTCCTTTTTACCCAGCAGGGTTAAAGGAGAACTAAGGGGAGAGGATAGAAAAGCACCCATAAGGCACAAGGGTATTATAAACGGACAGGGGCATCCCATGCCGGGAACACCAACCCGGAAGCCGCCTACCAACATTTAGGTCTCACGGAGTAGTAATACTCCTGTATACACCAGAAGGTGTATGTATCTACCTTTGCCTGAACCACACAGCCAGGGCCAATATAACCAAACAGGCTTAAAGAGTTTCAGACAGAAATAGAGAAAAAAAGGGCCGGGACAAACCCGGCTACCTGCAGCTTGAAGGAGAGTCATCTACTGAATGCTTCGCTGACTGCAGAGACGAAAAGACTTGAGGAATAGTGGGAGGAACCCAGTACTTATGGACCAGGAGGGGCTCCTTTTTTCCATGTCATCTCTGCAAGATCGCCCTCTACAGGCCAGGTTCCCAAGTGTCATGAATATCGGGAAGTGGGGGGTGTGACATACTAGGAATAAAACAATAATTTAGAAAGGGGAATGAAAAAACAAAAACATGGGCTATGGGCAAATGTATTTCACAAGTTCGGTGGGTTTTGGTCCACTTTAAATAATGTGGGTGAATATGTTTTAACACCCCCTTATAATTGGGCACGTGGTTAAATCATATGTTAAATAGTGTATAGTTGCCTTCATTTAAGCGATTCAAATTAAGATTAGCTGTTCTACAATGATTTTCTTGACATTTTCTTATTTGCTAAGATCTATAAACCGCTTACAACCCATCTAAGGGGTCAGGAGAAGGGTATAAAAATCCATGAAACATTTGGTACAATGACATTACCAGAAACCCGTCTGGATCCAAAAATTGAAACAATGGACTGAACTTTTTAAAAGGAGAGAGCTTCAGAAAACAGGAAGGAACTAGAGGACTCGGGACATCCTCTTCAGAAATCACTTTCACACAACATACAGCTCTGCATGGAGTTACACAGCATCAAAGAAGAGGGAATACTCACTGATTTGTGACGCCGAATGGGAAACCTATGAAGCAATGAACACGAATGGGTCAATTTAAGCATATTAATATTGTTACATGTATAAGATTTCTAACATGTAATACGAAACTTACCTCCAGTACTTCCTGAGCCTGTTCCACTACCACCGGAACCAAAACCAGAAAACCCGCTATTCTGTGTGCCGAATCCGCTTCCTTGTTGAGACAGGGATCCGAAGGTTGGGGTGCTTTGACTGGCCAGGGTGCCAAATGTGGAAGTTCCAGCATTGCTTCCGAACCTGCCATCAAATGTTATGGAGAAGATTGTTAATGGGGCTTAAAAAAAAAAAAAATAAATAAATAAAAAAAAAAAAAAATAAATAAAAAAAAAGGTGTAAAAAAATACTGGCAGTCTGCTCTTTTAGATACCAAGAATGGGCATGATTTCCTGACCAGGAACCATACATTATATGGATATCAGCAGGTAGGATTCGGCACCATACTGCTCCGTATTTAGGTAAAGGGGTAATGTTGCTGATTACTTTTTGGTCATTGGTGGAACTAATTGTTCCGACTGGTACCACTTTCCAAAAATTAAAACAATGGATAGAGCTTTTAAAAGGTGACTGATGTGAATTTTGAACTGGCCAGGAAGAAACCAGAGACCTGCACGTACTAGTTGAAGGGGTATGCAGCGATGTTCAGCAGCACACCAAGGAGGGGGCATGGAAGGTCTGATGTATCTGGTATATTATTCTAACAGTAAAACATTATTCCTTCTTGCGTTAAAAGTGCTATAAGGCCAGTAACCTACATATTTTGGTAACATCTATAATTGGTCCCCTCCTTGGGGGTACTCGGTGTAAAAAGATTGACAATCATTGAAATTGAGAATTGTTCATGGTCAATGCTCACGGCTTGCAGAGACTGGAGAAAGTAAAAAGTGGAGCCCCAGCCAGGGGCGTTCCTAGAGGCAGCTAACGTGCCCCTGGCAAAAAGGGGGACCCATGGCAAGCCGCTACCCCTGGCTTGCAGAAGACTGGAAGTGCCATGGGGCAGACAGTACCGTTTTGTTAGCAGCAGGGATAAAGTGCAGCACATACCGCTGGTTAGATTTGTCTTTTATATCGTCTGGCATCCAAATGTACTCTTCTGGCTGCAGCCACTTTCCACAGTTTTTGGATAACACCAACTTGCCCTGCCATCCATCATTTTGACCCAGACACTGATGCAGAAATATATCATATTTCATGTTATAGGTCCAAGGAGTATTGGATGCAGTGTCCAGCTACAGAGATCACCCGCATTCCTTCATGGGACAATCTTTAGCAAATCTCAATTCAGAAGAAAGCATGTTCCTCCTAAATGAGGCTTAGAATGTGTTTTCCTTTAATCATATATGATCATAAAACTTTTAGGCAACTTCTTGACAGTGGGAACCCATTCTTCGAGCATTAGTTAGTAGGTGGAGATGGCAAAAAAAAAAAAGCCAGTGTTTTTTCAATTTTTATGACGTTTTTCATTTTCTTCAACTCCTTGCTTAAAAGCGTTCCTTGTTTTTTGTGATCTGCACACCCGCTGCCACATTACACCGTTGGCTAGGCTACTCTCTAATCTCTAGTTGAATTTAGTTGCAACCTCTGGGGTGTCCTACTCACAGGTCAAGAAGCCATATGTTCAGCGTGCTTGGTCTTCCTCTGTACAGTTTATGGTTAATGATAACACAACAAAAGGAGAAATAACCCTGCCTGTGTGCCCTGGCATAATAATTATAGTCTGTTCCAATATAATAATGAGTTGTGAACAACCATTTCAGCTGTTACATAGCAGTACCTACCTCCTATTCTGCACCTTGGCTGGTGCAGCAACGGGATGCTAGTTATGTCACCTCCAGTCCTGCAGTTGACTTGATGTTCGAAACAGGATATGCCATCTGGCACAGTTTCTCAGCTGATTGGCGACCGCTTATTTAAAAGCCACCTCCAGAAACACCAAGGCACGGATTGTACTGTTGTGTTACCTTGCTGTTCAAGTTATGCCCTGAGCCTCCAGCCACATTTCTCTTATTCCATAGATCTTTGCTGTGTCGGAGTTGTGTTCCGTGTTGCCGAATTTGCCATGTCAAAGTTCTGAGCCACATTGCTGACCTTGCCGAATCAGAGTTGCTTGTCCAGTTTTCGACCTTGCCACACACCAGACTTGTGTTTCATGTTTTCTGACACTGCTACATCCTAAGATCACATCCAGACCCCTATCTGTCCATGACCAACTGTTGCTACCCAAGACTATGACATTTCAATGGTTCTTAAACTGGACCAACAGTCATGTACAGTTGGAAAAGAAAACTCCTCCGCACTCACTTGCCCCATCTGCATTCATGATACTAAACTAAAACTGTGCCTCACAGATTTTCTCCTGGTAGTGGCCATTTTGGAGCTTCCTTTACTAGCTGCCTGGATTCAACGGAAAATGCACAACAACAGGAAAAAAGGTAAATACATTTCTATGTGCAGCAATCTGAATTGCCCTCAGGAGAGATGCATGTAAGGGTGTTGGTCTGGTTTAACTATGCTCAGTCACTAGCCACCAGTAAGACTCATGAAACGCAGTATGTGCCCTGCTTAAACTGATATGATACCTGAACGATTCTGAAAGTGGGCATCATATTGTAAATCAGGATGCCACCTAGGAGTCATAAATAAATAAGACTGTATAATGTGTAGAGTTATATCCAGTTTTAATTAGATTGTATGTGCTGTTGCAGAGTTTTAGCCATTTTATAGCAGCTTTTTGGTTCATTTCGAGTACTGTACACTAATGATTTCCTAACGCCAGCCCTGATCCTGTCTATTGATGCCCCACCTGTATGGAGCATCCAGACTCCCTGACTGGTCATTGTGATGTCATTATAAAATTATCTTTTTGGCTTCCTTCAACAATGTATCTGAAGTACTTCTGTAACAGATACTATGGACAGAAGCAAGAGCATAGATTGTTGGGATTGCATACATCGAAGAAAAAGGGATGGTGCACCTAATATGGAATGTATTGCAACAAACCTTTTTTACATTCATGTTTTTATCTCAGGGGCCTGGAGATTTGTAGCTAAAATCATTGACTGACTGTTGATTACATACCAGGTTTTTCAATCATTGAAAAGGCCACCCTTTCCACAGGGATCGGACCTCTTGTTAATGGCTAGTCTCTTGCACAAGTATAGCAAACCTGCTGTATGCATCACAACACAATACTAAAAACAATCCAATTAATACAATTAATGTGCAATATGATAAAATTGCCTCTTCTTACCCAAATCCTCCTGTGTTAGCTGCAGCCGTACCCTCGCCGAACACTTTGCCCCCAGTCGAGCCCAGCGGGCTTGTAAAACTTGGGGCTGAACCGAATGCTGGCACCCCTCCGAATCCAGGAGATCCCCCAAATGTTGGAGGGCTGCCGAACACCGGAGCAGCGCCGAACCCACCTGAGCAAATCAGAGGCAAGAAAAAAAAGAAAAAGAACAAAGTGGAAGGAGAGGAGGAGGAGGGAGAAAGGGAGAGATAAGGGAATAAGCATCACATGCATGCAATAAGCAGACAAGGGGCTTAGGCTCTATGACAAAATAAGACTGACAGACAATTGGGTTAGACCTGATGGAGGTCACACTTTGGGTCAATTTACTAATAAACAGTCTGTGACAGTAATCTCTGCCTTGCAGTTCAGATAAATCTGTTGCACTGCTGCTGGTTAATCTCATAGGTCATGGTTTAAGGCCATGGCGGCCTGAAGCCTTTATAATTAATACAGTGGCCATTTTGGTAAATGGGCAAAGGACAGATCATGGACATATTTGCTTCTAAGGTTATTTTAGTTTTGCAAAGGATTGGACATTCAGGTCTGTACTGCTGTGTGCCCACATAGAGGAGATTGTTCCATTTCCTGTCCTTTAGTGACAGTACCAAAGAGAACCATTGGCCTCACAGACACTACTAAGTAGAACATCCTGTCCTTTGGTAATGCCTGAGACTCAAAACAGAAGTATAGGTGAACAAAAATCCCCCATGTAGGTACAGAGAAAAGTTAAGAACCTAACAAAATTGAAATAAAAGCATTTGAGTTTTGCTTTAAGGAGAAGACCATTCTGTATGTGAAGTTTAAAAAAGGTGAGGCAATGACAATTGTCAAGGAGGCTAGTCCCCCCCCCCCCCCCCACGTGCTATTGTGTTTGCAAAGTGATTTGCACTTGCCATCGCGAGCGCTACCACTGCTACATTTCGGCCTGAAGGACTTTTGTTGGCAAGTGCTAATGCCAAACGGCCATGTTAAAGGGCCCATAGGACACTATGGGCAGTGGCTTTCTCAGAAATTGCAGGGTGACTGCAAACGGATCAAACGGGGCAATACTCCAGTGTAAAAGTAATCTAACTGCCTCATTTTTGGGATTTGAAGATTTACCATTAGCAGTGCCATATGGTCATTTTTGACTATAGATTCCTTCTAAAGAGCAACTAAAATCAAGTCACAGCCTCCTTCTTTACTCCTATGACAGCTGATCATCTGCCTACTGACATGTCATCTGCCGACATTGACGTCTAAGCCAGCAAACTCAATTGGCCGCCAATCACCATACAAAGAATGAGGATGTTTTAAGTACTGGCTGACTTAAAGGGACATTCCAAGCAAAGGATTACATTAGCCTGCTCTCTGCTCTTCCCCTGCTGACTGTCAGGGACTAAATGTTTCATCCAGCTTTCCTTCAGACTGCTATATATTTCTCAATAGCTTCTAGCGAACTATTTCCTTCTGCAGGGCCTCCTCAGCAGCAGATGATGACTCAGCCATGCATGTATCAATGTGAGAGTCCCTTCAGAAGACCACTCGTTCTGGGGACCCTGAAAAATGAGTCTGCATAAGGGAACAAGTTCTATAGGGTTTAGAAGCGAATGCAGAGTGTTGGTGAATGAAAGATGCAGCCCCTGACAGCCAGCAGGCTAATTTATCCCCTAGCCTGGAATGTGCCTTTAACTTTAGTTCCTTTTTCAAAACATGTGTATCAACAATGAACTGTGGCATGGATGTGAACTACATATATGTTCACCATATACTCACCATATTCAAGGATCCTACTGCGCATGTGTGGCTCCTCAGTGACATTCTCTGCTGGTGTGGCTTGCAGGGCATGCTCTGCATTGCCACAGTGTCCTTAAGATATTAAGGAATGCCCGGTGCACAGAGCACAGATAAGGCTCTGGAGCTGTACACGTTGTGTGGGAATATGTTGAATCTCTCAAACCAATAGGGTTCCACCCAGGAGGACATCCAGAAATCATCTTTGAGACTCTAGGGCCAGGTCATTTTTGATTTGGTCCTCTTGAATAACATCTGATAGTGGCAACCTGTTTCTCTAAAGCATCTCTCTCACCACGGATCTGTCCATCATAGGTCTATGTTCTGATCCCTTTCAATAATGACCACTCTACTGGCTGAATAAGCCAATATGACCAGCAAGTGGAGCTGCTGTCCACCACCATGGAAGCTCAGACACAGCAGCTGTGTTACAAGGAAACCTTACACAAGGAAAGCATTGCTGCAGTTACCTATTGCCTATTTAAGAACTGTCAATCTGGCAGCAATATTTGTAATACAGACTCACTTTAAATACAGTCAGGGCAGCAGCTCTGGTGCCATTCAGCTAGAATAAAGATTTGGACTGTCACTATGAAGCTGCTCCACCAGCCCACTGAGGAATGTGTAACAGAAGCGGGTAGACACCCCCACACAAAAGGAATGATCTAGCTATAGCAAACAGAACGTCTGCCCTGAATTATTTATTGGCCAGAATAAGAGATTGGATTACCCGGCTTTATGCTATTATTAATGCAAGGGGAAACCCAGGAGGATGAGAACTGAACAGGTGACTGAGGAAGCGATGTATGGATTAGGATGGTAATACAAGAAGCAAGATTACTCTCCTTCTGGGCGGAGGGGATAACAGCAACTCACACCGGGACCTGCTAGAGGAAGGGTGCCACAGAATGGGCAAGAGGGAGAATGATATCACCTTCCCTTTGTCCAACTGTAACTCATCATGGCAATTTAAAACAATTGGCCATGACCTGTGGCACCACAAGATTTTCATTTCCTGAAGTGCATGAAGATGGCACCGTCTACTGTGACAGCCTATCAGTGCGGCAGCCCCCACAAACCCTGCAGCAATTTCCCCAGAGAGAAGTGGGTCTCCAGATAACGCACATCCACCACAGGATCAGGTACATAATGCTGAGCAGGCGAGTCTGTAAGTGGAGCTTAGCATGTGTGGGCGAAGGGAGTAAATATGCTTCAAGGTCAGCCTACTTGCCCAACCTGAGGACTCTTGATGTGTGATGCCCCACAGGTTAAAAGACAAGTTGGGCAAAATACACTTTAACAGTACATTGGTGCCGGTAGTTGCTTGTGCCTCTGGAAATCGGGTTCAGCGTCAAACCACATTGGCTACATATAGTAATGTAAAAAGGTGTGTCCGTTTTGATCCAGTTAGTTATTTCTCCCAATTTTAAGCCAACCTTACTTTTTAACCCAAGGGGTATCCAAATCAATATGCCTCTGGAGGTGGGCAAGTAAGCGGACCTTCAGTTACACTGGAAATATAAATTGTGTGAGACCAAAACAGCCAGACACACTTTTGAAGGAAGAAAAGGATTATCAAGATGGTTGCTGCCAATGAGACACACAGGTATGAATGGCTGCAATGCTGCACACATTACAGCTTCTGGGACCTCATGTGATAGTAGGACAGCTGCTGCAGTGTGTGATAGGTTCCTGGGGTCTTCCTTTGATAGAGGACCAGACCACAACAGGATTGTGGGACTAATTTAAAAATTAGGAATGCAAAGAGGTAAAAGTGGTGTAGCTTGGTATAGGCCCAAAGCTCGAAAAGCCTTTTCCTTGGTGGCATTAAAGCAAGCAGGGGTCAATCAGCACTTCTGAACACCTGCACCGATTTCATTTGAAACATCCTGAAGTTTCCCTTTAAAGGTGAACTCCAACCAAAAGAAATCTAATGGTTATAGTCATACTAATTTGCAGGTTTTGATACAGCTGTGGAGTGTCACTTTGAGTGCGCAGTGGATAGCTGCTATGTCCTTGTCCTTGACCTGCAAATGATCATACTATGTGCCATCTACTTGCCAACAGGTTAGCTAGAGGCCAGTACAGGTTATGATATGTTCTTTTTCACAGAGTCAGCATCCAGAGGGCAGTCAGCTACCACACTGTGTTACCTGTCTTTGTGGGACTGGAGAAGCCAAATCCCTGTGAAGCTACGCTGCCTCCCCCACTAAATGTTCCAGATGACTTCTGCTCTCCAAATGACGAGTTGCCAAAGCCAAAAGTCTTAGCTCCACTGTTGCCAAAGAGGTTGGTGCTACCTGTTAGGCAAAAAGAGAACATGGAAACATTTTCAGTATTCCCAGCTAAATATACCTTTTAGTTAGTCTCTGGGTAAGGGCAGAAGGTGGTAGTGGCTGGGCAATCAGGGGTATTTTTGAAATATCCCCTCTGTATGACCCTGGTCTGTTTAGTCAGAATCCGATAGGAGACTGAACTAAACCAAACATACTGTGGTGATATTCGTTACAATGTGTGAACGTGTCTGCTGTCAAAAAGGACTTAAACCAGACCAACACAACGAACCGTGCTCATATACATGCCCCCCAGGGCAATTTAGATTGCCACACATAAAAATTTAATTTTTTTAAACTCATGTATCTGCAGGCCGCCTGCTGCTGCTGTGCATTGTCAGTTATGTCAGTTGAATCCAGACAGCAGCATGACTGAGATGCTGGGAGGGGAAGCTTCAAAATGGCTACTACCACTAGAAAATCTGTGAGGTGGTGTTTCAGCTTTAAGAGGAAGTGCTGACAATGCTTCAGTATCATGCGTGCAGATGGGGCAAGAGAGTTTGGTTTTTCCAGCTCTGCCAGGTGGTTGGTCTGGTTTAAGCCAGATATCTTAATCACAACAGACTTAGAAGGTCAGTTAGGGTAAAATGAAAAGCTACATCATGATGGAAAAAAAGAGAACATATTTACCGGTGGTGCTGGGGGCTCCAAATCCAGCACTGGCTGTGCCAAATGGGTTTTTGTTGGCAGCTTCCTGACTGGGTTTACCACCAAGGCCACTAAAAAATGCTCCGCCACCTGTGTTCGTGCTGCTGGAACCAAAAAGCCCCCCTCCAGAAGGTGCTGCCTGCTAAATAAAAATCAAGAAAAATACAGGTTTCCAGTGTTTCCTTTAATGTATAACAGGATATTCATATTACATATCAAGTGTTCCAAAACCCCCTTTGGGACCCTCCATGCAAGGTTTTTAAAGTGCCACAACGAAGCATTACGTTTTCCAAAATGGACATCCTGGCAGTGCCACTTGCATTCCTTGTTGTACCCTGCCTTCCCAGAACCTCATCTTCTTCGTCAGAGGGTGTATTTGTCTAGTGAGGTGAGGAGTTGGATGCTCAGTTGAGGTGCCCAGGAGGGTGATGGGTGCCTCATTTTTGCCTTGTACACCACACACACACACCTACTGGCTAAAACTCAGAAGTGCAACACCTAGCTTCAGATAATGGGGCTAGAGGGGAATGGCCATTTCAACAGGTGAAGGTAAGCAGGTTAGAATTGTCTTGTAAAAGTGGACTTTCCTCTTAAAGGGGACCGAAATCAATGGTTGATGGCCCTAGAATCTATAAGATTGATTCACTATCCCCGCAGGACATGCGCCGCAGGACTGGGGGAAAGTTGACTAGACGACCTGGGGGGTTTCATACAGGGGGGCATCCTGGAGCATGGTGCCCCGGGGCAAAGACTAAAACCGAGGATTTGGTCCACTTTAAGCATTGACGCTCATGCTAAGTTTAACTTTTGGGTGTGAATTGAAATGTACATCTGAGTGAGCTTTTTATTTTAACACAAAACATGGAATTAAAAAAAAAATGTTAGCACATTTTTCTCCAAAAAATTACCTGTACATGTGATGGGGCATTTTTACAGGTGAAGGTACATCATTATTCCAATGAGTTAAGGATAGTTTTCTTTAAAAAATTGTAAACATCACACTATAGGCTATGCAGAAAAATACAATTCTGTGAAATACTCACCTGTAGAATTGGTATTATTAGTATACAGTACGTCCTGCTCCAGATATAATACTTACACTTGGGTTATCCTCCGCCAGAGGGCGCTGTGCTGCAGAGACATGGAAAAACAGGCTCCTCCCGGCCCTTCAAATACCCAGGGACCTCCAACGAATCCCCAGCATTGAAAAGCAGTGAACAAGAAGCCGGGAGAATGAAACCACCCAAAACAACTGGTAAAGATAACCATGATAACAATCACCATACAGGGGATCCAGAAAAATGCAACAACGGGGTGGGGTGGAGCAGGGCGTACTGTATACTAATAATACCAATTCTACAGGTGAGTATTTCACAGAATTGTATTATTCTTAGTATACAGTACGTCCTGCTCCAGATATAATACTTACACTTGGGACATCCAAAAGCAGTGTCCATAAAGTAGGATGGGATCCCCAACAACAAACGACCACAGCAGACAGTTTAAAGCACTGTCACCTGCAGAACCAGACGGCCAAGACAGCATGAGCTGAGGCCCTAACATCAACGTTGTAAAAAACCTTGCAAAAGGTATGAGCAGAAGGCCAATGGTAGTGGCCTAACCAATCAGTTCAAGGCAAAACCGGTGCTGAAAGCCCAAGAGGCATCAAGCACGCGTAGAAGGGAATCAAGGCAACAAGGGAGTTCTTCCCCTTGCCTGAATAGGCCTGAGTAATAGCCTGACAAGCCAATAGCTAATGAATTTGGCAGAAGCCAAGGTCAAAAAAACAAGGTACCAGGAGTAATGTCCATTAAGGTAACAACCAGGACCAAACCGCCCAACTCCCAAGAGCAGGCGAGATCGAGCACATTCAGGATGTAATGACCACAAGCCCCAAGGAACCTCAGTTCCCTTAAAGGACACAGTGACTTCTAAAGAAAAAACTGCCAACACCTGTATAAGGAATGCAGAACCACTTCCTCAACGTTGCAAGGAAGGGGGACAGCAGTGGAAAACAATATCTCGGATAATTGAACCTACGACACCTACAGATGTAGAGAATCCGGTTTCAGGCGGAACTCCCTTTATCCTGGTGTATCTCAAGGAAAGAGGGCTAGGTAGACCGAACCGCCCGCTAACACACGCCTGACCAAGGTAACAGTCACCAGAAGGACCCCCTTAAGGGTAAGGACATCCAGAAAGTGTCCTGAATAGGACCAGGAGACAACCTGCAAGCAGACGGAATGAAATCAATTTCAATCCCAACAGGGGCATAGGAGTACATGGAGGGCGCACGTGGGCACCCCCTGAAGGAAGTCTTAACCAAGGAAGACTGAACCAGAACTGTTAAGGCAAGGTGGACAGGGCAGAGCCTGACCCATCAGAGAGCAGAGTTAGGGGACCAACTCTAATTTATGCTTTAAGGCCACACTGGAGTCCTGGAACCCGAGAACGTCCAACAAGTAAGAGGACTAGACTCGTCCCAATAAATGTGGGTATGCCAAACCCTACAACAATAGAAGACGACGCAGAGGAGGCTCACTCCTAGACATCCCATAGTCACAACACCGAGGCAGCTAAACTTGCCTCCATCAAGATGTACGCCTCAGCAGTCAGATCCACTTAGGCCAGGGACCATGAACTATAGTGATGTAAAGGGCCCTGAATGATCAACTGGCACTCCTGGCAAGGTGCAGAACTACTGACCACAGTACCATAACTGCAACCACACCATACTAGGTCAACTGGGGGCCACCAGCATTACTGGTCCCCTTACCAGAGTAATCTTCCGCATAACCCTGCCTAGCAGAGGGAATGGAGAAGGGCATACAGAACCAAAGTTCTGTCAAGACGGTACTAAGGCATCCTGACCACTGAGAAAGGATCCTGGAACAGGGAAATAAGGCCGATAGCCTGTGAAGGTGACAGAACCCAACAGATCCATGACTGGATGAGATGACTGAGAGATTTAAGCCTGGGGAGATAGGTGAATTGAGGCTAGGTGTAGCCACTGGCCGACCTGATTGCAGGGCCAGTGCTTGCTCGGCACAGGGTACGCAGACCTGTGCCCTGTCAGCATCAGCATGGGGTTGTCCACACGCTATGCACCGCCGTCTTGTCCCGGAGGGACCCCGGTCACATAATTCTGAGATGCTTCCATATGGTGATTAATCAAGGCACAATATGCCAGTAGGGATTTACACTATAAGTAACCCTGGATGCCCCAAAGACCCGCTATGGAAGTGGGAGAATTTAACAAGGCCCGCTATAATTTAACACCGGGCCGGGAGAAGCCAATGGTGTTCACCAGTCTGAAAGACATAATGGGAATAAAGAGTGTCAGAACCATGCGCAGTAAACACAGATCATGAAAATCACCGCTAGGGCACTTACAGACCCAGGGAGGAGGAGGACCGCCACCAGGCGTGCGTGCGACCAGCATCAAAATAGCGCCAACGTGAACCTCGAAGGGCAGGCCAGAGAGGCCAGTGACGCGGAGCGCGGCAACCTATGTCCCCGCCCCCCCCCCCTGAAGAGCGCGAAGCTGTGAGGTGGATACAAACTGTTATGAGGAGCGAAGTGAATGGGACACTTAGAGGAGATGATTTGCCAATGAAGACGCCGCAGCGTCTGAGGCGACGTCGCCGCCCGGCGCCGCACATCCAGCAAAGGAAGAAGTGCGCGCGGCGGCGACAATTACACAGTACGAACTAAACAGCGCGGTTCTGACCCCAGGGATACTAGTCCGGGCAGACTAAGGCCATAACGTGTAAAACATACACAAGACCTTGCTACACACACACCCCCCCTTCTTTCCCCCCCGGGCTACGGGGGAAATGAGGGAGGATGGCGACCCTTTGTACAGGGCCCACCGCTACACGGGGCAATAGTGCGGGAGGGGCATCCCCTAGAGGCTCACCATCAGCCGTAAACCGCCTACCCTTTGGTGAGGGACTGCGGTGGAGCATAGCTCCGTTAAGCACGCAAGGTGCTGACTACCTTCACCCGACCAGCGCAGCCCAGGCTGGGAGGCACATCACAGGGAGGACGGGTGGGAATAGTCCAACAGGGCCGCAGGCTTTGGTAGCCCCGCTCACCTGCGAGAGAGTGATACATCATGTCTTCCCAGTTAGCACTGCAGAGAAATCTGGGGATTCGTGGGAGGTCCCTGGGTATTTGAAGGGCCGGGAGGAGCCCGTTTCTCCATGTCTCTGCAGCACAGCGCCCTCTGGCGGAGGATAACCCAAGTGTAAGTATTATATCTGGAGCAGGACGTACAGTATACTAAGAATAATGCCAATTCTTTAGAATAACCCATAGGGTGCTGGGGGTTTCAAACTTTCAAAAAATATAACTGAAAAAAGAGCTTACCTGTAAAAATGCCCCATCACAGGTACAGGAGAAAAAATAGAACAAACATTTATTTACTGCACTTTGTTTAAGTAAAAAAAAAAAAAAAGCTCACTCCAATGAAAGATTCTGTTCACACCCAAAAGTGTAAATTTAAATTTAAAAGGGATACAGAAGACAAAGGCAAATGCTAAACCATTGTGTCGGGCTAAGTCTGACACTGTCCTAAACAGTTTTATGCTTTTAAATTGAAAAAAAAAATTGCCAAGATTTTGAGGTTTACAGTTGCACCAATTTTTAAATATTTGGCCGTGGGCTCAGCTCTGTGATGCTGCATAATAATCAACATAATGGGCGGGGTCTGTAACACCCTGACTGTTCTCCCTCTCTCCCAGTGTCCACAGTCTGATGATGTGGAGCTTTAGACCTCCAGCTTAGCCGTATTATTGGTGGTCTATGGCAAAGGAATTCAGGGTGTGTGCCACTACTCCGTGTCTTGTTTCTACTTTCTGGACTAGCGGTCTTCTGATGAGAGCTGCTAAATGACAGTTTATGCATTTTCTCTACAGAGTCCATTTAAACCTACTACACAAAATAATTTTCATTACCCCCTCACTCTCAGCTACAACACTCCTATGATGCTGCTTAGTATTTCTGTTATAGTGATTTTAGTTTTCCCCAGGTATGCTATTTGTATGTCATTGGCTTCTGACAGGATACCATTGTTCTAGCTGTTTAAGCCCCCATGTGAAGACCTAACATGCCCTTTTCATTGCAGTGAATGGAGGGGGGCGTGCCATCTCACTGTGACCCCCCATTTTTTTTTTTGAAGTCAAAATCATTTCTATTTTTTATACAATTCATTACCAGGACACTAAGGGGAGTTGATACATGTTTTTCTTTCTTTTTGACCTTCCATAGGAATACTGGCATGACTCAAGAGCATGACTCTTAATATTGATATGCCAGTATGTGATTGTGGTTGTAGCGTCCACTTGAGGATAGATTTTTAAAAAGGAAAAGGAATATATATATATATATATATATATATATATATATATATATATATATACAGGTCCTTCTCAAAAAATTAGCATATAGTGCTAAAGTTCATTATTTTCCATAATGAAATGATAAAAATTAAACTTTCATATATTTGAGATTCATTGCACACCAACTGAAATATTTCAGGTCTTTTTTTGTTTTAATACTGATGATTTTGCCATACAGCTCATGAAAACCCCAAAATCCTATCTAAAAAAATTAGCATATCATGAAAAGGTTCTCTAAACGAGCTATTAACCTAATCATCTGAATCAACTAATTAACTCTAAACACCTCCCAAAGATTCATGAGGCTTTTAAAAAAGCCCAGCCTGGTTCATTACTCAAAACCGCCATCATGGGTAAGACTGCCGACCTGACTGCTGTCCAGAAGGCCATCATTGACACCCTCAAGCAAGAGGGTAAGACCCAGAAAGAAATTTCTGAACAAATAGGCTGTTCCCAGAGTGCTGTATCAAGGCATCTCAATGGGAAGTCTGTGGGAAGGAAAAAATGTGGCAGAAAACGCTGCACAACGAGAAGAGGTGACCGGACCCTGAGGAAGATTGTGGAGAAGGACCGATTCCAGACCTTGGGGGACCTGTGGAAGCAGTGGACTGAGTCTGGAGTAGAAACATCCAGAGCCACTGTGCCGCATTCCCCAGGTCAAGCCACTTTTGAACCAGAAACAGCGGCAGAAGCGCCTGACCTGGGCTACAGAGAAGCAGCACTGGACTGTTGCACAGTGGTCCCAAGTACTTTTTTCTGATGAAAGCAAATTTTGCATGTCATTCGGAAATCAAGGTGCCAGAGTCTGGAGGAAGACTGGGGAGAAGGAAATGCCAAAATGCCTGAAGTCCAGTGTCAAGTACCCACAGTCAGTGATGGTCTGGGGTGCCATGTCAGCTGCTGGTGTTGGTCGACTGTTTTATAAAGGGCAGGGTCAATGCAGCTAGCTATCAGGAGATTTTGGAGCACTTCATGCTTCCATCGGCTGAAAAGCTTTATGGAGATGAAGTTTGCATTTTTCAGCATGACCTGGCACCTGCTCACAGTGGCAAAACCACTGGTAAATGGTTTACTGACCATGGTATTACTGTGCTCAATTGGCCTGCCAACTCTCCTGACCTGAACCCCATAGAGAATCTGTGGAATATTGTGAAGAGAAAGTTGAGAGACGCAAGACCCAACACTCTGGATGAGCTTAAGGCCGCTATCGAAGCATCATGGGCCTCCATAACACCTCAGCAGTGCCACAGGCTGATTGCCTCCATGCCACGCCGCATTGAAGCAGTCATTTCTGCAAAAGGATTCCCGACCAAGTATTGAGTGCATAACTGAACATCATTATTTGAAGGTTGACTTTTTTTTTATTAAAAACACTTTTCTTTTATTGGTCGGAAGAAATATGCTAATTTTTTGAGATAGGATTTTGGGGTTTTCATGAGCTGTAGGGCAAAATCATCAGTATTAAAACAAAAAAAGACCTGAAAAATTTCAGTTGGTGTGCAATGAATCTCAAATATATGAAAGTTTAATTTTTATCATTTCATTATGGAAAATAATGAACTTTAGCACTATATGCTAATTTTTTGAGAAGGACCTGTATATATATATATATATATATATATATATATATATATATATATATATATATATTATTTTAAAACATAATAACATTTATACTAAAACTATTGTTCACTGAAGAATTCTTGGATGGTTTTAGATATTTATTCTGATAATATGGCAGAGTGGTGATTAATATAATAAAAAGTACAAGCTATGATAAGTTAAAAAAAACAAAACCCAAAAAAAAAACAAACAAAAAATGTGTATACAAATTTTACCTGTCCGAAAATACTGGTGCCAGTGTTTTGTGACTGGCCAAATACTGATCCACTGGAACCAAAACCTGGGAAGCAAAAACAGCAACAGTGAGATTTTTCCTTTTAATACTCGAAGCACATCCAAATAATGTGTTTGAAGAAGGGTTGTGGAGCGGGTAATTAATTCTGACTGTAGCAGGAGTTGACAGAAAAGTCCAGCATAGAAAAAATAAATCTCCGACTAATATTGTATAATTAATGTAGCTTTCAGTGGGAGTTTATAAAGGTTAACCATAAAAATATTTTTTCTCAATCTAAGGCCCTTATATATAAAAATAAGTGATAAGCAGCAGCGTGTTCTAGTAATGACAGATAATGAGTTCTCATGCATGGCTGCATTACAGTCTGGGCTGCATTCCTGGATTTCTGAAGTTTTGGATTTAGAATTAGGCCCAAACTAACACTGCGTCCTGAATTGCTCTGTTTATGTTCTCCATGCTGTTCCTACTGATGCTGCCTCTTTCTCCTCAACAGGTATGTCCACTGGGCACAAGGACCTATCTCCTGCTCTTTAACCCCTTCACCACCAGCCAGTTTGGGTCCGCATGAGGGTATGCCCCCTGGGCATAAGGATCTGCTGACAAGGACTTGTAATTACTGCCAGTGGTCACACATCCCACATGCAGTTCTCCCCACAGCCCCCCTGACAGGCGAGGAACTAGCGGCTCACTCTGTAAACGCTGGCGGCGGTGGAGGGGCTCGCCCGCATGGGAGTCCCAGCGGGTCGAGGTAAGTAATAACCGGGCATCTTTGTTTTGTTTTTACTTTTTACGTATTATGGTTCTTTTTGGTATAGGTGGGAGTTTCATACTTCATTATATTTAAAGGGCCTAAACACACAGCATGGTTTGACAGTTCTCCCTGAGGAAGGGGGCTCGACACCCCTGAAATGTTGGATATACTTGGACTGTTACTTTTGTCGGATTACCACTTCTGTCTCTGTGGCATTCTTTTGGACTCACGCATTGTCACCAAAAATAGTTTCATTTCACTTTATTAGAGTGCTGGTCTTCCCTAGTCTTTACATCCCATAGTCAGTGATATGGTCCTTTTTATGTATTATGGCACATCTTTGTATGCTTTTGAATTGTCCTACATGATTTGTGATATTATTCTGTGTTGTACCACCCCCGCCAGCACCTTGGTGAACACTCTGGGAGCTGAAGTGAGGCCAAATGGCAAGGCCACAAATTGGTAATGTTGATCGTTTTGCGACCCCCTAGCTCCCCCTCCTGATAACCCTACCTGACCAACTTTATTGCCTTAAACTGGACCTTCACCTTGAATAAGAGTCTATCTTATATGTTTCCCCCACCCTGTACATACAGATTGCCCACATTAAAAACTATCCTTCCTGCATCCACTGCATTTTCTGAGTCTTTAAACATTGAAGATGGTGAGTTTCAGTCCTCTAACTGTGCCGCTCTGCATTCTGGGATTGCTGACCTTTTCCTGACCCCGGCTTTACTTTGTATGTGCAAAGCACAGCTATAACCCTGCCCTCATGCACTTCTGACCCCTCTTCTCTCCTTAGTATGTGATGCTGCCGAGCCAAGATGGCGGCACCCATATCCTAGAGTGCTGAACAGAGTTGTGGGCCCTTGGGCAAAAGAATAAAAAGTGATTAAAAACATTAAATATATTAATTTTAGATGCTGGGGAATCATTTAAGGGTTTGGACTTTTCAATAAATTACGATGAAGGTCCGCTTTAAGTACCACCCACCCCCAGCTGCTCTCACTAAGCTAATCAAGGCCCCTCACAAGTGGTATATCTTAGGTTAGCATGGATGCATGTCAGCTTGGGCTGCGTTCCTGATTTATAAAGTCCATCAAAGAATTAGGCCCAAATTGAGCCCGAAGTGACCAGAAAGGAACAGGCACCAGACTCTTGTGACTTGTCTGAAGACCTCTCATCCTCCTACAATGCTCCTCTGAAATTTTACAGCCCTGCTCCCTCTCACTCTAAAATTCCTGAGCTCAGAGCATCACCCTGCACCTGGTAAGTCTATCTATGTCTCTCCACCACTGCTCTCATCCGCCTACCAGTCCTCGCATGAGTTTATCTCTCTGGTTAAATCTCTATGCTTTTCTCCATGCACTCGCAAAACACACTCTGCCACTTTCAAAACCCGCAGCCACCTCCTCTCCCTTTCTCTGCTTCTACTTGCTGACAGTGACGTCGCCCAAAACCCAGGTCCTTTTTCCTTTACCTCCCTGCTCCTCTACACCCCCCAACTCATCACAGGCAAACCTTCACCGCGGTATCAAGCCAACATGGAACATAGCCCACCTCAGAACAATCACCCTCTCCCCAAGCACCACCACCATTGTCACCTACGCACCATGGAATGCATGTTCAGTGTGCAACAAACTAGCATACATCCATGACCTCTTCACTACCAACCTCTTCAACTTCGTGGGCTTTACTGAAACCTGGCTCACTCCCTCTGATACAGCCTCACCCGCTGCCCCATCATATGGGGGCTTATAGTTCAGCCACTCCCCAAGATCAAGCAAAAGGGTGGAGATGTTGGCATCCTTCGGTCAGAACACTGCTCGTTTAATCTAACCCCTTCCCTGCCCTCTCTTTCCTTCTGTTCTTTTGAAGTCCACTGCATCCATCTACTCTCCCTGTCACCTAAACATTGCCATTATCTATCTCTCTCCTGGACCTGCCACTCACAACCTGACACCAACAACCCAGCAACTATCAAATTACTATTCCTAACCATCTCCTTTGGCCTCAAATGGTCTGCTAGCCCCACCCACACAAACGCTTGACCTATACTTCAAGCACCTCTGCTCTGTATCCAGTCTGTCAACCCCACTTCCCCTCTCTGCTCACAACCTACTAACGCTAACACTCTCTTCCCTTACCACTGCCCCCTCTGCACACAAACCTGCTATTCTGCAAAGAAATCTCAGAAACCTAGACCTTCAATCACTTTCTAATGCTCTACAACCCCTCCACACCCTGCCCTAATTCACCAATGTAGACACAGTTGTGCAGTGAAGTAGAAGTCCAGTTACAAGAACACAATTTTAGACACAGTTGCAACATCTTTGGCTTTAAACGTCTTATTTTATCTCTAACACTTAGGCAATAAACACTTAAGTCCCTCAATGATAAACCTTACATGATCTTCAGCGTGCACAAGGGGGGGGGGGGGGTGCTCTGTATAGCTTCTCCAGGATGGGTGCACCAAGGTCCAGAAATTTGGGGGGAATGCTGGATGGTTCTGGATTCTGGGTGAGGCAAGTTTTTTTTTTTTTTTTTTAAATAAAGACTGGACTCCGGCTTTAACAATTTTACCATAACTGCCCCTCCCTTGGCCTGATGCCCAGAAGTCGCTCTGCCCAAGCCTCACATTCATTACATAGAACCAGAATTACACCTCTTGAATCCATTCTGAACCCCACAGCTCATCTCTCCCACCTCTTCTCTCGCTTCTCCACTGGGAGTCTCGCATAGAATTCAGTTTAAAATTCTAACTCTAACTTACAAAGCTATTTCCTGCTCTTTCCTTAACATTTCTTCTCTAGTCCAGAAATATCCACCCAGGTGCATCCTCTGCTCTGTCTTCTCCTGTGCTCCAGTTCTGCCTCCAGGACTTCACACGTGCCTCTCAATTTATCCCCCCACTCAATTCACTCTCAAACACCAGGCTTTCAGCAGTGCCCCTTAAAAACATTTTGTCTCCACCCCTTAACCTTCAGACTGTAAGCTCCTAAGGACAGTGCTCTCCTTCCTATTGTATCCTGTTTCCATAGCATTCAAGTTGAACTTTGTAGCATCCTTTTACCACCTGTAACTACTATATTGTACAGTGCCTCACAAAAAATGCCACTATATAAACAAGAAGAAGTAGAAACACAGTTACAAACCTGATTGTTGGCCAAAACTAAATCCCGAGGATGAGGTCGTTGTTGTGGAACTTGCACTGCCAAAAGCGGGAGCACTCTGCCCAAATGTGGAGCTCTGACCAAAGCTTGGTGTGCTGCTTTGCCCGAATACTCCGCCCCCTGAGGAGGATGTGTCGGTGGTACTTGCCTGCTGTCCAAAGGAAAAGGAACTTGCACTATTGGCAGAGCTGCCAAAAAGGCTAACGCCACTGCTGCTGGTGGTAGCTGTAGAGGCAGGAGTCTGTCCAAAGACTGACTGTGATCCAAAACCGGAAGAGAAAGAGAATCCGCTGGCAGATGAGCTAGCTGGCGTTTTCCAGAATGATGTTGATTGGCCGAGGGCAGCCTGTCCAAAAGCTGGTGCTCCGAAACCTGAAGTAGCACTTCCAGAAGTGCTGGTTGCTGTACTGCTTGGCTGACCAAATAAAGAGGCACCTGTGCTGGTGGCTGCAACCTGTCCAAAGATTGAGGTGGTGGATGTTGCAGCTGGAATAGCAGGCTGGCTGAAAGCAGAGACGGGAGTGGAGCCTGTTGATGCAGATGTCATCTGTGCGCTAGTCAGGCCTAGAGTAGAAGCCATCTGAGACGGAAGACCTTCTGGAGTGGTGCTTGCAGGAGGTACCAGGGGGCTGTCTGTCTTGGTCTCTGCAGCAGGCTGAGATTTAGCAGCAGGAGCTGAGGAAACTGCTTTTTCTAAGGCTGAAAATGCTGCTTGTTCTTTATTACCCTCTGTTGGGGTAGCTAATAATGCCTGCAGCTGTAAAGGGGGAGCTGCAGGATCACTCAGTATTTTTTCGGGGACTGGTTGCTTAACTTCCCCAGATGCTGAGCCAGAGGCAGCAGAAGTAGCAGTAGTTGGAGGCTGGAGTGCAGCTGAAGGAAGCATGACACCTGCAAAAGTAAGTGGTGCAGTAGCTGTTGTCCCAGCTGAAGCATTAGTTACTAGAGTTGTGGTGGTTGGTGCTGTGAAGGAGAAAGGCTGCTTTGCAGCACTCGGATTGAACGCAACAGGGGATTGAAATTTTCCAAATGCAGTTTGGGTAGAAAAACCTTCTGTGGCAGTGCTTGCGGGGGGCACCTGGGAACTGGATGACACAGGCATTGACATGGTCGAGACATTTACAATGGTGGGAAAAACAGAAGCAAGGGGTGTGCCTGACTTTGCCTCTGAAGCAGACTGAGGTTTAGCAACTGAAGGAACGGAGTTCTTTAGCATCGATGAAAATGCAGGTGCCTGTTCTTTGCCACCCTCTGTTGGGGTAGCTAGTAGCGCCTGTATCTGGGAAGGTGGAGCTGCAGGATCACTCAGTTTTTCAGGTACCGTCTGCTGGACATCTGTGGGGACAGAACTAGTAGCAGCAGCAGTAGTGGTGGCTGAAGGTATCATAAAGCCTGCAAAAGGCATTTGAGTAGTCGCTGCTGCCGTGGAAGCCTCAGTGGCAGGCACTGTGGTGGCTGGTGCAGTAAATGAGAAGGGTTGCTTGTTTAATCCCGTGCTTTGAGTTTTATTACCAAACAACATGCCAGACGAACTATTAGTTGTTGAAGTTGCTTCTGCAGCTTTTGAAGCCTGAAATCCTCCACTGACACTCAAGGTAGGAACAGGCACCTTCTCTGGCTGGAATGATGGAACGGCTTTGGAGGTGTCAGGCTTGGATGCTTCCTCAGCTTGACCAACCCTTAGGCCGGAGAAGCTGCCTAGAGTTTCCCCACTCGTAAAACCAGATGTTGTTGTCATTGGTGGTGACTGAGAAGCCGTCTGCTTAAGAGTTGTTGAAGAGTCTGCGGGGGAAATTGTGGTGGTGGTGGCTGGCTTAGGGGAGCCAAAGGCAACATTTGCTTCGGTTGCAGGACCGAACTGGAACTTGTTGCTGGTTTCAGTCAAAAATGTGGCTGGTTGGTTTACATTTTTTGCTGAAATTACAAAAGAAAAAAAGATTATTCAAGTTGTTTTGCCATGATAATTAAACACAAAGTCTATGACAGAGTAAATGGCAATTATAAAAGGCATTTGCAGATGGCATTGTGAAAGCGCCTGAAGCTCTTTGCACTACATACCAGCTGCAAAGAAGTTTTAAACGAATATCGAATTTAAGGATTAGTGGGACACCCATGCTGGAGGAGGAGGTCTATATGCCACCTCTCAAGCCAGCTTTGGGCATTAAAATAAGAACACAATTAACCTGATCTTGATGCGATCCTCCCTTGATACCGCCTAGGGTTGGGGCTTAGCGTGGCAGCCTTAGACTTGAGCGACAGTTGGCATCCGCACTGCTCCACAGATTAGATGTCTGACCTGTCACACAAGGTCTTAGTTTCAACTTCTGTGTAGAATGCCTGCCCCAACCAGTAAGGTTGTTTTATGTTATTGCCCCAAATAGGGTTTGGCACAGGGGAAGGGAGGGGTAGGCAGGGTGTTATAGAATGCTTTACTTGGAATTCCTTTATAAGACCTGTTACAAGGAGGGCTGCTACAAAGGTCTGAATACATGAATTGAAAGTACTCATGCCATCATTGAACCCAGTATTAGAGACATATTCACATTTACCCGTAAGAGCTCCATGCAGTGGGGGAGGGCATTTTGTAGCCATACCTCTTTAATCGGAGATGTGCTTCATTGCCATGCACAGGCTTGGACTGGCCCAAAGGGTTAATAGGAAATCACAAGAACCGACCGAATCTATAGGGTCTCAGGCGGATGTACAAGCACTATTTAAACTCCAAGAATCTGGTGGGACATCCTCCTGTCCACCTTGTCAAAATATATAGACGACCGGATGATTCCCCGTGGTCTCAGGATAAAAAAAGTTCCCCACCTTCCCGCAGCATTTAAAACAAGATGGAACAATGTTCTTACAGAGGCGTCTCTCTCATTAATGTCTATTCTGGTGGAATATCAAGGTCAGAGACTTGATGATCTCCAGGCGTCCCTTGAAAAATCCACCTCTGAACTGGAGAGTAGAAAATCTTCACCAGGTTTTAAATCTCTATATAGGAGAATGTTGGATACCCAGGAAAAATTGGAAGCTAGCATTGTGAGCTTAAAGAAATGTAAATATCAAAGGGATACCAACAATTACCTGGATGATAAGGTTTATGATTGGAACGTCTATGGCTGAAACGGGTAACCATACCAACGGGTGACATTTCTAACATCTGATTCCGATTCGGATCAGTTTGATTATGATCTGGTGGCCCTTTCCGACACCACGCGGAAATTTAGAGATATGAGTCACCGGTTTACCCCCCGTGGATCTAACAGAACCAAAGACAGCACTGATGATGGTTTTTTAGAAGATCGCGGTCACAGGCAGCCATCCCATATGATGACACGCTCCAGAAAAAGAGACCGTGCAGGAGGGCCGAACGCAGACAAACGTGGCACTAAGGCAGGGCCCAAGGAGAACTCGGTATTAGGGTCAAATAATGTCTTAAATTTATCGGACTATACGTTATCACCTGCAGAAACCTCCTTTGTCCCCAATATCCATTTTAACCCCTTTCATACTCTTCTGGATGTCAACAAATTTATTTGGTCATTAACATTAAAACAACATTTTTCTACGATTGGCCATAAGAGTATCATCATGAGCAATACTGCCAGTAATATTCAGGGTTCTGATCAAGATGGGGTTACACCACCCATACACTTATTACTTCCAATTTTTCTGATCTATGTAGGAACACAGATATTGAACAACTTCAATTTGAACTTGGCCAGAAGTCCGCCTTTCATGCGTAAGTGCCCCTTCGGCACTCCAATTTGGCGATACTGATTTTTATCCTGTGAACTCAAGGGGTGATATCTTAACCCTGTTCCAGGATTCTGTGGAACGAGACCTTCTTGATCTCAAACCGGGTAATTTTCCGGCCCACAAGAATAATTTGTCATCACAAGAGGCCAAGGCTCTTTTGGATCTCAAAAATAATGATCGAATAATTATTAGGCAGGCAGACAAGGGCGGCAAAGTGGTCGTCCTTAACAGGGTAACCTATCGTGATGAGGCACTACGACAGCTTAGTGATGCTGTCACATATAGAAAACTTTCCGGTGACCTGACTAAGATGTTCCAGGATCTTCTCTTTAAACTAGTAGATGAAGGGCTGGCTCTGGGTGTTTTATCACCCAGATCGACCGATCACCTTAAAGTAATCAATCCAGTTGTCCCACTGTTCCACCATTTACCCAAGATCCACAAACAGGATAACCCCCCCAAGGGTAGACCTATTGTGGCGGGTATAGGGGGACTCAACGAGCCCTTGGGTAAGTGGTTGGACACTATGTTACAACCATTGGTGCTTAGACTCCCAGGGTTTTTACGGGACACCGGCCACCTTATACAGCTTTTGTCAGATATAACGTGGGAGCCAGGATCACTTCTTTGTACCATGGACGTTTCGTCCCTTTACTCTTCAATCCCACACGATTTTGCTATTAAGGCCCTTGAATTTCACCTTCAGCCTTATTCGGATTATAACTTTGATTTATGTTCATTCACAGTCATGACCACTGAGTTTTTGTTGCAGCATAATTATTTTGTTTTTGATGGTAATTTTTACTTACAAAGGAGGGGAGCCTCTATGGGGGCCCCTTTTTCGCCTGCCTTAGCAAACCTATATACGGGGTGGTGGGAACACCACTCCATATATAGTGACAGTAATCAGTGGAGATCTTCGATTGTCGCTTTTTACAGATATATTGACGATCTGCTTTTAATCTGGAAGGGCACTGATGTCGATCTGAAAATGTTTATAGAGTATTGCAACTAACAATCTAAATTTAGAATTTAAGGCTCACATTCACCCTGCTGAAATTTAATTTTTAGATCTTAAATTGATGGCGCGTTCTCCAGACCGCGACCTATCGTAAGCCCACTGCGGGCAATAATATTTTACGGCCATCTAGCTGCCACCCTCCGCATACCATTAAATCTATTCCGGTTGGAGAATGGCAGAAGGCGGAATTGTTCCCGCATGGACTCCTTCCTTGAAGAGTCTGCTCAGATACAGTCCAGGCTAGCTGACAGGGGGTATCCCCTCTGGATGCTATCCAGGGCTAAGGATATAGCTTTAACTAAATCAAGGGCCACTATTTTAGATAATAATAAAAAACGTGGGAATAGATCAGAACCTTTTAAAGAAGTGACTTTTAGCACTCCTTACACCTTAGAGTTTAGACAAATTAGCAAAATCATTAAGAACAATCTACCTATGTTTAAGGCTGATCCCCTCCTTAAAGAAGTCCTTGATAAAGGGGTTCGCGTAGTGAGCCGCAAGTCCCCTAGCCTGGCCAATTCTTTGTCCCCTAGCTTTTTTCAGATGTCCATTTCTGGCAATTCCACATGGTTGGCCATCACAAGATTTTTCCCGTGTGGCATCACCCGCTGTGGTTTAAGTTTGTCAATAGGGGAGATAAATTTGCCTCCAGTCACGGGCAGGAGCTTTTCTGTGAAATCGCTATTAAATTGCAATTCTAAATCAGTCATTTATCTTATGACATGCGTGTATTGCTGTAAGCAATACGTGGGATGCACAAAACGCAAACTAAAGGTTCGTATATTTTTGTAGATTTGATCTTACAAAAAATTTCAACGTCGCCAAACATTTTAATCAACAGCATCAAGGATGTGACGTTTTAATTAAAGTTAATGCTATTGAGAGGGTGCTTTTGGGACCAAGGGGTGGCGATATTTATAAAAAAATTATTAACTAGGGAGGCATATTGGATCTTTACCCTTAGTACACGCTCCCCATTGGGTCTCAACCACAAATGGGATATCTCATTTATCACTAATAGAGGACTCTAGCTATACAAACTATGTTTCTCCCTGCTCTATTTTGGGGCCTTTGCCTCATCATTGTACCTACTTTTCATGCTATCTTGTTTACATGACAGATCGGTTTTGGTCTGCTATTACCCATCATCTTTATTAACCTTATTGACGATTTAACCTTTTAGATATCATGGTTGCCACATTCATTATTTAATCCTATATATATTACAGCTGCTATTTTTCTACATAATCTTATATATTTTTACATGTTTTCCCTTTTACTCATTATTGCTGCTAATTTTTGGTCAACGATGTGGATATTATTTTGTGATATATAAGTGCTGCTATGGGCCTTTTTTGTCTTTGCCTCTCCCCCCTCCCTTTTACTAACATGCACTGGCTCCGGTCTCTCAATGGAGCACGGTCCCGGCGCGTTAGCCGTGGCGTCACTGGACTTCCGGCGGCTGCGGGGACGGACGTGCTCGCTGTGTTCTGCAGCTGTGGGTAAGCTCTTAATTTCTTATATAAATGTTTTAGATTTGCCACACCACTATCTATGATTAAGGACCTGTCTTTTGCGTCCGAAACGCGTTAGAATGCGTGGCAAATCTTTATCTGCCAGGGCCCTACATTGTTTTTAGGCTGCGTGACTACTATGGAGATGGTTTTATGGATTTGAAGAAATAAAGCTTTAACCACTTCAAAATTTGCGTTTAATAGGAAATCCCCTGGTAGACCGTGGACTCATCACCAAAATCTGAACTATATACAGATATTTGTGCACGAACAGAGACAATTAAGTTTGGCCTACTAACTCTGTGAATGGGCCTAAATATAATCTGGAAATAGTTGCATGCAAGTGTTGGGTGTAAGACTAACAGGGATTTTCTCCCATTGTCCTTCAGGACAGCCACAGAGAGCATAATCAAGGAAGAAAAATACAAAGGGTGGGAGATGGCTTGTAAAACACTTCTATTAAAAGATTATTGTTGCTCGGATAGAAGGTCTAATCTATAGTGTCTCAGGAAGGTATGGGGAGAGGCCCAAGTAGAAGCTTTACAAATGTCGTCTATGGAGATGCCTGACCGCTCTGCCCAGGATATAGAGACTGCCCTAGTGGAATGTGCTATAATGTAGGGTGGGGGAGTGACCATACACTTATAGACTTTATTCCTTCAGGAAAATGAAACGAATAACTGATCAACCTTCTGGAAATTATGAGTTCTTTCTATGTAGTTGATAAGCATTCTGCATTCTAGCATTCTAGAGCCTGGGAAGAATCCTCAGGGTTATGCAAGTCTGGTGGTAGAGATAGAATGACTACCTTCTGGGAGAAATTAAACTGAGAGACTGTTTTAGGGAGATACAGGGGACCAGGCCTTAAAATAGCTTGATCGGGAAAGATGGTTCATTAATGCTTTCTGATTGAGAGCGTCTGAAGGTCACTAACTCGGCTGGCCGAGGAGAGGGCTAGAAAAAAGACAATTCTTTAGGGTTATGACTTTATCAGAGGATTCATCAAGTGGTTTAAATGGTGTTTTAGTAGTACCTCTTAGAACTAGTACCAAATCCCATAATGGACATCTAATAATCTGAACTGGTTTCTTGTGGGAAGTGAAGAATCTGTTGACTAGTAGGTCATTTCTAAGTCTTTTACCTAGGAAAACTGACAAGGCCAAGGCCTTGGTCTTTAAAATACTTACTGCCAACCCAATATCAAAGCCCTCCTGGTAAAATTCCAGGACTGAAGCTACCTTACCCAGACTGTTGACTTCACAAAATGAAAGAAAACGTTTCTATATGCTTGCATATATCTTTCTCGTTATTTTTCTACTGTCTAAAAGCTGCATTTTTTAGATAGACCTTTGTCTCTTAGTATTTGCCTTTGGGTCAAAAGTTACGGAATCCTAAGTAGAGATTAGGATGACTCTGGCCTTTTCTGCTGCAATGTTCTGAACAACCTGAAGGAAGTTGAAGTGGAGGGAAGGCACAGGCTAGACTGAACTTCCACAATTGGGCTAGAGCGTCCACCCCCCTTACATAGGGAGAAAAACAGCTGACATTATGAGTTGGCTGTGGAGCGCCCCGCTTGGCTAGCAGCAGAGAAAAGATCACTGGAGTTCTGATCCGGAAGTCTGCTACCTAATTTAAGGACCTCTTTAGATGTACCGCTGAGGGACCTGATTCAAAGATGAAGGGGAAACAGGAAGGATAAAGCCAGCGTTTGATCACCAATCTGGTGCCTCCTTGATGTTTTAAATAAGCTACCATTGTCAGGTTGTTTGACCGAATCTGAAAGTCCCTGTCGAATAGTAGAGGTTTGAAGTACATCAGGGCCTCCTGGATCACCCGGAGTTCTCTGTAATTTGAGGATCTGACTCTTGATTCAATTCGGACTCTCAATTCATAATGTCCTCTGGACATTATGGGTATCTAGGACCTGCTGGCACCTGTAGTAATTCTGACTGGATTTACCTGTCTCCAGTGACTGCCTGCCTGTCAAACCTGAGGGTCCATCCGACATCAAAGAGTGTTCTTTACACTTTCTGGGATTACTGTGGTACTGTCTAGAGTATCCGGGGAGCGATCCCAGACCTGAACGAGGAAGGACTGCAGAGACCTAGAATGCAATTGCACACAGGTGATGGTGGGGGATGGTTGAGGACATTAGAGCTAGGTTCCTCCTCAGAAGTGAGACCAAAGCCCTTGTTAAGGGAATCTTAGTCAGATACTTGTCCCTCTTTTCACTGGTTCTTTTTGGACTGGGGGCAACCAGTGCCTGGGAGAGGATGGGCTCCCTAGAGGTAGAATTAGTGGCCCTAGCCGTGGATCTGCAGACCTCCAAAGTTGAGGCCATATCGGTTTGCACTGGCTTTCATTTCTGTGTTCTAACCAGGCCTGACAAAAGGATCTATTCCAGGACTCATCCAAAATGGTAGGGCAATATAAAGAGGAACATTGCAGGTATTGGGGAGTTAATAAAAACTCCACAAACCTGGCTTGCTCATTCCCCCTGTCCCTCCGGTTTAATATTAGACCATTGTAAAGCCACCTATCTGGTGGCATTGCACTCCAGCATCCCTCAGTCCCATGCCAATACCATCTGGCAGTGCCATCTTGCCGTCCCGTCATGCTCTGCACCACCCCTCAGATCTCACACATGCGCAGTGTCATTGCATAGGCTACAATGACATTCGGCACAAACCCCGCAAGATTTGAAGAGCGGTGCGGTACATTTGAAGATGGACGGTGAAGGATAAGTACAGCTTATAAGGATAAGGATAAGAGTGTGCCCGCACTGGACATTCACAAATGCCTGGCGCGGGCATGCTCCCTGTTAGAGGGAGGAGGAGGATGCGGCAATCAAAGCTGCTGCTCTTGGATGCGACGTGGGAACGAGAAGAGGGGAGCTGGGTTCGGGCGACCTGGGGGGTTTCGCACAGCGGAACATCCCCGATCGGGGGAAAGGACCAAAACCCAGGATTGTTGAAATCCTGGGCTTTAGGTCCACTTTAAGAAGCACTTTGCATACCACCCTCAATCAGCAGGTTTGGTACATACAATAGTTGTGTACTAAAGAAGTAAAAACAGGAAAGCCATGAAATAGACAGGAAAAATGTGTTGTTCTGTCTCCCATTGGTTGCCTTAAATATGCATATTACACCTACATCAGCAGGATTAACTCCCTTGAAAGGATGTATGGTAGGCCTTATATTAGGTCTTAGATAAAACATTTTAAAGAAAGCATTGATGAGGTTAGAAATCAGATTCTAGCACATTATATGGTTAAAATGTTAATGAATAAAAGAGATTTTTAATGTGAACTCTATTCCAGGATAGACCGCCAATTGTGAAATCCTTGGTGAGTGGATCCTTGAGGGAGGGTGATAAAATGGAAACACTGAAACAGTCCTTTTTTGGAAGGCTAGTGGCTCTCACTGGACAAGAGCCCGTGGATGAACTGTTGAAATGAGTAAGAGGTGAGTGAATAGCAATGCTCTGGGGGGTTTCACAGCAGGGCATGCCAATTCAGGATGCCACAGGGGAACGTAACAAAACCTGGGAAAGTCAGATTTCCGGATTTTGGTCCATGTTAAAGTACACCAGTGCTCAGGATGACAGGCTGCAGGTAATGTCCCACTGGTGAGCGAGCTGGGGCTTTTTTTAAAGGAGCAAAATAACCAAAAATCCATATAAACATTTTAAATTGTGAGAAAAGGAACTACTTATACAACCCAACTTAAAAAAAAAAAATCTGCCAAGTGTGTGGTTTCATTCTCCTGCTAGAAATAAGGCAATTCTGTGAAACTCACCTGTAGAATTGTTTTGGTTCAGATCCATTCCAGCCCATCCAGAAGTATTCATGTTTGGGAGTTCACCCCTAGGGGGCGCTGACTGCAAGATCAAAGATGTAGCCCCTCCCGGCCCCCTATAAAGGCAGCTGCCTCTCAACACAGCCCCAGTAATTTAAAAGCAGTACTCAAAACAGGAGAGGCAGGCCGGGAAGGTCCGAAAAATAGGAGACCATGTTACCTCACATATCCTCCGCTTGTTCCCTCTCGAATCAAAAACTTGTATAACTAGTGTCCTGTCAGCAAAAATGGTTCAGTCACCATAACAGGCATGCAGGACGTAATAAACCTCAAGGGCGGGGTGGACGGGCTGGAATGGATCGGAAACAAAAGCAATTCTACAGGTGAGTTTCAAAGAATTGCCTTTTTCTTTCCAATCCATTCCAGCCCGTCCAGAAGTATTCACGTTTGGGACATCCAAAAGCAGTGTCCATATGAGCGAGATCCCCAGTGCGGAACAGCAGATAGTTCATTTCACTACCGCCTGAAGCACCTTTTGGCCAAAAACAGCGTTAACTGAGGCCAACATCCACCTTGTAAAACTTTGTGAAAGTATGAACTGAAGACCAAGTAGCAACTTTGCAAACTTGTTCCACCAAGGCCTGGTGCTGAAAAGCCCACGAAGCCCCAGTGGCTCTAGTAGAATGAGCTGTGATCCGAAAAGGGGGTTCCTTCCCCCTGGCAGAATAGGCTTGTACCACTGCCTGTCTAATCCACTTACGGAGAGTGGACTTGACTGGTGACAATCCCTTTCTAGAACCCTCAGTCAAGACAAAAAGCAGATCAGATTTCCTGAAGGATGCAGTTGCAGCCAGGTAATACCTTATGGCTCTGACCACATCTAAAGCATGGAGAGTTCTTTCTTAGGGATTAGCCGATGCTGGACACAAGGAAGGTAAAACAACTTCCTCATTAAGGTGAAAAGGAGAAACTACTTTAGGCAACAAAATCCGGCTTAAAACGAAAAACCACCTTATCTCTGTGCATCTCGAAGTAGGGTGGTTTCATACATAGCGCAGCCAGCTCTGATACACGACGCACCAGGGTGATCGCCACCAGAAAAACCACCTTGAGTGTCAGCATAGACAATGCGTCATTCAATGGCTCGAAGGGGGGACCCTGGAGAGCAGACAGCACTAGATTTAGGTCCCACACCGGTAAGACTAATTTACGCTGTGGACGGACATGGGTGACCCCCCGGAAAAAAGTCTTGATCAACCTATGATTGGCAATGGACCTCTGGAAAAGAATGGATAAGGCTGAGACCTGACCCTGACCCGTTTTGTAGAAACTCAAGGACTCTAGAAACAGAATATTTCCGACAAGTATGGCTCCTGGCCTCGCACCAAGTGATATAGGCCCGCCAAACTCTGTAGTATGTCATGGAAGAAGACCGTGCCTGAATCATTGTGTGAATAACCGTGGCCGATAAACCCTTCTCCGTCAGGATTGAGGTTTCAATAGCCAGGCCGTCAAAGCCAGCGTCGGTAAATTCGGGTGCCGTAGCGACCCCTGTGTGAGAAGCCCTGGATCGTCAGGCATGATGTAATGATCTATTGACATCTGCACTATGTCTGCAAACCAACTCCTCCTCGGCCAGCGAGGAGCCACCAGGATGGCTGGTACCCCTTCCTGGTCTATCTTGCGTAGCACTCTGCCCAGGAGCTGAAACGGAGGGAATGCATACAGAAGGTTGAACTCTGTCCAAGGGATCGCCAGAGCCTCTGTTGCTATGGCCAGAGGGTCTCTTGAGAGAGAGACGAACCTTGGAAGCTTGTGATTGGGTCTGGATGCAAAAAGATCCACGTCTGGTTGACCACAGCGGAAGCACAGAGCCTGAAAGGTCTCGCTGCTGAGGGACCATTCCCCCCAGCGTAAGGAGCTCCTGCTCAGGGAGTCTGCCTTCTGGTTTTCCACCCCGGGGATGTAAACCGCCGAGATGCAGGGAACATTCTCCTCTGCCCAAGTCAGAATCTGGCTTACCTCCCTGAGGGATCGCTTGCTCCAAGTACCGCCCTGGTGATCAATGTAGGCTACAGCTGTCTGATAGTCCGAGCTGTCCTGAACCACATGGCCTCCTAAATGGGGAGTCAGACGTAGTAGAACCAACCAAATTGCTCTCGGTTCCAAGAGATTTATGGGTAACCGGTTCTCCTTCGGACCCCACTGACCCTGGATCTTCTGGGT
Organism: Gastrophryne carolinensis; assembly: GCA_027917425.1. NCBI lineage: Eukaryota > Metazoa > Chordata > Amphibia > Anura > Microhylidae > Gastrophryne > Gastrophryne carolinensis. Next base: position 199,746,482 of record CM051235.1, read on the forward strand.
CTGCCAAATGCCTCCCCAGCCTGTAAGACTGGCATCCGTGGTAACTATCTCCCATTGGGGAGTCCGAAAAGACATGCCTATCAGCAGGTTCAGAGAGTCCAACCACCAAAAGAGGGATTGCCTGGCCGGGGGGGAGGGAACAGCAAAAATCCTTGTTCCAGAGATTCCGGCGACCGATTCCAGCTGGTCAGCAGGTTCAGCTGTAGAGGTCTCATGTGGAATTGGGCTAAGGGCACTGCCTCGAAGCACGACACCATTAGGCCCACCAATCTCATCCAGACGCACCGATGGCTGTTGACAAGCCAGCAAGGCCCGCACTTGTGTCTGAAGTCCCAAAACTTTCTGCTGACCTTGACCTGACCGGTGTCTAGCGTCATCCCCAGGAAGGATCTCACTGTTGAAGGCGTGATAAACGACTTGGGGTAGTTGATCACCTAACCGAAGGCTTCCAGAGTTGACAGTACAGTCCGGGTGTTGCTCTCGGCCTCCGAGAAGGGACCGGGATGAGAACAGAAGGTCGTCTAGATAGGGTAACACACAAATACCCTGACTCCTCAGGATAGCCATGATGCCCTCCAGAACCTTGGTGAACGTTCGGGGAGCTGAGGATATGCCGAAAGGGAGTGCCACAAACTGGTAACTGGTAACGAGAACAGAAGGTCGTCTAGATAGGGTAACACACGAGTACCCTGACTCCTCAGGATAGCCATGATGCCCGCCATAACCTTGGTGAACACTCGGGGAGCTGAGGATATGCCGAAGAGGAGTGCCACAAACTAGTAATGTTGATCCTCCAGAGCAAACCTCAAACTTTTGATGTCTTCGGAAAATCGGGATGTGCAGATACGCGTCCCTGATGTCCACCGTGGTCATAAAGTCGCCGTGCCGAAGTGATCTCACCGCCGACCGCAATGTTTGCCCTGTCTGACCTTTACAAATTTGTTGAGACCCTTCAGGTCCAAAACCGATCCGTCCTTCTTGGGGACCGTGAACAGGTTGAAGTAGAACCCCTGACCCTGTTCTTGCCGAGGCACATGGCAAATCACCCCTATCCGCAGGAGGTGTTGAACAGCTGCTCTCAAAGCCTGTGCTTTTAGTGGATTTTGGGATATCCTTGAACACAGAAATGTTGTGGGTGGTCTGGCTGCCAGCTCTATCTCGTAACCTGAGGACACCACCTCCTGAATCCAACGATCCGAGACGTGACGTCTCCAGATTGGAGCAAACAGCAGAATCCATCCCCCCACCCATACGGGTGAGGGCGCCCCCTCATGCCTGAGTAGGCTTGGCTGGGGGTTTGGGCTCAGTTCCCCAAGCGAGGTTGGGCTGGCTGCGGGACCTACCTCTGCCTCAGGTATCTCTGCGGGCACTGGAAAATGAAGAACCTCTTCCTCCCTGAAAGGACCGATAAGAGGAGTGCCGAAAGTGGCCGACCACTGCTTCAACCACAGTGAGAGGCGTAATGCTACAAGCAAGGCCGAAATTCTGGCACCGAGCCTGACCACATCATCCATGGCAGTAACAACAAAGCCGATGAAATCCAAACAGGCCTAGAGTTCCTTAAACTCCTCCGCCCGTTTGCCAGACAGCCTTAGCTACAAGGTGTTTAACCTTTCTCCTGCTGGCTAGGGAAACAATTGCAGTGGCACACGCAGGCCGAAAGAGGGCACCAACAAAGGTGAAAGCATGGCAGGCCAACTGATCCATGCGTTTGTCTGCAGGATCACGTAAGGAAGCATTGTCAGGTGATGGTATAACCGTGGTGTTGGACAGACCTGAAACCGAAGGGGCCAACACGGGAGGATGAGAACACAACCGAATCAACTCGGCATGGAAAGGATACCGTCTATCCAGGCCTTTCGGAACCGATGGTAGCTTGTTGGGCCTTTTCCATTCCTTAAGTATGGAAAAATGCGGCTGCTCGGGAAAAAAACACCGCTGTCTTTCAGGCCGAAACAAATCACCCTTTTTCCTCTTAGCCGTTCTGGGAGGAACAATGTGCAAGTTATCAAAAACGGAAGAAAGTAGACTTTCCGTATCATCCGGAAGGAAGGAATCCTCATCCGAGGAGGAGCCAGAAATGCTGTCATCTCTGGCGGAGAGCAACTCAGTCACAGAGTGGGACATCTGGCGACTCACCTTCCTCCGCAGATCCCAAGGAATCATAAAAATACCATTTTGTGATTACTCACCTGTAAAATGGGTATTATAAGTATGTCACACACCCTGCTTCCATTATCATGACATGTGGGTTATGGCCAGTAGAGGGCGAACTTTGCAGAGATGACAGGAAAAAAGGAGCTACTCCCAGTCCATAAATACCTGGGACCTCCCACACATTCCCCAGTATAGGACAGCAGTAAGGGGACCAGGAAGAGCCAAATATAAACAATCATAACACTAAAAGGTTCACCATATAAAAGATCCAAAATACCAATAAGGGCAGGATGAAGCGGGGTGTGTGACATACTTATAATACCCATTTTACAGGTGAGTAATCACAAAATGGTATTATTCCAAGTATGTCACACACCCCGCTTCCATAATCATGACATGTGGGACATCCAATAGCAGTGTCCGTCATGGGTGGGAACCGAAAACAGTAAAAGAACGTACCAACTTAAACCACTGCAGAATGCAGATCCTCGCGGCCAAAAACAGCATCCACTGAAGCCCGCACACCAACCTTGTAAAACTTGGAAAAAGAACGAACGGAAGACCAAGTAACAGCCTTACAAACCTGTTCAACTGAAGCCTGGTGCTGAAAAGCCCAGGACGCACCAACAGCACGAGTAGAATGCGCAGTGAACTTAAAAGGGGGAGTCCTCCCCTTGGCAGAATAGGCCCCAACAATGGCCTGACGTATCCATTTACTAATGGTAGACTTGGCAGGCGCCAAACCTTTCCGGGGCCCGGAGGGCACCACAAATAAGGCATCCGTCTTACGAAAGGAAGAAGTAGCAACCAAATAGTACTTCACACAACGAACCACATCCAAAGAGTGCAGGACCCTCTCCTTGTAATTGCTAGACTTATGACAAGGAAGGGAGAACCACATCCTGATTGAGATGGAAGGCAGAAACCACCTTAGGAAGGAAATCTGGCTTAAAACGAAAAACCACCTTGTCCTGGTGTCTCTCAAAGTAAGGGGCTTGAATGGAAAGAGCCACCAACTCAGAGACACGTCGAACAGAGGTAATAGCCACCAAAAAGGCAATCTTTTGTGTAAGCATAGAAAGTGCAACATCCTGCACCGGCTCAAAAGGAGGCCCCTAGAGGGCCAACAGAACCAAATTCAAATCCCAAACAGGCAACAAAGGCTTTCGAGGGGGCCGCACATGAGTGACCCCCTGGAAAAAAGTTTTAACCAAAGGATGAAGAGCAAAAAACCTTTGAAAGAAGACCGCCAGGGCAGAGACCTGCCCTTTCAAGGTACTAAGCTGGAGCCCCAGGTCCAGACCGTGTTAAGAAAATCCAAAATCCTAGGGATCGAAAACACCCTGCAAGGCAAGGCCCTAGCCTCACACCAATCAATATAGGACCTCCAAGTCCTGTAGTAGATGTTAGAGTAAGATCACTTCCTAGCCCTAACAAGTGTCTGAATCACAGCATCAGACAAACCTTCTTCTTTTAAGATGGAGGTTTCGGCAGCCACGCCGTCAAAGCCAGCGTTTGTAAATTGGAGTAACAAAGTTGACCTTGAGTGATCAGTTCCGGAAACAGGGGCAACCTGTACTGATATACCGCCAGCCATACGATGTCCGCGAACCAAACCTGTCTTGGCCACCTTGGGGCCATCAGAATTGCTGGCGCACCCTCTTGAGCCAGCTTGCGCACCACCTTGCCCACCATGGAGAAGGGGGGAAACAGGTACAGGAACCCCAGATCCCTCCAGACAAGAGACATGGCGTCCGCTGCCAGGGCCAGAGGATCCTGAGACAGAGACACAAACATTGGGAGCTTGCGATTGTGACGTGAGGCAGAGATCCACGTGTGACAGAGGGACCTGAATACCATGTGGATGAGAGACCATTCCCCTCGGCAAGAGGATCCCCTGCTCAGGGAGTCCGCCTCCGTGTTTTCCACTCCCGGAATGTACACTGCTGAGATGCATGGAAAATTGCTTTCCGCCCATGCAAGAATCAGAGAAACTTCCCTGAGGGCACTCCTGCTGCGAGTCCCTCCTTGGTGATTGATGTAAGCTACCGCAGTTCAATTGTCTGATCGAACCTGAACCGGTAAGCCGCGTAGGTGATGCGTCAAGCATGACAGAACCAACCTAATAGCTCTCAGCTCCAAGACATTGATGGGGGTGTGAGCCTCCAGAGGACCCCACAGCCCCTTGAACTGATGTGTCTTCCAAAAAACCTCCCCAGCCCTACAGGCTGGCATCCGTGGTAACCGTCTCCCAACAAGGGGTCAGAAAGGATCTGCCCCTCATCAGATTGCTTGGTTCCAGCCACCACTGAAGGAACTGCCGAACCCGGAGAAACATCATGAATGACTGATCCAATGACTGCGGACATCTGTCCCAGGCCAACAATAGATGGAGCTGGAGCGACCTCATGTGGAACTGAGCAAAGAGAACTGCCTCGAAGGAAGCCACCATAAATCCCACCAGTCTCATCCCTAGCCGGATAGAAGGCCGAGGATTGGACAGGAGAAGACGTATCAGATCCTGAACCATCTGCACCTTGGACTGAGGAAGGAAAACCCTGGTCCGAATGGTATCCAGAGTCATGCCCAGAAACGAGATCTCCCTTGAGGTGGAGAGAGAAGACTTGGGATGGTTGATCACCCAGCCGAACCTCTTCAGCGTCGCCACCACCATACGTGGTGTCCAGCTCCACCTGACAGAGAGGATGCCGTAATGAGGAGGTCGTCCACACTGCCGGGGTTGCCCCGAAGGGAGCCCGAGCCAGGTATCCTGGGAAGCCTCCATATAGTGATTTTTTATGGTAGTTGCAATGACCAGTGGGAATTACGCCAGTAAGCTACCCGGGATGCCCCTTAACGTCCGTTAGTGGGAGGATTTGTAAAGCCCCTATTTGAGTGAGGGACCTAAGGACCGGGAGAACCCCCTTTTAACTATCAAGGAAGGTAATCCCCCTGGAAGATATAATATAAAAGGGTATCATAAGCAGGAAGTCATTACAGCAATCATACATCCAGATATAATCACAGTCATACAATATATCTGTATAACCTTAAAGTACATGTCAAGGATAACGCAGCATACAAGGCACCACAATAGAAATATGATTATGCATATAATAGAACGAGCCCCGCAGGCCACTCACAGTTAGGATGCAAGATGACGACCGGACACCCAGCAGCATCAGCCAGGTCAGGGGAAGAGAAGGAGGGCGGGCCAGCGCGGATCGCGTGCCGCACGTGGCCCCGCCCCCCTCCTGCTGGGAAGAGTAACCGTGGTTCCCAGCCATTGCTGGGAACCTCCGTGGGCGCCAAAAGAGAGGGGGCGGGCCGCATCAGCACGCCGAGAGCCCGGCCCCGCCCCCTCTCCTGACTAACATGAGAAGCAAAAAACATGGCCGTGCTCCCACAAGGTTGTGGAGCCGGCCCAGCAACAAGTGAAGCAAACAGCCACACACACATACCACACTGACAGCTAATTGGCCAGGCAAAGTCTGAGGTAAAAAATTGGAGGGACATGCCCCCCTCCCCCCCCCCCCATGACCCAGGCACAGGGAGCAACGGGTGGGGGAAGTCCCAAGCCACCTAATGCAGCGCAGGGAAAATGACGGACAGGGCATCCTAAACCAGGATCCCGAACCTGGTATCCGCCTACCCCTTGGAGGAGGATCCAAGTTATCACACCACTAAGGTGTATCCTACCTTCACCCGGACCAACAGCCAGGGCTGGGAGGCATAGGGGCTTAATAAAAAACAAGGTCCGGACAGAAATAGGGAAATAAAATGGCCGGGTGTAAACCCGGCTTACCTGCAAGGAGGAGACAGCCATCTTCTGACTTGCTCGCCGTCTGCAGAGACGATTACTGGGGAATGTGTGAGAGGTCCCAGGTATTTATGGACTGGGAGGAGCTCCTTTTTTTCCTGTCATCTCTGCAAAGTTCGCCCTCTACTGGCCATAACCCACATGTCATGATTATGGAAGCGGGGTGTGTGACATACTTGGAATAATCATCATCCGAGTAAACCGGCTCAAAATACCGCTTCTTACTCGAGGCCTTCTTAGGGGCTGCCAACGAGATCTGTTTTTCAAGGCTAGCCAGCCTGTGCGCAAAATCAGTGTGTGCCCCCTTGCTGGCTCCCCCTTCACTAGGGGATAACTGCAGCAGCGGAGGATCCGGAGAGGCCGGTGGTAACGCAGGACTAGGGTCAGGAGCGACCGCCCGCTCATGGTCCAAAATAATGCCTCTGGCGCAAGTGGAACAAATTGTGCTGAATCCACCCAGGGGATTGCGTCTGCACAAGGGGCAGAGCCTGTCCTGCCCAAGTGGGGTGCCCGGCTCACTATCCCCTGATGCCTCCATTATGGTGATTTTGAATAAAAATATTCAATAAGGCTAATAGACACTAATGGGCTAAGCCTAATAGCCGATCCCTCTATTTAACAATGGGGTCCGGGAGAAACCATAACCCTCGACCTTCAGCCCACAGCCAAAAAACAAAAAGGAGAAAACACAGCAATTACAAAAAGACCCACAAGTCATGCATTAACACATAAGAAATCATAATATATACATGGCAATAAAAAAATGAGCATACAGGGCATAAAACATTACATAAACACAATATCTATCCCCTTTATCCCCAAAAGGAAGGACAACAAGAGGGACTCACGACTGCGCCTGCCCAGCGCTAGGGATCACCTCCAAGGTCCCCAGCCGCGCCAACAAGCCAAGCAGCGCGACGCTTCCAGAACAATCCACACGGGGGAGTGTCACTGGAGCGCCGCCGCCTGTGACTCCGCCCCCCAGCGCGTCACATCGCGACCTAGTTGCGGCGCCTCGAGCGTCGCCTGACAATGCGGCCCCACCCCCCCGCCGACGCGCGAGGGGCCCGCAGGGCGCGCCTGCCCACATGCAGCCCGGACCGGGCGAGGGAGCGAGGAAGGTAAGATGTGGAAGGAGCGGCATCGGACAGCTCCTCGCTTTAGCATGCTATGGTGATGGAGCTCTCCACCGCTCCCCATACAGTAGCACTAAGCACGCACATACACCAACAAAATAAAGCATGTGGGAGAAGGGAGGACATATACAAAATATATATGAGTGGTTCCCCAGCAGGCTCACCATAGAATGCCTGCGGCCGATCTGCTTTTTTGGTAATAAAGCCTGCGGCCCAGAGCTATGTGCTCTGCCAGAACGCCCCAGACCCCGGTGTTTCACCCTGTTATCAGCCAAGGCTGGGAGGCAAGGATGGGTCAGAGGAGATCCGAGGAAATAGGGTCCTGCAGCCTGCCGACAGGCGAGGGGGCCCCGCTCTGCTGCCAAAATTCTGAGAGAGAGTGAAAGCGATCTTATGCAGTCAACTGCAAGAAAAAGAACTGGGGCTGTGTTGAGAGGCAGCTGCCTTTATCCCTTTCGCTGCCAGCCTACCTGGAGTTTTTGTCACACTCCCTTTGCTGCCCAGGAGACTCCCCCAAACTGAAACAGCGCTTTAGGGGATTTTCAGATAAAATACAACTGTGCTATGCGCACCTTGAAGTTTTTCCAGAAAAACAACCCGTTACATTTGAAATACCCCCAAACAAACTATATATTCTCTGGAAGTACACACCTGAAGCTTTCTAGGTGTACCAGGCTTGTTGATGTGGCCACAGTTTTCTGGAAGTAATCCCTCAATGTAATCTTTGGTTGCAAAGAGTTTCCCTAAAAAAAAGGATAAAAAAGCCAAATCAAAGCCACGTTTTCCTAAAAAAAACTATATACAAACAAGAAAAAACAAGTAAAATCTGAAAAAGCAACATCGCCTGAACAGAACGATACCCAACATGCATTGCTACTGTCAAGGGAAGAGTTGCCAAACACCCCAAAATAAAGCATGTGCGTAACGGTAATTTTACTTTTTTTCAACCAAAACAACCCTTTACATTTGGAATACCCCTCATAAACCATATATTATCTGAAAGTACACATGTTAAGCTTTCTAAGCGTACCCAGCTTGTTGTAGTGGGCTCATCTTTCTGGAATTAATCCCTCAAAGAATTCTTTGGTTGCGCAGGGTTTCCCTCAAAAATGTATAAAAAAGCTGAATAAAAAACACCTTTTCCTAAAATATAAATATACAAACAAGAAAAAACAAGCTAAGTCTGAAAGCGCAAGGTCCCCCGAACAGAATACCCAACATGCATAGCTACTTTTAACCCTTTTAATTGACAGCCTACTTGAGATTTTGTCACCCTCTGTTGACAGGTCATTTTTCCCCATTTTGCGCCATTTTTGCTGGAATTTTCTGGAAAGTTATATATATATATATATATATATATATATATATATATATATATTTTTTTTTTTTTTTTCAGCAGAGTTTAGGCTTTAACATGAAATGTCTTGTTTGAAAAATGTATTATGTTTTTTACAATGTTATTATTAAGAAAAAAAAAAATATATATATATAAATAACATTTTTTTTTAGAAAATCGCCTCCTTTATTTTAAATAAAAAATGTATTTTATTAAAGAAAACCATATTGCATGAGAAAGTCCCATTTCTACCGATTAGAACGGTACCACACATTTATTGGTAGCCCATGTTCCTGCCCAGGAGACCCCCCAAACTGAAACAAGTACTTTATAATATTTACAAAATACCATTTTGTGATTACTCACCTGTAAAATGGGTATTATAAGTATGTCACACATCCCGCTTCAGAATAGTCATTACACTTGGGTTATACCGACCTGTAGAGGGCGATCTTGCAGAGATGTCATGAAAAAAAGGGAGCCCCTCCCGGTCCATAAATACCTGGGACCTCCCACTCATTCCCCAGTATTAGAACAGAAGTAAAGGGACCAGGAAGAGCCAAAATAACCAATAACAGTAAAAAAGGTTCACCATAGAAAGGATCCAGAATACCAAAGGGCGGGGTGAAGAAGGGTGTGTGACATACTTATAATACCCATTTTACAGGTGAGTAATCACAAAATGGTATTATTCTAAGTATGTCACACACCCCGCTTCAGAATAGTCATTACACTTGAGACATCCAATAGCAGTGTCCATAAAGGGCGGGGATCCAAAACAAGGCAATAATGCACAAACTTAAACCACTGCAGCTTGCAGAACTTTGCGGCCAAAAACAGCATCCGCTGAGGCCCGCACATCAACCTTGTAAAACTTGGAAAAAGTGTGAATGGAAGACCAAGTAGCAGCCTTACAAACTTGCTCAACAGAGGCCTGATGCCTCGAAGCCCAGGACGCCCCAACGGCACGAGTATAATGAGCAGTAACACGAAAAGGGGGAATCTTTCCCCTTGGCAGAATAGGCCCCAACAATGGCCTGGCGAATCAATTTACTAATGGAAGACTTGGCGGGAGCCAAACCTTTCCTAGGCCCGGAGGGCACCACAAAAAGGGCGTCAGTCTTACGAAAGGAAGAAGTAGCCACCAAATAGTACTTCACACAGCGAACCACATCCAGAGAATGCAAGACCCTCTCCTTGTCATTGCTGGGCTTAGGACACAAGGAGGGTAGAACAATGTCCTGATTAAGATGAAAGGCAGAAACCACCTTAGGAAGGAAATCTGTCTTGAAGCGGAAATCAACCTTGTCCTGATGCGCCTCAAAGTACGGGGCCTTAATGGACAAAGCCGCCAACTCCGATACACACCGAACAGAAGTGATGGCAACCAAAAACGCAACCTTCTGAGTAAGCGTAGAAAGAGCAATATCCTGCAAAGGTTCAAAAGGAGGACCCTGAAACGCAGAAAGAACCAAATTCAAATCCCAAACTGGGAGCAAAGGCTTCCTAGGAGGCCACACATGTGTAATCCCCTGGAAAAAGGTCTCAACCAGAGGATGAAGAGCAAAAGACCTTTGAAAGAAAACCGCCAGGGCAGAAACGTGCCTTTTCAACGTACTAAGCTGCAAACCCAGGTCCAGACCATGTTGCAGAAATTCCAAAACCCTAGGGATAGAAAACACCCTGCAAGGCAAGGCCCGGACCTCACACCAATCAATATAAGACCTCCAAATCCTATAGTAGATGACAGAGGAAGACTTCTTTCTAGCCCTAACCAGAGTCTGAATGACAGCATCAGAAAGACCTTCCATGGAGGTTTCAGCAGCAACGCCATCAAAGCCAGCGTTGGTAACTTGGGGTAGAGCAGTTGACCCTGAGTGAGCAGATCCGGCAGAAGGGGCAGATCTAACTGATCCGCTGCCAACCATACCATGTCCGCGAACCAAACCTGTCTTGGCCATCTTGGAGCCACCAAGATTGCTGACGCACCCTCTAGGGCCAGCTTGCGCACCACCTTGCCCACCATGGGAAACGGAGGGAACAGGTACAGAAACCCCAGTTCCCTCCAGTTCAGAGACATCGCATCCACTGCCAGAGCCAGCGGATCCCGCGAGAGAGAGACAAATGCCGGAAGCTTGTGATTGTGACGAGAGGCAAAGAGCTCCACCTCCGAAGTCCCCCACCGGTGGCAAAGCGACCGAAACTCCTTGGGGCTGAGAGACCATTCCCCCCGGCGAACTTGAACCGGCAAACCCTGTAACTGATGAGTCAAGTGAACCAGAACCAACCTGATGGCTCTCAGCTCCAGAACATTGATGGGAGCGTGAGCCTCCTGAGGCCCCCACAGTCCCTGAAACTGAAGATCCTCCCAAACCCCCCCCCCAACCTGACAGGCTGGCATCCGTGGTGACCATCTCCCAACAAGGGGTCAGAAAGGATCTGCCCCTCATCAGATTGCTTGGTTCCAGCCACCACCGAAGGGAATGCCGAACCCGGGGGGAAATCAGAAAAATACAATTCTGTGAAGTACTCACTGTAGAATTGGTATTATACGTATACAGTACGTCCTGCTCCAGATATAATACTTACACTTGGGTTATCCTCCGCCAGAGGGCGCTGTGCACTGCAGACATGCAAAAAACAGGCTCCTCCCAGCCCTTCATATACCCAGGGACCTCCCACAAATCCCCAGCATTGAAAAGCAGTGAACCAGAAGCCGGGAGGAAACAAACCACCAAAACAACTGGTAATGATAACAATAACAACAATCACCATACAGGGGATCCAGAATAATGCAAAAACCAGGGTGGGGTGGAGCAGGACGTACTGTATACGTATAATACCAATTCTACAGGCGAGTACTTCACAGAATTGTATTATTCTAAGTATACAGTACGTCCTGCTCCAGATATAATACTTACACTTGGGACATCCAATAGCAGTGTCCATAACAGTAGGGTGGGATCCCCAACAAAAAAGGCAACGGCACGTAGCTTAAACTACAACCGCCTGCAAAACCTTGGGGCCAAAAGCAGCATCAGCTGAGGCCCGAACATCAACCTTGTAAAACTTTGAAAAGGTGTGAACAGAAGACCAAGTAGCGGCCTTGTAAATTTGCTCCACAGAAGCCTGGTGCTGGAAAGCCCAGGAGGCCCCAATAGCATGAGTAGAAAGTAGAATGAGCAGTAAGACGGAAGGGAGGACTCTTCCCCTTAGCAGAATAGGCTTGAACCACAGCCTGACGGATCCACTTGCTGATAGTAGACTTGGCAGGAGCCAAACCCTTACTAGGCCCAGAAGGCGCAACGAAGAGAGCATCAGTCTTCCTGAAAGCCGCAGTGACAACCAGGTAATACTTCAAGCACCTGACCACATCTAAGGAATGAAGAACCTTTTCCTTGTCATTACTAGGATTGGGGCACAAGGAAGGAAGAACAATGTCCTGATTCAAATGAAAAGCAGACACAACCTTAGGCAGAAAATCCGGCTTAATGCGGAACACCACCTTGTCCTGGTGTCTCTCATAGTATGGAGACTGAATGGATAGAGCAGCCAGCTCAGACACACGCCTAACCAAAGTTATGGCCACCAAAAAGACAACCTTGAGAGTTAAGAACAGCCAGAGCAGCATCTTGAATAGGCTCAAAGGGAGCACCCTGCAAGCCAGATAAAACAAAGTTTAAATCCCAAACGGGAACCACAGGTTTACGAGGGGGACGCCCATGAGTGACCCCCTGAAAGAAGGTCTTAACCAAATGATGATGAGCAAAGGTCTTCTGAAAGAAGACGGACAGGGCAGAAACATGACCCTTCAGAGTACTGAGTTTTAGACCTAACTCCAAACCATACTGTAAGAACTCCAGAACCCTGGGGACAGAGAACTCCCTACAGGGAAGAGACCTAGACTCACACCAGTCAATGTAGGTACGCCATACTCTATAATAGATAGCAGCAGAAGTCTTCTTCCTAGCCTGCACCATAGTGCCCACCATGGAGGCAGACAAACCCTTCTCCATCAAGATGGAGGTCTCAGCAGCCAGGCCGTCAAAGCCAGCGTTTGTAAATTGGGATGGCGTAGGGAGCCCTGAGTTAGCAGGTCTGGCACCCCTGGCAGATCTTACTGGTCTACTGCCATTTGAACCACGTCTGCGAACCACACTCTTCTTGGCCACCGGGGGGCCACTAGAATCACAGGCACTCCTTCCAGAGCAATCTTGCGCAGAACCCTGCTCAGCAGGGGGAATGGTGGAAACACATACAGGAGCCGAAACTCCTTCCATGACATGGACAGGGCATCCGTGGCCAAGGCTAGAGGGTCCTGAGACAGGGACACGAAGGCCGGGAGCTTGTGGTTGTGGCGGGACGCAAACAGGTCCACATCCGGTAGACCCCAAGGGTGACACAGGGACTGGAATACCCTGTTGCAGAGGGACCACTCTCCCTGACGGGACGACCCCCTGCTCAGAGCATCTGCAAGCAGATTCTCCGCCCCCGGAATGTAAACAGCCGAAATGCATTGTACATTGGCCTCCGCCCATGTCAGAATCTGAGACACCTCCCGGAGCGCACCCTTGCTCTGAGCCCCTCCCTGATGGTTGATGTATGCAACCGCCGTCTTGTTGTCTGAGCGTACCTGAACCGACATCCCCCTCAGGTTTTGGGTCAACCGCTCCAGTACCAACCGGACTGCCCGCAGTTCCAGAATGTTGATGGGTAAATGGGCCTCCCGAGGACCCCACGTCCAGTGGAAGCGCAGAATCCCCCCCAACCGGACAGACAGGCATCCGTTGTGACCGTCTTCCAGGAAGGGGCCAGAAAAGACCTGCCCCCTGTCAAGTTCTCGAAGTCAAACCACCACGCAAGGGACCGTCTGACCGAGGGGGGAAGCACACAGACCCCGTCCAAGGACGCTGGGTTCTTGTCCCATACTGACAGAAGCTGAAGAGGTCTCAAATGGAACTGAGCAAAGGGCACCGCCTCGAAGCTCGCCACCATCAGGCCCACCAGCTGCATTCCCTGCCTGATAGAGGGCTGTGGGCACGAGGGCAGGAACCTGGCCTGAGCAGCCAGAGCTTTCACCTTCTGTTGAGGAAGGAATATCCGTGACTGAACCGTATCCAAAATCATTTCCAGGAACGGGAGGAGGATGGGGACAGAGGACTTGGGGTAACTGATCACCCAACCGAAGGACTCCAGGGTGGACACTACCAGTTGGGTGTCCAACTCTGCCTGCCACAGAGACCGAGAGGTGATGAGCATGCGTATGCCCCTTAGCCTTATCAGGGACATCACCCCTGCCACCGTGAGGCCCGAATGGCAGGGCCACAAATTGGTAATGCTGATCTTTTAGTGCAAATCTGAGAAACCTTTGGTGTCCTGTAAACACCGGGACGTGAAGGTAAGCATCTTTGATGTCTACTGATGTCATGAAGTCCCCTAGGCGCAATAAGCCAATGGCCGAGCGCAGAGTTTCCATGCGGAAATGCCTGTTCTTGACAAATTTGTTGAGGATTTTTAAATCCAGAATGGGCCTGACTGACCCATCTTTCTTGGGTACTGTGAAGAGATTGGAGTAGAACCCCATGCCCCTGTCTCCAAAGGGGACCTTGCAAATGACCCCTAGATCCAGGAGATCCTGCACGGCCAGCAGCAAGATCTGGGCTGAGGCAGGGTCCTAAGGGATTCGGGACCCAATCAATCTGGTGGGGGGCCGTACAGCAAATTCTATCTTGTAGCCGGAGGACACTACCTCCTGAATCCACCGGTCTGAGACGTGGCGCCACCAGACGTGCTTGAAGTGCTGTAGACGTCCCCCCAACCTGACGGGCGAGGGCGCCCGCTCATGCCCGAGGGGTCTTGGAAGGGGCTTTGGGCTTGGGCCCCCAGGAGGAACCGGGACGGTGTCCTCTATTTCTGTGCCAGGAATCTGCGCAGGGCCCCGCGAAGGACACCCCTTTTCTCTGTTTAGCCTCGCGGTAGGGGATTGAAAGGGTGCCCTGGCCTCGAAAAGGCCAAAACTGCCGCCTGCGCTGGGGCAACTTGCCTCCTTTGGCGAAGAGGTCTAGACGGTCTCCAAACAGACGTAGCCCTTTAAATGGAAGCCCAGTAAGGGCTTTCTTAGCGGCGTTGTCAGCCGCCCACTGTCGCAACCAAACCGTGCGGCGAATAGCTACCCCCAAGGCAGAAGATCTGGCACACATCTTTATAGCATCGTCCGATGCAGACAGGATAAAGTTTATGAACACATCACAGTTAGACAGAGTATTGACAGTATCAGAGGGCAACTCATCTGTGCCATCAAGTGCATTCCTGACCATGGCCCTGAGTGCTACTGCCGTAAAGGCGCAAACCGGGCGCAAGGTCGCTCCCCTAAATGCAAAGGCATGGCATGCCAAATGATCAAGACGCCGGTCCTCAGAGTCCCGTAGCGTAGTAGTGTCAGGGGAGTGCATAACAGAGGCGTTAAGACAGCCCTAGAATAGGAGCATCGACCTCCAGCACTTAACCAAGTCAGCCGGGAAGGGATACTTTCTATCCACACTCTTAGGGATCCCAGGCAGTCTGCTGGGATGTTCCCATTCCTTAAGCACGAGGCTACTGAAATGAGTCTGCTCAGGAAATTCAAGACGAGCCTTAGCAGTATGAAAAAGCTCACCCCTTTGTCTGGGAGCAGCAACAGGGGGAGAGATGGACAAAACTTCAAATATCTGAGCCAGCAGTCTGTCAATATCATCCGAGGTCCAGTGCTCGGAACCAGATTCGTCATGACCCCTGGACTCCTCGTCGTATGACCCAGAGTCAGAGAACAGCTCCCCTTCGTCCGAGGGGGGTTGGCCATAAGGCTGCAACAAGTCATCAGATTCCATAGGGAAAAGGGCAGAGTCAGGGGTTAAATGCTGCCTCTTAGCGGTGGCCTTACGCGAGCAAGCAATCTTTCAACACTGGCCAGTCTAGTAGCCATATCAGGATGAGAATCCCCGCTTGTATTGGGGGTTAGACTCAGGCTTGGGGGAGTAGGTGAAGTGATGCAAGGTGCAGACCCAGCCACGGAAGAGGCAGGAAGAACCGATAACGCCTGTTGTGCAGAAGGAACACAGACCCGTGCATTGTCACCGCTGCTAGGTAAGACCCTACAAGCTACACACAGCCTGGCTTGTCCCGAAGGAACCCCGTTCACAATATCCTGGGACGCCTCCATATGGTGATTGTATCGGCACAATAGGCCCGTAGGGATTGACGCTGTAAGCTACCCTGGATGCCCCAATAACCCGCTGGGAAGTGGGAGTAATTTGAATAGTCTCAACCGGGGGATACACCGGGCCGGGAGAAGCCACCGGAATTCACAGTCTGAAAGACATAAGAGGGACAGGAATGTCAGAGCCAAGCGCAAGGTGTAAACTAGGTAAGATACAGGTAATTATAAGGATAATATATGGTCGCCCGCGAGGGCACTTACAGACAGCAGGGGGGAGGGCGGTCTTCACCACGCGCATGCGCGAAAAAGAATGGCGCCAAACGATCCTCGAAGGGCGGGCCAGAGCTGAAGGTGACGCGGGGCGCATCGAGTCAGGACGCCGCCCCCCCCCCCGGAGAGCACGAAGCTCCGAAAGCGCAATGCAAATAGAGAAGAAGGGAACAGGGCAGTGACGCCTGAAAGGATGATCGAGTGGGTTACCGCAGCAGAGCCACTACGGATTAAGAAAAAAGACGCGGCAGCATCAACAAAACCACCGCCGTCCGTGCAATATAGAAAGGGCGCGGCGGCTACCAATAAAAGTAAAAGTACATAACGCAGCTCTGACATCCATTCCCAGTCAAACACGACACCGAGGCCATAAGCGTGTAATAGGGTACACTGAGGCCGCCAAACTCACAACCCCTCCCCCCCCCCATTCTTTCCCCCCTGGCTAGGGGGGGGGGGGAACTACACGGTGCGTGGGAGAATTAAGCGGGAGGGGCATCCCCAAAGGCTCACCATCAGCCTAAACCGCCTACCCTATGGTGGGGGACTGCGGTGGAGCATGGCTCCGTCAAGTACGCATGGTGCTGCCTACCTTCACCTGACCAGCGCAGCCCAGGCTGGGAGGCACATCACAAAGAGGACGGGTGGTAATAGTCCCACAGGGCCGCAGGCTGTAATAGCCCCGCTCACCTGCGAGAGAGTGATACTTCATGTCTTCGCAGTCAGCACTGCAGAGAAATCTGGAAATTTGTGGGAGGTCCCTGGGTATATGAAGGGCCGGGAGGAGCCTGTTTTTTGCATGTCTGCAGTGCACAGCACCCTCTGGCGGAGGATAACCCAAGTGTAAGTATTATATCTGGAGCAGGACATACTGTATACTTAGAATAGACTGATCCAATGACAGCGGTGACCTGTCCCAGGCCACCAAGAGATGGAGCTGGAGCGTCCTTGTGTGAAACTGGGCAAAGGGAACCGCCTCGAAAGAAGCCACCATCAATCCCACCAGTCTCATCCCCAGCCGGATGGACGGACGAGGGATGGATAGAAGAAGCTGAGTCAATTCCTGAATCAAAAGAACCTTGGGCCGGGGAAGGAACACCCTGGACTGAGAAGTATCCAGAGACATTCCCAGGAACGACACCACCCTGGAAGGAGAGATGAAGGACTTGGGATAGTTGATCACCCAGCCGAATCTCTCCAGAGTGGATACCACAGTCCTGGTATCTAGCTCCGCCTGGCTGAGAGAGGATGACATAATGAGAAGATCGTCCAGATAAGGCACGATGCGGATACCCTGGGCTCTGAGGAGGGCCATCACCCCCGCCAGCACCTTGGTGAAAACCCTTGGAGCCGAGGTAAGGCCAAACGGAAGAGCCACAAACTGAAAATGCCGAACTTCCACCACAAACCTGAGAAATCTCCGATGTGCCGGGAACATTGGAACATGCAGATAAGCATCCTTGATGTCTATGGACGTCATGAAGTCCTCCTGGCTGAGTTTCCATGCGGAACTTCCTGGGACGGATAAACCTGTTGAGAAACTTCAGATCCAGGATGGGACGAATGGAGCCATCCTTCTTGGGCACCGTGAACAGATTGGAATAGTATCCCAGGCCCCGGTCCGAGGAAGGCACCGGGCAGATGACAGCCATGTCCAGGAGATCTTTTACTGCCGCCTGGAGCCCCTGCGCAGCCAGAGGATCCAAGGGCACCCGAGACCTGAAGAATCTGGGAGGAGGCTGGATCTCGAACTCCAGCTTGTAACCGGAAGACACCACTTCCCGAATCCATCTGTCCGAGACCTCCTGGTCCCAGACCTGGGAGAAGTGTCGTAGCCGCCCCCCCACCCGCGGGGGTGAGGGCGCCCCCTCATTGCTGAGCCGGCTGAGACGTCCTCTTCCCCTGTTCCAGGAATCACCTCTGGAGCAGAAGACAGCCAATTCCAGTCCAGCTCTGGCCCCACGAAAGGAAGGGGTAAAGGAAGCCACCCCCCGAAAGGGACGACGTTGCTTCTTTCGCTGAGGTAACCTATCTCCTTTTGCGACCGATCCAATTTTTCTCCAAAGAGCCGCAAGCCCAGAAAAGGAAGAGCTATAAGCGACTTTTTGGACACAAAATCAGCCGCCCACTGGCGCAACCAAACCGACCGCCGAATAGCCACCAGCAAGGCCGAAGTTCTACTACACATCACCATGGTGTCATCCAGGGCGGCTAGCACAAATGACCAAAACAATTTGCACCGCTTAAGGGCGGTGAACTCATCACTAGCCGGGTCAAGCCTGGAAGTAGATAACAGGTCCCTAACAACCGACCTAGAAGCCACTATTAAAAGCGCCGAAGCACAAACAGGCCGCAAAGCCGACCCGACACTGGCAAAACCGTGACAAGCCATTTGGTCAATGCGTTTGTCCTCACCATCCTTGAGAGTAGAACAGTCAGGAGAATGCAAAACAGAGGTGCTAGACAACCCCAAAACAGGGGCGTCCACCTTGGGAGGGGACGACCAGCGCTTCACCGCATCCACCGGAAAGGGATATTTCTTATCCCAACCCGGAGGAACAGCTGAAGCCGAGTAGGCCTCTCCCATTCCTTAAGAATAATGCCATCGAAATGCCTTTGATTAGGGAATTCCAAGCGCGGCTTAGCCTCCTCAAAGAACTCCCCCTTCTGCGGAAGAGTCACTTCAGGAGGAGAAATTGCCAGAACCTCAAACATATGAGCCAGGACCTTAGGGGTATCTAAAGAATCCCCCTGACCCCGCTCGGCATCGGTGCCAACAAACTGCTGATCGTCAGAACCATCCGACTCCTCAAATAGCTCCCCTTCCTCTAGTGGGGGGTAATCAGACCAGTCCAGTGAATCAAACTCCTCAAAATCAGAAGCCGGCGTGGCTGGGGCAAGTGCTTTCTCTTAGCCGGGGCCTTTCTGGCAACCGCGCTAGAAAATAATTTTTCAAGATTGGACAATCTGGCACACACCTCAGATTGCGACTCCCCACTCATGACAACATTACACGGGGTACGGATCAGGCGGGATCAGGCGGGGAGGGGTAGGAGAAGGCACTGGCGGCGCAGAACCCGACGCATGGGATCCGGACTGCCGCGTAATAGTCTGCTGTGCACATGGTATGCAAAGGAAAACATCATCCCCTGTAGGGGATGCCCTATACCCCAAACACCCCGCCCCCCTGAAACCGCACCAGAGGGGAAGAAGCTCCCCCGAAGGCTGACAGTAACGGCCGGCGGCGCCGCAAACCACCGGCCCGGCCATGGAACGCATCAATCACGCGCACAGCACACACAAGTTGCGCACAACACACAAGCATGCACTCTAAGGAAAGAACTAAACTAAAAGGGGGATAAGCGCCCCCCCCCTAGCAGTAGGGAACAATGGGTGACCGGGGAAGGGGGAATTAACACCCCAAAGGTGTAAGGGCAAGGACAGGGCCTCCCAACCAGGATCACCAACCCGGAATACCGCCTACCCCTTAGTATGGGGTCTCACGGTGGAGCATAGCTGCTAAAGCAGCTTAAGGTGCCGTCTACCTTTGCCAGGACCCGCAGCCTAGGCTGGGAGGCTCTTTACTAAAAAGGGGGATAACAGTAGGTCCAGGCAGAAAGACAGAAAGAAAGCCTGAGAGAAATAGACCGAAAGAGATGAAAGACCGGGGAATGACTGGGAGGTCCCAGGTATTTATGGACCGGGAGGGGCTCCCTTTTTTTCATGACATCTCTGCAAGATCGCCCTCTACAGGTCGGTATAACCCAAGTGTAATGACTATTCTGAAGCGGGGGGGGACCCCATTTTTTAGGGGATTTTTAAGGGTTAAAAACACTTAAAAATCGAAAAAAAATGACATGGGGTCCCCCTTACCCAAAGTAACCAGCCTGGGACCAGCTATGCAGGGCTTGTAGAAACAGGGCGCAGGGGCCAGCTCTCTTCTGCCCCCTCCTGGGCTTTGGGGAGGCAGGTAATGGTGGTGCCGGGGGGTTAATGGCAAGTCACCCCCGAGCCTTGTGAACTGGTATAAGGGGTCTCATGGACCAGTCACAAGGAGTTAACAGTAAATAAACACACACACAGAATAAAGAATGACTTTATTAAAAAAAATACCTTTTTTTTTTAAACTTTACTCACCTCTGATCCTCAGCTCCTGTGTCCCTCGCAGCTCTGATGACAGTTGGGGTCATCGCTGGCCAGTGGAGGAGGAACGCGGATGATCATCACCTGCCTTCCTCCTCCTTTGGCCAGCGATGCCAAGTGTCAGAAATGACAGCCCGGAGCCAGGACGACACCCGGGAGTGATGTCATAAGCCCCCAAAGGAGAGCCGGGGGGGGGGCAATCGGAGGCCCCCCTGGTGAAGAGGAGACCCTGTGGGAGCGATCGAGCATTGAGGTAAGTAAATGTCATTTTTATTTATTTTTTTTTTACATGTATTTTGGCGGCTGCTGAATGGGGGGGGGGGGGGGGTTATTTCGGGCCCTCCCCTGCACCCGGGGGGGCCTGGGTGGGGGATCGAAGCCCCCCCAGATGAAGAGGAGACCCGGCCAGATCGAACAAGGGGTCAGGTGAGTGTTTTTGTTATTTTACTTTTACTGTAGCAGGGGGAGAAGTCAAGCACGTAGATTCTACGTGCTTGGCACTAAAGTGGAGTGGAATAAAAAGTTACTACCATAAGGTGCCTTTGCCTGGCATCAATTTAGCCATCAATCCTTTAGAGTCAATGAAAATTGTATATCCTGCCACTATATTAGAACCTGTCCAAATACAGAGATTTCAGTTTTGCTCTATGTGATTTAGATTAATTTTCAATTTCTTTCTGTAAAAACATTAACCAGCACTAGCTCACACAATCTTTTTTAGATTAGGTTGCTCAGACTTGATGTCTACCACATGCACACCTGTTAAGTCCTATTAGAGAGTTTAGGGGTTGGCTGTGTTTTCTTGTTTTTGAAATACATTGAGTTGCGTGAATATAAAAAGTGGATGAGGATTTACAGCAGAGGTCTCAATCAGGCAACTGTTAGACACTTACTGCCTATAACTGTTTCTGAAGTAATTTTCTGTAAGTTTGGTTGATATGCTTGAGCGTTGTATAGTGATTGCATTGCCATATATCTATTTTACTCTTGCCATTCTATAAAATAAACTTTATTTTCACTAAACCTTCTGGTGTGCAAATCTCAAAGCCACGTGTTGACCAACCACCTTATTGTTAACAGACCTCGGATCAGGCATGCACTTGGGCATGAGACACCACACCTGCATTGTGGTAGGTGGGTGTGGTCTTAGTACAGCACGCTCCCTTTGAGATCAGTGGACGGAAGTTCCTTGCGTATGGTGTCACCCATTGATCTTAAAGTGGACCAACACCCTCCCGTGATCGGCCCGGGAATCTATAAGATTCCCGAACCGATCAGCCCCCTGACTGCGGGGCACCCCGCTGTGTGAAACCCCCCAGAAACCCCTAAATCCCTACCCGATCCTCGATCCAGCGGTGCACGCTGCCGCGCTCTCTTGTCCGTCGCTGCCTCCCGCTTGTCCGTCGGCGGGGATTGGCAGCAGCGGTCACGTGGGAGCGGGGAGAGGTTAGTTTTTGGGGCTTTCTGGGGGGTTTCACACAGCGGGGCACCCCCGATCGGGGTGCCCCACCGAAGTGGACCAAAACCCAGGATAGTCAAAATCCTGGGTGTTGGTCCACTTTAATAGGAGTGCGCCTTACTGAGGACACACCAGCATCTCATACCAGTGCTGTAGATAAGATACTCCTCTGAACAGGAACTACATGATCAGGAGGAGGAGCTGCTGAACACCCCCATGAAACCTAGCAGACATCAGCTGGTGGTGTTAACAAGGCATATCTCAGGTAACAACTGATGGATGTAGGTGCTTTTTTATCACAGCTGTTAAAAGGGATACAGAAGGCAATGGCAATTGTTAGATCATTGTGTTGGGCTATGGTTGGCACCATCCTAAACTGTTTTCCATTTTTAAATTGAAGAAGAAATGGCTGAGACATCAATGCTTATCTCAGTCATAAGGTTAACCTTATGATTTATCTTTTGAAATATTTGGGCATGGCCTCTGGCTCTGTGACGCTGCATAACAATCAGAATAATGGGTGGGGTCTGTAAGGCATTCCCATTACCCTAGATGTTCTCCCACTATCCACAGTATGATGATGCAGAGCTTTAGGCCACTAGCTGAGTCCTATTATTGGTGATCTATGGCAAAGGAATTCAGTGGGTGTGCCATTACCCTTTGCCTTAAAGCAGACCAACAGTCAAAAATGACTTAAACCAGTCCAACACAACAAACAGTGCTCATAGGCATCCCTCCCCAGGGCAATTTACATTGCAGCACATAAAATTAATATACCTTTTTCTAACGCCTGCTTTAAAAATAAGATGGCGGCTCATGCATTTGCAGGCCACCTACAAACAGGAAGTGCTGCTGGGTTTCTTTTTACTGTGCATTGTCAGTCATGTCAGTTGGGAGTGGAAGCTCCAAAATGGCCGCTACCTTTCTTTTCCAACTGTGCCAAGCTGTTGGCCCAGTTTAATTCTACTTTCAGAAGCAGATGTGTTCTGACAGGAAGGGAGAGGGCAGAAATGATGGGGTGAGATGCTGAACGACAGTTCATGCACTTTGCCTACACAGTCCCTTTAATCTGTCTGTCCATTTAAAAGGGAAGCCCGTTAACGTATGTTTATGGTTAGGTGTGGTAAAGCATATAGGGTGATCTTGTTCAAACTGTGAAAATACAATTCTGTGATTACTCACCTGTAGAAATGGTATTATGAGTATACAGCACGTCCTGCTCCAGATATGATTCCTTACGGTTGGGGTTTACCTCCGCCAGATGGCGCTGGACTGCAGAGACAGCAAAAAGAGGCCCCTCCCGGTCCCTTATATACCCGGGACCTCCCACAATTCCCCAGTATTGAAAAGCAGTCAAAGAGAACCGGGAGAAGCTAAAAGATCAACCAAAAAACTTCAACAAGTATAACAATCACCATAAAGAGGATCCAAGGATAAAGAAACCAGGGTGGGGTGGAGCAGGACGTGCTGTATACTCATAATACCAATTCTACAGGTGAGTAATCACAGAATTGTATTATTCTAAGCATACAGCACGTCCTGCTCCAGATATGATTCCTTACGGTTGGGACATCCAATAGCAGTGTCCGTAAGATAGGGTGGGATCCCCAAAAAGGCAACAACACGCAGTTCAAAGCACTGCCGCCTGCAGAACCTTGCGGCCAAAAACAGCATCAGCTGAGGCCCGCACATCAACCTTGTAAAAACTTGGAAAATGTATGAACAGAAGACCAAGCAGCGGCCTTGCAAACTTGTTCAACAGAAGCCTGGTGCTGAAAGGCCCAAGAGGCACCAATAGCATGAGTAGAATGAGCAGTAACACGGAAGGGAGGATTCCTTCCCTTAGCAGAGTAGGCCAGACCCCCTGGAAGAAGGTCTTGACCAGATGATGTTGAGCAAAAGACCTCTGGAAGAAAACAGCCAAGGCAGAAACCTGACCCTTCAGAGTGCTAAGCTGAAGACCCAGATCCAGACCTCGTTAAAGGAACTCCAGAATCCCGGGGATGGAAAACACGCGACAGGGAAAGGACTTGGACTCGAACCAGTCAATGTAGGCCCGCCAAATCCTACAGTAAATGGAAGAAGAAGACTTCTTTCTAGCCCGATCAACGTGTTAATCACAGCAGCAGACAGCCCCTTTTCCCTCAAGATGGAGGTTTCAGCAGCCAGGCCGTAAAAGCCAGCATTTTTAAATTGGGATGTCTCAGCTGCCCCTGAGTGAGAAGGTCTGGGTCCAGGGGCAGGGCGTACTGGTCTACTGCCAACTGCACGATGTCTGCGAACAACACCTGTCTTGGCCAACGGGGGGCCACCAGAATTGCTGGCACCCTTTCCTGAACCAACTTGCGCAGAACCCTGCCCAACAGGGGGAATGGCGGGAAGACATACAGGAGATGGAAGCCCTGCCAAGACAGGTTCAGAGCATCCACCACCAGAGCCAGAGGGTCCTGGGACAGAGAGACAAAGACTGGGAGCTTTCGATTGTGGCGAGATGCAAAAAGATCCACGTCCGGCAGCCCCCAACGGCGACACAGGGAGTGAAACACGATAGAGACATCTATAAAGGAGGCACAGGTTCAGTTAGAAAGACATATTACCATAACTGAACTCAAGACCTATCTAGAGGAAGTAAATATACAAATCCAACAATATGAGACTGAGACCTTGAACTTCAAACTAAACAAGTTTAGAAGGGACACCCAAGACTACAGGGAGGATCAGGTGTACACCTGGCGAGAACAGAGACGGGCCCGTAGAAACAATCCCTCCAAACCCCAATACTCGGATAGTGACTCAGGTAGTAATTCAGATAGCCAAAGACCCCATTTTTTTAGGGATACCCTCTACCTACACCCATCGCGGAAGAGGAAGACGAGGAGAGGCCGGAAGCGCCACAAATCGAGTACAAACTCGGAGCCAGACTCAACCGAAACCTTAGTGGTCAACCTGTCTAGCCGTGCATTGACAACTGATGAACTGCAGGTACTCAATAAGGGCTTGGGCTTTGTTCCTTGCTTTTCAGGTGACTCAGTAGATACGGAAATAGAGATGTATAGATTTTTTAGAACGATTCGATTAAAGTCCTTCTTTGCCACTACAGCCCCTACATCTGAAGTACCTATTCCATCAGATCAGAGCACGACGGTTCCAAGACCGGAATTGGCCTCCTGCAAACCTAAAAGTAGGTGGGTACCTCCATCAACGTTGCCAAACGTGGAAACATTTATTAAATTGGTCCAGAAGGACATACAACAACTACAGTGGCTACCCCCAGGGTCCAGGCAAGTCGTTAACAACTTTACAAGGGCAGAGGAAAAAGCTCTAAAGGCCCTGACCACCGACTCTATTATTATCATTAAACCTGCTGACAAAGGGGGAGCCACTGTAGTGATGGATAGGACATTCTATCATGCGACCATAATGTCACAATTAAATGATACACAAGTCTATCGAAAACTTAGCAAAGACCCCCTACCTACAATTAAGACAGAGATAGAAACACTCATTGGAAAGGCATATGCCACAGGAATTATTACTCAGAAACACCGTGACTACATGATTACGCAGGCACCAATTACCCCAGTATTCTATGTATTACCAAAAATACATAAACATCCGACACACCCCCCAGGGCATCCCATTGTAGCAGGCACAGATTCTGTCTTTCAGAATATTGCAACCTTCCTAGATAAGGTATTGCAACCAATAGTTATGAACACTAGATCATACTTACTAGACACCAGAGACTTCCTAAACAAGATCAACAATCTAGGAACCCTTCCAGACAATATACACCTCTGTAGCATGGATGTTTCATCACTCTATACATCAATCCCTCACAATGAAGGAATAGCCGCAGTAGCGGATGCACTGGAAACATCGGGGGGGCCCTAGTGACTTCAATCGCTTTTGTATTGAACTTCTTACCCTAGTGCTCAACAGGAACTACTTCAGATATGACCATCAATACTATCTGCAGATACAAGGGACCGCCATGGGCTCGAATGTCGCTCCGGCCTATGCTAACCTATTTATGAATCATTTTGAGACACAATACTTCTATACTAACCCATTATTTCTCTCCAATGTTCTTTATTGGGTTCGTTACATAGATGATATTTTTTTCATTTGGCATGGCTCAGAACAAACTTTACTACAGTTTAGTACTGAGTTAAATGAAGCAGCACCCACTATCAAGTTTACATTGGAACACAGTCCCGAGCATGTACACTTCCTGGATGTCCAGGTATCTATACAGAACCACGTTATAGTTACAGATCTTTACAAAAAAACAACAGATAGGAATACTTTTTTACACTTTAACAGTTTTCACCCTAAGAACATGAAAGAGAGCTTACCCTACAGCCAGTATGTACGTCTTAGACGAATTATCTCAGATGACGAGACATTCCTACTAAGAGCCAACTCATTTACTGAAGATTTCCTCAAAAGAGGATATCCCAGCCACATTTTAGAAACTGCTAAAAACAAAGCATTGGCCCAATCAAGAACAACATTATTACAACACAAACCTAAACAAACCAAAACACGGATACCCATGATACTCACGTACTCCAGGATGTCACCTCAGATAGAGAGAATAATCAAGAAGCATTGGCACGTACTGTCAGCCGATGAAAGATTACAGGAGACCTTTAGTGACCAACCTCTCTTTGTCAAAAAAAGACCTAGGAACCTTAGAGACCGACTTATTAGGGCAGAGCACATCAATAATAGAGAGATGAAACAAAGAAACTGGCTGGACCAACGTACTACCATTAAAGGCATGTATCCTTGTGGACACTGTGCCCAGTGTGGCTTTGTCACTAAGGGTGAATACTACACACACCCACACACCGGTAGGAGAATGCCCATCAAATCCTTTTTGAACTGCAGCTCAGATTATGTAATATATCTTATTAAATGTCCCTGTGGCCTAGCCTATATTGGAAAGACCACCCGACAAGTAAGAATACGTATCAGTGAGCACCGTAGTGCCATACGCAGGGTAGACTGTGACTCCCCATTGGCAAGACACTTTATAGAATTTGGTCATCAAGTATCACAACTTAGGTTCCAAGCGATCGAACAGATTGGCCCATTAGCTAGAGGGGGCGATAGGAATCTTTCCCTACTCCGCCGGGAATTGTATTGGATACATGAATTACAGACCAAGAAACCGAAAGGACTCAATGAAGAAACTGATTATTCCCCTTTCTTGTGACCTAACCTTGACCATGTTTGGTTGATGCCCGTGATTACATTCTGGCAATAACCCTGTTTTTCATCTTTAAGAGCTCCTGGTAACTACAAGCTCCGGAGGGATTAAGGGGCCCTGCTACATTCACACTGGATTCCACGATTGCTCGTATATACACATAATACATTCCCATAAGGTAAATCTAGCTAATTTTGCTGTTTACTATAATTCGCACAACTAGACTACCTGTCTCTGATAGGTTCCCTTCTCTGATATGATCATAATGAGATTGACCTATTTTTAGCGGGGTGTAATTATAACACAGAACAATATTATTTTTGACCTATGTTCTAACTTCAATCTCTTCCCTAAAGGATAAGAGACGTCCGGGAGCCATTTACTATGACATGGTTCCTCCTTGGTCCTGGTCATCTACTTGGGTCCCACCATACTCAATTACTACTGATTCCGCCCCTAGAGGTAATTCTGATAAATCTGCTTTTGTCATTTTTTACTGATTACAATGTAATACATAGGACTGTGGACTACAGACTGCCTAGAAGCACCCTGACCATGACCAACTGCCCCAATACTTTTTAGTAACGGGAATGCCTACAGCAAGCACCGGAGGATTATATTTTGGGACTTGTATACTATATTATGTTAGGAACTTTGCCCCTTTAATAATCATTACTGGCATAAATTCCACTTTCATAAATAGTGACATTTCTATTTATGTCTTTGGCATCAGTCCAGGACAGGTTAAGACACAATAGTCTGGGAATCCTCTGACACCCAGGGATAGTCGATAGGTTACCATTTATTTTTTCTTCATAGGTTAACATTATCCTTATCCATTTGGATACTGTGATAAACACTCTTTGTCTTTCATAATTTTCACTATTGGTGCACCGGTGATCCCTTTATCTTGTTTTTAATCCCTTGTTTTTTAGTTGTATATCCTACGGCCTCCACCCCGCATTAAGAGTGATACCCCGTGCTGCAACACAAGCCGACGCTACAATGCTTAAATGCCTGCATCATGTTGTTTACATAAAGCTTGTTGTAATTCTGACAAAGCAGCCTCCGATGTGCGCAGGCCCCGTGCGCTGACGTCATGGACAGACGGTTGGCAAATGTACAGTGCCATCCGCCACCGGAAATGACGCCAGTCGGGTCCGCGTCACCGGAAGCGACACACCGGAACGCGCCCGGAAGTGCCACACTGGCCGGCCAGGGGGGACGCCTCACACTCACTTATAAGGTAACAGCGCTGTATGCTACACTATCGCAGCCTTGAGAAAGAGGCCGGCGGCCTCGAAACGTGGGCTCTGTTAAGCGATCAGGGTGCACTTGCCATTGGTAAACCTGTTGCTACATCTTACATTGCTTATTATGCTATTTTGATGCACGTCATGATTATACTGCATATTATGTTAATCTCCATGCTGTTGCTTCTGGTATGATGTCACAATATACTACCTGACCAGATTGGGGTCAGAGTACTGTACCTAGTTTTGTTTCACTGTGTTTCCTTAACGGAACATAACAGATCATATAACAGCCATTTATACTCTTCAGGATCATCTGAATAACCCCTCTATTACTAGTCTGGTAATTACCAATTCCATTATAGTCTTTATATGTATGGTTACGGTTTAAGGTTACTTCATCATTCTCTTTTTTCTATGAGGTGGCTCACGATCCTGGAGATCAATTGGACAAAGCTTACTTAGAAATTTGCACTGTATCCTTTTTCTTTTTGTAAGATAAACCTTGTAATGTGTATTATTGCTCAAAATACATTTTAATTGCATAACAAAATTGGTGTGGTGTGCATTAGTCCTAATCCCTTGTACCATAGTATTAGACAAGGCAAGATTGGAGAGATGCCTTATGGGTTAATTGCACCTACCTCTGTGAATCTAAATGTATATAATCTTTAACCGGTGTGCCGACACCTAAACCCTTTGACAACCTGACAGACGACCCCCATCTCCAGAAGGCTTTGCACCGCAACGACCAGGGCCTGAGCTGCCAGGGGGTTTTGAGGCATCCGAGATCTGATGAATCTTGGGGGCGGCCAGGCAGCGAACTCTATCTTGTAACCGGAGGATGCTACCCCCTGAATCCACCGGTCTGAGACATGTTGCTTCCAGACATGAGCGAAGAGCCTCAGCCGTCCCCCCACCCGGATGGGTGAGGGCGCACCTTCATGCCTGAGGGGGCTTGGGAGAAGACTTAGGCTTGACCCCCCCAGGAGGATCCCGGACAGGCACGTCCTCTACCTTTTCCCCAGAATTCCCCCCTGTGCCCTGCAAAGAAAACCCCTCTCCCTGACCTGGAGCCACAGTAGGAGGGATGAAAGGAACCTGACCCCCGAAAGGGCCAGGACTGTCTTTTACGCTGAGGCAGCCTGCCACCCTTAGCAAACAGATCCAAGCGATCACCAAATAAAACGCAGCCCCTTAAATGGAAAACCAGTGAGAGCCTTCTTGGCAGCGTTGTCAGCTGCCCACTGGCGCAGCCAAACTGAGCGGCGTATAGCCACCGCCAAGGCAGAGGTTCTACCACACATCCTAATGGTAACATCCAGAGCAGAAAGGATATAAGCCATAAAAACCTCACAATGCGAAAGGGCCCGGAACTCTGCGCTAGAAGTGTCATCCGGGGCACCATCCAACACACTCTTGAGCAGGGTCCTGACAGCCAAAGCCATGATAGCAGAAGCACAGACAGGGTGCAGAGCAGTCCCAGCACAGGCAAAGGCATGGGAAGCCAGCTGATCAATGCACCGGTCCTCACCATCCTTCAGGGTAGTAGAATCAGGGGAATGTACAACAGAGGTGTTAGACAACCCCAAAACTGGAGCCTCCACTTCCAGGGGGCTGACCAACATTTAACCACCTCGGCGGGAAATGGATATCTCTTATCCCAGCTCTTAGGTACACCGGGAAGTCTGCTGGGGCGCTCCCATTCCTTAAGAACGAGATTATTTGAAAGCGGTTCTTTGCTTCACTGAAACCTGGCTCAGTGCCAACATTCCTGACGAGGCACTTGAGCTCCCCAATTTTAGTATCATCAGGGGAGACAGGGACTGTCATGCAGCGCAAAAATTGCGGGGAGGTGGCATCTGCTTCTATGTGAACTCCAACTGGTGCAGAGACACAAAAATCCTTGTCACAAGCTGCTCTCCCTGTTTAGAATTATTGGCAGTCAACTGCAGACCCTTTTACGCTCCAAGGGAATTTTCCTCATTTGTTCTTATTGGGGTCTATATTCCTCCTCAGTCAGCTGTATATTCTGCTTTAGATGGTCTAGTCAACTGCATTACTGAATGCGAAAGGAAATTTCCCCAGGCCCTCATCATCGTAATGGGTGACTTCAATCAAGCTAAGCTCAATCTGGAAATGCCGAAGTTCTTCCAGCATATTACCTGTCCCACCAGAGGCGGTAACTCCCTTGACCACTGCTACACTACTATAAAAGGTGCTTACAAACCTATTGTTAAAGCGGCACTTGGTTATTCTGATCACGCCCTCATCCACCTGATACCAGCATACAATCAGCATCTGAAAAACTGCAGGCCTTCCTACATTACTACTAAGAAGTGGACGGAGCAGGCAAAATCCAATCTACAGGCATGCTTCGAATCCACTAACTGGGAAATCTTCAAAGATCCGAACATCATCAATGACTGGACAGACAAGGCAATGTCCTACATCAAGTTCTGCGAGGACATGTTGATTCAGACTAGAACCTACAGGAAGCAGGAGAACAACAAACCTTGGTTTCAGAGGTCGATCAAGGCCCTTAGAGCTAAAAAGGAGGAAGCCCACAAAAATGGCAATCTTCCAGAATACAGAAGACTCCGGAACAAGCTTTCGAAAGAGATAAAAGCTGCTAAAAGTTTATACTCAACCAGGTTGGAGGAGAAATTCTCTTCTGCTAATCCCAAGGCACTTTGGAATGGCTTAAGACACATCACCAACTTCAAGGGCTCCCCCCCTTCCATTACTCCAAACAAAGAGCTCGCTGAGGAACTAAACAATTTCTACTGTCGGTTCGAACCAGCCACTAGCGGCACTCACCCTACCAATCCCCTTCCATGTGTTGGTAGCACACCTCGCCCTGAGTGTCCGTCCAAGCTTGACTTTGATGTATCAGACATCAGGAAACTTCTGATGTCCCTCAATCCCAGAAAGGCATCAGGTCCTGACGGCATTTCCACAACATGCCTCAAGGTATGCGCAGAGCAGATTGCTCCAGTCCTTACAGACATCTTCAGGAGTTCGCTAGAGGTTGGTATAGTCCCTAGCTGCCTGAAGAGCTCACTTATTATTCCGGTACCAAAATCCTCATCCGCCTCGGACTTGAATGACTTCAGACCAATTGCTCTTACCCCTGTGGTCATGAAGGTATTCGAACAACTAATCATGTCATTCCTCAAGGAGGCCACAGGTTCTTCTTGGGATCCACTACAGTTCGCATACAGAGCGAACAGATCAGCAGAGGATGCGGTCAATCTGGCGATCAAGTACACATTGGATCACGTTGATCGTCCCAAGTCCTATGCTAGGCTGCTATTCGTGGACTTCTCTTCGGCATTCAACACCATTGACCCACAAATTCTCCAAGAGAAGCTGCTATCCTTGGGCATCCCTCTAAACCTATCAGGCTGGATTTTTAGTTTTCTGACAGGCAGGTCCCAAAGGGTCAAACTGGGACCCTTCATTTCGACATCCAGGATCACAAACATGGGTGCACCTCAGGGGTGCGTCCTGTCTTCGCTACTCTTCTCACTCTACACTAATGACTTCATCTCCTCAGATCCATCGGTCAAGATCATTAAATACGCTGACAACACCACCTTAGTCGGCCTCATCAGTGACAATGATGAGTCTAGCTATAGGGCCCAAGTAGATGCTCTTGACTGTTGGAGCAAAGCTAACAATCTTATACTGAACACAAATAAAACAGTTGAACTTATAATTGACTTTAGGCGATCCCACCAATCACACCATCCCATTTTGATTGGTGAGGAGGCTGTGAAGATTGTTACCAGTGCCAAATTTCTTGGTACCCACATCACACAGGACCTAAATGATCCACACATGAGTAGAATCTCCTCAAGGGCAAAGAAGATCTATGGCGACGTGATGCACCCGGGTCATCACTTCTTCAGGTTACTACCGTCTGGCCGCAGATTTATGGCTCATGCTACCAAAACTTCTAGACACAGAAACAGTTTTTTTTCCTCTCGCAGTCTTGGCGTTGAATAATCCCAGAGTATGAGAGGCACTTTATTACATCCTGTCCTGCATCACTGACAATTGTTAGTCACTATAGTACCTGTACTGTATCATTATTCCTTTTATACTTTGTTATTTATGTAATTGTTATAGCTCTCATGGAGTTTCTCCTTACCAAAAAGCATTCCTTGTCTGTACACTGTACTTACTTGGCGGTTCGATAAAGTATTGAAGTATTGAAGTATTATTGAAATGGGACTGCTCAGGGAACTCTAAACGCGGCTTAGCGGTATGAAACAATTCCCCCTGCTGCCAGGGGGACGCAGCAGGAATGGAGATAGAAAGGACTTAAAAAATCCTAGCCAAAAGTCTATCAGTTTCATCTGAATCCCATGGGTCAGAGCCAGAATCAGCATAACCTTTAGACTGCTCATCTGAGTCTGAGAACAATTCCCCCTCTTCAAGGGGGGTATAACGAGCCAGATCAAAGAATTCCTCTGCCTCCATAGGAAAAACAGACACGCCAGGCGCCAAATGCCGCCTCTTAGCAGAGGCCTTACGGGCCGTAGTATTGGCAATCAACTTCTCAATGCTAGCCAATCTAGAAGACACATCAGGTTGAGACTCCCCACTGGTATTCAGCTCACTGTCAGTCAAATGCAAGCGTGGAGGGGTAGGCTAAGCCAAAGGAGGCACAGGCCAGCCCCCGGTAGCCCAGACTGCAGCGTAAGCACCTGCTGGGCACAGGGTAAATAGACCCGCACATCGTCACTTATAGGGGATACCCCGCACGCCACACAAAGCCTGGCTTGTCCTGAAGGAACCCCAAGCCCAATATCCTGGGAAGCCTCCATATGGTGATTATAGTGGCACAGTTGGCCAATAGGAATTACAATATAAAAGCAACCTGGGATGCCCCAATAGTCCGCCAGGGAAGTGGGAGGATTTTAGCAATTAGGCCTCTAATAAAGTTTGTGAGAACCAATAGAGGGGGTAGGACCGGCAGAAACCTCTTATACAGTTTTCCCCGCCTGAAAGACATAAGCAAGACACCCCATAAGCGTACAGCAATAAACATCAAGATAAGCCCGCCGGGGCACTCACGGACCGCGGAGGAAGACGCCAATCACACAGCACGAGGGACCAAAATGGCGCCGAGTACCTCAAGGGGCAGGCAGCGGGGAAGGTAACGCGGAACGTGCCAACCAGGAGGCTCCGCCCCCCCGAAGTCACACATGTGACCAACAGCCAATACCAGCGCAGCAGCGCCTGAGGTAATGTCGCAGCTGACCGCAGAACGCCACAAGGCGCGCGTCAGCAAATACAAAAAAGCACACCAGCGAATCCGAGGAAAACGATAGTGCTTACCAGGGTCCGGAGCTCTAAAAAAAACAGTATAAGCATTACATGCCACATATACAACCCCCCCCCCCCCCCCCCCGAGAACGACCGGGGAGAACGAGGGAGGGCGGCGGTCATCTAACCCAGGGATCCACCGAAAACCGGGGGTGGGGGGGCAGGTGGGGAGGGGCATCCCAATTAAGGCTCACCATAAGCCTGCACCGCCTACCCTTTGGTGGGAGATTGCGGTTGAAGTAGCGTTCCTAAAGCACCATAGTCCTAAAGGGCCGCCGGCTGTTAAGCCCCGCTCACCTGCGAATAGAGAGAGACATCTTCTTGTCCTTTCGCAGCCGACTGCAGAGAAGATCTGGGGAATTGTGGGAGGTCCCGGGTATATAAGGGACCGGGAGGGGCCTCTTTTTGCTGTCTCTGCAGTCCAGCGCCATCTGGCGGAGGTAAATCCAACCGTAAGGAATCATATCTAGAGCAGGACGTGCTGTATACTTAGAATAAAGACACAGGTTTAATCCTTTGCTTACTTGCTTAGTCTTGGATACTCCTCATGCCTCCCCCACCTGGTAACTCTCTTCAGTTGAAAAGAGGGTAATGTACATGCAATAGTATAAATATCACAAAAATACCACTTCAGACATTTTAGTGGTTGGCGAATGAAAAAATATAATTCTGTGAAATACTCACCTGTAGAATTGGTATTATACGCATACAGTACGTCCTGCTCCATATATAATACTTACACGTGGGTAATCCTCCGCCAGAGGGCGCTGTTCACTGCAGACATGCAAAAACAGGCTCCTCCCGGCCCTTCATATACCCAGGGACCTCCCACAAATCCCCAGCATTGAAAAGCAGTGAGAAAAGAAGACGGGAGAAACCAACCACCAAACTGGTAACGATAGCAATGATAACAATGTAAAACCAGGGTGGGGTGGAGCAGGACGTACTGTATGCGTATAATACCAATTCTACAGGTGAGTATTTCACAGAATTGTATTATTCTAAGCATACAGTACGTCCTGCTCCATATATAATACTTACATCCAATAGCAGTGTCCATAAAGCAGGGTGGGATCCCCATCAAAAAAGGCACAGCAGACAGTAAAGGCGCTGTCACCTGCAAGGGCAACTTGAATAAGAAACAGTTCAGACAGCATCCGGAATAGATCCCAAGGGAACAACCCGCAAGGCAAACAGAATAAAAATTAATCCCAACAGGGACCATAGAACTACTTGGGAGATGCACCTGAGCAATCCCCAAAAGAACGCTTAACAAGGAAGACTGAACAAGACTTCTACGGGAAGGCGGACAGGGCAGAACCTGAACCTATAGAGTACCTAGATGGGGAGCCAACCCCAACCCATGTTGTAATAACTCTAGAACCCTGGGAACAGAGAACTTCCAACAGGGGAGAGACCAAGACTCACGCCAATCAATATGGGTACACCATACCCTATAATAGACGGAGGAAGAAGAAGAAGACGAAGCTTGCTCCTAGCCCCCCATAGACAAAGTCACCCAGAAGGAATACCCGTCTCCAAAAGGGTGAATGAATCAGCTGACAAGCCATCAGACTAGAGCCTGTAGATTGGGGCGACATAAGAAGGAGCCTGAAAAGGGCAGAACCACACTCCTGAGAGAGCGTACAGGTCCGCTGTCCTCAGCAGAAACATCTGCGAACCACAGTCCACTAGGCCACCCAGGGGCCATCAGTATCACTGGTCCCCTTATCAGCGCAATCTTGCGCAGAACCCCACATAGCAGGGTGAATGAAGAAAAAACATATAAGATAGAATGTCCAGACATAAAATTGCTAAGCCCCCATGACAAGAGTCAGAATATTCTGGGGCAGTAAAAACAATGGCAGAGCCCCTGTGATATTAACGGGACCCAACAGAGCCACCCTAGAGGGACACCAGGATAGCACAACCTGCCACTGAAGGACATCCATTGGAGCGAATACCACAGAAATGCAGGGAACATTGACCCTCACCTAGAACAGGATCAGAAACCTTCCAGGAGAATCATCCTGCTACAAGTTCCAGACTGATAATAAATACAGGCCACTGTCCTCCGACAGGCCAAGAGTCCCCAAAGTCCTGAATAGGAGTAGTCCAGCAAGGTAGAGCCAACTGAAGGCTCACTGTTTTAACAAAATTAGTAGGAAAATGGACCCTCTGAGGGACCCTACCTAGGAACCACGGGGGATTTTAGAAGGTTCCCGTCAACCTGCGAGACTAGGAACCAAAGGTGACCACCTACAGGAAGATGCAAGAAAAGGAGAGGGGTACCCCCAGACAGGGTTCTTGAATTTAACCAGACCAAGAGGAACCACCGTCCCAAGGGGGAATGAGCACAGACCTAGCTCCAGGGGTGCTGTAACCCCATCCAGGATTAATATCCTACTGTGCCGAAGAGCCCAAGGGCTCTGAATATAAGGGACATCCTCTGATCCGCCACCAACGGACCCACCAGCTACAATCCTAGTTGGTGAAGGAAGGAGACAGCAACGAGGTACAGAACCCATGTAACCAGGAGTCCACTTATTGCCAAGGAAGAAGGTACAAGCCTGAACCAAATCCAAGGAATGGAGATAGCGAATAAGGGACAATGAGGGATTGAAGTGACTGAGCACACATCCAAATAACTCCCAGAGGACACCGCCGGCCGACTAACCCACTCGGCCTGACGTAGAGATTGGGAAGTATAGAAGGACGACCTGGTAGGTCCTAGTGCGGACGCCCCACAGGCATGTCAGACATCACCCCCATCTGCGCCTTGGCGAGCAGCCTGGGAGCAGAAGAGAGGCCAAAAACAAGGCCGCAATCCGCGGGGTTGGTCCTTCAACACGGACCTGTAAAGGTCTCGGTGTCCAGAAGACACAGGGGAAACTAAAAGGATCTTAGATCTCCACAGGAGGCCAGAAGCCCCCCTTGCAGTGTCCCAACACAGAGATATCATGCAGGGGCTACCTGTGAGTGTAGAATTGCCAAGCCTACCATAGGCCAGCATGGCCCAGACTGCCTCATCATTTTGAGGGAAAGAGGAAGGTTAACATAGAGGCCATCGCCCCAGCCTGTTAAGGGCAACCTGCAAGTGAGCCCAGACTCTGCAGGCTGAGTACGGCCTGCACCAACTCCTGAAGGGAAAACAGGGACTAGAAGCACCCTGACAACCTCTGAAAGGGACCGCCCAGCAAACTCTATCCCATATCCAGGGAAACTACCTCCTGGATCCACCAGAAGGAGACGATACGCTCCCAGATAGGAGCCAGGTGCTGCGGCAGTCCCCTCGGCCAGAAGGGCGAGGGCGTCCCTTCATGCTTGGGAGGTCTTGGCAGATTTGGACTTAGCCCTGCCAGAGCGCCCAGGGCACTGCCTGCCCACCATGGAGTGGTAATCTACGCCGAAAAGTTGGAAGCACACCACTAGTTCGTGTTTGACACTAACGTAGGGAGGAGTGTCCCTGCCCCGAGGAGGCCGAGACGGCCTTCTGCGTAGGGGTGCCTTACCCTTTTTTCCGAAAAGGTCCAAACGGGACCCAAATAGACGCCGTCCTCTGAAGGGGAGGCCAGTGAGAGCCTTTTTCGTATCATCGTCAGCACCCCACTGTCGCAGCCAGACCAGGCGGCGAATAGCTACCACAAGGGCAGAGGTTCTAGCACACATCTTAATGGTGTCATCCAGCGCTGAGAGGATAAACCTCACAAACACATCACAATCCGACAGTGCATTAAAGACCTCCCAGGGGAGATCCTCAGGTTGGTGATCAAGTAGCTTTCTAATGAGGGTCCTGGTGGCCACCGCAGTGATGGCCGCGGCACAGACCGGGCGCAGAGCAGTCCCTGCACACGAAAAGGCGTGGGAAGCCAGTCTGTCAATGTGCCGGTCCTCAGCATCCCGAAGGGTACGGTAATTAGGAGCAGTCATGAAGGGGGGGTTAGTAACCCCTATAATCGGTGCATCCACCACGGGAGGTGCTGACCAAAAGTTAACCACATCAGGGGGAAAAGGGTACTTCCAATCCCAGACCCCTGGAACCCCTTTAAGTTTACAAGGCGATTCCCATTCTTTGGATATGCTCCTGTTCCAGAAATTCCAAGCGCGGTGTCGCTGTGTGGAAACTCTCCCTCTTAGGCTTGGGAGCCTCTCCAGGAGGGGAGATTGACAAAACCTCAAAGATCTTTATAAGTAGTTCATCAGTGTCACACAGGCCCCAGGAACCGGGGCCAGAATCATCACGGCTCCAGGGCATCTCATCCGAGGAGCCGGAATCGGAGAATTACTCACCTTCATCAGAAGGAGCAAGATCCTGCATAGCAGCAGATTCTTCTGTTTCATTAGGAACCAGAGAACCAGGAGGCGTCAAGGACCGCTTCTTCCCAGGGCCCAAGCGCTCCGCCAAACTAGATAGCACCTGCTCAGATAGGCAGCCTGCGCGGCACGACTTGCTGGTCATCCCCGCTCGAGTGCGACTCATCAGGAGTGAGATTTAGGCACGGGGAGACAGGTGTATTGAAGCAAGGTGCAGCCACTGGCAAACCTGATTGCAGGGCCAGTGCCTGTTCAGCACACGGTCCGCAGACCCGTGCTCTGTCAGCATCAGCATGGGGCTGACCACACGCTGTACACAGCCGGTCTTGTCCCCGAGGGACCCCGGGTACATAATTCTGAGATGCCTCCATATGGTGATTATCTGAGCAATATGCCCGCAGGGATTTATGCAATAGGCAACCCTGGATGCCCCAAGACCCGCTAGGAATGTGGGAGAATTTTTTATGTGAACCCACTATAATATATGTCAGGCCGGGAGAAGCCACCGAAATCTTGGCGTCTGAAAGGCATAAAGAGGATAAGGGGAGGGTGTCAGAGCCATGCGCAGGTGAACGAAAGATCATAGGAACAAAACCGCCCAGGAGGGCACTTACATGACCAAGGGAGGAGGATCGCAACCACGCGCAGACCATCAAAATGGCGCCAAGCGAACCTCGAGGGGCGGGCCCGATCTGACCGTGATGCGGGGCGCGTCATGCCAAGTCCCCGCCTCCCCCAAAGAGTGCAAAGCTCCAACCAGCGGTAACGCAAATGACAAGCAGTGGATAGGACACACAGTCAGAGTTTAGCTAATGAATGATGCTGCCGCCCGGGCCGCACACTACAGTAAAGGAAAAGACGCACACGCACGCAACCTGACAAGGGTTATGTGGATCAAGGAGCGCGGCTCTGACACCCATAATTGTAAGGACTGGGATATGAACTCACAATACCTTGCTTCATAAACCAGCACACTAACCATTGAACCAAACCACTTGTTCAAAGACAAAACAACGGCCATAAACGTATACAATATTACGCTGAGACCGCCACACGCATACCCCCCCCTTTCTTTTCCTCCGAGCTACGGGGGGAAACGAGGGAGAAGGCGACCCTTCACCCAGGGTTCATCGCTACGAGGGGCACGGGGCAATAATGCGGGAGGGGCATCTATTGGAGGCTCACCATCGGCCTAAACCGCCTACCCTATGGTGGGGGATTGCAGTGGAGCGTAGCTCCGTGAGCACACATGGTGCTGCCTACCTTCACCCGACCAGCGCAGCCCAGGCTGGGAGGCACATCTTTATCGAAGAGGACGGGTGGTA
This sequence comes from Gastrophryne carolinensis, assembly GCA_027917425.1. Classification (NCBI taxonomy): domain Eukaryota; kingdom Metazoa; phylum Chordata; class Amphibia; order Anura; family Microhylidae; genus Gastrophryne; species Gastrophryne carolinensis. The sequence continues at coordinate 199,785,442 of CM051235.1, forward strand.
ATAGTCCTGCAGGGCCGCAGGCTGTAAAAGCCCCGATCACCTGCGAGAGAGTGATACTTCATGTCTTCGCAGTCAGCACTGCAGAGAAATCTGGGGATTTGTGGGAGGTCCCTGGGTATATGAAGGGCCGGGAGGAGCCTGTTTTTGCATGTCTGCAGTGAACAGCGCCCTCTGGCGGAGGATTACCCATGTGTAAGTATTATATATGGAGCAGGACGTACTGTATGCTTAGAATATAAAAAGAAACAGAAGGGGTGGGGGGGGCAGAACAGAATGGAACTGAGTTACAGACAATATGCAAACACATTTTTAAAAGAAATTTACCTTGAGTTAGAACTCCCAAAGTGGATCCAGCGGCAGCGGGAGGAGCAACATTACCCATAGTAAACACACTGTAAATGTACAACAAATCACAAACTATTATTCAGATCCAGTAGGGTTATATTAACAATAACTACTGTAAACAACAAAGTTTTCATACATTTCATGTTGCATTTTTTTAATCATTCATCTACAAATTGTTTCCTATAAAGATAAGCCTTATCAGCCCCACTAAAGCTGGCCCCTGCGCCCTGTTGTACAAGCCCCCATAGCTGGTCACAGGCTGGTTACGCTGGGTAGGGGGGACCTCACGCCATTTTTTTTTTAACCCTTAAAAATCCCCAAAAAACATGGGGTCCCCCTCCCTTCGAGGGGGGACCCTATGTCATTTTTTTTTTTAATTAACCCTTTGTTACCTGTAACCCAGCAGGAGAGCAGAAGCCTAAGTGATCAGCGTGGGACACAGGGATGGATGGGAGGTAAGTATTAACCCCCTTGGCGGTGATCCCGAGCGTGACTCGGGGTCAATTTGCGCAGTAAGTGGCGGTGACCCCGAGTCACGCTCGGGATCGATTAGGGAGCAAGAGCGGGCGGCGCAGCCTCCTTACCTTCTCCCTGCGATCCAGCGATGTCTCCGCCGCGATCACAGGTGAGAGCCGCGGCTGCGGCGTCCGTCTCTGCTTCCGGGTTCCGTCTCTGTGAGCCGCAGAGGCTCATGGGGGCGGAGCCGTGCATCAGAGACAAATGCAATGGCAACGCTTTCGTTGCCATTGCATTTGTCGGTATCAGAACGCCAGGGAGGTTAAAAAAAATAAATAAAAAAAATATATATTTGTTAATAGTTTGTTAAAAGTTTGTTAAAAGTTATTTTGTAAAAAGGGTGTCTGTTTTTTTTACTTTTAACCCTTTGTGAACTGGTAAGGGGTCCATGTGACCCCTATACCAGTTCACAAGTCTCGGGGGTCTGGCAAGTCACTTGCGGCTAGTGTGTGACTTGCCATTAACCCCTAGACCCCCCATTACCTGCCTCCAAAAAAACCCCTTATATTCCCCCAAGAAATGGTGTCCCCCCCCCCGTGAAGGGGGACCCCACACCAATTTTTTTTATTTAACCCTTTATTATGTGGATAGTAGTTGTATTTTATTTGTAAATGTTATAAAGTGCTCTTCTAAGTTTAGGGGATCTCTTGGACAGGAACGGGGGGCTACCAATAATATGTGGTATCATTGTAATTGGGAGAAATGGGGCTTTCACGTGCAATATGGTTTTCTTTAATAAAATAAATGTTTTTGTTAAAATAAAAAAGACAATTTAAAAAAAAAAAAAATTTTATTTTTTTTTTACTTATTTACTTAAAAATATCTAAAAAAAGTAGAAAAAATATATTAAAAAAAAGTAGAAAAAATACAAACAAGACATTTCATGTTAAAGTCTAAACTCTGCCACAAAAAGAAAATTTGCCATTTTCTTGGAAATTCCTGCAAAAATCACACTTAAGCATGGCGCAAAATGGTGAAAAATTACCTGTCAGCAGAGGGTGACAAAATCTCAAGTAGGCTGGCAGTTAAAAGGTTACAGGTACCTATGCATGTTGGGTATTGTTCTGCTCGGTAGACCTTGCGCTTTCAGATTTACCTTGTTTTTTCTTATTTGCATATTGATATTTTAGGAAAAGGTGTTACTTAGTCTGCTTTTTTATACAATTTTTTGTGAAACCCTGTGCAACCTAAGAATTCTTCGAGATATTACTCCCAGAAAGATGAGCCCACTACAACAAGCTGGGTACGATTAGAAAGCTTAACATGTGTACTTTCAGAGAATATATGGTTTATGGGGGATATTCCAAATGTAAAGGGTTGTTTTGGTAGAAAAAGCACAAGGTGCGCACTGTCTGCAGAGTTGAAATTTTGAAGTAAAATTACCATTACGCACATGCTTTACTTTGGTGTGTTTGGCAACTCTCTCCTTGACTGAACCTATGCATGTTGGGTATCGTTCTGTTCAGGGGATGTTGCTTTTTTAGATTTTCAGTTTTTTTATGGTTTGCATATCGTTTTTTTTTTAGGAAAATGTGTTTTTTTTATTAATTTTTAGGGAAACCCTTTGTAACCAAAGAATACATTGAGGGATTACTTCCAGAAAACGCCACCTATGTCAACAAGCCTGGTACGCCTAGAAAGCCTGAGGTGTATACTTCTAGGGAATATATAGTTTGTCGGGGTATTTCAAATGTAAAGGGTTGTTTTTCTTGAAAAACTGCAAGGTGCGCATATTGCAAAGCATAGTTGTATTTTATCTCAAAATCTCCTAAAGCGTTGTTTCAGTTTGGGGGAGTCCCCTGGGCAGGAAAGGGTGTCTACCTATACATATGTGGTACCGCTGTAACCGGGAGAAATTGGGGTTTCATACAAAATAAAATTTTATTGACAAACTTACATTTTTTATTACAAAAAAACACTACAAATTGAAAAAAATTGTTTTTTTTATTTTTTTAAACAATTTTCACCCCAAAATATTGTGAATACACTTAGAAAATGACAAACAAGAAAAAAAATCACAGTTGGACATGGGGAGCGCAAAATAGTGCAAAATGGTCTGGCAACAGAGTGTGACAAAATCTCCAGGAAGGCTGGCACTTAAAGGGTTAAAAGGCGGGAATCTAATTTAATAAATGGAATGCAGGGATCATAGTACCCTGAAAGATTGTCAAAGCTAGTTATTAAACCACGTTATAATAAACCTATGTATAAATATATCCGGGTCAATACAAAGATCTGCCCTACGATTTATTTATATTCTGAGGTGTAAACATAACCTGAGGGCATCCACTAAGGTGAGAGGTAAGACTCTTTCTGCACAGACATAGACTACTTCATAAGAGCAGCGAGACTATGGAACTCTCTGCCTAAGGAGGTAGTTATAAAGAATACACAAAGTGGCCTTCCTTGCATGTAATAACATTAGCAGCTATGTCTCCTAGACCAGTGATTTTCAACCGGTGTGACGCGGCACACTAGTGTGCCGCGGGGAAAGTTCCCCAAACTAAGGGGCCCCCTGTTCCCCGGCAATGCGCAGCGATGCGGCTTCCGCACTAGGAAGTAACGCTCAGGCTAAACAAGTCTCAGCCAATGCCTGGGCGTCTGGCAGAATGGGCGGGACAGTTACTGCCCAGTAAGGAGTGGAGCTGGAGGCGTGGTTAAGGCAGCGAGGCGCAGTGTGCCCCCGGCCCCACAGCCGGATGATACATATGTCTCTGTACGTCCCCCCCCATCAGGCTCCGCTTTGAACTGCCGGCTCGCCCGCCCACCCCGTTGGTGAAACTGCCAGCGCGGCCCGATTCACAGCACGACAGCAGGCTGTCTGGCTCCGCCCACCTGCTGTGTTGTCATAGTCTTCCCTGCGCGGGAGAAGATACTTGCTCGCTTTCTCTATTCACTCCAGTTCTGCAAGTAATGGAGGGGTGGGCAGAGATTCAGGGAACCGGGACTGTCACTTGGCATAATGGAGTGGGAAGAGAGTTCCCGGACTTTGCAGCTTTTATAAAAATTAGATGATGATGATGATGATGATAACGTTTTGGGGGGAGGGGCATATTGTGTTGTATTTGTGTGCATGAATGTTGATAGGTGGTCGGTACTTGACACTGGAGGAGCAGGGCGGGAGGGAAACACTGATCCAAATGTGACTTGTTTTTTAAAGAGGAATGCCTCTCCTTGGGGCATCCTGAACTGAAATTCCCCCGCTGTGTAAACCCCCCCCAGAAGCCCTTTTCACTCACCTTGTCCTGGAGCCCTCACCGTGTCTTTGCACTGTGGCTGCATCCCGGCTCACCTTTAGCCGTGTGCATGCCCAGCCTTGTAGGCAGGTAGGCGAGTAAATGTTGCGGGATACACACAGCTGGGCATCCCAATTCTGGATGCCCCCACTGAGAGAAACAACACCCTGAGAAGTGAAAATCAGGCGTGCTGTTCTTCTTTAAAGCAGAGCAAAACACTGAGAGGCTGGCTGAAATCTAAAAGCAAATCGCCCATAACAAAGCTATTTTGATATTGCTGCCATTTTCAACCACATATCTATGTGAGCTGGGCTTCTCAAGCTTGACTGCGATAAAAACTAAAAACAGGGAGAGACTGAGAACTGTTGAGGAAGAGCTTCGTGTGTGTCTTTCCACCATTCCTGCCAGGATATCCATTTTGTGTTCATCGAAACAGGCCCAGGTTTCACACTGAGTGGTAAGAAATACATTTAGAATCTATATTATTAACTATATGTATAGTATGTACTGTTTTAGTGTCATTTTGGTTGGTGGTGTGCCGCGGGATTTTTTAAAGTATAAAAAGTGTGCCGCGGCTTAAAAAAGGTTGAAAATCACTGTCCTAGACCACTATTAAACAGGCTGAACTGGATGAACTTTTTTTCAGCCTTACATACTATAATACTTTGTACATTTGGTACTATGTTACCATTTAAGTTTGGTCAAAGGCATATGTAATAAACTGGCTTCGTTCTCCTGCCATGACCCCACTGTCATCACAGGGTGGGAGCATACAGCTCCACACAATGTGCATCAATAGAAGCTCTGAGGCCTCTGAACAGCAAAGAATTAACGGAAACAATACATGTCTCATCATTGCACAAAACGTACTTCTACATTTGGTATCCTTACCCTGGTGTTGCAAAGGAAAAAGCTTTGTTGCTGGGGGCACCAGATGAGTCTGCCTTCAAGCCGATTTGTCCTAAAAACAAATGAAAATACAAGTGCTGATCATATACAGTTTGTTTTTTTACTAGCAGTATGGAAGCAGATTTGTTTAGCTCAGTAAATTAAGGCGTCCAATCTTGTGCATGCGATTTTTAAAATTCGCTTACCTGTTTTACTAGCCACTAAGCCAGAACCTGGTTGCACAGTGACATTGTTGGGGGGAGTTGGAAGAGATGCTGCCTTTATTCCACTAGGTGCAGAAACCTGAGACAAAGAAACCCCCAAGACTCTGTAAAATACATTACATAATATACAACAGAGGAAGCTTTTAGCAATTTGATGAATGCAGCTACAAAATCTTGGATACAGGCTCATTAAACATGTTTTATACATTTTGAAGGTGGTACATTTGTAATTTCCTTTCCAATAATTAAGGAATTACCGGGGCTCCCAACCTTTTTTCTATCAAGTACCACTTTCTGTTTCCCTCTCAGGGAGGAAACCGATATAGTTATGGATGAAAACAGCGACAAACATGTGGGACATTATCTAATTTTACCCCTAGATTTAATTTTCCAGTTACTTTGTTGTTGTGCTCCTAATATTTGACATCTCAGAACAACATAGTGACCCCCCAAGTGTCCTACAGAGCTACGGTAGTAATCTATACACTTGTGAATATCTCCTTACCTATGATAGGTGAGCAGATTTCTTTTTACTCTGCTTATAGCAGAAAAACAAAATATAACTTTCCCAATCTCCCTGCTGTCATAGAAGGCTCCTGAACCAAAGATGTAAGCCGCCTTCTGTAGCTAGCCATGCCTTAAGCTATTTTGTCACCAATAGTAGGAATGTGACAGGTACAACCCGTCCCCTACCGTGTGTGTAGCTGCACGTGGCAACAGCAGCAGGGTTTTTTGTTCAGCCATAGCTGTAAGGGAGGACAGCTGCAAGGGTTGAGCCCTCGCCCTATAATATCAGATAATAATAGATAATATCATATAATAGATAATATCAGAATAATCTGTAATATCAGATTTGGAGCCATTAGTTGGTATTTTTTTTACCACAAACAGATGTCCTATAGTAGATACCTGATAAACAGTTTACCTGCTTAGCTGGTGCAGATCCTACGGTCACCAACACTTGGTTAACTACCTGAGCAGCAGACTGTGGAACAGAGGGCCTGTTGGAAAGCAGATATGTAGTATCTAAATTTCAAAACTTTGGATAGAATATAGTTTATAGACTTTAAATCCAGTAAGGCACAAATACATGGAAAACCCTTAAGAGGAAAAAAAATCATGCCAACCCCCATTCATCTTGCCCCCTTTAATCTCTCCTAAGCATGACATTTTCCACCCTTACTTCTCTTGCTATTAAACACCTACAGATTTAAAAAGGCAAACTACTATATTTTCTTTGTGTACCATTTCCACTCAACCCACACTTCCAAGCCACCATCCCCCATAATCCCCTCCCAATCCTTTCTGATTTTGAGAGTTTAACAAAAAATATAATTTACAATATCCTACCCTATAGTGTATAACTCACCCAATCACTGTAGGAATAGTTGGACCTGGCCCATTGCCCTTCAGCTCCTTAACATTGACCACCTGTGGGACTGTCTGCAGGGTTGATTCCGTCAGTGAAGCTAACAAAAAAAAAGAAAAGAAAAAGTAAATACAAAGAAAACACAGGAAGCAAACAGATACAATAGAACACAGATGTACCTTACCTGGCACCTGGGTGACAAGTTGTCTTCTTAGAGCTGCTGCAGCAGCTGCTTGTGTGGCTGTGACAGGGGGAGCTCCATGTTTTACAGTCTTGGTAGCCAACATTGTACTGTCTGCTCCCTGTGGGATCACTCGGATTGACTGTGGAGGGACTGCAGCTGGAAAGTTTCAAGACATTAAAACAACTTGCCTCTTCGGGAAATGTCATTCAGCCTTTACAAGCAAGTGGATGGTTTAAATGGATTTCAAGAACATATCCCAAAAAATGCACCCACAACACAGCAAAAAGGGCCCTTTAAGGTTAACGCTCATACACATTATAAAAAAAAAAAAAAAAAATGAAATACTCACGAGTGCTGGTCATAGGCCCAATCTGAGACTGAGTTTTTCCAAAGGGAAGGGATGGTGTTCCAAATCCTGGCTGCACAGAAGCAGTACGTGTTACAGGGGCATGACGTGCAGGTCGGACAGGAGATGGCTCTGGTGGCGGGGTCTCCTGTCTAAATGCCACTCGCTCTGGGAGTGCCTGAATCTCTTCATTATCTCCTGCCTCAGAGAGGGAAGACGTTGAGCTTACATCATTTAGGTCCTCAAAGTAACTTGGAGCCAGAAATGATGACCGAGACAGGTTGACTAAAATAAAAACACAACACTTTTTTTTACCAGTCTTTGTGTGAATTATATTCCAAATCCAAGATTGACTAAACACTACACAGCTTAGCATAGCCATTGTATTGCTTTCAAACTGCTGGCAAGCCACTACCTGGAGCAAGTGAGCGAACTCTGGTAATTTTCCGGCTGCCCAGGAAGTTTTTCAGTTGTCCTATTTTCACTTTTGATATCTTGGCTGCAATATACAAAAAAGCAAAATTAATTTAACTAAACTACAATGTGATTATGACCTCTATACCAAAAGGATACTTTACTCAGGAACAAGACAAAATTAAGTCAAATTTCTTGAGAGGCAAACAGAAATGTGTTTTTCTGTCAAATTGTTGGGTAGGTGTTCGGCTTTAGTGTTAGGGACTGCAGCAGGGATGTTATAGGCCTAATTTGTCTCTCTGCTGCAGGAGCTTAGCATAGGCACGGGTAGAGAACTGCCCACCTTGGTGCCAGTTGGTTCCAGAGTCTCTAAATATTATAGATTCAGGAATCTGGTAAGGAGAAGCATGCTCAGCTGCTAGATACTTTCAGGGGTTGTGTGAAGTTCTGCCCTGGGAGACTTTCTGCCTGGGGGATCTTGGAAATCAGTGAAGAGGACTACCCACTACCGCTGTAACGGGCCAAGGCTGGGAGGGTTTCAGGTGAGCGTGGTGGTGAAAACCTGCGTGGATGGCTTCCTGGAGGGCGGACTTTAAAAGGTCCACTTTTAAGGTTTGAATTTCCTTTATATGATGATATAGTATATGGTGATGCTGGTTACATTATTCACACAGTAGAAAAGTTATACAGGGGTGGGTTACACCTAAACTGCTAATTTTCGAAAGGCCATAGCCATACCCTGTGGCCTTGAGCGGGGTTAGTTGCTCTAATGAAAACTTTTGGGGTGTCACACTAGTAATTATACACAGAACCCAGCAAGCATAATATAATTTGAATGACTCTAGCGATAACTAAAAAACATAAAAGCTCAATAAATAGGTCACTCACACTGCGGTTTCGGTGAAGGCTTTGTCTCCATATCTATTTTGGATAGAGAAATGTGAAGCTTTTCTAGCTCATCCTCAAAACTGACAAAAATAAAAGATATATAAAAGGTTAAATTGCAATCAACCCACTGACGCTATGAGCAAAATGGATTAAACCAGAGGCCAGAAAGCAACAGCATTTGTGCCGAGTTGTAAATAAAATATTAACATGTTCAATTCACCGAGATGTTGGAAAAAGGGGTGGTGTTAAAGCAGAGCAAAGGCCTGCTCTAAGCATTCTAGAAACTGTCAACATTCAAGAAACCAACATTAAAACTAGTTTAATAGGGAACAACTAAATGCCACAGAATAAAAGGACCACCAAGGGTAAAGTATGTTTTGTATCCCAGTCGCCACACCTGATATTGTTGGAGTCTTCCATCTGGTTGTTCCATTGAGATGTTTGGTTGTAGAGACGTAGCTTTTGCAAGCTTGACAACACCTCCTTTAGACGCTGCTTCTGCTGGGTTATCATCTCCTGATGCTCAGACAGTCTAATGAAAAGTGCAGGGCGCTGTGGAACAACAAGGCTCCTAAAGGGGCCAAAAATGCAGACAAAGCTTATGTTAAAAAATGTTATGTTCCATTTAACTACAGCAAATTATAAGCTTGTCCTCAAGGCCTGTTGTGGAACTCCATGAAGATGAACAAATGTATTAGCTGGTGCTTTGGCAGTGCTATAGCTCGCCTTCCTGGGGATCCCCAAAACATGACATGGTGGTTAAATTAATTAACAAAGAAATACTATAGATAATGTCCAGCCTAACTGCTAAATACATAAGAACAACACCGTATATTGCTGAAAAATACCATTTTGTGATTACTCACCTGTAAAATGGGTATTATAAGTATGTCACACACCCCGCTTCAGAGTAGTCATTACACTTGGGTTATACCGACCTGTAGAGGGCGATCTTGCAGAGATGTCATGAAAAAAAGGAAGCCCCTCCCGGTCCATAAATACCTGGGACCTCCCACTCATTACCCAGTATTAAGACAGCAGTAAAAGGACCAGGAAGAGCCAATTATAAACAGTAACATTAAAAAGGTTCACCATATAAAGGATCCAGAATACCAAAGGGCGGGGTGAAGCGGGGTGTGTGACATACTTACAATACCCATTTTACAGGTGAGTAATCACAAAATGGTATTATTCTAAGTATGTCACACACCCCGCTTCAGAATAGTCATTACACTTGGGACATCCAATAGCAGTGTCCATAAAGGGCGGGGATCCAAAACAAGGCAATAATGCACAAACTTAAACCACTGCAGCTTGCAGAACTTTGCGGCCAAAAACAGCATCCGCTGAGGCCTGCACATCAACCTTATAAAACTTGGAAAAAGTGTGAACAGAAGACCAAGTAGCAGCCTTACAAACTTGCTCAACAGAGGCCTGGTGCTGGAAAGCCCAGGACGCCCCAACAGCAAGAGTAGAATGAGCAGTAACACAAAAAGGGGGAATCTTCCCCTTGGCAGAATAGGCCCCAACAATGGTCTGGCGAATCCATTTACTAATGGAAGACTTGGCGGGCGCCAAACCTTTCCTAGGCCCGGAGGGCACCACGAAAAAGGCGTCAGTCTTACGAAAGGAAGAAGTAGTCACCAAATAATACTTCACACAGCGAACCACATCCAAGGAATGCAAAACCCTCTCCTTGTCATTGCTGGGCTTAGGACACAAGGAAGGAAGAACAACATCTTGATTAAGATGAAAGGCAGAAACCACTTTAGGAAGAAAATCTGGCTTGAAGCGGAAAACAACCTTAAAATATATAAATATATATAAATGCATAAAAATAAAAAGCAATTCTGCAGATAATAGGATCAAGAACAGCATGGAGCCCACAGGGCGCTTACAAGAATGGCGCCATCCACAGACCGAGATGCAGAGCACGAGGCGAGGCAGAGAGCGAGATGAGAAAGGAGGGCGGCCCGGCGCGGTTCGCGCATCGCGCCCGTCCCCCTCCCCCGACAGAACACGGCTCCAGGCCAGTGGCCGGGCTCCGCAGGGGCGCCAGCAGCACGGGAGGCGGGCCGTAGGATCGCACCGAGCGCCCGGCCCCGCCCCCCACATCACCGCACCTGAGGGGAAGAAGCTCACACAACGAAAGAAAAAAAAAAAAAACGCATGTCCATGGCCAGCACTGCAGCAACAGCCGGCGCCGGCCAAGGTGTAACATAGAGACACACACACACACTAATAAAACACAGTTTCAATCAAAACAATCAATCAGTCCTCAAGGGAAAAGCCCCCCCCCCCCCTCGTTTAGGGAGCAATGGGTGACCGGGAGAGGGTAAATCACACCAAAGGTGGAAGGGCAAGGGTTGGGGCATCCCACTCCGGGATCACCAACCGGGGCAACCGCCTACCCCTTAGTATGGGGTCTCACGGTGGAGCATAGCTCCTAAGCACCGTAAGGTGCCGTCTACCCTTGCCCGGACCAGCAGCCTAGGCTGGGAGGCAAGGGGAATTTTAATTAAAATGGGTCCAGGCAGAAATAGACCAACAAGAGGGCCATCCATCTTCTGACTTGCTCGCCGACTGCAGAGATGAAAGACTGGGTAATGAGTGGGAGGTCCCAGGTATTTATGGACCGGGAGGGGCTTCCTTTTTTTCATGACATCTCTGCAAGATCGCCCTCTACAGGTCGGTATAACCCAAGTGTAATGACTATTCTGAAGCGGGGTGTGTGACATACTTAGAATATATTAAAAACATCAAGTATTCCTCAGCTTGCTACAAGATAACTATATGAAACCATTCATGGAGGCACCTACTACGGGGTGATGCTCTTTTGGATCTGGTAATATCAAACAGTGATGACCTGTTGGGGGGGGGGTGTAACAGTCCGTGAAAATCTTGGTAACAGTGACCACAATACAATACATAGACTGTAAGAAAGATTTTGTCTGGAGGGCAAAACCACTGAATTTTAGGAAAGAAATTCCCCAGGCTCAGAGATGCAACCTGGGACATAGACTGGGAAGCATCTATTGAGGAATAAGAATACAGATGCCAAATGGGAGTGCTTTAAATCAATTATGAGTACCAGCGTTGCAAAATTTATTCTTATGGGTAACAAATATAAGCCGCTAAAATTAAACCCTTCATGGCTGACATCTGCAGTTAAAAGGGAAATAAAGAACAAGAAAAAGGCATTTAAAATAACAAGGCTGAGCACTCGGCTGTAACCTTTGAAAAATATAAATTAGTAAATAAAGCATGTAAGAAAGAAATAAGGTTGGCAAAAGCACAACATGAAAGAAATGGGCAAAGAAAGCTAAACAAACTCTAAACATGTTTATTAATATATAAAATCAAAGAAAACTAAATCAGAACAGGTAGGGGCCCTAATGAATGATAATGGGGAAATGGTCACTGGGGATAAGGAGAAGGCAGAGCTGTGCATTCTTTAGCTCTGTGTACACAAGAGAGGAGCAAGGAGCCAACACATGCGATGTCACTGATAGTAAAAGCCCAAGTATAATACTCAACAAGCTAAACATGGAAATCATCCAAGAAAAATGTAATAATTTAAATGTGAATAAGACTGCAGGACCAGATGGACTTCACCCAAGAGTACTCAAATAACTCAGCTAGTTATCTCATCACCCCTGTTCTTGATCTTTAAAGACTCACTAATAACTGGTATAGTTCCAAGAGATTGGCGCAAGGCAAAAGTGGTTTCCATTTTTAAAAGGGCTCTAGGTCTTCCCTGGAGAATTACAGACCTGTAAGTTTAACATCTATTGTGGAAAAATTGCTTGAGGGGCCATTAAAAAACTACATACACGAATATGTAACTATGCATAATATTATAAGTGACAACCAGCATGGTTTTAATAAGGACAGAATCTGCCAGACTAACCTGATTGGCTTCTATGAGGATGTGAGTAGAAGTCTGGACAGAGGGGTGGCTGTAGAAAATAGAATTCTGTGAGTACTCCCCTGTAGAATTGGTTTTGCCTATGTCCAGTCCGGGCCGTCCCAATTCATATACGTGTGGGTAGTCCGCCACCAGGTGGCGCCAGTTACTGCAAGATCCAGAGCTGTAACTCCTCCCGGCCCCCTATAAAAGGAGCTGTCTCCATAGAGTTCCCAGAATGTCAAAAAGCAGTAAATGAGACAGGCCGGGAGGCCAAGAAAGCATGTTAACTAACATGCTACAGCATGTACTCTCTCCACAAAAAGGTAAGGACAACAGTCCAATACAAAAAGATAATCACCAAAAAAGGCAAACAGAGGAAATGAACCAAGGGCGGGGTGGGACGGCCCGGACTGGACATAGACAAAACCAATTCTACAGGTGAGTACTCACAGAATTGTATTTTTCCCTATGTCTCCTGTGTGGGAGATCCAAAAGCAGTGTCCATATATACAGTAGGGCGGGATCCCCAGAGCAGAATAGCATGTAGTTCATTTCACTACCGTCTAAAGCACCCTTCGGCCAAAAAGCAGCTTCAGCTGAGGCCCTAACATCAACCTTGTAAAAATTGGTAAAGGTATGAACCGAAGACCAGGCAGGGGCCTTACAAACTTGTTCAACAGAGGCCTGGTGCTGAAAAGCCCAGGAAGCACCAATAGCTCTAGTAGAATTTGTAACACGAAAAGAGCGATCCTTTCCCTTGGCAGAGTAGGCTTGCACCAACGCCTATCTAATCCACTTACTGAGAGTGGACTTGGCCAGAGGCAAACCCTTTCTGGAACCTTCAGAGAGAACAAAGAGAATCCGACTTCCTGAAGGATTCAGTCGCAACCATTCTGACCACATCCAAGGCATGGAGGGTCCTTTCCTTAGAGTTAGACGGTTCCGGACACAGGGAAGGCAAAACAACTTCCTCATTAAGAAGAAGAAGGGAGAAACTACCTAGGTAAAAAATCAGGCCTAAAGCAAAAAACTACCTTATCCTTATGCCGCTCAAAGTAGGGAGGTTTCATACAAAGTGCGGCCAGTTCTGACATCCGGCGCACCGAGGTGATGGCAACTAAAAAGACCAGATTTAGGGTCAAGATAGCCAAAGCAGCATCGCACAAAGGCTCAAAGGGCGGACCCGGGAGCGCAGAAAGCACCAAATTCAAATCCCAACCGGTAATACAGGCTTACGCGGTGAACGTACATGGGTAACTCCTTGGAAAAAAGTCCTGATCAGCCTATGTTTGGCAAAGGATCTTTGGAAAAAGATGGTGAAGCAGAGGCCTGACCCCTTGAGGGTAAAAATTCCAAAATCCTAGAAATACAAAAAGTGCGACAAGGAAAACCTTTTGGATTCAGACCAAGACATGTAGGCACGCCAAACTCTGTAGTAAATCATGGAAGACTTCTTCCGCACTCAAATCATGGTCTGAACAACCGTGCCCGACAACCCCTTCTCCGTTACGATTGAGGATTCAATAGCCAGGCCGTCAAAGCCAGCGTCTGTAAATTGGGGTGCCGCAGCGACCCCTGAGTAAGAAGCCCTGGGTAGTCGGGCATGATGTAACGATCGACCGACATCTAACCGCATCTGCAAACCAACTCCGCCTCGGCCAACGAGGAGCCATCGGAATGGTTGGCACCCCCTCCTGGGCTATCTTGCGCAGCACTCATCCCAGAAGTGGAAACGGAGGCAATGCATAAAGGAGCCGGAACTCCGTCCATGGAATAGTCAGAGCATCTGTGGCAAAGGCCAGAGGATCTCTTGACAGGGAGACGAACCTTGGAAGCTTGTGACTGTGTCTGGCTGTGTCGCTGAGAGACATTCCCCTAGCTCAGGGAGTCTGCCTCCTGGTTCTCTACACCGGGAATGTAAACCGCCGAGATGCAGGGAACATTCTCCTCCGCCCAGTCAGGATCTGGGACACTTCCTGAAGGACTCGCTTGCTTCGAGTCCCGCCCTGGTGATTGATGTAGGTGACAGCCGTCTGATTGTCCGAGCGGACCTGGACAGCACGATCCCTTAGATGAGGAGTCAATTGAAGATGTACCAACCGAATCGCTCTCAGCCCCAGGAGATTGATGGGTAAGCGGGCCTCCTGTGCCCCCACTGACCCTGGAACTTCAGCGTATGCCAACCCCCCCCCAGCCAGTCAGACTGGCGTCCGTGGTAACGATCTTCCACCGGGGGGGTCAGAAAGGACTTGCCCATCAACAGATGGAGTCCAACCACCACAAGAGGGACTGTCTGACCAAGGGAGACAGTGCAAATTCCTGATCCAGGGACTCCTGCGTCGGGTCCCAACCGGACAACAGATTTATTGAGGTCTCATGTGGAACTGGGCGAAGGACACTGCCTCGAAGCAGGACACCATGAGGCCCACCAGATTCATCCCCAGACGGATCGATGGTCGTTGACAAGCCAGCAAGGCCTGTACCTGCGTCTGGAGGCCCTCCACCTTCTGCTGGGGCAGGAATACCTTGACCTGAGAGGTGTCCAACGTCATGCCCAGGAAGGACCTCACCATTGAGGGAGTGATAGAAGACTTGGGGAAATTGTTTACCCATCCGAAATCCTCGAGAGTGGATAACACCGTCCAGGGACTGAGCCACAATCAGCAAATCATCCAGATAAGGAAGAACACGAATGCCCCGGTTCCCCAGAATGGCCATGACGCCTGCCAGCACCTTGGTGAACACACGGGGAGCCAAAGCTATCCCGAACGGTAGTGCCACACACTGGTAATGCTGATCCTCCAGCGCAAACCTCAGGAACTTCTGATGACCCTGAAAGATCGGGATGAGCAAATAAGCATCCTTGATGTCCACTATGGTCATGAAGTCGCCGGGCCAAAAGCGAGCTCACCGCGGACTGTAAGGTCTCTATGCGGAAATGTCTGACTCAGACAGACTTGTCGAGGCCCTTCAGATCCAAGATGGGTCGCAGCGTTCAGTCCACTTGGGCATCATGAACAGATTGAAGTAGAAACCTCGCCCCCTTTCCTGGCGAGGCACAGGACAAATCATGCCTGTTAGCAGAAGGCTCTGAACGCCCCCCCGATCAGGCCCTGCGCCGTTAAGGCGTTCCGGGACACCTAAGACAGAAGAAATCGTAAGGGCGGCCAGACTGCCAGCTCTATTTATACCCAGAGGACACCACCTCCTGAATCCACCAATCCGAGACGTGCTGTCTCCATATGTGAGCAAAGCAGCAGCCGTCCCCCCACCCAAATGGGTGAGGGCGCCCCCTCATGTCTGAGAGGGCTTGGCCGAGGGTTTGGATTTAGCTCCCCAGGAGCGATTGGATCGACCCCCGTCCTACCTCGTCCCCAGGAATCTCTGCGGCAACCTGAAAATGAAGAGCCTCTTCCTCCTCGAAAGGAGCAATAGGCAGAGGAACCCTGAAAGGGACGTGCAGGCTTCCGCCGCTGAGGGAGTCTTCCATCCTTGGTCAGAAGGTCCAGGCGCTGCCCAAATAACCTGAGTCCCAGGAAGGGGATACTAGTGAGCGACTCTTTTTGGTCGCAGCGTCAGCACAGACTGCGTTGGCCGGGAAACTAGCCCGGGTCAACTGCTTGTAAGACAGCTATGCTCACCACTATACCACCAACGCTGCATCGACCACTGCCGCAGCCATAGCGAGCGACAAAGAGCAACAAGCAGAGCCGAAGCCCTGGCGTCCAGTCAGACAATATCGTCCATGGCCGAGACTACAAAGGCAATAAAATCCACACAGACTGAGGTCTTTATACTCCTGCGCCCGCTTGCGAGACTTGGCAAAATCAACAAGGCGTCTCACCTTCTTCTTGACGACAATGAGACAATGGCCGCGGCACAGACAGGGAGAAGCCCAGCACCCACAAAAGTGAACACATGACAAGCCAGCTGATCCATGCGTCTGTCAGCAGGGTCGCGCAAGGAAGCAGTATTGGGTGACGGCATTACCGTAGTGTTGGATGCCCCTGTGTCGGGGTTATCCACATCGGGGGGAAGGGACCAGAGGCGGACCAACTCCTCCGGGAAGGGATACTCCCTGTTCAGACTCTTAGGCACCGATGGCAATTTATTAGGCCTTTCCCATTCTTTAAACACCAAATAGGAAAAGTGGGCCTGTTCCGGAAAGACAATCCTCTGTCTCTCAGGCCAGAATAAATCCCCCTGCTTCCTCTTACCTGCTTTAGGAGGGACAATATGCAAAGTCTCAAACACAGAAGACAGCAATTTTCCATGTCGTCAGGGAGCCACATATCCTCGTCAGAGGAGGAACCAGGCTCGCTGTCATAACCAACCCGAATATATTTATACATAGTTATTAGATCACCCCTCAATCGTCTTTTTTCTAGACTAAATAAACCTAACTTGGACAATCTTTCAGGGTACTCTAGCCCCCGCACTCCTTTTATTAACTTTGTTGCCCTTCTTTGAACGCGCTCCAGTTCTGATATGTCCTTCTTAAGCACAGGTGCCCAGAACTGTACACAGTATTTCATATGAGGTCTGACCAGTGACTTGTACAGGGGTAAAATGATGCTCTGGTCATGAGCACCTATGCCCCTCCTGATGCACCCCATGATCCTATTTGCTTTGGCAGCAGCTGCCTGGCATTGATTACTACAGTTGAGCTTATTGTCAACTAAAACCCCTAGGTCCTTTTCCATTGTTGTTTTACCAAGTGTTTCTTTATTTAGTGTGTAAACATGACACAGATTTCTCCTTCCCATGTGCATAACCTTACATTTATCTGTGTTAAACTTCATTTGCCATTTAACTGCCCATGCTTCCAATTTATCTAGATCTGTTTGTAGCTGCCTGCTGTCCTCTTTTGTTTTAATTACTTTACTCAGCTTAGTATCATCTGCAAAGATTGAGACTTTACTGTTTAATCCATACCCAATGTCATTTATATATATATTGAAGAGAATTGGTCCCAGAACTGACCCTGTACTCCACTAGTAACTGTGACCCAATCTGAGTGTGTACCATTGATAATCACCCTCTGCTTCCGATCATTTAGCCAATTTCCCACCCATCTGCACATGTTTTCCCCCAGTCCAAGCATTCTCATCTTTTGTACCAGCCTTTTATTTGGCACAGTATCAAATGCTTTAGAAAAGTCAAGATATATGATATCCAATGACTCCCCCTGATCCAATCTTGAACTTACCTCCTCATAAAAGCTGATTAGGTTTGTCTGGCAGGAGCGATTCCTCATAAATCCATGCTGATATGGAGTAATAAGGTCATTTTCCCCAAGGTGCTCCAGGATAGTATCCCTTAAGAAACCTTCAAACAGCTTGCCCACCACAGATGTTAAGCTTACCGGTCTGTAGTTCCCCGGTTCCCCCCTAGATCCCTTTTTGAATATTGGCACCACATTTGCCAAGCGCCAATCCCTCGGAACAGAACCTGTAGTTATTGAGTCCACAAATAATACCATTTTGTGAATACTCACCTGTAAAATGGGTATTGTAAGTATGTCACACACCCCGCTTCCACTTTAATAATTACGCTTGGGTAATCCACCTGCAGGTGGCGATGTTGCAGAGAAGTCTTGAAAAAAACGAGCCCCTCCCGGGCTATAAATACCTGGGACCTCCCACTTATCTCCCAGTTTTCAAACAGCAGTAAAGACAAGGTACCAGGAACAATCCAATGGCAACCCTAAAAATGGAAACAAAGCTTCACCACAAAGATCCAGGATACCAAAAAGGGGCGGGTGAAGCGGGGTGACATACTTACAATACCCATTTTACAGGTGAGTATTCACAAAATGGTATTATTCTAAGTATGTCACACACCCCGCTTCCACTTTAATAATTACGCTTGGGACATCCAAAAGCAGTGTCCACAAAGGGCAGGTATCCAACAAGGCAAAAATGCATAACTCAAACCACTGCAGCCTGCAGAACTTTGCGGCCAAACACAGCATCCGCTGAAGCCCGCACATCAACCTTGTAAAACTTGGAAAAGGTGTGAACAGAAAACCAAGTAGCAGCCTTACAAACTTGTTCAACAGAAGCCTGGTGCTGAAAAGCCCAAGACGCTCCAACAGCACGAGTAGAATGAGCAGAGACACGAAAAGGGGGAACCTTCCCCCAACAACAGCCTGATGAATCCATTTGCTAATGGAAGACTTAGCCGGAGCCAAACCTTTCCTAGGCCCGCAGGGCACCACGAAAAAGGCATCAGTCTTACGAAAAACCACCTTGTCCGTGCGCCTCTCAAAATAAGGAGCCTGAATTGACAAGGCCGCCAACTCCAAGACACGCCGAACAGAAGTGATGTCCACCAAAAAGGCAACCTTCTGAGTCAAAGTAGAAAGAGCAATATCCTGCAAGGGCTCAAAAAGAGGACCCTGAAGAGCAGAGAGAACCAAATTCAAAACCCACACTGGGAGCAAAGGTTTCCTAGGAGGTCGCACATGCGTAACCCCCTGAAAGAAGGGCTTAACCAAGGGTGAAGCGCAAAAGACCTTCGAAAGAAGACAGACAAAGCAGAAACCTGCCCATTCAAGGTACTCAACTGGAGACCAGATTCCAGTCCAGATTACAGAAAGTCCAAAATCCTGGAAACAGAGAAGATCCTACAGGGCAAGGCCCTAACCTCACACCAATCAATAGAAGACCTCCAGGTCCTATAGTAGATGGTAGAAGAAGACCTTTTCCTAGCACCAATAAGAGTCTGAATAACAAAATCCGAAAGCCCTTCCTCCTTTAAGATGGAGGTTTCAGCATCCAGGCCATCAAAGCCAGCGTTGGTAAATTGGGGTAACTCAGTTGACCCTGCGTGAGCAGACCCAGCCGAAGGGGCAGATCGAACTGATCCACCACCAGCCGGACGAGGTCTGTGAACCACACCCGCCTTGGCCACCTCGGAGCCACCAGAACGGCGGGAACCCCTTCTAGGGCCAGCTTTCGCAACACCTTGCCCAGCAAGGGAATCTGAGGAAACAGATAAAGGAACCCCAGGGCCCCCCAGCTCAGGAACATGGCATCCACCGCCAGAGCCAGAAGATCCTGAGAAAGCGTCACGAATGCCGGAAGCTTGTAATTGTGACGAGAGGCAAACAGGTCCACCTCCGGTGTCCCCCACTGGAGACAAAAAGGCCGAAAAACCTTGGGATTGAGAGACCATTCCCCCCCGCGGAAAGAGCACCTGCTCAGGGAGTCCGCCTCCGTGTTTTCCACTGCCAGAATGTACACCGCCGAGATGCACGGGACATGAATCTCTGTCCAGGCCAGAATCAGAGACACCTCTCTGAGGGCACCCAGACTGCGAGTCCCTCCCTGGTGATTGATGTAAGCAACCGCCGTCAGATTGTCTGACCGAACCTGAACCGGCAAGCCCCGTAACTGCTGTGTCAGGTGAGACAGAACCAACCTGATGGCTCTCAGCTCCAGAACATTGATGGTCATGTGGGCCTCCTGAGGCCCCCACAGCCCCTGGAACTGAAGATCCTTCCAGAAGCCTCCCCATCCAAACAGACTGGCGTCCGTGGTGGCAGTTTCCCAAGGAGGCGTCAGAAACGACCTGCCCCTCAAGAGATTGGCCGAGACCATCCACCACTGAAGAGACTGCCGAACCCGGGAGGACATCCGGAAGGGCAGATCCAACGACCTCGGACACCGGTCCCAAGACGCCAACAGATGAAGCTGAAGCGTCCTCGTGTGAAACTGTGCAAAGGGAACGGCCTCGAAGGAGGCTACCATCAACCCCACCAGTCACATCCCTAGCCAGATGGACGGGCGAGGATTGGATAGAAGATGGTCAATCCGTCGATCCTCACCATCCTTGATGGTAGTACAGTCAGGAGAGTGCAATACAGCCGTGTTAAACAGCCCCAAAATCGGGGCCTCGACCTCAGGAAGAGAAGACCATCGCTCAACTAGGTCCGCCGGGAAAGGGCACTATTTTATCCCAACCCGGCGGAACACCAGCAAGACGAGTAGGCTTCTCCCATACTTTAAGGATGACATCATAAAAATGTCTTTGACTGGGAAACTCCAGGCGCGGCTTGGCCACCTCAAATAACTCACCCTTAGGCGGGAGAGCTACCTCAGGAGGGTCGATAGCCAAGACCTCAAACATTTGAGCCAGGATCGAGGGGGTGTCAAAGACCACCCCCGTCGCCTGCTCACCAGCAGCACTAAACAATTGCTGGTCATCAGGCTCATCCGATTCCTCAAAGAACTCCCCCTCCTCGAGCGGGGGGCAATCGGACCAGTCTAAGGACTCAAACATCAACATCACAGGCCGGCGGAGCCGGGGAAAGACGTTTCCGCTTAGCCGGAGCCTTGTGGGCAACCACAGCGGAAAACACTTTCCGGGGTACCGGACTGCCGAGTAATGTTCCGCTGAGCACATGGAATACAGAGTATGAGATCATCCCCTGGAAGAGGGGCCCCACAACCCACACACTGCCTGAATTGCCCCGAAGGGCCGTTTCCAGTATCGCTGGAAGCCTCCATAAAGTGAAATTGTGGTATTCGCAATTACCCAGGGAATTACGCAATAAGCGACCCGGGATGCCCCTTTTAATGTCCTGTGTGGGAGGAATTGTAGGTACAACATTTCTAGGGAAAAACCAAAAACTAGCCAGGTATTTAAGACCGGGAGACCCCTTCAGCATGGGATCCCGGGATCTAAAATGGAAAGGACAACAGTCACTCCAGAGGCCATGGATTTCCACAAGCATACAGTAACATAGAAAATAAAATACACATATATATATATAAAAATATTTGCCGACACAAAATGGCACATGCTGCTAAACAGAAAAATACCATTTTGTGAAATACTCACCTGTAAAATGGGTATTATAAGTATGTCACACACCCCGCTTCAGAATATCCATAACATGTGGGTAATACCGACCTGAAGGGGCGTTCCTGCAGAGATGATAGCAAAAAAGAAAGCCCCTCCCTGATCCATAAATACCTGGGACCTCCCACTCATCACCCAGTATATAGAAGCAGTAAGGTAAGGGACCAGGAAGAGGCAAATATAAATCAAAATAACGCAAAGTTCACAATATAAAGGATCCCGAATACAAGAAGGGCGGGTGAAGCGGGGTGTGTGACATACTTATAATACCCATTTTACAGGTGAGTATTTCACAAAATGGTATTATTCTAAGTATGTCACACACCCCGCTTCAGAATATCCATAACATGTGGGACATCCAATAGCTGTGTCCATAAAAAAGGCGGGGATCCAAAACAAGGCAACAATGCACAACTTAAACCACAACAGCTTGCAGAACTTTGCGGCCAAAAACAGCATCCGCTGAGGCCCGAACATCAACCTTGTAAAACTTGGAAAAAGTGTGAACAGAGGACCAAGTAGCGGCCTTACAAACTTGCTCAACAGAGGCCTGGTGCTGGAAAGCCCAGGACGCTCCAACCGCACGAGTAGAATGAGCAGTAACACGAAAAGGGGGACTCCTCCCCTTGGCAGAATAGGCCCCAATGATGGCCTGACGAATCCATTTACTAATGGAAGATTTGGCAGGAACCAAACCTTTCCTAGGCCCAAAGGGCACCACAAAAAAAGCATCAGTCTTACGAAAGGAAGACGTAACCACCAGATAATATTTCACAACACGGACTACATCCAAGGAATGCAGCGCCCTTTCCTTGTCGTTGCTGGGATGAGGACATAGAGAAGGCAGAACAATGTCCTGATTCAGATGAAAGGCAGAGACCACCTTAGGAAGAAAATCCGGCTTGAAACGAAAGACAACCTTGTCCTGATGCCTTTCGAAGTACGGAGCTTTAATGGATAAAGCTGCCAACTCAGAAACACGCCTAACCGAAGTGATGGCCACCAAAAAGGCCACCTTTTGGGTAAGTGAAGACAAAGCAATCTCATTCAAGGGCTCAAACGGGGGACCCTGAAGAGCAGAAAGAACCAGGTTCAAATCCCAAACTGGAACAAAAGGCTTCCTAGGAGGCCGTACATGCGTAACTCCTTGGAAAAAGGTCTTGACTAAGGGATGAAGAGCAAATGACCTTTGAAAAAACACCGCCAGGGCAGAAACCTGCCCCTTCAAAGGTACTAAGTTGAAGCCCCAAATCCAGACCATGTTGAAGAAACTCCAGGATTCTGGGAATGGAGAACTCCCGACAAGAGAAAGACCTACCTTCACACCAGTCAATATAGGACCTCCAGGTCCTATAGTAAATAGTAGAGGAAGACCGCTTCCTGGCGCTAATAAGAGTCTGAATCACCGCGTCCGAAAGACCTTCTTCCTTCAAGATGGCGGTTTCAGCAGCCACGCCGTCAAAGCCAGCGAAGGTAAATTGGGATAGCGCAGCAGACCCTGGGTGAGCAGGTCCGGCAGAAGAGGCAGAACGAACTGATCCTCTGCCAGTCTTACCAGGTCTGCGAACCAAACCTGCCTTGGCCACCTTGGTGCCACTAGAATCGCCGACACGCCCTCCAGAGTCAGCTTGCGCACCACTCTGGCTACCATTGGAAACGGAGGGAACAGGTAAAGGAACCCCAGATCCTTCCAGTTCAGAGACATGGCATCCACTGCCAGAGCCAGAGGATCCTGCGAGAGAGACACAAAGACTGGAAGCTTGTGATTGTGACGAGAGGCAAAGAGGTCCACCGCTGGGAACCCCCACCTGAGACATATCGAACGAAACACTGTGGGACTGAGAGACCACTCCCCCTGACGAGAGGAGGCTCTGCTCAGCAAGTCCGCCTCCGTGTTCTCCACTCCCGGAATGTAGACTGCTGAGATACACGGGACGTGACTCTCCGCCCAGTCCAGAATCAAAGACACTTCCCTGAGGGCACTCCTGCTGCGAGTCCCCCCTTGGTGATTGATGTAAGCAACCGCCGTCCTGTTGTCCGACCGGACCTGAACTGGCAGGCCTCTCAACTGATGAGTCAAGCGAAACAGAACCAACCTGATGGCCCTCAACTCCAGAACATTGATGGGCTCGTGAGCCTCCTGCGGACTCCACAGACCCTGAAACTGGAGGTCCTTCCAAACACCCCCCCAACCTGACAGACTGGCATCCGTGGTGACTGTTTCCCAGCACGGGGCCAGAAAAGATCTGCCCTGCGACAGATTGGCCGACCCCAGCCACCATTGCAGGGATCGACGAACTCGGGGAGTCATCAGGAAGGACTGATCCAACGATAGAGGAGACTTGTCCCAAACCTTCAACAGATGAAGCTGAAGCGTCCTTGTATGAAACTGCGCAAAGGGAACTGCCTCGAATGAGGCCACCATTAACCCCACCAGCCTCATCCCTTGCCGGATGGACGGACGAGGGGCCGACAAGAGAAGCCGAGCTAATTCCTGAATCAAAAGAATCTTGGCCGGTGGCAGAAACACCCTGGCCTGCGAAGTGTCCAGAGACATTCCCAGAAAGGTCACTACTCTGGACGGAGAGAGAGAAGACTTGGGGTGGTTGACCACCCAACCAAACCTCTCCAGGGTGGACACCACCATTCTGGTGTCCAACTCCGCTTGATTGAAGGAGGAGGCCATGATCAGAAGATCGTCCAAATAGGGCACAATGCGGATGCCCTGAACCCTTAGCAGAGCGATCACCCCCGCTAGCACCTTGGTGAACACCCGAGGGGCCGAGGTGAGGCCGAAAGGGAGTGCTACAAACTGAAAATGCCGATCCTCCACCACGAACCTGAGAAACCTCTGGTGTGCTGGAAAAATTGGAACGTGGAGATAAGCATCCTTGATGTCTATGGACGTCAGAAAGTCTCCCTGACGAAGAGAGTGAATGGCCGAACGTAGTGTTTCCATGCGGAATTTCCGTGGCCGGATGAACCTGTTGAGAAACTTCAGATCCAAGATGGGTCGGACCGATCCGTCCTTCTTGGGTACCGTGAACAGATTGGAATAAAAACCCCTGCCCTGATCCGAAGGAGGCACTGGGCAAATGACAGCCATGTCCAGAAGGTTCTGCACTGCCAACAGAAGCCCCTGCGCCGCTAGAGGTTCTGAAGGCATCCGAGACCTGAAAAATCTGGAAGGGGGCGGAGCTCGAACTCCAGCTTGTAACCGGAAGACACCACTTCCCGGATCCATCGGTCCGAGACCTCTTGATCCCAAACCTGGGAAAAGAGTCGCAGCCGTCCCCCCACCCGCAAGGGTGAGGGCGCCCCCTCATTGCTGAGCAGCCGGCTTGGGCTTGGAGCCCCAACTGAATCCTGGACGGGCACGTCCTCTGCCCCTGCTCCCAGAATCTCCTCTGGAAGAAGGGAATGCAAATCCCCTGCCAGATCTGGCCCCACGAAATGAGGGGGTAAAGGAAGGGGCCCCCCGAAAGGGGCGGCGTTGTTTCTTGCGTTGAGGTAACCTACCACCCTTGGTGACAGAGTCCAATGTCTCTCCAAAAAGCCGTAATCCAACAAAGGGTAGAGCCGTTAGTGACTTCTTGGACATAAAATCTGCCGCCCACTGGCGCAGCCACACCGAACGCCGAATAGTGACCAGCATCGCCGACGTTCTACCACACATCATCAAAGTGTCATCCAAGGTCCAACACAAAAGATAAAAACAGCTCACACCGTTTGAGGCTAAGGAACTCAGCACTACCGGGACGCAGCCCGGAAGAGGTCAACAGGTCCCGAACCACGGACCTGGCAGCCAACACCATTAGTGCCGATGCGCAAACAGGCCGCATGGCTGACCCAACGCTAGCAAAACCATGACAAGCCATCTGGTCAATACGTTTATCCTCTCCATCCTTGAGAATGGAACAATCAGGTCTATTTAAAACCGAGGAATTGGACAACCCCAAAACCGGCGCATCCACCTAGGGGGGAGATGCCCAGCGCTTAACTGCCTCCGAAGGGAAGGGATATTTCCTATCCCATCCCTGAGGGATGCCAGGGAGCCGAGCCGGCCTGTCCCATTCTTTGGCAATAATTTTGTCAAAATGCCTTTGTGTAGGGAATTCCAAGCGCGGCTTGGATTCCTCAAACAATTCACCCTTCTGCTGTGACACCTCCTCAGGAGGGGAAATATTCAATACCTCCAACATCAGAGCCAGAGCGTGGGGAGTATCAGAGGATCTCCCCAAGTCCCCCAGCTCGGCATCAGCGCCAAAGGACTGCTCATCGTCCGAAAAATCAGAATCCTCATAAACTTCCCCTTCTTCTAGCTGGGAATAGTCAGACCAATCCAGATTATTAACATCCTCCAGGTCCTCCGCCAGCGGAGCCGGCGACAAATGCTTTCTCTTAGTCGGAGCATTACGGGCGACCGAGCCAGAGATAATTTTTTCAAGGTTAGCCAATCTGGCGCACATCTCAGATTGCAGCTCCCTGCCCATGACGACGTCACATGGGGCGCGTGTCAAAGTGGGAGGTGGAGATGAAGCGACCGGCGGTGCTGACCCAGACGCCTGTGGTTCGGACTGCCGCGTGATGGTCTGCTGTGCACATGGTATACACAGAAGTACATCGTCCCCAGAAATGGATACCCCACATAACATACACTTTCGGGGACGCCCCGAAGGGGCCCCGAGCCCAGTATCCGGGGATGCCTCCATAAGGTGAACTTTTTTAGGAATAGTCGCTATGACCCAGGGAATTACGCCGTTAGACAACCCGGGATGCCCCTTTAATGTCCCGAGTGGGAGGATTTATGGCAAAAAATTAACCCAGTGATAAGGATCAGGAGGGACCCCCTAAATGCTACTGGCGAACCTCCTGAACCACCATCTGAAAAACAGAACAGAGGGACTGTTTTAGATAAGGCTAATGAAGAAAACCATCAAGCATACAGGAAAAGGAAGAATGGCCAGAGGCCACTTACAGAACCATCGACCACAATCGTGAGGGAATTTCCAGACGCTCCACAGCAACAAGCAGGGCTGCAGTCAGAGAGGGAGAAGGGGGCGTGGCCAGCGCGGGACGCGCGCGAGGCCGGGCCACGCCCCCCCCTCTCTCCTCCACAGAGCTCCGCAGTGGCACCAGCGAAGGCAGGAGGCGGGGAGCGGTGACGCGTCGTCACTCCGGCCCCGCCCCCCCCAGGCTGCGTGAGGAGAGACATGTCATCCACTGTGAATTCACCTCAGGAAATGGCGCCCAGAGCCGGCCGGCGCCGCAATAGCAAGGAGCGGTCGCCGGCCCGGCCAAATGTAAAGAAACACTCACACACACACAGCAGGGAGAAAAACGGGAGGGACAAGTCCCGGCCCCGCCAACGGTCCGGCAACCTGCCCCCCCAACCCCCCCCCCCCCGAAGCACAGTAACATGGCGTGAGGTGAATACCTCCGCCATTAATAGTGATGAAGGGAAGAAGGGGGGAAGAAGGCAGCCAGCACCGCACAGGCCCTGTATACAGTTAAAGCGACAGGCCACACACACACACACACACTCAAGTATGCTGTCCTGTGAAAAATAAATAAGCTAATAAATTAATAAAAAGACCAACACTCCCCCACCCCACCTATGGAAGGGGATCCTGGGAGGGCCATTGTATGAAAGTAAGGGACAGGGCATCCCAAACCGGGGTCACCAACCCGGTAATACCGCCTACCCTCTCATATAGGGTCTCACGGTGGAGCATAGCTCCTGAGCACCTAAGGTGCTGAAATACCCTCGCCTGGACCCTCAGCCGAGGCTGGGAGGCATATGGATTTCTGGGGAAAAAGGTCCAAACGGAAATAAATAAATAGCGGGGCCGGGAGTCATCCCGGCTACCTGAAATCCCCCTGTGCAAGGAGGAGCCATCATCTTCTGACTTGCTCGCCATCTGCAGAGATGGAAAACTGGGTGATGAGTGGGAGGTCCCAGGTATTTATGGATCAGGGAGGGGCTTTCTTTTTTGCTATCATCTCTGCAGGAACGCCCCTTCAGGTCGGTATTACCCACATGTTATGGATATTCTGAAGCGGGGTGTGTGACATACTTAGAATAGAAGGCATGAGACTAACTCACAATGGCGGTACAAGCCGCAGCAGCAGAGCGCGTAGCCCGTCAGAAACGAGGAGGAAGAAAAGGGGGCCCAAGACGCGCGAAGCGCCCCGGGCCCGCCCCCTGCCATTGATACGGTACAGCGCGGGCCGCGCGAGGCGCGGCCCCGCCCCCCTCCCTGCAGAATGCCGCTACCAGGGAAGGGAGACGGCAGCCTGACGCCCCGCCTTCCCATCACAGAGAGACAAGGAGACCGAGCACTAACCGGGCTCCCAGAACGGCGCCAAGCTGGAGGGCCGCCGGCTCGCATGCAGAGGCGCCCCCCCCCCTCCATAGCAGTAGCAAACCTTACCCAGGCACGTAGCGCCGCAGCCGGCGAGCGCCTGAGGTGGGGAAGCTCCCCAAAACACCAAAAGAAACGTGCACCAGGTCTCAAGGAGACCACACGGTAAAACATGCCCACACAAACACACAAGTAAAAGCACAACCACTCACACAAGTAAAGAGAGAGGGCCCCCCCCCCCTAGCGTAGGGAGAATGGTGGACCGAGCGGGGGAGAGTGCCAGCACCCTAGGGGTGGAACAGGGACGGGGCATCCCAAATCCAGGATCACCAGACCGGATATCCGCTTTGCCCCCTAATATGAGGCCTGCGGAGGAGCTAGGCTCCTAGGCACCATAAGGTGCCGTCTACCATCACCCGGCCCTGCAGCCTAGGCTGGGAGGCTTCACTAAGGGCAATAAAAAAGGCCCGGGCAGAAATAGAACAGAGAGGGGGGCCGGGAGTTACCCTGGCTACCTGCAAGCAGGAGACTTCATTCTTCTGTCTTGTCGCCATCTTGCAGAGAAGAACACTGGGAGATAAGTGGGAGGTCCCAGGTATTTCTCTGCAACATCGCCACTTGCAGGTGGATTACCCAAGCATAATTATTAAAGTGGAAGCGGGGTGTGTGACATACTTAGAATATTAGAAATAAAGGCTTGTCTATTACTGTACATAACTCCCTTAAAATACGAGGATGTATGTCATCTGGTCCCGGTGATTTATCGATTTTTATCTGCTTGAGACAGTGCTGGACTTCTTCCTTGGTTAGACCAGTGACATTTAATGGGGGGGGGGGGGGGGGTCGGTTATTCCCCTGCATTTCACTCGGCATGTCAAATTCTTTTGTGAATATAGAAGCAAAGAAGTTGTTAAGCAAATTTGCTTTCTCCTCATTTCCCTCTCTAGGGGTCTCCTCCTTGCTTTTCAGGGGGCCCACACCCTCAGGTTTGTACCTTTTACGGTTTATGTAGCTAAAGAATAATTTGGGGTTAGTTTTACTCTCTTTCGCGACCAGTCTGTCTCCAGCTTAGCTGCCCTTATCTGTTGTTTACATTGTTTATTTTCTTTTTTATAGTTTAACGCTTCCGCTGTCCCTTCCTGCTTTAAACGTTTAAATGCCTTTTTTTTGTTGTTTATTGCCCCCTTAACCTTTTTATTTAGCCACATCGGTTTACATGTGTGTCTAATAGTTTTATTCCTGTAAGGTATATATCTGTCACAATGAAAATTAAGTATTCCTTTGAAAGTATCCCATTTAGCATCCATGCTTTTGTTAAGGACATTTTCCCAGTCAATGCAGTGTAGGGCATCTCTAAGTTGGTCAAACTTTGCCTTTTTGAAGTCCCGTGTTTTTGTGGCTCCTTGATAAGGCACCCTAGTGACTGCTAATTGGAAATTAATGATATGATCACTGCTTCCAAGGTGTCCCCCAACCTGTACCTTTATTACTTTGTCTGGTACATTGGTTAGCATTAGGGCCAATATGGCTTTCCCCCTTGTTGGAGCTTGTACTTGTTGGGAAAGGTAGCCATCTTTTGTTTTAGATAAAAAACTATTACTTTTATGCGAAACACATGTTTCAGCCCAGTCTATATATGGGTAGTTAAAGTCCCCCATAATCACTACCTCATTTAGTTCAGCGGCTATATCTATTTGCCTTAGCATCATATTTTCTATGGATTCGGATATATCTGGAGGTTTATAGCAAACCCCCATCAGTATTTTATTTTTGTTTCTCCCTCCATGTATTTCTACCCATACAGACTCCACATGGTCATTCCCCTCACATATATCCTCCCGCAGAGCAGGCTGTAGAGAGGATTTTACAATTAAGCAGACTCCACCCCCTTTGCGTTTGTTACGGTCCCTCCTAAACACACAGTATCCCTGTAAATGTACTGCCCAGTCATAGCTTTCATCCAGCCAGGTCTCTGTTACCCCCAACTATGTCATATTGCTCTTCTGTTATTATCAGTTCTAGTTCATCCATTTTATTAGTCAAGCTTCTAGCACTTGTAAGCATGCATTTCAAATGCTTGTTGAGAAGGATCTGAGGGTACTGGTAGATCACAGGTTAAGAAACAGCAGGCAATGTCAAGCAGCTGCCTCCAAGGCGACCAAAATATTATCATGCATTAAAAGAGGCATGGAATCACAGATAGGGATGTAATTTTGCCTCTTTACAAGGCACTAGTGCGTCCTCATCTGGAACATGCCATCCAGTTCTGGGCACCCGTTCATAGAAAGGACGCAGAGGAGAGCCACCAAACTAATAAGAGGAATGAAGGATCTTAGATATGAGGAAAGATTACGAGAATTAAATCTGTGTAGTCTTGTGAGGAGGGGGGCATGATTACCTTAAAATATGGGGAAACACTATATCAGGTAAAATCCGCTCTAAATACAAGGGGGAACTCCCTTCAACTGGAAGTTCAATCTCTGGAGGTGACAATCATATTTTACTATAAGAACTATAAATCTGTGGTATAGCCTCCCACAGAAGCTTGACACAGCATCAACCGCTGACAACATCAAAATAGGATTACATGCCTATTTAGAAGAAAATAACATTTTACTATTAGCTGTTATCAGTAAAAAAAACAAACAAAAACAAACAAAAAAATAACTTCCCCTACCCCAACACCCTTGGTTGAACTTGTGACACATAAGGAAATGTGCTGGGCAGGGCATACATAACTGACAGCTGGTATGTCTGGTGGATGGGCTCTGGTAGCAGGACTCTGGGATGTTGGCAATGATACCCCACCACAGCCAGGGAGGAGGTCCCGAATCTACCTACATGGAATAGTCATGGGACCTGGCGGCAGATGCAACTATGTTCGCTTTAATATGGAGCTTGTCCCTGCTTACCGAGATATGCAGTCTACTTACCCAATCACCAAACTTTGCAGCTGCAAACCTGCAAATCTACATTGGCCAAAATTCAAACTCCTTCACCAGGGCCAGTCACTGAAAAAAGCCACATGGATCATATTACTTACTAGTTTCTCCTTACAACTAGAAGACATACCTCTGTTTTCTCCTGCTCTCCAAATATTGATCCCATTGAATATCAAGAGCATTATTAGCGATCTGAATCGAAAAGTTTACATACTGACGGTGTTTACGAATCTCCTGCATATAGAAGAGGGGAAAAAATAGGATCAGTTTATTACGACGACTGACCAATGGCAAGCGATAGGCTGTCTTCACTACAAAGCCAGTCAGTTGTCAGTATTACCTTCATCAACTCCTCACTTTTGGGGTCCAAGGGTCTCTTGCTCAGAAGACGATGGTACACACGATCCTTTTTTCTTTCACTCAGTTCTTTAGCAGTCAGCAAGCAAGAAAAGGAATCTAGGAGGTCGGTTTTGAGGTTGTCTATATCTCCATGTAGAGACTAGACAAAATATACAAAACGTAAAAATACAGCCACCAAAAAATGACACTACAGTGTATAGCACATGTGCTCAACCTGCAGCCCAGGGGCCACATGTGGCCCTCAGAACCATCTGATGTGGCCTCTGACCTGCTGCGGGGAAAATGGGAGGGGTAAATAGAACTGATGTAAACAGTGATATAGGAGGGCCGCTTTGGCAAACAATGGTAACAGCTGTGGCTTGGAGGAACAAGGTGACATTGATTGTGCAACAAAATACCTGGGTAAACTCTTTGGCACCATATTTTGGTAAACTAGTTTTTCTATTATAATTATATGCTTAGTATTGGTGGGAGCTTAGATGTGCTGAGTATAGGGAACATGATTAAAATGTGGGACTGATGGGGGGGTATATTGCTAACATGCAGGGATTGTTATATATGAATGTAGGGGTGTGGTGGAAGGACAAACAAGTGGCATTTGTGGTGGCAATGGGCATCCTGATTGTTGTAGAAAATCTTGTTATGGTATTCCAAATGAAAACATTCTGAACCTATTAACTGTGGGCTGCGACCAGATTCCCGAAAATTTAAAGTGGACCAAAACCCACATTTTTGCCTACCATCCCCTGAATTGTTCCCCCTATAAAGAGTACCCTTTGCCAATTTGTAATGCGCCTGCTTCACTCTAATAAGATAATCCACACCACAGTGTTAAAGTCAACATTACATTTTTTATTGTAGCCATTTAAAATCCATTAAAACCATATCCAATGCCATTAGTGTAATTCGCCACAAGGGGGAGCTGTCTTTTTAACCCTTCTAGTGCCAGCTACGTGAGTCTCACGTAGCAGCCTCTACTCCACTTAAGTGCCAGCTACGTGAGACTCACGTAGCTGGTTTGAAACCCCCACAGTAAAAAAAATATAACAGTAAAATACTCACCTGACCCCTCGTTGGATCCAGCCGGGTCTCCTCTTTAATTTGGTGCCATCCGATCCCCCATGGGGGGTCGGATGACTCCAGGAGAGCCCCCGGAATAGGCCGCCCCCCCCCGCTTCTGCAGCAGCAGCTGCTAATTGTAAAAAAATAAATAAATAAAAATGACATTCACTTACCTCCATGTGCGCTGGCTCCCGCTGTCCCTCCTCTTCACCTGGGGGGCCTCCGATCGCCCCCCAGGACTTACCGATCTTCAGGAGAGAGCCCGGGAGGCTCTCTCCTCCTCGATGGCAGCCGCCATCTTGCCGCTAAGCACTGCCCCCTCGGGGGCGGGGCTATGACGTCATCCCGGTCTGTCTCTGCGCCAAGCCCCGCCCCTTTTGTGGGCGGGGCTATGGCGTCATCCCAGCCCCGATCACCGGCTTCAGCGTTCTCAGCTGTCAGATGCCGGTGATCGGCAACGGGGAAGGAGGTGGCAGGAGATCCTCTGATCTCCTGCCTCCCCCTTCTCTGGATGCCGATCACCGGCATCTGTCAGCAGAGCGGCGCGGGACAAAGGAGCTTACAATCGGAGGTAAGTACAGTAAAAAAATTTTTTTTTTTTTTAATAAAATACTTTTGTGTGGTGTTTTGTTTCATTTAACCCTTTGTGAACTGGTAAGGGGTCCATGAGACCCCTTATACCAGTTCACAAGGCTCTGGGTATGGCAGGTCACCTGCGGCAAGCGGGTGACTTGCCATAACCCCCAGCCCCCCATTACCTGCCTCCCCAACGGCCAGGGGGGGGCAGAAGGGCCCGGGCCACTTAGTGGCTATGTGGGCTAGTAGCCTGCAGGGCCAGGGGCCACCAACGCTGGCCCCTGCACCCTGTTCTACAAGCCCCCATAGCTGGCCCGGGTCGGTAATGCTGGGTAGGGGGGACCCTATGTCATTTTTTTGGGGGATTTTTAAGGGTTTTTAACCCTTAAAATTCAAAAAAAAAATGGGGTCCCCCCCCCCCCATAGGAGGGGGAACCCTATGTCATTTTTTTTTTAATTAACCCTTTTGTTTTCTGTCATCCAGCAGCTATAAAAGGCTGAAAGAGTGCTCCACTATGGATGGGAGGTAAGTATTAACCTCCCTGGCGTTATGATTATGTCTGGAATTTTGTACCAAAAGCGTTACCATTTTTTTGTATGGAAATTTGGTGTTATGTATTGTAGGCCTGCAATTCTTAGTAATTACTTACTTAAATCTGACCATAGAAGACTCTAGTAGACCTCTCAGATGTGATAAAGTTCGAAACATAAAATCATGAATTATAATCTAATAAATAATATAATTTTATTCAATAATGAAATAAATAATGACATTTGTCAAACATAGAAAATTCAGTAAACATCCTGGGTGTGGTAAATTTTGAAACATGGGACTGCACATAGACCGACGTCACAATCAGGGCAATGGAACCTGGTTTCCTTTCTGATTTTTTTTCCATTGCCATCTCGCTTTGAGCAGCAAACTACGCACATCCTTGTAGGTGCTGCCTTTTTTGCGGTTGGCGGGATGTAATCCATAAAGTGACGACCAGTCAGGCGTTCTGGGTTGACAACGTCAACAGCACGACGTCCAGATCTGTTCACGGCCACTGATGGCGTTTGGTAGGTCACAAAAATCCGCTCCGCCACCTTCCAGATAAAGTCAGAATGAACAAGAGGCTTGTCACTCTTTCCTCTGTGCAGTGTATAGGCATTCCAGAGGCATTGTTCCAGGAGATGCCTGAAGATTTTTTTGTAATATTTTTTTTGTTGTTTCCGCATAGCCGGATAAAATGTCATCGCCTGATCAGCTCTATCGACTCCTCCCATGGTGTTGTTGTAGTCAATCACAAGTTGTGGCTTCATGACTTCTTTCCCACCTCTTGTGCGGACCATAACAGTGGAGGTGTTATGCACTGTACTCATTAGGCACACATCTTTTTTGTCACGCCAACGCATTGCCATCATCTTTCCTTTCTGCCAGGAAACCATTTCTCCTGTTTTCAGTTTTTTCTTGGCAAACATAGATGGCAGGTCACGTCGGTTGGGCCTAACGGTTCCATATCCATCAGTCTTGTGCTTTATCAGAAACTCGTACAGCTCAGGCGATGTGTAAAAGTTGTCCGTTGTCACACAATACCCCTGATTCAGCAATGGCTCAAGCAGTGTGAGGACTGATGACGTTGCCATCCCATAGCCGCTGTACCTGGGGTTGAATTGTGTTCCTTTACCGGTGTATATGACGGAATTCCATATATAGCCAGTGGCAGACTCGCAGAGCATATAGGATTTTATTCCAAACCGTGCTCTCTTGGATGCGATGTATTGAATCCAGCTGAGGCGTCCCTTGTAAGCCATCAGACTTTCATCAATGCTGATGTCTCTATCTGGCACATAGGACTGCTGGAAATTTTTTAGGATCATTTGATATACTTCCCAGATCTTCTTGAGTTTTGGCGCTGGATGTGTGGCTTCGTCAAATTCCTCATTGTTGGTGAAGTGCAAATTCTTCATTATGAGGGAAAATCGGCACTCGGACATGATGGTGCCAAAAAATGGGGTTGCCAGCAATTTATTGGTAGTCCAGTACCATTTCTGCAGGGGTTTCCCCACCACCCCAGTAAGAAGTATTAGCCCCAGGAACTTCCAGATGTCCTCTTTAGTCACCGGTTCCCAATTTCTGTTCCTGGAAAACTTGCTACGCAGAGTTGCGGATTGCTGCTCGTTGTAGCGATTTGTCTCCGTGACAATCTTTTCAATGACGTCATCTGTTAGAAATAATTTTAGGTACGCCAAAGGATTATTGTGCTCAACGTCTACCTTCATCCCAGGTGATCCAGTAAAAGGAAATCTTGGCGGCGGTACCTCATCCATACCGCAATCAATTGGGCACCAAGTGCGCACATCACTGAGGTCGGGTGCAGAATCGTCGCTGTCGCTTCTCTGGTCAGTGTCAGAATCAGATGACGAATCTTGCCATGAATCGCTATCGCTCATTTCTGCGAGGGGCTCTGTGTCGCTGCCGCTGTCACTTATCTGATCCAAAACCGCTTTGGAGATGCAAAAGTGACGCTTTGATGCCATGGTAAATTTTTTTTTTTTTTTTTTATGGGCAGAAAAAGGGCAGGCAGGGCAGTGTAGGATGATCAAATTGCAAATACAATATCAAATCTGAGGTGATACAGTGTAATCTGACAGGATTACACTGTATCACCTTGTGTGTGTGTTTTACTGTGTTTATAAACTTGAATTTGCCGCCCAGTTCCGCCCCCATGAGCCTCTGCGGCTCACAGTGACGTAACCAGGAAGTCAGAGGGACGCATACGCCGGGGCTCTCACTGGCGATCACAGCGGGGACATCGCTGGATCGCAAGGAGAAGGTAAGGAGATTTCTGCTCCTCTGCCTAATCTACCCCGAGCGTGACTCGGGGTTACTGCTACTTGCAGTGAAAATTAACCCCGAGTCACGCTCGGGAAAACCGCCAGGGAGGTTAAAAAAAAAATAAATAAAAAAATAAAATATTTTTTCTCTTTGTGTGTCTGTGTTTTTTTACATTTAACCCCTTGTGAACTGGTAAGGGGTCCATGACCCCTATACCAGTTCACAAGGCTGGGGGAGGTGGCAAGTCACCTGCGCTAGCCGTTGACTTGCCATTAACCCCCGGCACCCCCATTACCTGCCTCCCCAAAGCTCAGGGGGGGGCAGAAGAGCCCGGGCCCACGGGCTATGCGGCATGTAGCCTGCAGGGCCAGGGGCCACAAAAGCTGGCCCCTGCGCCCTGTTCCTCCAAACCCTGCATAGCTGGTCCCGGGCTGGTTACTTTGGGTAAGGGGGGGCCCATGTCATTTTTTTTTTTATTTTTTAAGGATTTTTAACCCTTAAAAATCCCCCCAAAAAATGGGCCCCCCCTCCCGGGAGGGGGGACCCTATGTCATTTTTTTTTCTCAATTTAACCCTTTGTAGTGTGGATGGTAGTTGTATTTTATTTGTAAATGTTAAAAATTACTTGTTTCAGTTAGGGGGGTCTCCTGGGCAGGAACAGGGGGCTACCGATAAATATGTGGTACCGTTCTAAATCGGTAGAAATGGGGCTTTCACATGCAATATGGTTTTCCCTAATCAAATACATTTTTTATTTAAAATAAAGGAGGCAATTTTCTAAAATAAATTTTTATTTATTTTTTTTTTTTTACGTAATAATAAAATTAATAATAAATAAAATTTACAAACAAGACATTTCATGTTAAAGCCTAAACTCTGCTGCAAAAAATATATATATAATTTTCCTGAAAATTCCAGCAAAAATGATGCAAAACATGGCGCAAAATGGGGAAAAATGTCAACAGGGGGTGACAAAACCTCAAGTAAGCTGGCAATTAAAAGGGTTAATAGTACCTCTGCATGTTGGGTATTGTTCTGTTCGGGGACCTTGCGCTTTCAGACTTAGCTTGTTTTTTCTTGTTTGCATATTTATATTTTAGGAAAAGGTGTTTTTTATTCTGCTTTTTTATACATTTTTTAGGGAAACTCTGCGCAACCAAAGAGTTCTTTGAGGGATTAATTCCAGAAAGATGAGCCCACAACAACAAGCTGGGTACGCTTAGAAAGCTTAACATGTGTACTTTCAGGGAATATATGGTTTATGGGGGATATTCCAAATGTAAAGGGTTGTTTTGGTTGAAAAATCGCAAGGTGCGCACTTTGTCTGCAGAGCTGAAATTTTCAAGAAAAATTACCGTTATGTTCATGCTTTACTTTGGGGTGTTTGGCAACTCTTCCCTTGACAGAACCTATGTATTGTTCTGTTCGGGGGATGTTGCTTTTTCAGATTATACTTGTTTTTTCTTGTTTGTGTATAGTTTTTTTAGGAAAATGTGGCTTTGATTCTGCTTTTTTATCCTTTTTTTAGGGAAACTCTTTGCAACCAAAGAATACATTGAGGGATTACTTCTAGAAAACTGTGGCCACATCAACAAGCCTGGTACAAATAGAAAGCCTGAGGTGTGTACTTCCAGAGAATATATAGTTTGTGGGGGGTATTTCAAATGTAAAGGGTTGTTTTTCTGGAAAAACTGCAAGGTGTGCATAGCGCATATCACAGTTGTGTTTTTTCTGAAAATCCCCTAAAGCTCTGTTTCAGTTTGGGGGAGTCTCCTGGGCAGAAAAAGGTGTTTACCTATACATATGTGGTACCGCTCTAACTGTGAGAAATTGGGGTTTCACACGCAATAAGATTTTATTGACAAACTTACATTTTTTATTACAAAAAAACACTACAAATTGTAAAAAAATTGATTTTTTTTAATTTTTTTGCACATATTTCGCCAAAAAATATTGAGAATACACCTAAAAAATGACAAACAAGACATTTCATGTTAAAGCTCAGACTGCTGAAAAAACAATATATCATT
Organism: Gastrophryne carolinensis; assembly: GCA_027917425.1. NCBI lineage: Eukaryota > Metazoa > Chordata > Amphibia > Anura > Microhylidae > Gastrophryne > Gastrophryne carolinensis. Next base: position 199,822,786 of record CM051235.1, read on the forward strand.
TTCCTGGGAAATCCCTTCAAAAATCACATTTGAACATGGGGAGTGCAAAATAGTGCAAAATGGTCTGGCAACAGAGTGTGACAAAAACTCCAGGTAGGCTGGCACTTAAGGGTTAATTCATTGAATACAATACATTAATAAAACTTTTCTAAAAAGCTGTGCAAACCAATATATGATCAAAAAGTGCTAGTGCTTACAAAGTGCATACATTTCAACTAGAGCATGTGCAAAAATATGTCCAAATCAGGAAGATAAAGTGCAGCAAGAAATAAACACAGGGCATATGATACTATATAATATTCTTACGTGTCACAATGTGTTAACAGCACCCCCTGCAGCCAAGTCCATGCGTTTCGAGACCTCCCGTCTCTTTTACAAGGCAAAGGTAATAAGATAAGATAATGCCGCCTGTTTTATCTGTAAAGCTCCACCTCCTCCATTCATTGCCACTGTTGTGTGTGGCAATGACTGATTGCCTACTATCTTACAAAGAGGGATAGCAAAATAAAAAAAAACAGTGTCCCAGGATGATTCAAAAAGCAAAAATATCCCTTTCTAGTTCTACACCTTGACAAGGTAGTATTGGCAGGGGCTTTGGCCAAATATATTTCACAAGTTCAGTGGGTTTTGGTCCGCTTTAAGTGGCCTGCACTGTTCAAAAGGCTGAGCATCCCTGTTGTATAGTATGTACTGATAAGGTTTTTATCGAGCAGGGTTCACAAAATGCTCTTTCCTGTTTCTGAGGTATCTGGAACAAAGACTTTATATTAATCTTTTAATTCTGTATTTTTTATGCAATAAGACCGGAAAAGTTTGGCTGAAAGGTGTCTTTTGGAGTGAATGTAGTGAGTGTTACAGACCGCGATGCATGCTTAAAATCCCCCGGTGGGCCCCTGTAGCAGTAAAAGAATGTCGGCAGGGGCTCAGCAGCAGCCATGGCTTTTAAGTTAACAAACTATAGTGCTAGCAGAGAGGGGATTAATACAACGCAGTCTCTTGCAGCAGACTGAAAGTCCCTGTCCATTTACAATCACCAATGATGACAGTATTCACACAAGGGCTCCGCATTCTTAAACCCCCACAAGGCTTCATAGTGTAGCATGCAGACACATGACTGGAAAAACGGGGGGGCACAGGGCTGCTTCTGTGAATCCAGAAGTTATCGATGATAGTAATTTGACAGCCGCTGCATGAGACTGTGCATTATATTAAATTGGCTCACCTCTCTCTCACCGGTGCTACAGGTTTTTGTTTAAAAAACAAAATGACACTTTAGAGCTGGAATTCATGTCCAGGTGGGAAAGGGACCTGAGTACGACGATCACAGGGGAAGAAACCCAGAAGATCTTTACGTTGACACATAAGCTTGCGGGGGCCAGCTCAGTACAGGAGAAAAACGACAAAGTTCTCACCAGATGGTACAGATGCCCTGTGGACATCGCTTCGTATGCGCCGGGGGGATAGGACGCATATTGGAGGTGCGGGACGCCCTGAGGAGGGATCTTGCACATCTGGTGGGAATGCCCCCCGATCAGACAGCTCTGGGATATGGTTCTCAAGATCCATATGGAAGTGGAGGGTTCTGTGGTACCGAATAACCCGAGAGTTGCCCTGCTTTCCCTAATTCCAGGCTCCATTGCCAAGGCTAAGAAAGGAGTCCTCAAATTCTTCTTGACAGCTGTACGATCAATTATCCCCAGACATTGGAAATCCCCTCTTCCGCCAAGCCTAGCAGAATGGTTTGCAGAAATGGATCACATTTTGAGAATGGAGGAGTTGATGACGGAGGGTAGAGAGGGAGGTGAGGAGCACTGGACAATTTGGATGAATTGGATCCGATTCAGGGAGTCGGACGAAGCAAAGGCGCTCTGACGTTGGACGTAGGCCGGAGATGAGGCGATTTACGGGCGGGACTGTGGCGGCCTGGTGGCGTGAGGCCCCACTTATGACATGGCCTTCCTCCCCACCCTGCCCTCTCCCTCCTGTTTCCTCCCCCCCTCCTCCTCCTCTTCCCCTTCCTTCTCTCTTTCCCCTCTTGCCCCCTCCCTCCCTTGTCTTGTCTTTTCTCACGTCTCCCTCATTCACCCCTTTTCCGCATGATGGGTTCCCTCTCCTTCTCCGTCTCGCCTTTGGCCTGCCCCCTCTGGTCTTGCTTCGGACAGGACCTATCCCTCGCGATGAGGCCGTTGATGGGACTTGTACGCCCCAGGTCGCTCTGCCGCCTTGGCGGCTGGAGGGAGCCCTTAGCCCTTTTGAGCTTCGGGTGGTGAGGTGGGGGTTTGGTTCGTTGTGATGCGGCATTGGCGGCTCCCTCTCACGGGCCCAAAAATGGTGCAGAATACTTCCCCTTGTGGTGAACCTTGCCTATTGAGGCCTGGTTAACTTCCTCCCTGGAAATTCTGACTCTCGCCATCAGGGGTAAGAGATGCAAACACAGTATACAGTCAATTTATAAAATGTTCGTTGGGGGGCGTTTGGGGGCAGAGAGGGAGGGACTTGGGGTGGGATAGTGCCCCAGCTGTGCCTGGAGGCGGGGGGGGGGGGGGGTCCGGGAACCCGGATTGTTTCCATGTCTGTACTGCCTTTCCTTATGTACCTGTATTGTCTTAATTTTTGAAAATCTTGATAAACAAGAGATTAAACTATAAAACAAAATGGACATGTCCACTGCCCCCGCCTTTACAGGACTGCTACAGTGGCCCACCCTGCACTTCTGCCCCCCAAGAGCTATAGAATCTGCTTCGGTGCTCAATGCTCCCCCACCACTATTCAGGTACCTTGCTCCCAGAGACAAGCATTTATTTTAAAAGAATTACCACTGTTGGACACCATTAGGGGCAAGATCATGCTCCCTGGTATACCACACACAAGTGCCCCCTACAGCATTATTTATACCACAAGAAAACTCAATGTGTTTGTCTAAATGTGTGTTTTCTCTTCTTTAAAGCAAAGTTTAGTCAGAAGTTACCCCCCCCCCCCGCCCTGTCACCCTACCCGGACGCTGAGGCAGGACGGGGGGTTAGGAAGAAAAAGGCCCCTTACCTTCTCCTCGGGCAAGCGCCGTTCCCCCAGCACAAAGCCTCATCCCCCAGGTCCGCACGCTCCGGACGGCCATCTACGTGGATAGGCTGGAGCGCACACAGAGCTGGGGGATGCGGTTCTGTGGTCTCAAGCCAGGTGGCCGGTGCCCAGAATCCGGGCCCCTAGGTAGAGTAACAGGTCTTTTCTTCCTAACCACCCCCCCCCCCCCCCCGTCATTCCTCAGTGCCAGTGTAGGCTTCTCACTTTTTGACTAAACTTTAACTTTAAACAATAGCAGGAGTGGGTCGGACACAGTTTATGAAATCATTTAGCACACAATTTGTTTTTTTTTCTTTTTAAACTATCCTCCTCTAAACCCTAGGTGTATCCTTTGGTCAAGGGGCATCTCATAGTGAAAAATACGGTAATTTTTACTGAAGAAATTCAGTGCATTAAGCCTTGAAATTTTCCACATATTTAAATATTACAACCACAAATGTATTTTTTCCCAATTTAAAAAAAAAAAGAAAATTAAGAGTGTGGCATGCATATGTACTCTGACAACACCCTGTACTCTGAGAACCCACAAGATCAGAGTATCAGAGTATAGGGAGCATACATATGCACACCACACTTTTTTTTTTCTTTTAAATTGGGAAAAGCCTGTATTTTCTTTACACTTCACACATACTTGCTACTATGTGTTGGCCGTTCACATAAAACATCCTCTTGCCAGGTCACAAGATAACAAGATATGCCCTCTGCCATTCTTACCACATCGGTAAACCAACTCCTGCTTGGCCCGTATAGGGTATTCAGGGACTCTCTTCAGATTTACATTTTTCAAAAGGTACCCCAGGAGCAGTAGCGGAGGAAAGGGAGACGTCAGAGCCCCCCTAGTCCACCCCTAATTCCAAAGGATACCTCGTCCTGAAGGAAAAATCTCAGGACCTCCCAATTGAACCCGGAGGCAAATAGGTCCATGTCCAGGGTCCCCCAATGATTGCACAGATCCTGGAAAATCAAGAGACCATTTGCACTGATCCAGCGCCTGCTTGCTCCAAAAAGTCGGCCTGAACATTTTCCACCCTGGGTATGTAAATGGCCGAAATTCAGGGGACATTGTTCTCCTCCCGAAGCCATATCCGGGATACTTTTCCTGAGCTAACCTGCTATGGGTGAAGCCTTGATAATTGATATAAGCCATAACCAAGGCGTTGTCTGTTTGAATTCTGATGGGAAGGCCCTTCAAGTTGGAGGCCCAATGAGCTAGGGCCAAAAAGACTTCCCTCAGTTCCAGAACATTGATGGATAAACTGCATTCCTGCTGGTTCCAATGACCCTGAACAGTCAGAGATCCCATCACACCTCCCCATCCCGTCAGACTTGCATCGGTGGAGATTATGATCCAGCGGATTGAAGGGGAGGACCTGATCATCAGACGATTATAGGGATATAGCCACCATGCTAAGGCTTGTCTCCCTGATTGGACAGGGAGAAGGGTAGGTTAATGTATGCCGAGTCCTGTTCTACTGTCATAAAAGTTCCGTCAGCAGGGGTCTTGTATGAAACTGGGCAAATGGGAATGCCTTAAAGGAGATCATTAGACCTATCACATTGCCCGACGGATGGATGGGTAATCGATTTATAGCATCGTCCTTACTCTGTCCTGAAGCAATGCACAGAAATACTGCAGCTTGCTCTGTACCTAAAATTATTCCTAGGTAGGATCTTATCCGTGAAGAAGACAAGTGGGATTTGGAAAGATTTGGGTGGATAATAAATTATCCCAGAGTGCCCAGAAATGTCTGGGTGTCTTCCCAGGCTTCCGAAAAAGAAGGTGCACAGATTAGTAGATCACCCAGATACGGTGTAATACGCACCCCTTTGCTCTTTAAGATGGCCATGAGCCCTGTTAGTATCTTCGTAAAGACCGGTGGGGCTGTATAAAGGCCTATGGGCAGGTCAATAAACTGGAAGTGATCGTTTACTGAAAACATAGAAATCTGTAATGACCCAAGAATATTGGCATGTGCAGATAGACATCTATGATGCCATGAAGTCTCCCTGCTGTAAAGATGCATTCAATAGGACGCAATAAGTCTTCTTGGCCAGATATCCACTCAGGCACCACAAAAGGCAGATTGATTTTCTTTTTTTCTTCTAATAAATAGAAGGTATGCATAGCAAAATTTTGTTTTATAATGGAGACAACGGTTGCTTCCTTGGCTGATACCAAAAACGACCTCTAAATATCAAATATGGCTGAGTTGGACAGTAAATGGGCCCTAACTCAGCATAAGAAGGACTCCACACAGCAACCATTGTCTTACTTACTGTAAGAATCTGGATTAGATTCTCTATTTATAACTGGTAAACATGGCCATCCCAAAGTACATTTTAAAAATGATTTACCTCTGTTGTGTCTTTGATTTCCAACACAAAGGAATGGAGGCCATCACACTCTGTTTTCAGCTGCCTCATCTCTTCATCGGTTCCGACATTAACAGTAGTCTTTGCCGTTCGAGATTTTGAATCATCCATCTCTTTTTGGAACTGAGCAATCTGGAGAGAAAAAAAAAAAGAATGAAACTTTATGAAAGGAAAACATGTCCATACAGTAGTATACACTACAGACATTAGTTATGGCAATGTGTACAATGTTGCTTTTCCCTATATTATAAGGAGGCTTGTAGGCACTGTTAGATACCAAGGAAGAGCCTGGTCCAGCAGCTAGCCTCCAACTCCCATTTCCACATTAAATATATTCATTAGGTCAGACCTGGTCTTTTTCTGACCCTGGATGGGTAGGGGTATGCAGCTTCCAGGCTGGTGTTGGGGAAAGGCCTGGAGAAGTATTGCTAATATTGGAGATTGTCTGGTGGGGTTAAGTGTAAAGAGGAAGTTTTACCTGGTACAAACTTCCCAGGTCGGGTGTAGGTCTGCTTTAAAACTCCATTTAAATTGAATGCACTTACTATTGAGAGAACGCTTATCATAAACAAATGCATCATGGAAGACCATTCCTTCCCAGCCTCATGACTGTATCCAAATATCATTAGTAAAAATTCAACTCTGAAGTACTCACCTGTAGAGTTGGTATTATATGCAGACAGCACGTCCTGCTCCAGACATAGTCCTTACATGTGGGTATACCTCCGCCTTCAGCACCGTGCACTGCAGAACATGAAGAAAACAAGCTCCTCCCGGCCCTACATATACCGGAGGACCTCCCACAAATCCCCAGCATTGAAAAGCAGTGAGAAAGAGGCCAGGAGAAACAATCCACCCAAAACTGGCAAAAAAATATCAAGGATAACAATCACCAAATAGGGGATCCAGAACAAAGTGAACCAAGGTGGGGTGGAGCAGGACGTGCTGTCTGCATATAATACCAACTCTACAGGTGAGTACTTCACAGAGTTGTATTATTCTAAGCAGACAGCACGTCCTGCTCCAGACATAGTCCTTACATGTGGGACATCCAATAGCAGTGTCCATAAAGAAGGGAGGGATCCCCAACAGAAGGCAACAGCAAGCAGTCTAAACTACTGCCGCCTGCAGAACCTTGCGGCCAAACACAGCGTCAGCTGAGGCCTTAACATCAACCTTGTAAAACTTTGTAAAGGTATGTACAGAAGACCAAGTAGCGGCCTTGCAGACTTGTTCAACAGAGGCCTGGTGCTGAAAAGCCCAAGAAGCCCCAACAGCTCTAGTAGAGTGAGCAGTAAGACGAAAGGGGAGAGTCTTCTCCTTGGCAGTATAGGCTTGAACAACAGCCTGACGAATCCATTTACTGATGGTAGACTTGGCGGGAGCCAAACCCTTCCTAGGCCCATGAGGCACAACGAAGAGAGCATCCGTCCTTCTAAAGGCCTGCGTGGTAACCAAGTAAGACTTGACACACCTGACCACATCCAAGGAATGCAAAACCCTTTCCTTAGGGTTACTAGGATTGGGGCACAAGGAAGGAAGTACAATATCTTGATTCAAATGAAATGCAGACACAACCTTAGGCAGGAAGTCTGGCTTGAAGCGAAACACCACCTTGTCCCGGTGTCTCTCAAAGTAGGGAGGCTGAATAGACAAAGCAGCCAACTCAGACACACGTCTGACCGAAGTAATGGCTACCAGGAAGACAACCTTGAGCGCGAGTACACCTAGGGCGGCCTCATGGATAGGCTCAAATGGAGCCCCCTGCAGGGCCGACAACACCAAGTTCAGGTCCCAAACAGGAACCATAGGTTTCCGAGGGGGGCGCACATGAGTGACCCCCTGAAAGAAAGTCTTGATAAGAGAGTGATGGGCAAAGGTCTTCTGAAAGAAGATGGACAGGGCCCGAAACCTGTCCCTTCAAGGTACTAAGCTTGAGACCTAAGTCTAGGCCATGTTGTAAGAACTCCAGCACCCTGGATACTAAGAATTCCCGGCAGGGAAGAGACCTGGATTCACACCAGTCAATGTAAGCCCTCCAAACTCTATAGTAGATGGCAGCAGAAGTCTTCTACCTGGCTTGGACCATGGTAGCCACTACAGACGCAGACAAACCTTTTTCCCTCAAGATGGCGGTTTCAATAGCCAGGCCGTCAAAGCCAGCGTTCGTAAATTGGGATGGCGTAGAGACCCTTGGGTCAGAAGGTCTGGTAACCTTGGCAGATCGCACTGATCTACTGCCATTTGAACCACGTCCGCGAACCACACTCTTCTTGGCCACCTTGGGGCCACCAGAATCGCGGGTACCCCTTCCACAGCGATCTTGCGCAGCACTCTGCCCAGAAGGGGAATTGGTGGAAACACATACAGGAGCTGAAACTCCTTCCAAGACATTGACAGGGCATCCGTGGCCAGAGCCAGAGGATCCTGAGACAGGGATACAAAGCTCGGAAGCTTGTGATTGTGAAGTGACGCAAAGAGATCCACGTCCGGCACACCCCAACGGTGACACAGGGACTGAAATACCCTGTCGCAGAGGGACCATTCCCCCTGACGGGACGACCCCCTGCTTAGAGCATCTGCTAGCAGATTCTCCGTCCCCGGAATGTAGACAGCCAATATGCATTGTACATTGGTCTCTGCCCAAGTTAGAATCAGACACACCTCCTGGAGAGCACCCTTGCTCCGGGTTCCTCCCTGATGATTGATGTAGGCCACGGCCGTCCTGTTGTCTGAGCGTACCTGAACCGCCAGACCCTTCAGGTGCTGGGTCAATCGTTCCAGCACCAATCTGACCGCCCTGAGTTCCAGGACATTGATAGGAAGATGGGCCTCCTGAGGGCCCCACCTCCCCTGGAAGCGCAGGGACTTCCAGAAACCCCCCCAGGCCGAAAGACTGGCATCCGTTGTGACCGTCTCCCAGGAGGGAGCCAGGAAGGATCTGCCCCTTGACAAATTCCTGTGGTCCAACCACCACGCAAGGGATTGTCTGACCGAGGGGGGGAATCACCCAGCTGTCGTCCAGAGAAGCTGGGTCCTTGTTCCATACTGACAGAAGGTGAAGCTGTAGGATTCTCAGATGAAACTGGGCAAAGGGCACCGCCTCGAAGCTTGCCACCATCGAGCCCACCAACTGTATTCCCTGCCGGATGGAGGGACGAGGGTTCGCGAGCAGGGATCTCGCCTGGGTTGTCAGAGCTTCCACCTTCTGCGGAGGAAGGAATATCCTTGACTGAACCGAGTCCAGAATCATCCCCAGAAACGGGGTCACTGAGGAGGGGGACAGAGAGGACTTTGGGTAATTGATCACCCAGCCGAAGGACTCCAGTGTGGATATCACCAACCGAGTGTCTAGCTCTGCCTGTCGCAGAGACTGAGAGGTGATGAGAATATCGTCCAGGTATGGCAACACGCGTATGCCCTGTAATCTTAAGAGAGACATCACCCCTGCCAGCACCTTGGTGAAGACCCTGGGGGCCGATGTGAGGCCGAAGGGGAGGGCCACGAACCGATAGTGCTGATCCAGCAGCGCAGATCTGAGGAACCTTTGGTGCCCTGAGAACACTGGTACGTGAAGGTAAGCGTCCTTGATGTCCACAGATGTCATGATGTCCCCTGGACGCAGCGAGGCAATGGCCGAGCGCAGAGTTTCCATATGAAATGCCTGCTTCTGACAAACTTGTTTAGGATTTTCAAATCCAGAATGGGTCTGACTGACCCGTCCTTTTTGGGCACCGTGAACAGGTTGGAATAAAACCCCGTGCCCCTGTCTCTTGAGGGGACCTCGCAGATGACCCCGAGAAGGTCCTGCACCGCCAGCATCAAGACCCGAGCTGAGGCAGGATCCTGCGGGATCCGAGACCCGACGAACCTGGTAGGGGGCAGCACCGCAAATTCTATCTTGTAACCGGAGGAGACTACCTCCTGAATCCACCGGTCTGGGACGAGGCGTCTCCAGACATGCTCGAAGTGCTGTAGACGTCCCCCCACCCTGACGGGCGAGGGCGCCCCTTCATGCTTGGGGGGGTCTTGGGGGGGGGGGGGCTTTGGGCTTGGGCCCCCAGGAGGAGCCTGGACAGCGTCCTCTGTTCTTGTTCCAGGGTTCTGAGCGCGACCCAGAGAAGGACACCCCTCTACCTTGCTTGATCCCCCGTTAGGGGGTAGAATGGGAGCTTGGACCACGAAAGGGACGAATCTGACGCTTGCGCTGGGGCAGCTTGCCCCCCTTGGCAAAGATATCTAATCTTTCTCCAAACAGGCGCAGTCCTTTGAACGGAAGCCCCGTAAGGGCCTTCTTGGCGACATTGTCAGCAGCCCACTGGCGTAGCCAGACCACACGGCGTATGGCTACCACCAGAGCAGAGGATTTAGCACTCAACTTAATAGCATCATCCGATGCAGATAGGATATAATTCACAAAGGTCTCACAGGTGGCCAGAGCATTGGCGGTATCAGAGGGCAAGTCATCCGCCCCTTCCAGAGCAGTCTTAACCACAGTCCTGAGCGCCACCGCCGTGATGGCTAAGGCGCAAACCGGGCGGAGCGACGCTCCCCCGAATGCAAAGGCGTGACAAGCCAATTGATCAACTCGCCGATCCTCTAGATCCCGCAGCGTAGTAGTGTCAGGGGAGTGCATAATAGAGGTATTGGACAGACTCAGAATCGGGGCATCGACCTTGGGCGGCGATGTCCAGCACTTAACCAGATCGGCAGGAAATGGATATTTCTTATCCACAGCCTTGGGAATCCCCTGGAGTTTACTGGGATGTTCCCTAGGTTATTAAAGTGAGTTTGTTCGGGAAACTCCAACCGCACCCTAGCGGTATGAAACAGATCGCCCTGGTGCCGAGGTGCCGCAGGAGGGGGAGAGAGAGATAAAACATCAAAGATCTGAGACAACAGTCTGTCAATGTCGTCCTGGGACCAAGGATCAGAGCCAGACTCCTCCTGACTCCTGGGCTCGCCCTCGTAGGATCCTGAGTCAGATAGCAGTTCCCCTTCCTCTGATAGGGACTGAGTATAGGAAAGCAGCAAATCATCAGATTCTACAGGGAGCTGGTAGCTTCAGGGTTCAAATGACGCTTCTTGGCAGTGGCCTTGCGCGCCATGGAGCCAGCAATAAAGCTTTCCACACTGGCCAATCTAGAGGCCAAATCAGCATGAGAATCCCCACTAGAATTGGGGGTTATGCTCAAGCTAGGGGGAGTAGGGGAAATAAGGCGAGGTGCGGGCCCAGCCTCGGAAGAAGTGGGGAGACCGGCTAGCGCCTGTTGAGCACAAGGTATGCAGACACGTGACTTGTCACTGCTGCTAGGTGAAACCCCACAAGCTGCACACAGAAGGGCTTGTCCCAGGGGGACCCCGTTCGCAATGTCCTGGGATGCCTCCAAATGGTGATTATTAACTTCAATGTGCCAGTAGGAATTGACGCTTTAAGCAACCCTGGATGCCCCTATAACCCACTGGGAAGTGGGAGTAAAATCTGAAAAATGGTCTGGACCGGGCGCTACGTCGGACTAGGGGAAGCCACCGGTGACCGCCGCCTGAAAGACACAAGGGGAAAAGGGATGTCAGAGCCGAGCGCGATGAAACAGCTAGAAAAAGGGGTCGCCCACGAGGGCACTTACAGTCTGCGAGGGGAGGACCGTCTTCACCAAGCGCATGCGAGAAGGAAATGGCGCCCAGCGAACCTCGAAGGGCGGGCAATAGCGGTCGATGACGCGGAACACGCCAGGCCGAACCACGCCTCCCCCCCGGAGCGCGCGAGAATGAAGGCGCGCAGCCAATCAGGAGAGAATGTAGCTACGTCAGCGCCCCTTCAGAGAAGAGGTCTGACGAAGAGGGCAAGGGAAATTGAAAAACGTCGTAGCTTCCCCAAAACGTGCTGCTGTGTGCACCCAAGGCACAGTAAAATGCTGCGGTCAGTTTAAAATTAAGCAAGTGAAGCGCGCTCTGACACCCAGTAGCGGTAAGAGTCTAAAGTGTACTTAGGGCAAGGAGTAGGCCAACACACAGCCCCCCCCCCTCTTTTTCCCCCCTAACGGGGGAATCTGGGAAGGAAGGTGACCCAATAGAGGGTTCACCGTTAGATGGGGCATGGGGGCACTAGTGCGGGAGGGGCATCCACTGAAGGCTCACCATTCGCCTTTAACCGCCTACCCTATGGAGGGGGATTGCGGTGGAGACTAGCTCCGTAAGCACACTAGGTGCTGCCTACCTTCACCCGACCAACGCAGCCCAGGCTGGGAGGCATATTCTTAACAAGAAGGACGGGTGGAAATAGTCCCGCAGGGCCTCGGGCTGTCAAGCCCCGCTCGCCTGCGAGAGCGTGATACTTCATGTCTTCGCAGTTCCAGCACTGCAGAGAATTCTGGGATTTGTGGGAGGTCCTCCGGTATATGTAGGGCCGGGAGGAGCTTGTTTTCTTCATGTTCTGCAGTGCACGGCGCTGAAGGCGGAGGTATACCCACATGTAAGGACTATGTCTGGAGCAGGACGTGCTGTCTGCTTAGAATAAAAAAAAGATCTGCCAAATACAGAGCTCAAACTCCTGAGCCCTGTGTAAGCGTTGGGCAATTCTAAACAAAATGTCTGAATAGCTACCTAACCAATTCCTTTGAATAAGAAATTGATACCAGAGGGGTGTGGCTCATGATCACAACCTGGATGATCAAGCCTCTTAGGAGTGGATGGGTCAGGGACATTCTCCTTGGATAGTTGGATAATGGATACACATTGTACTGCCATATGCTTCGTGTTCTGATGACTATGAAATCTCAAAAGCCATGAAAATCTGACCTGCAGGGCATTTAGTAACAGCTGAAGACCCTAAAGTGGTAACACTAAAGCTAGGAGATTCTGACTACTACGGTCCTCACAGTGGCCACACTTTGTAGACTGAGAATTCATGTATTGAAATCTTGTATGGATGTGTCAGGAAAAAATACAATTCTGTGAAATACTCACCTGTAGAATTGGTATTATAAGTATACAGTACGTCCTGCTCCAGATAGATTACTTACACTTGGGTTATCCTCCGCCAGATGGCGCTGCACTGCAGAGACATGTAAAAACAGGCTCCTCCCGGCCCCTCAAATACCCGGGACCTCCCACAAATCCCCAGCATTGAAAAGCAGTGAACAAGAAGCCGGGAGAATTCAACCACCAAAACTGGTAACTATAACAATAACAATCACCATACAGGGGATCCAGAATAATGCAAAAACCAGGGTGGGGTGGAGCAGGACGTACTGTATACTTATAATACCAATTCTACAGGTGAGTATTTCACAGAATTGTATTATTCTTAGTATACAGTACATCCTGCTCCAGATATATTACTTACACTTGGGACATCCAATAGCAGTGTCCATAAAGTAGGGTGGGATCCCCAACAAAAAAGGCAACAGCAGACAGTTTAAACCACTGCCGCCTGCAAAACCTTGCGGCCAAAAACAGCATCAGCTGAGGCCCTAACATCAACCTTGTAAAACTTTGAAAAGGTATGAACAGAAGACCAAGTAGCGGCCTTGCAAACTTGTTCAACAGAAGCCTGGTGCTAGAAGGCCCAAGAGGCCCCAATAGCACGAGTAGAATGAGCAGTAAGGTGGAAGGGAGGACTCTTCCCCTTAGCAGAATAGGCCTGAATCACAGCCCGACGGATCCATTTGCTGATAGTAGACTTGGCAGGAGCCAAACCCTTCCTAGGACCAGAAGGGACCACAAAAAGAGCATCAGTTTTCCTGAAGGACACAGTGACTACCAGGTAATACTTCAGACACCTGACCACATCCAAGGAATGCAGAACCCTTTCCTTAGCATTGCTAGGATTAGGGCACAATGAAGGAAGAACAATATATTGATTCAAATGAAAGGCAGACACCACCATAGGCAGAAAATCTGTCTTAAAGCGGAACACCACCTTATCCTGGTGTCTCTCAAAGGATGAGGGCTGGATAGACAGAGCCGCCAGCTCAGACACACGCCTGACCAAAGTAATAGCCACCAGAAAGACAACCTGGAGGGTAAGTACAGCCAGAGCAGCATCCTGAATAGGCTCAAAGGGAGCACCCTGCAAGGCAGACAAAACCAAGTTCAAATCCCAAACAGGGACCATAGGTTTACGTGGGGGACGCACATGAGTGACCCCCTGAAAGAAGGTCTTAACCAAGGAATGCTGAGCAAAAGACTTCTGAAAGAAGACAGACAGGGCAGAAACCTGTCCCTTCAGAGTACTAAGTTTTAGACCCAACTCCAACCCATGCTGTAAAAACTCCAGAACTAAGAACTCCCTACAGGGAAGAGACCTAGACTCACACCAATCAATGTAGGTACGCCATACCCTATAATAGATGGCAGAAGAAGTTTTCTTCCTAGCCTGCACCATGGTATCAACCACCGAGGCAGACAAGCCTTTCTCCATCAAGATGGAGGTTTCAGCAGCCAGGCCGTCAAAGCCAGAGTGTGTAAATTGACATGGCGTAAGGGGCCCCGAGTGAGCAGATCTGGCGCTCCTGGCAGGACATACTGGTCTACTGCCATTTGTACCACGTCTGCGAACCACACTCTTCATGGCCACCTGGGGGCCACCAGAATCACTGGCACCCCTTCCAAAGAGATCTTGCGCAGGACCCTGCCCAGCAGGGGGAACGGAGGAAAGACATACAGGAGCCGAAATTCCTTCCATGACATGGACAGAGCATCCGTGGTCAAGGTCAGAGGATCCTGAGACAGAGACAAAGGCCGGGAGCTTGTGATTGTGACGGGATGCGAACAGATCCACATCCGGTAGACCCCAACGGTGACTGGAATACCCTGTTGGTGAGGGACCACTCCCCCTGACGGGAAGTCCCCCTGCTCAGAGAGTCTGCCAGTAGATTCTCTGCCCCCGGGATATACACAGCCAAAATGCATTGAACATTGGCCTCCGCCCATGTCAGAATCCGCGACACCTCCTGGAGGGCACCCCTGCTCCGGGTCCCTCCCTGATGGTTGATGTAGGCAACCGCAGCTGTTGTCTGAGCGCACCTGCACAGACAGACTCTTCAGGTGATCGGTCAACTGCTCCAGTACCAACCGAATTGCCCGTAGTTCCAGAATGTTGATGGGTAAGTGGGCCTCCTGAGGGCCCCACCTCCCCTGGAAACGCAGGGACTTCCAGAATCCCCCCCAACCTGACAGACTGGCATCCGTGGTGACCGTCTCCCAGGAAGGGGCTAGAAAGGACCTGCCCCCCCGCAGGTTCCTGTGGTCCAGCCACCACGAAAGGGACCGTCTGACCAAGGGGGGGAGCACAAAGACCCCGTTCAAGGACGTTGGGTCCTTGTCCCATACTGACAGAAGGTGAAGTTGTAGAGGCCTCAAATGGAACTGAGCAAAGGGCACCGCCTCGAAGCACGCCACCATCAGGCCCACCAGCTGCATTACCTGCCTGAGGGAGGGCTGGGGACACGAGAGCAGGAGCCTCACCTGCGCAGTTAGAGCTTCCACCTTCTGCTGAGGAAGGAATATCCTTGACTGAACCTTATCCAGAATCATTCCCAGGAATGGGGTCACCGAAGACGGGGACAGAGATGACTTGGGGTGATTGATCACCCAGCCGAAGGACTCCAAGGTGGACACCACCAGCTGAGTGTCCAACTCTGCCTGCTGTCGAGACCAAGAGGTGATGAATATGTCGTCCAGGTAGGGCAGCACGCGTATGCCCCTTGACCTTACCAGAGACATCACCCCCACCAGCTCCTTGGTGAACACTCTGGGAGCTGAAGTGAGGCCAAATGGCAAGGCCACAAATTGGTAATGTTGATCTTCCAACGTGAACCTGAGAAACCTTTGGTGTCCCGGGAACACAGGGATGTGAAGGTAAGCATCTTTAATGTCCACAGACGTCATGAAATCCCCTGGGCGCAGAGAGCCGATGGCCGAGCGCAGTTTCCATGCGAAAGCGCCTGTTCTTGACAAACTTGTTGAGGATCTTTAAAGTGGACCAACACCCAGGATTTTGACTATCCTGGGTTTTGGTCCACTTCGGGGTGCCCCGCTGTGTGAAACCCTCCAGAAACCCCAAAAAACTCACCTCTCAACGCTCCCACGTGAACGCCTCAGCCAATCCCCGCCAACGTCCAGGCGGGGATCAGGAACGTCCAAGCCGCTTCCGCCGCCACCGCCGCCTCCCGCGCGTCACCATTCACAGAGGGCCGGCGCGTGCACGTCTGGAGGGGCGCGCGGGAGGCGGCGGCGGCGGATCAGGTAAAATGTTTTTGGGGTTTCTGGGGGGTTTCACCCCGCGGGACATCCCGATCTCGGATGTCCCGCGGGGTGGGAGGTGATCGGCCCGGGAATCTTATAGATTTCCGGGCCGATCACCCCTGGGTGTTGGTCCTCTTTAAATCCAGAATGGGCCTGACTGACCCATCATTTTTGGGCACTGTGAAAAGGTTGGAATAGAACCCCTTGCCCCTTTCTCTTAAGGAGACCCTGCAAATGACCCCCAGAGCCAGAAGTCCTTGCCCGGCCTGCATCAAGACCTGAGCTGAGACAGGGTCCTGGGGGATCCGGAACCTGATGAATCTTGTGGGGGGCCGCACAGCAAACTATCTTGTAACCAGAGGACACCTCCGACGTGGCGCCTCCAGACGTGCACGAAGTGCTGTAGCCGTCCCCCCACCCTGACGGGCGAGGGCGCCCCATCAAGCCTGAGGGGTCTTGGGAGGGGCTTTGGGCTTGGACCCCCATGAGGAGCCAGAACATCGTCCTCTGCTCCTATGCCAGGAATCTGCACGAGAACCCGCTAAGGACACCCCTTTTCCCTGCTTAGCACCTCGGTAGGGGAGTGAAAGGGGGCCCTGGCCCCGAAAGGGCCGAGACTGCCGCCTGCCCTGGGGTAACTTGCCTCCTTTAGCAAAGAGGTCTAGGCGGTCCCCAAACAGGCGTAGCCCCTTAAATGGAAGCCCAGTAAGGGCTTTCTTAGCGGCATTGTCAGCAGCCCACTGGCGCAGCCAAACCGCAAGGCAGAAGATCTGGCACACATCCTAATGGCATCATCCGATGCAGACAGGATAAAGTTTACAAACACATCACAGTTAGTGCATTAACCGTATCAGGTGGCAATTCATCTGGGCGAGTACA
Organism: Gastrophryne carolinensis; assembly: GCA_027917425.1. Classification (NCBI taxonomy): domain Eukaryota; kingdom Metazoa; phylum Chordata; class Amphibia; order Anura; family Microhylidae; genus Gastrophryne; species Gastrophryne carolinensis. The sequence continues at coordinate 199,839,367 of CM051235.1, forward strand.
TTTCTGACCAGGGCCCTGAGCGCCACAGAAGTAATGGCCAAGGCGCAAACCGGGCGCAGCGCCGCCCCCACAAATGCAAAGGCATGGCATGCCAATTGGTCAATGCGCTGGTCCTCAGAATCCCGCAGCGTAGTAGTGTCGGGGGAGTGCATAATAGAGGTGTTAGACAGCCCTAGAATAGGAGCATCGACCTTGGGGGCAATGACCAGCACTTGACCATATCCGCAGGAAAAGGATTCTTTCTGTCCAAAACTCTTAGGTATCCCGGGAAGTCTACTGGGATGCTCCCACTCCTTAAGCACGAGGTTATTGAAATGGGTTTGCTCAGGAAATTCCAATCGAGCCTTAGCAGTATGAAAGAGCTCACCCCTTTGCCTGGGAGCCACAACGGGGGGAGAGATGGACAAAACCTTGAAAATCTGAACCAGCAGTTTATCAGTAGCATCCGGGGTCCAGTGATCAGAACCAGAATCGTCATGACCCCTTGATTTCTCAGATGACCCTGAGTCAGAGAACAGCTCCCATTCGTCCGAGGGGGTATAGCCATATAGATGCAACAACTCCTCAGACTCCATAGGGAAAAGAGTGGCATCAGGGGTTAAGTGACGCTTTTAGCGGTGGCCTTACGCGCTAAGGTATTAGCAATCAATTTTCCAACACTGGCCAGTCTAGCAGCCACATCAGGATGAGAATCCTGCTTGGGGGAGTAGGTGAAGTGAGGCGAGGTGCAGGCCCAGCCACCGGAGGGGCGGGTTGCACCATTAGCGCCTGCTGTGCGCAAGGAACACAGACCCGTGCGTTGTCACCGCTGATAGGTGAGACCCCACAAGCTACACACAGCCGGGCTTGTCCCGAAGGAACCCCGGTCACGTTATCCTGGGATGCCTCCATATGGTGATTAATAGGCACAATAGGCCAGTAGGGATTGACGCTGTAAAGCAACCCTGGATGCCCCAATGACCCGCAGGGAAGTGTGAGCAATTATACTAGGCCCAACTGACAATTACACCGGGCAGGGAGAAGCCACTGGATTCACCCGTCTGAAAGACACAATGAGAATAAGGGGCGTCAGAACCATGCACAGTAAGCAATGAGCATAAATGTCGCCCGCGAGGGCACTTACAGACAGCGGAAGAGGGGACCGTTACACATGCGCGCGACTACACATCAAAATGGCGCCAAGCGAACCTCGAAGGGCGGGCCATAGCGGGCCGTGACGCGGAGAGTGCCAAGCCAGGCCCCCGCCCCCCCCCCCCCCCCCCCGAAGAGCACGAAGCTCTAAGACAGCAGTCAATGATAACGCCGCAGTGTCTGAGGTGACGCCGCCATCCGGCACGGGCATCTGAAGGAAGGAAGGAAAAGACGCGCGCGGCAGCGGCCATGTAATAGTGAAAACAGACAAGCCAGCGCGGCGGCTGACGCCACATATCTAGTCATACACATAATCACTATACGCACTGACCCACACCCCCCCCTTCTTTCCCCCCCGAAGGCTACGGGGAGAATGAGGGAGGATGGCGGCCCTTTGTACAGGACCCACCGCTACACAGGGTATGTGGCAATAATGCGGGAGGGGCATCCCATAAAGGCTCACCATCAGCCTATACCGCCTACCCTTTGGTGGGGGACTGCAGTGGAGCTGCGCTCCATAAGCACACACGGTGCCGCCTACCTTCACCCGACCAGCGCAGCCCAGGCTGGGAGGCACATCACACGAAGGACGGGTGGGAATAGTCCAACAGGGCCGCAGGCTAATAGCCCCGCTCACCTGCGACAGAGTGATAACTTCATGTCTTCGCAGTAAACACTGCAGAGAAATCTGGGGATTTGTGGGAGGTCCCCGGGTATTTGAGGGGCCGGGAGGAGCCTGTTTTTACATGTCTCTGCAGTGCAGCGCCATCTGGCGTAGGATAACCCAAGTGTAAGTAATCTATCTGGAGCAGGACGTACAGTATACTAAGAATAGCAGAAAAAGACAACCTAATGTAATGCACAGCTAACGAAGTCACATACAAGGGTGCAGGCCCCAAGGCGCCCAGATACACAGTATCACCTCATACACATTCCAAAGCAGTGAGTCTGCCAGCACAGGCTCAAATGGGTGCCTTAAAAATGAGGCCGCACAAACCAAAAAATACCATTTTGTGATTACTCACCTGTAAAATGGGTATTGTAAGTATGTCTCACACCCTGCTTCGGAATTAATCATTACACTTGGGTTATAGTCCACAAGAGGGCGCTTTACTGCAGAGATGGCAAAAAAAGAAGCCCCTCCCAGCCCCACAAACACCTGGGACCTCCCACACATCCCCCAGTATAAAAAAGCAGCAAGGGGACCAGGAAGAGCAAATAAAATGTAAGAGAAACAGTACCACCAAACAGAGGATCCAAGATACAACTCAGGGTGGGGCGAAGCAGGGTGTGAGACATACTTACAATACCCATTTTACAGGTGAGTAATCACAAAATGGTATTATTCTAAGTATGTCTCACACCCTGCTTCGGAATTAATCATTACACTTGGGACATCCAATAGCAGTGTCCAAAAAAGGGTGGGGATCCCAACAGGCAAAAATGCACAAAATAAACCACTGCAGCTTGCAGAACTTTGCTAGTCGAAAAACAGCATCCGCTGAGACCCACAAATCAACCTTATAAAACTTGGAAAGGTATGAACAGAAGACCAAGAAGCAGCTGTACCAACTTGTTCCACAGAAGCCTGGTGCTGAGAGGCCCAGGAAGCCTCAACAGCACGAGTAGAATGAGCAGTGATCTGGAAAGGGGGATCCCTCCCCTTGACAGAATAGGCCCTAATAACGGCCATACGAATCCATTTACAAATGGTAGTCTTGACGGGCGCCAAACCCTTCTTGGGCCCGGAGGGCAACACAAAAGAAGGCGTCCATCTGGCGCAAAGGTGAAGTAGCCACCAGATAGTACTGTACCCAACCAACTACGGCCAGAGAGTGCAAAGTCCTCTCCCTGCCATTATTAGGATTAGTACACAAGTAAGGAAGCACAAAGTCCTGAATGAAGTGAAAAGCAGAGAGAACCCTTGACAAGAAATCTGGTTTTAAGTGGAAAACCACCTCGTCCTGAAGTCTCTCAAAGAAGGGTGCCTGAAAGGGCAGAGCCGCCAACTCAAAAATCCGTCGAACAGAATTTATAGCCACCAAAAAGACAACTTTTAAGGTGAAAAATGTATAGTGCAGCATCCTGCACCGGTTCAAAAGGAGGACCCAGACAGGCAGACGATGCCAATTTTAAATCCTAAACAGGCAACATGGGTTTGCGAGGAGGGCGCACATGAGCGACCCCCCTGAAAATAAAAGGCCATAACCAAACGGATGAAGAGCGAAAGATCTCTGAAAGAAAACCACCGGAGTGGACACAAGCCCCATAAAGGTGCGAAGATGAAAACCCATGTCCACGCTGAAGAAAATCCAAAAGCCAACGAATGAAAACACCTGACAAGAAAAGGCACTAGCCTTACACCAAGCAATGTAGGCCCGCCAGGTCCAGTAGAAGATAGGAGAGGTAGATTCCTTCCTATCCCCAACAAGAGTCTGGACAATGGCTTCATATAAACCCTTTTCCATAAGATGAAGGGTTCAGCAGCCACGCCGTCAAAGCCAGCGTTTGAAAATTGGGGTAACAAGGCTGACCTTGTCTAATCAGATCCGGAATCAGAGGCAGCCCGTACTAATCTACCGCCAGCCGGACAACAACTACGAACCGCACCTGACTTGGCCACCTAGGGGCCACTAGGATCGCTGGCACCTCCTCTTGAGCCAGCTTGAGTACTACCTCGCCCACCATGGGAAAGGGAGGAAACAGATACAGGAAAACGAGCTCCCGCCAGGACAGAGACACAGCATCCACTGCCAGAGCCAGAGGGACCTGGGAAATAGAAACAAATGCTGATAGCCTGTGAACGTGAGGAGAGGCAAACAGAGCCACATCACCAGAATACACGGAACGTTGCTCACGGCCCAATACAGAATCAACAACACCACTCGGAGGGCACTCTCGCTTCAAGTCCCTCCCTGATGACTGAAGTAGGCAACCACAGTCCGAATGTTGGAGTGAACCTGAACCAGCAGGCCCCATAGGTGAGGCATCCACCGCAACAGCCGCAGCCGAGCCGCCCTTAGCTCCTTAACATTGATGGGGGCGTGTGCCTCCTGAGGGCCCCACAGCCCTTGGAATCGGTGGGATCTCCAGTAGCCCCCCCAAAACAACCGACTGGGATTCGTCGACACAGTCCAGCCACCCCAGAAGGGACCGACGGACCAGAGGAGACAGAACAAGGACTGATCCCAAAGACAGGGAACACTTGTCCCAGGCTGATAGGAGAAGGAGCTGAAAGAGCCTTATGTGAAAATAAGCAAAAATGTACTGTTATGCAAAAACAGGCCACCATCAGACCTACCAGTCTCATCCCTAGCCGGATGGACAGATGAGAGTTCGTAAGGACAATCTAAATCGGCGCTTTAAATGCTCCAGGTGATGCACGAAGCCAAAATCACGGCATTGCTCAACAGATACTGCCTTATAAGTCCTGCGCGCTAACCAAAAGCGCCGCTGGAGCACACTTGAAGGACGTCCACCTACGGCTAAAGGTAAGGAAATCCTGGCCTGAATGGTATCCCGCGACATGCCCGGGACAGAAGATACCCTTGATGAGGAAAATGAAGACATGGGGTAATTGATTACCCACCCAAAACTCTCCAGAGTCGCCACGACCGGCCGAGTATCCAGCTCCGCCTGACAGAACGAAAGAGAAGTAATGAGAAGGTTGTCCAAATAAGGAAGAATGTGAATGCCCTGGACTCCTGAGAAGGGCCATCACACCCGCCAGGGAAGAGCTATGAATTAGTAGTGCTGCTCCCCTACCGCAAACCTGGGAAACCGCTGGTGCCCTGGAAGGCCGGCACATGAAGGTAAGCGTCTTTGATATCAATTGAAAGTATAAAGTCCCCTGGGGGCAGGGAGCTGACAGCGGAGAGCAGCATTTCCATGCAAAACCATCTTGTTCAGATGAACCGGATGAGATCTGCAAGTCCAGAATAGGCCAGATGGGACCAACTTTCCTGGGAACTGTAAAGAGATTGAAATAGTAACACTGACCTCTTCCCCCTGGGGGGAACCTGACGAATGACCCCCATGGCCAGACGGCCTTGTACTGCCGAAAACAGGCCCTAAACTTGCCCAGGGATCCGAAGAAACTCGTGAAGAGAATCTGGGAGGAGAGAAGAACAGCAGCAGCAGCCGTCCCCCACCAGAGGGGTGAAGACGCCCCCTCAAGCTGAGCGGGCTAGCAGAAGATTAAGGCTTGGCACGCCAGAAGAATACCAGTCGGGCACAGCAACAGCTATTGCCCCGGAATCTCCCCTTTCTTTCCCGCAAAGGGTACCCCCCTGCCTGAGCCAGGCCCATAAGGGAGGGAGAGAAGGACCAAGACCCCCGAAAGGGTCTTGGCTGCATTTGCGTTGGTGTAACTTACCTTTTTAGCCAGAGCTCCACCATCACCAACAGACGCAACCCAACAGGGGGAAGCCCTTCAAACGCCTTTGTGACAGCCTAGTCAGCTGCCGACCGGCGCCACCCGACCGAGTGGCTGGGATCAGACCACCCAGCCGAGGTCAACAATTCCTTTGAATAGTGCCAACTAAGGCAGAGAGGACGTGTTCCCCCAACGTGATAATTAGCTCTCAAAGCGACAAGCTCTAAATCCAGCACCAGAAGGTCAATTGGAAACCTTAAAGGCGACCCCCAAATAAGGTCCTAATAGGCGTGTCCGTAATAGCGAAAGCCTCAAACGGGTGCAAAGCCACACAGACAAGGACATGGGAGACCCGTTAGTCGATACGTCAGTCCTCACTATCCATCTGGTAATGAGACGGGGGAACGCACCACATACACAATATACCACCCCAGGATGGTGGCATCCACCTGGAGGGGTCAATGACCAGACTAGACCAAACCGCGGGGAAGGGATACCTCCTATTCCACCCCTCAGGTAGCATAAGGGAGACGTCAGCATCCCACTGCTCTGCAGGCATCAGAGCAATGGCAGGCTGATCATCAGAGGGAACAGAATCTGAATAATATCCCCTCACACAAGGGGTGTACAGACAGGCAATAATATTAAACATATTGTTAATGTATAGGCCGGCGCAGCGAGCGCCAAGTGCCGACATTCAGCTGGATTTTTCCGGCCACCAGGCTAGCAATCCATCACAGTGTTGCCCTCTAGCGCAAACATCCATTGCGATACCCCGCTAGTGATAACGTCACTAGGGGTCATACCCAGGTGCGGGGGTGTGGGTGACGAGACCAGCCGGGCTAACCCGGCCCCACGGGTCCAGATTGCCGCGACAGCTCCCGCTGTGCACATATACTTAACTCTGTTGCCCACCAGGGATGCCCCGTATCCCACACACAGCCGGCCTTGCCCCAAAGGGACCCCGAGCACAGTATCCTGGGAAGCCTCCATAAAGTGGTTTTGGTAGTCGCAATGACCAATGGGAATTACGCTGTTGAGCTACCCGGGATGCCCCTTAAATGTCCGTTAGTGGGAGGATTTAATATATGGTAACTCATGTCAAGGAAAAGGCCACAGGACCAGGGGGAAGCACAAAGGAAGACCCCCGGAAGACATAAATGTCATCACACACATACAGAAATACATAAAGCAATACATATAATGCAATTAGCATAAAATGCAGCCCCCCCAGTCACAGGGGACGCACATACCATACATGCACTAAGATAGACAATCATCAGCCCGGGAGGGGACACTCACCGATTCAATGGGAGGCAGGATAGCGCGAGACAGTCTCCCAGCGGGCTGCCGGAAGGTGACAGTAGGAAGATGGAGAAGAGGGGGAGAGCTACCTGCACAGTGCGCCGAGCGCTAGGCTCCGCCCCCCTCAAGCACGGGGAAATTACAAGCGGCCGAGCTCCCCAGCAATGCGGGAGCCAGCCGTTATGTCATTAAAAATGAAAGAGAGAGAGAGAGGGGGGAGCCACCTGCACAGCGCGCCGAGCGCTAGACTCCGCCCCCTCCAAGCGCGGGGAGATCACAAGCGGCCGAGCACCCAGCAAAGCGGGAGCCGGCCGGGACGAGAACAGAAGGGGGGCGAGCCACCCGAGTAGCGCGCCGAGCGCTAGGCCACGCCCCCCCCCACAACCAACCAAAACGCTGCGCTCCCCAGACAAGGGGGAGCCGGCAAAACATCACCCGGCCCTCTGCCGGCAAACCGAAGCAAGAAGGAGCAAAGGGGGCGGGCCTGCCGGTCAGCGCGCCGAGCGCAAGGCCACGCCCCCTCCCCCTCAGAGAACCACAAGCAGCCGAGCTCCCCGCCATTTTGCGGGAGCCGGCTGTAACAGCACCAGCCCGCCGCCATGGAAGTCGCGATGAAGAGCAGAAGAGAAAAGGTGGAGAGAAGCGCTGGGCGGCGCCAGCGCCATAGTTAAACACATTCACACACACACACAATTAAATAAAAATATATATATATATATATTACACACCGCCCCCCCCCCTAACCGGGACCAGGGAGGAGGGAGGATAGGGGGAAGCCGATGACTACATATAGATGTGTAGCGGGGGCCTCAACGGACAGGGCATCCCAAGTCAGGATCACCAAAAACCTGACGACCGCCTACCCTTTTATGAGGGCCTTGCGGTGGAGCATGGCTCCTTCAAAACACCTCTAAGGTGTTACCTATCCTCACCCAGACCCTGCAGCCATAGCTGGGAGGCTTAATGTCGTTTTAAAAAAGGGTCCAGGTGGAATTAGGACAAATTGGGGGCCGGGTGTTACCCGGCTTACCTGCAACGAGAGAAGAGCCATCATCTTGAGTGTCGTCGCCTTCACTGCAGAGACTAAACTGGGGGATGTGTGGGAGGTCCCAGGTGTTTGTGGGGCTGGGAGGGGCTTCTTTTTTTGCCATCTCTGCAGTAAAGCGCCCTCTTGTGGACTATAACCCAAGTGTAATGATTAATTCCGAAGCAGGGTGTGAGACATACTTAGAATATAAGATAATACAATGTATTTAATATCAAAAAGTAACAAGAAATATATACATACATACAAAGACAAAACTCTTTAAAAAACATGAAAAGACAGTGCCCTCCAGTGGCAAAACCCTATAACTGACTCTACACACATATATGGGCTGCCTGCCTATTGAAAATTCATATGAATGTTTGGGACCACTTGTGAACAATTAATGATATAACTAGTATAAAAAAATTATAAATAACTAAACACACAGTACCAAGAAGGACAGGTCTGCGTGTTTATGTGTAAACCATGTTGATAATAAGGTCAAAAAGTGCAATGTGCTGAAAAAACTGTGTGCAAAACCATGCTTGATATAGCAGCCCAGCAATGCCAAAAAAGTGCTATGTGCTATGAAATATCTAAAGTGAAGTGTGCAACCCCTACATATATAGACAAACCTCTCATTTACTCGGTTCCCAAACCACTATTTGTACAAATATAGGTAAAAGTAAAAGCAGGCATAAGTAAGCAATTCTAATATCACCGTAATATAGACGAGTCCCAGGTGCCACCGGGGGGTTTCCGGGGGGAGACTCACTGCTTTGGAATGTGTATACTAAGAATACATGCATTACAAAATGTATATAATAAGACCTAGCCCTTTAAAAGGGACTTATAAAATCAAAACAAATCCGAGCATCCACAAAGTCTTGTCTTTAAAATAACAAAATGAAGTGTAATGCAGAGGTCCTCTCAAACTTTGCCTTCACCAACCACATATCTGCTTACCAGAGGGATGAGGCTATAAAGAGTATATAGCCAGGATCCAAGATTGGGATGTCCTGCTATGTGAAACCCCCCAGGTCGCCCATACATTTACCTTCTTTCCCAGTACAACGGCGCATGCTGCAGGGCACACTCCCTGCTATAGGGTAGTGGGGGATGCAGCCATCAAGTACCAAGACCAGGAAGAAAAGAAACAAGATGCAAGATCCAAGCGATCGCTTATGAAGTGGTAGTTATCAAACCTAAAGTGGCGCTAGACTGACTATTACTCTACAAATGGGTCAAAAAGCCTGAAGAGGAGTCCCGACCTTCCACTTCGTGTGTTAACCTCCAAGACTTCACCAACTGGGTAGACTCATCCACAGGGGAAGAACTAAATGAGCAAACCCCACCAGAAGGACCTCAAAGCATTCCAGAAGTTCGCTGAGATGATATCTCTAAAGAACAAAATATTCCATGCAATGGTCCTGGTTTCTACCAGACAAGAGAAGCCACACAACTTCTCAGAGACACTTGTCTTAGACGAGCTGACGTGAACTCATCGGACCGTGCTGATTGGACGAGCGGACGCGCATGTGCCGTAGGCCCGGGAAGAGGTGAGTTGGTTTCAGCGACCTGCTGGGTTTCACACAGTGGAGCACCCACGATTGGTGTGCCCCGGGGCAAGGACCAGAACCCAGGATAGTCAAAATCCTAGGTTTTAGTCCACTTTAAAAAGGTCTACTTTAATTCAGTACAAAAGATTACCTATGTCTACATGGGCTTTTTTTTACCTACCTCTTCGTTAATTGCATTCATAATGGGATTATTAGCTTGAAGCTGCAAAAGAGGAAAACATTATAAAGTATTTATATATTTAATTCATAATTTTTTATATACACAAAAAGCATATCCTCAAAAATTTTTTTTACAATTACCGTTTTAAAAATTTCTACTTTTTAAAAGATACCTAAACTGCTCGGCCGGTGTGTATTAAAGTGGCTGTTAAAAGCAGAGCTCTCATCCTCCATTCATCCGAAATTCAGATGCTTGTCCCATGTGACAGACAGTGTCAAACAGGGTTCGACAGATGGGCATGCTGCAACGAATGGTGCATTCACACTCACCCTATTGAATGTGATTGGACGCCATGGTGTGGTGAATGCTGCGGGGCCCAAGGTGCAAAATGGTAAGCATTAGTGTTTGATTTTGAGCATTTCTAAAGGACAATGGGCTTGTTAAATTGGAATGGGGGAGAGGAATATGACTTCCTGACACTGTGGAGCAGTTTTCCTCACAGTACTTCTAATCTTTCGATAGTTAACTTGCCGCAGTACTTCATCTTCGTCTTAGTGGAGGGGCTAGAACCAGCATGACCTTTTGGCAGCTTACTGCAATTCTGTAGATGCACATGTCATACAAGGTATTTTAGGGGCAGGTCATTACTCCTCTTTAAAATGGAAGTCTAAATAATTTTCTAACAATCCACCCACCTTTCTCTCCCCCTGTGCTAAACCTAATGTAATTAGTAGGAGGCGAGCAATGGAAGTTGAAGTTGGGGTATTGAGTGACAGGTCTGCCCCAAATCCATTGCAGTGTGACTGTAATGGTCTGTCACTCAAGTCTATGGCTGCCATACAGGGCCACAAGCTAGCATTAGGGGACGGGTGCGGTGATGTTTTACTAATTGAATGCCTAAATAAGGCTTATGCAGGTTTATGCAAAATGTTCTTATTACAGCATTTTTCACAAGAGAGACCCTTTACCTGAAGCGGCTGTTGCTTTGATTCGGACAGATTGATCTTCTGTGTCTTCTGAGATGCTGTTGGATGGGCTAAAAAAAATTAACATTTTTTTAAAATAAAATAGTAATTAAAGGGGGACTGTTTGGGCAGAAACTACAAAAAGCCAATACTCTGCAGCAGTGGTCTCTGCGAATTTCAAACTCACCCAATCTGGGGAGCAGCGATTCTGGGGAAGCTCTTCCACGGTTGGTAAGCAAACTGGTGGATGAGACTCCATGCCATTGCTTTACAGTGTATGGAGAGCACCAATTTATTTGCTGCCTTGTTGTGCTCCCTCAGGAGGCAATGGGCACACAGAATGTCAAGGGACCAGTTCTTGCACCAGGAAGATTCAAAGCACCAGAGACTGTGTGGCCTGCTGCAGCTGATAATGGAGGAGTAAAGGCTTATTTTTTATGCTCAGACTGGCACTTATTGCAACTTTGAAGCTGGTAAGCAGTGGTTAAGGTAGCGGACAATACAAAGTGAAATACTAAGAAAGGGAAAAGAACCATAGGCTTAGAAAGTGTCTCATTGAAGCCAAGATGCTGGATTTGTGGTAAATTTATGTAGCCCATAGACCGCATCAGGGACTTTGTCCAGCTACACTCAAACGTATTCCCATTATATAAGGCTACACATGGCAATGTCCTTTTTTTTTTTTGAAAACAAAACTATAATGCCATAGTAATTCGTATTTAAAAATGTACCTCCTGTGCTATCCTTGGTGATAAGAGTGGTAGGACTGAGTAATGCAAGCATACAGCGTGCATTGAATTGAAGTGAGCCGAGACTGATTCTAGCCATTCACTAATGGGGGGATGTCGGACCAGAGCGAGGAGACAGCGTGGCACTGACACTGTAAAAGGTAAGCTGCCAGGCAAAAGATTTTAAAGTTTGACTGGTTAATGAATTCAAAGCAGGGGTCACCAAACTTTCTTATCATGAGAGCAATATTCAGCATTGGGAGATCGTCAAGAATCACCATCAACATGAATAGATCATAGATGCCATATAACAGGAAGAACTGGAAACGGTTACAAATAACATAAAAAGTGTACCAAAAAGTGTCCACCTTGCCCCGTAAAATACATGTCCCACATCAGTGGATGCTCCAGCCCCAAAGAGATGAATAGAAGAATCCAAACCCACACTAAAAACTGTAAGCTGCCTAGACAGGTAAGCCAGCCTGTTTAATTGCCTTTTCTGTTCCCTGACTTTGTATTATCTTTAGGCATGGCACCAACAGTGCCCAGCCCTAAGCGCCATGTAACATCACTAACTCAATAGTATGCTTGGCCGTGGCTAGTGTTCTGTTCTAACAGACAATTGGAAAGCAATACAATTAGAGGTTTGCAAGCCACATATGGCTTCCGAGCTACAGGTTGGGAACCCCGATATGAGGACACCAGCCAGGAAAAAACAAACTTATCAGCTCAATCACAGAGTCCCGTGGGCTGCTTTCAGTCAAGAGGAGAACCCAGCTCTGAAGTGTGATCAGTGGTGACTTCTCAGATGCGTGCCAGGATCTATTGGGGAAGGCGCTTTGAACTCTGCTACAAGCAGACTGGTTCAGCCTGCAGGGCTACAAGCAATCGAGCCTGCAGGCTGGCAGGTAAGTGATTTTTGTGTTTTTCACTTGCTTTGACAGTCCTTTAAAACAGTGATTTTCAAACTTTTTTAAGCCGCGGCACACTTTTTATACTTAAAAAATCCCGCGGCACACCACCAACCAAAATGGCACAAAATGACACTGAAACAGTACATACTATACATATAGTTAATAATATAGATTCTAAATGTATTTCTTACCACTCAGTGTGAAACCTGGGCCTGTTTCGATGAACACAAAAGGGATATCCTGGCAGGAATGGTGGAAAGACACACACGAAGCTCTTCCTCAACAGTTCTCAGTCTCTCCCTGTTTTTATCGCAGTCAAGCTTGAGAAGCCCAGCTCACATAGATATGTGGTTGAAAATGGCAGCAATATCAAAATAGCTTTGTTATGGGCGATTTGCTTTTAGATTTCAGGGCCAGCCTCTCAGTGTTTTGTTCTGCTTTAAAGAAGAACAGCACGCCTGATTTTCACTTCTCAGGGTGGTGTTTCTCTCAGTGGGGGCATCCAGAATTGGGATGCCCAGCTGTGTGTATCCCGCAACATTTACTCGCCTACCTGCCTACAAGGCTGGGCATGCACACGGCTAAAGGTGAGCCGGGATGCAGCCACAGTGCAAAGACACGATGAGGGCTCCAGGACAAGGTGAGTGAAAAGGGCTTCTGGGGGGGTTTACACAGCGGGGGAATTCCAATTCAGGATGCCCCAAGGAGAGGCATTCCTCTTTAAAAAATAAGTCACATTTGGATCAGTGTTTCCCTCCCGCCCTGCTCCTCCAGTGTCAAGTACCGACCACCTATCAACATTCATGCACACAAATACAACACAATATGCCCCTCCCCCCAAAACTTTATCATCATCATCATCATCATCTAATTTTTATAAAAGCTGCAAAGTCCGGGAACTCTCTTCCCACTCCATTATGCCAAGTGACAGTCCCTGTTCCCTGAATCTCTGCCCACCCCTCCATTACCTTTACTTGCAGAACTGGAGTGAATAGAGAAAGCGAGCAAGTCTCTTCTCCCGCGCAGGGAAGACTATGACAACACAGCAGGTGGGCGGAGCCAGACGGCCTGCTGTCATGTGCTGTGAATCGGGCCGCGCTGGAAGTTTCACCAACGGGGTGGGCGGGCGAGCCGGCAGTTCAAAGCGGAGCCTGATGGGGGGGACGTACAGAGACATATGTATCATCCGGCTGTGGGGCAGGGGGCACACTGCGCCTCGCTGACTTAACCACGCCTCCAGCTCCACTCCTTACTGGGCAGTAACTGTCCCGCCCATTCTGCCAGACGCCCAGGCATTGGCTGAGACTTGTTTAGCCTGAGCGTTACTTCCTAGTGCGGAAGCCGCATCGCTGCGCATTGCCGGGGGAACAGGGGGCACCTTAGTTTGGGGAACTTTCCCCGCGGCACACCTGACCATGTGTCGCGGCACACTAGTGTGCCGCGTCACACCGGTTGAAAATCACTGCTTTAAAAGAGAAACTATGGTTAAAATTTCCTCTGTACTATACAGAAGCGGGACCTGGGCTGCCCCGCTGTGCATTGCCGCATGTAAAAGAAAAAAAAATGGCCGTCTGGATACTAACTGCTTCCAGGTCCAGGGCCGTGGAGCAGCCCATCAGCTTTCAGGGCCAGTGCCGATAGGCTGGCTGCTGTCACATGGACATGTAACCTTGAGAAGTCCCTCAGGGCAGCTAAGCCTATCAGCGTGTGGGCGCTGAGAGCCACGGCAGCCATAGATGACCTGGCAGTGGCGAGTATCAGAGCATGTGTTTTTTGTTATACATGCAGCGATGCACAATGGCGCAGTCTGGGTCCCGCTGCTGTATAGTACAAGGAGACTATGGTCATTTTGTACCGAATTTTCTCTTTAATGCATTCTGTTTCAGGCAATGTGACTTTCTCAGGTTTAGACTCTCTGACGCGTGCCGTTTTTGAAGACATAGGGGTGGGCGTTGTACAGATGTGGACATTGCATCCCATGAGCCAAACTAGATTAAGAAAAATACAATTCTGTGAAATACTCACCTGTAGAATTGATATTATTTGTATACAGTACGTCCTGCTCCAGATATAGTACTTACAATTGGGTTATCCTCCGCCAGATGGCGCTGCACTGCAGAGACATGCAAAAACAGGCTCCTCCCGGCCCCTCAAATACCCGGGCACCTCCCACAAATCCCCAGCATTGAAAAGCAGTGAACAAGAAGCCGGGAGAATTGAAACACCCAGAACAACTGGTAATAACAATCACCATACAGGGGATCCAGAATAATGCAAAAAACAGGGTGGGGTGGAGCAGGACGTACTGTATACAATTAATATCAATTCTACAGGTGAGTATTTCACAGAATTGTATTATTCTTAGTATACAGTACGTCCTGCTCCAGATATAGTACTTACACTTGGGACATCCAATAGCAGTGTCCCTAAAGTAGGGTGGGATCCCCAACAAAAGGTGACAGCAGACAGTTTAAACCACTGCCGCCTGCAAAACCTTGCGGCCAAAAACAGCATCAGCTGAGGCCCTAACATCAACCTTGTAAAACTTTGAAAAGGTATGAACAGAAGACCAAGTAGCGGCCTTGCAAACTTGTTCAACAGAAGCCTGGTGCTGGAAGGCCCAAGATGCACCAATAGCACGAGTAGAATGAGCAGTAAGGCGGGAGGGAGGACTCTTCCCCTTAGCAGAATAGGCCTGAATCACAAAACTACAAGAAGAGTGGGGAGCTCCAGAACAACCCCAAAAATATACCTGTATCAATAGTAGACCGCACCGCCAACAATATTATTAAAAGTAACCCTTTATTTATAATATGGGTAATTTTACAAAAAATAGTTCTAGTCACACTATGATTTAAAAACAATTTAAAAACATCAGATCCCCTGGGATATAATAATACACTCTCTAATAGGCCTGAATCACAGCCTGACAAATCCATTTGCTAATAGTAGACTTGGCAGGAGCCAAACCCTTCCTAGGGCAAGAAGGGACCACAAAAAGAGCTTCAGTCTTCCCGAAAGCCGCAGTGACAACCAGGTAATACTTCAGACACCTGACCACATGCAGAACCCTTTCCTTAGCGTTGCTAGGATTAGGAAACAATGAGGGAAGAACAATATCTTGATTCAAATGAAAAGCAGACACCACCTTAGGCAGAAAATCCGGCTTAAAGCGGAACACCACCTTGTCCTGGTGTCTCTCATAGTATGGGGGCTGAATAGACAGAGCCGCCAGCTCAGACACACGCCTGACCGAAGTAATAGCCACCAGAAAGACAACCTTGAGGGTAAGAACAGCCAGAGAAGCATCCTGAATAGGCTCAAAGAGAGCACCCTGCAAAGCAGACAAAACCAAGTTCAAATCCCAAACAGGGACCATAGGTTTACGTGGGGGACGCACATGAGTGACCCCCTGAAAGAAGGTCTTAACCAAGGCATGCTGAGCAAAAGACTTCTGAAAGAAGACAGACAGGGCAGAAACCTGTCCCTTCAGAGTACTGAGTTTTAGACCCAACTCCAATCCATGCTGTAAAAACTCCAGAACCCTAGAGACTAGGAACTCCCTACAGGGAAGAGACCTAGACTCACACCAATCAATGTAGGTACGCCATACCCTATAATAGATGGTAGAAGAAGTTTTATTCCTAGCCTGCACCATGGTATCCACCACCGAGACAGACAAGCCTTTCACCATCAAGATGGAGGTTTCAACAGCCAGGCCGTCAAAGCCAGAGTTTGTAAATTGGGATGGCGTAAGGAGCCCTGAGTGAGCAGATCTGGCGCCTCTGGCAGGACGTACTGGTCTACTGCCATTTGTACCACGTCTGCGAACCACACTCTTCTTGGCCACCTTGGGGCCACCAGAATCACTGGCACCCTTTCCAGAGCGATTTTGCGCAGGACCCTGCCCAACAGGGGGAACGGGGGAAAGACATACAGGAGCCGAAATTCCTTCCATGACATTGACAGGGCATCCGTGGCCAAGGCCAGAGGATCCTGAAACAGGGAGACAAAGGCCGGGAGCTTGCGATTGTGACGGGATGCAAACAGATCCACCTCCGGTAGGCCCCAACGGTGACACAGGGACTGGAATACCCTGTTGCAGAGGGACCACTCCCCCTGATGGGAAGACCCCCTGCTCAGAGAGTCTGCCAGAAGATTCTCTACCCCCGGGATGTACACAGCTGAAATGCATTGAACATTGGCCTCCACCCATGTCAGAATCCGCAACACTTCCTGGAGGGCACCCTTGCTCCGGGTCCCTCCCTGATGGTTGATGTAGGCAACCGCCGTCCTGTTGTCCGAGCGCACATGCACAGACATGCCCTGCAGGTGATCGGTCAACTGCTCCAGCACCAACCTGATAGCCCGTAATTCCAGAATGTTAATGGGTAAATGGGCCTCCTGAGGGCCCCACCTCCCCTGGAACCTCAGAACCCCCCTAACCTGACAGACTGGCATCCGTGATGACCATCTCCCAGGAGGGGGCCAGAAAGGACCTGCCCTTTAGCAAGTTCTTGTGGTCCAGCCACCACGAGAGGGACCCTCTGACCAAGGGGGGAAGCACACAAACCCCGTCCAAAGACATGGGGTCCTTGTCCCATACTGATAGAAGGTGAAGCTGCAGAGGCCTCAAATGGAACTGAGCAAAGGGCACCGCCTCGAGGCTCGCCACCATCAGGCCCACCAGCTGCATTCCTTGCCTGAGGGAGGGCTGGGGGCATGAGAGCAGGAACCTGGCCTGCGCAGTCAGAGCTTCCACCTTCTGTTGAGGAAGGAATATCCGTGACTGAACCGTATCCAGAATCATCCCCAGGAATGCGGTCACTGACGAAGGGGACAGAGAGGACTTGGGATGATTGATCACCAAGCCGAAGGACTCCAAGGTGGACACCACCAGCTGAGTATCCAGCTCCGCCTGCTGTAGAGACCGTGAGGTGATGAGTATGTCGTCCAGGTAGGGCAGCACTCGAATGCCCCCTGACCTTATCAAGGACATCACCCCCGCCAGCACCTTGGTGAACAGTCTGGGAGCTGAAGTGAGGCCAAATGGTAGGGCCACAAATTGGTAAATGTTGATCTTTCAACGCGAACCTGAGGAACCTTTGATGTCCTGGGAACACAGGGATGTGAAGGTAAGCATCTTTGATGTCCACAGACGTCATAAAATCCCCTGGGCGCAGAGAGCCAATGGCCGAGCGCAGAGTTTCCATGCAAAAGCGCCGGTTCTTGACAAGTTTGTTGAGGATCTTTAAATCCAGAATGGGCCTGTCCTCGCTTCGGCAGGACATATACTAAAATTGGAATGATACAGAGAAGATTAGCATGGCCCCTGCGCAAGGATGACACGCAAATTCGTGAAGCTTTCCATATTTTTGTTCTTGATGCTGTCATTTACTTCCTTACCTTCTCGACTTGTGTACATTGCAAATTATTAATACATCAACCTGATTTATGTGTAATCTTATGCAATTTTGAACGATTGCTTTTCCTCTCACCTCCCCTGCGCGGGAAGGCATTATAATGCATAAGTTTCAAATATATGTAATGTTGGAAACTCAAAGCTTTAATAAAAATATTGAAACAAAAAAAATCCAGAATGGGCCTGACTGACCCATCTTTTTTGGGTACTGTGAAAAGGTTGGAATAGAACCCCTTGCCCAATTCTCTTAAGGGGACTCTGCAAATGACCCCCAGATCCAGAAGTCCTTGCACGGCCTGCATCAAGGCCTGAGCTGATACATGGTCCTGGGGGATCCGGGACCTGATGAATCTTGTTGGGGGCCGCACAGCAAACTATCTTGTAGCCAGAGGAAACTACCTCCTGAATCCACCGGTCTGAGACATGGCGCCTCCAGACGTGCGCGAAGTGCTGTAGCCGTCCCCCCACCCTGATGGCGCCCCATCATGCCTGAGGGGTCTTGGGAGGGGCTTTGGGTTTGGACCCCCAGGAGGAGCCAGGACGTCGTCCTCTGCTCCTATGCCAGGAATCTGCGCGAGTCCCCGCGAAGGACACCCCTTTTCCCTGCTTAGCGCCTCTGTAGGGGACAGAAAGGGGGCCCTGGCTCCGAAAGGGCCGAAGCTGCCGCCTGCGCAGGGGTAACTTACCTCCTTTAGCAAAGAGGTCTAGACGGTCCCAAACAGGCGTAGCCCCTTAAATGGAAGCCCAGTAAGGGCTTTCTTAGCAGCATTGTCAGCAGCCCACTGGCGCAGCCACACCGCTCGGCGTATAGCCACCGCCAAGACGGAAGATCTGGCACACATCCTAATAGCATCATCCGATGCAGACAGGATAAAGTTCACAAACACATCACAATTAGACAGTGCATTAATAGTATCAGGCGGCAACTCGTCTGGGCCGTCAAGTGCATTCCTGACCATGGCCCTGAGCGCCACAGCAGTAATGGCCAAAGCGCAAACCGGGCGCAGCGCCGCCCCTCCTAATGCAAAGGCATGGCATGTCAATTGGTCAATGCGCCGGTCCTCAGAATCCCGCAGCGTAGTAGTGTCAGGGGAGTGCATAATAGAGGTGTTAGACAGCCCTAGAATAGGAGCATCGACCTCGGGGGGCGATGACCAGCACTTGACCATATCAGCAGGAAAGGGATACTTCCTGTCCAAACTCTTAGGGATCCCGGGAAGTCTACTGGGATGTTCCCACTCCTTAAGCACAAGGTTATTGAAATGGGTTTGCTCAGGAAATTCCAATCGAGCTTTAGCAGTATGAAATAGCTCACCCCTTTGCCTGGGAGCCGCAACAGGGGGAGAGATGGACAAAACCTTGAAAATCTGAACCAGCAGTTTATCAGTAGCATCCGGGGTCCAGTGATCAGAACCAGAATCGTCATGACCCCTTGATTTCTCAGATGACCCTGATTCAGAGAACATCTCCCCTTCGTCCAAGGGGGTATAGCCATATAGATGCAAAAACTCGTCAGGCTCCGTAGGGAAAAGAGCCGAGTCAGGAGTTAAGTGCCGCTTCTTTGCGGAGGTCTTACGCGCTAAAGTACTAGCAAGCAATTTTTCAACACTGGCCAGTCTAGTAGCCACATCAGGATGATAATCCCTGCTTGTATTGGGGGTTAGACTCAGGCTTGGGGGAGTAGGTGAATTGAGGTGAGGTGCAGACCCAGCCACTGGAGGGGCGGGAAGTACCGTCAGCGCCTGGTGTGCACAAGAAACACAGACCCGTGTGTTGTCACCGTTGGTAGGTGAGACCCCACAAGCTACACACAGCCGGGCTTGTCCCGAAGGAACCCCGGTCACAATATCCTGGGATGCCTCCATATGGTGATTAATAGGCACAATAGGCCAGTAGGGATTGATGCAGTAAGCTACCCTGGATGCCCCAATGACCCGCAGGGAAGTGGGAGTAATTATACTAGGCCCAACTGGTAGTTACACCGGGCCGGAAGAAGCCACTGGATTCGATCGTCTGAAAGACATAATGGGAATAAAGGGTGTCAGAGCCATGCGCAATATAGCAAGAATTAAGAAAATCGCCCGCGAGGGCACTTACAGACCGAGGGAAAAGGAGGGCCGTTACCACGCGCGCACGACTAGATCAAAAAAGCGCCAAGCGAACCTCGAAGGGCGGGCCAGAGCGGGCTATGACGCGGAGCGCGCCAAGCCGGGTCCCCGCCCCCCCCGAAGAGCGGGAAGCTCTGAGATAGTATGCCAATATTGTCATGAGGAGCGAAGTGTATGACACACTTAGAAAAAAATGATTTGCCAATGACGACGCGGCAGCCTGGCGCAGCACATCCACACAGGCAAGAGACGCGCGCAGCGGCAGCTAAAATGCAAGCAGAGCGGCTCTGACACAGGTATAAAGTCAAAGGACAATACTAAGGCCATAAGCGTGTAATCACAATACACTGAGACCGCCACACACCCCCCCCCCCCGCGCTACGGGGGGGAACGAGGGAGGATGGCGACCATTTGTACAGGGCCCACCTCTACACGGGGCATGGGCAATAATGCGGGAGGGGCATCCTCTAGAGGCTCACCATCAGCCTAAACCGCCTACCTTTTGGTGGGGGACTGCGGTGGAGCATAGCTCCATAAGCACGCATGGTGCTGCCTACCTTCACCTGAGCAACACAGCCCGAGCTGGGAGGCACATCACAGGGAGGACGGGTGGGAATAGTCCAATAGGGCCGCAGGCTTAGATACTTCATGTCTTCGCAGTCAGCACTGCAGCGAAATCTGGGGATTTATGGGAGGTCCCCGGGTATTTGAGGGGCTGGGAGGAGCCTGTTTTTGCATGTCTCTGCAGTGCAGCGCCATCTGGCGGAGGATAACCCAAGTGTAAGTACTATATCTGGAGCAGGACGTACTGTATACTAAGAATATATTAATTTGTAATGAAAAACAAAGCCTGCTTATTTACCATCAGAAGAGGGTCTGCTTGGAGTCACAGCAGGCTGTGATGGAGGCAGAGTAGGTGTAGCACTGTTCAAGGCGGAAGCTGCCATGGTTTGTTTGGCTGGAGGGGTAAAAGGGAAGGATTGGGTACTGGTAGCAAAAGCTGGTTTACTAGCTGCTGGTTGGCCATCAGCAGAGCCGAATCTAGAATAAAAAACAAAACTGATCACGATGACAAAGGCAATTATATGCTTTAAAGTGACTGTAAAGTTCCATTAAAAAAAAAAAAAAAAAAAAAACACTTACCATTCCACCAGCAAGTTCAAATCATACTAGCTAAAAGTGTGTTCTCTCATTTACTGCGCCCCCTGCTGCTAATCTAGGAGGCCGATCCAGTTATCAGATCTCACAGATTAGAAAAATGGCGACCCCCCAAAGGAGTATCCACTTAAAGTAGAACAAGAGTCAAGTCATCAAATGGTCACCATCTCCTAATTCAGTTGTGTGATGGCTGATTGCGTGACTGCCAGCAATCATTCAGGTTTGAAGTACAAGCCCTTTCGGCAAACCTGATTAGTCAAAGGAAGTAATGTAATCACAGTCATGGCAGCCATACAATGAACAGGCAAGGGTTGTCTGACTTGACTTTAGTCCCTCTTTAAAGTGGACCAACACCCAGGGGTGATCGGCCCGGAAATCTATAAGATTCCCGGGCCGATCACCTCCCACCCCGCGGGACATCCGAGATCGGGATGTCCCGCGGGGTGAAACCCCCCAGAAACCCCAAAAACACCTTACCTGATCCGCCGCCGCTTCCGCCGCCGCCGCCTCCCGCGCACCCCTCCAGACGTGCGCGCGCCCGCGCCGGCCCTCTGTGAATGGCCGGCGGGGGCGCGCGCGCGCCGAGAGTGACGCGCGGGAGGCGGCGGCGGCGGAAGCGGCCTGGACGTTCCTGATCCCCGCCTGGACGTTGGCGGGGATTGGCTGCGGCGCTCACGTGGGAGCGTTGAGAGGTGAGTTTTTTGGGGTTTCTGGGGGGTTTCACACAGCGGGGCACCCCCGATCGGGGTGCCCCGCCGAAGTGGACCAAAACCCAGGATAGTCAAAATCCTGGGTGTTGGTCCACTTTAAGTCTGAAGAGATTCCTACAGTTAAAATGGAAGTCCAGGACACATTCCTTCCCCCCTTCCCCAATAGATTTCAGCAATGGACACAGCCATCCTGGACAAACTGCACAAAGCGACATCCCCCACTATGTGCGTACGCCCTTATGCCCACCCATATAATTGTGATTTTGATTATCCCTGATTTTGTTTCTTGCCCGTATAGAATCTTATCTTCACTGGGTGAAACCCCCAGAACAGTCAGTAAATCGGACCTCTTCCTCTCGTCCAATCAGAGGCGTTTGCCATGCACATGTAATGTTCAGCAGATGGTTCTGCTTATGGTTTATCAAGGGCACCCCAACCTATCTGAATGGCTCAGGTAGGGAGCATGAGCACAACCCAAAGATTCTGGGAAAGCTTCTGTTCACATTGGCAAGGGAGCCAGGAAGCAAGCAAGTTGTGCTGTGCGGGGGGGGGTGAACACCATTTTAGGTTCCATTATAGATTCCAGGGTTGGCTATGTTGAGATTCCCTTGGTTACTACTCCTGCTTATTTTCCTGAACAGATCTACTGGGTGGCTGCTCTGCATAGCAGCATTGAAAGCCTGATCTCTGATACCCTACTTCTGAGTTCCCTGCAGTTTTGCGGTTTATGACTATCAGCAGTCAACCCACATGATCCAGCAGCTGGGATGAGGAAATGTGGAACAAGGAGAGTACCAGGGCCAGGGAACAGGCATCTAACACTGGTAAGCAGAGCAGGGGCAGGGCCACCACCTTGTTCATGGACCCTCCTGTCTCATTTTACTTGTCACTTTAAGAAGAGAGGGAAGTTGCATTAAAGTGGAACTTCAGTTAAATTGCCCCCCCCCCCTTACCTTAGCCAGGTGCCCTCACCGCTCCGAATCCTGGACACCACCATATTGCATAAAAGACCCAAAACGGCATCCCCCGACTCGGCTTCTTTTCATGCAGCGGCCATGGGAGGCCTGGAGGACGGCATGGGCTCCTGGCTAAGGTGATGTTTTTTTTTTTTATTCCTTGTAACCCACCCATCCTGCCTCATCACAAGGGTAGGATGGCAGGGCGGGGGGCATTTTAACTGAATTTCTGCTTTAAACATACTGGCTATAACAGTCAAACATCTATATAGCTTTGTAACAAAATATGCGATTAAAAATACATTTTTTTTTTTTTTACATACTTGTCACCAAGGTTGACTTTTACATTACTCAAGAACCCGAAACCAGGGCTGGCTGCTTGTGAAGCATTTGAAGTGTTTTCTGGCTTGGAGCTGGAGGATCCGAAAGCAGAATTTGATTGTGCTGAAAAACTAAAGCCTTGGGAACTAGACGGTAAAGAAAAGCCGGATGTAGAGCTGGTAGTCACTGTGGGCAAAGAAAAGCCGGATGGGGCACTGGTAGTCACTGCTGGCAAAGAAAAGCCAGTTGGGATGCTGGTGGTTACTGTTACTGAGCCGAAGCCTCCAGCGTCTGAAGGCTTCCCAGCTGGGCTTGCCATTCCAAAAGGTTGTGAAACAACTTGGGGTTTGTTGGAAAGACCCTGACTAGGGAGGCCAAAACCCGCTAACATACTTTGCGGCTTGCTGGGGAAAACAGGGGCACCAAAGCCTTGGGGAGTGGCAGTCTGTGGTTTACTGGCAAAACTGGTTGTAGAAGGAGCAAAGCTCTGAGGCGCATCTGGTGGTTTGGAGGCAAAAGGTGTCGTTGCACCAAAATTCAGAGCAGTTGATGCGGGCTTGCTTGCAGTGGTCGCCAAACTAAAAGCTGGGGCTGTTGGTTGAGTTCTCGCAGTGAGGCTGGATACAGGAATGTTAAAAGCTGGAGTGATGGCTGCAGCTGTATTGGATGGCATAGTAGTGCCTTGGGCTGGAGCTGTAAATTAGACAGTGGAAGAGGCCGTTAAGAAAGGAGTCACCATTTAGTGCTACCTGACAACCTATGAGTAACAGCTCTATAAATACCATTCAACAGTGCACCCAGTTACCACATTTCAGTGCTTGAAGTAGACCCATATCAAGTTATCTCAATTTAGCCTTTACCCCTTCATATTTTACAGTCCCAGCAAGCTCGTCTACCTCAGCTATCTTGGATGATATCACTGGTTGTACAATAAATTACCAGGCTTCTGTCTGGCTAACCTTTTTGAACTGGTGGGTCAAAATAAGTGGAAACATCTTGACCAAGATCAAATCTAGGAATGGGAGGCTGACAAATAAGGGGAAAGGCTATATATTGAGTTATAGAATGTGGGGCTTGCAAATATGGGGTGTAGGCAACTTTCTGGCAGTTTGACATGCCCTGCTGTGTGTATATTCCTGCAGGCCGCTCAAAAACTCACCTCTTCCTAATTACCATGTGGGCCATTCAGATTTCCTTTTTACCTAAGGTAATCTGATTGGCGTAAGTGCTGACAGACACATCCCCTCCCCTGCTCCTAGCTGTGCCTGAGTCACCTATTCAGAAGGGTGAGACTGGTGAGACAGTCATGAGATCTGGGGTTAGAGTAGTTTCTACACAGATGGTTTAAGTGATTTTTTTCCAAACACACTCTAACACTCAGGGGTCCCCTAACTACTTCCAGGGTGCCTTATTGGGGCAGCCCACCACTCCCGGCATGTGTAGACTCACTGCATGAATAGGTTACAGATAGAGGAAAAAATACCATTTTGTGATTACTCACCTGTAAAATGGGTATTATATGTCACACACCCCGCTTCCACTATTCATGACATATGGGTTATGGTCCAGTAGAGGGCGAACTTCTGCAGAGATGAAAGAAAAAAAGAAGCCCCTCCCGGTCCATAAATACCTGGGACCTCCCACCAATTCCCCACTATATGACAGCAGTAAGGGGACCAGGAAGAGACAATAAAACATTCTTAACAATAAAAGGTTCACCATATAAAGGATCCAGAATACCAAAGGGCCGGATGAAGCGGGGTGTGTGACATACTTATAATACCCATTTTACAGGTGAGTAATCACAAAATGGTATTATTCCAAGTATGTCACACACCCTGCTTCCACTATTCATGACATATGGGACATCCAATAGCATGTGCCCCAACAAATTAAACCACTGCAGCTTGCAGAACCTTGCGGCCCAAAACAGCATCCGCTGAGGCCCGCACATCAACCTTTTAAAACTTGGAAAAAGTATGAACGGAAGACCAAGTAGCAGCCTTACAAACTTGTTCAACAGAAGCCTGGTGCTGAAAGGCCCAGGAAGCCCTAACAGCACGAGTAGAATGAGCAGTGATCCTAAAAGGAGGAACCCTCCCCTTAGCGGAATAGGCCCCAACAACGGCCTGACGTATCCATTTACTAATGGTAGACTTGGCTGGCGCCAAACCTTTCCTGGGCCCGGAGGGCACCATGAACAAGGCGTCCGTCTTACGAAAAGGAGAAGTAGCAACCAAATAGTACTTCACATAACGAACCACATCCAAAGAGTGCAAAACTCTCTCCTTGTCATTGCTAGGCTTAGGACACAAGGAAGGGAGAACTACATCCTGATTGAGATGGAAAGCAGAAACCACCTTAGGAAGGAAAACTGGTTTAAAGGGAAAAACCACCTTGTCCTGGTGTCTCTCAAAGTAAGGGGCCTGAATAGACAGAGCCATCAACACAGAGACATGCCGAACAGAGGTAATAGGCACCAAAAAGGCAACCTTTTGAGTGAGCACAGAAAGTGCCACATCCTGCACCGGCTCAAAAGGAGGCCCCTGGAGGGCCGAGAGAACCAAATTTAGGTCCCAAATGGGAACCAAAGGCTTTCTAGGGGGCCGAACATGATTGACCCCTTGGAAAAGAGTCTTGACCAGATGATGCAAAGCAAAGGACCTTTGAAAAAAGACAGCCAGGGCAGAAACCTGACCCTTCAAGGTACTAAGCTGGAACCCCAGATCCAGGCAGTGTTGTAGAAACTCCAAAATCCTAGGAATCGAAAACACCCTGCAAGGTAAGGCCCTAGCCTCACACCAGTCATTATAGGACCGCCAAGTCCTATAGTAAATGTTAGAGGAAGTCCTCTTCCTAGCTCTAATCAAGGTCTGAATAACCGCCTCAGACAAACCTTCCTCCCTCAGGAGGAAGGTTTCAGCAGCCACGCCGTCAAAGCAAGCGTTTGTAAATTGGGGTAACGTAGTTGACCCTGAGAGATCAGATCCGGAAACAGGGGCAGCCTGTACTGATCTACCGCCAGTCTTACGAAGTCTGCGAACCAAACCTGTCTTGGCCACCTTGGGGCCACCAGAATTGCTGGTGCCCCCTCTAGAGCCAGCTTGCACACTACCTTGCCTACCATGGAGAAAGGGGGAAACAGGTACAGAAACCCATTATGCCTGCCAGAACCTCGGTAAACACCCTTGGTGCCGAGGTCAGCCCGAACGGGAGAGCCACAAACTGAAAATGCTGATCTCCCACCACAAACCTGAGAAATCTCTGGTGCGTTGGGAAGATCGGTATATGGAGATAAGCATCCTTGATGTCTATGGACGTCATGAAGTCCCCTTGACGAAGGGAACGGATGGCTGAGTGCAGAAACTCCATGCGGAACTTCTTGGTTCTGATAAACCTGTTGAGAAGCTGCAAATCCAGAATGGGTCTTATTGAACCATCCTTTTTGGGAACCGTGAAGAGGTTGGAATAGTAGCCCCGGCCTCTCTCTGAGAAAGGCACTGGGCATATGACCTCCATGTCCAGGAGATTCCTCACAGCCAACAGGAGCCCCTGCGCAGCCCGGGGATTCGAGGGCACCCGAGACCTTAGAAATCTGGGAGGCGGCCGGTACTCGAACTCCAGTTTGTACCCGGATGATACCACTTCCAAAATCCACTTGTCTGTGACCTCCTGGGCCCAGACCTGGAAGAAGAGCCGCAGCCGTCCCCCCACCCGTAGGGGTGAGGGCGCCTCCTCATTGCTGAGCTGGCTTGGCAGCGGGCTTGGAACCCCAGGTAGAGGCTGGATGGGCACGTCCTCTGCCTCTGTTCCGGGAATCACCTCTGAAGCTAGAGTAGGCAAGACCTCAGCCCACTCTGGCACCGCGAAAGGAAGGATTGAAGGAGCTTGCCCCCGAAAGGAGCGACGCCGCTTCTTACGCTGAGGTAGCTTTCCACCTTTCGCCACAGAATCCAATTTGTCTCCAGCCGCGTACCCAGGAAGGGCAGAGCTGTAAGTGATTTCTTGGCCGCAATGTCAGCCGCCCACTGGCGTAGCCAGACCGATCGGCGCATGGCCACCAGCAGAGCCGAAGTTCTACTACACATGGTAATAGTGTCGTCCATAGCTGACAAAACAAAATTCAAAGAACTGCAGTTCCCCCTCCTCAAGCGGGGAATAATCAGACCAGTCAGGGGAGTCATAACCATCAAAATCAATTACCGGCGTAGCAGGTGACAGATACCTTTTCTTAGCAGGGGCCTTTCTGCCCACTGAGCTATAAATAATTTTCTCGAGGTTGGCCAGCCTAGCACATACTTCCGAGTGCGACTCCCCACTAATGACAATGTCACATGGGGTACAGATAATGCGGGGTGGGAGATGAGAACGGGCGGCACTGACCCAGACGCCTGGGATCCCGACTGCCGCGTTATGGCCTGTTGCGCACATGGTATGCAAATTAGTATATTCTCCCCCGTAAGGGGTACCCCACAACCCACACATAGCCGGGATTGTCCCGAAGGGAGCCCGAGCCAGGTATCCCGTGGAGCCTCCATATGGTGATTTTAAGGTAGTCGCAATGACCAGAGGGAATTACGCTGGTAAGTAACCCGGGATGCACCTTTTGGTCCCGAGTGGGAGGATTTACAGGTGCCCCAAATTACTCTAGGGACCCTAGGAGCGGGAGAACCCCCTTTTAAGCAGAGGGGCAGGGAGTCCTCCTGAAAGACACAAGGCAGTGGCCATAAGCACCTGCACACACACACACACACACATATATGCATAGTACAAACAAAAATTAACTTATAACACAGTGTGACCAGCGCTGCCCCCAGTCTGAATGGGGCACATGTAAAATACCATAACAGATGAAAAGGGGGGCCCCAGGAGGGCACTCATGTGTCTCGCAAGATGGCAGCTAGCAGCACCGAGAAGCAAAGAGAGAGGGAGAAGAAGGGGCAGGCCAGCGCAGATCGCACACCACGCCTGGGCCCACCCCCTTCCCTCACAACAAGCAGCGTGGTTCCCAGCAGCCGGCTGGGACCGCAAAAGGCGCCAAAGTAGGAGGGGGCGGGGCCGGGCGCTGCCGCGGCCCGCCCCCTCCTACTTTGGCGCCGCAGCCTGAGGGGAAGAAGCTCCCCTAAGCGGACTGCAGAAAATGCCAGAAAAGGCGTACAGCCCTGAAAGGTGAAGCACCCAATCACACCGCACACACACACACACTCACATAAGGATGAAAGAAAACGAAGAGGGAGAATACCCATCCCCCCCCCCCCCACTGGAGGGTTAACAGAGGGTGTAAGGGATATATATATATATATATATATATATATATATATATATATATATCCGGGATCACCAACCCGGATACCGCCTACCCCCTTGTATGGGGTCTCACGGGGGAGCATGGCTCCCTAAACACCTTTTAAGGTGATGCCTACCATCACCTGGACCTGCAGCCAAGGCTGGGAGGCTAGAATTGGGCTTAAAGTGGACCAACACCCACGAGTGATCGGCCCGGGAATCTATAAGATTCCCGGGCCGATCACCTCCTTCCCCGCGGGACATCCGAGATCGGGATGTCCCGCGGGGTGAAACCCCCCAAACTCCTTACCTTATCTTCTTATCTCCCTCGCGCCCCTCTAGACGTGCGCGCGTGGGAGGCGGCGGCGGAGGAGCCGCTTGTCCGCGGCTTGTCCGTCGGCGCTGGGAGCGGGGAGAGGTGAGTGCCCCACCGAAGTGGACCAAGACCCAGTATAGTCAAAATCCTGGGTGTTGGTCCACTTTAATGTAAAAGGTCCGGGCAGAAATAGGGCAAAGAATGGCCGGGTGTAAGCCCGGCTTACCTGCAAGGAAGAGCAGCATACATCTTCTGACTTGCTCGCCGTCCTGCAGAGAAGGAACTGTGGAATGTGTGGGAGGTCCCAGGTATTTATGGACCGGGAGGGGCTTCTTTTTTGCTTTCATCTCTGCAGAAGTTCGCCCTCTACTAGACCATAACCCATATGTCATGAATAGTGGAAGCGGGGTGTGTGACATACTTGGAATAATACAATTCTGAGATTGTATACCTCTGGCCAACACAAATCAGACACAATTAAGATGTCCCAAAGCAGTACCCCTGTTTCAGGGTGGGATTCCCAATATAAAAAGCATATCTCCTTGACCCGCAAGGCTAGCCAACCAAACTCAGTCATCAGCTGAAGGATTCACCAGTATGCAATACCTTACTGTCAAAGGCAGCATCCACAGAAGCCCTAAAGTCTACCTTGTAAAATGTGGTAAAAGTTTGTACATAGGACCAGGTTGTGGCCTTGCAGACCTATGCTGCTGAGGCCTGATGCCGAAATGCCCAAGAAGAGCCGATAGCCCTAGTGGAACGGGCAGTAATATAGAAAGGAGGCTCCTTATCTCTTCAACTGTAGGCCCTAAGCACCCCCTGCCTAACCTATCGGCTGATGGTAGACCTGGCTGAAGCTAAACTCCTTCTTGGACTTTCAGGAACAATAAACAAGGAATCCGTCCTACGGAAGGCCTGGGTAGCTAAGATATAATATTTAGGAAACCCTTCCTTACAGTTGAATGGACAGGGGCACAAGGATGAAAAAACACTTCCTCATTGATGTGAAATAAGGAGAAAATCTTGAGCAGAAGTTCTGCTTGAATCAGAAGACTGCATTGTCCCTGGTAAGGAAAACTGATCAAAAGGGCTGCCAACTCAGAAACCCGCCTAACTGAGGTGATAGCAACCAGAAAGATGACCTTCAGTGTCAGTAAGAAGTCTCCCTAAAGGGTTCAAAAGGCAGACCTTGCAAGACTGAGAGGACCAAATTAAGATCCCATGATAGTAAGAAAGGATCCTGGGAGGATGAACATGAGCGACTCCCTGCACGAAGGTCCTAATAAGCCTATCTTCTGTGTCCTCTTCGAGGCCTCTCTGCAAGAATTCCAAAATCAGGGGAAGAAAACATTTTCGGCAGGAGAAACACTTGCCTTCGCACCAGGCCACAAAGCCTCTCCAAATTCTATAATAATGATAGAGGACACCTGCTTCCTTGCCTGAATCATGGTTTTAATACCCTGGATGTCAGGGCCTTTTCTGACACGATGCTGGTCTCAATAACCAGGCCGTTAAAGATAGCACTCAAGAATTGGCCAAAATAGGGCAATTAGGATGATTGGGACTCGTCAAAGATATATCTCAAACAGGCGCGGTAGTGGAGGAAAGTCATAGAGCAGTCAGAAAGCTGATCAGGGGGAAGTTAGAGCGTCCACCCCCATGGCCAGAGGGTCGCTGGTCCTGGAGAAAAACCTCAGAATCTTCCAGTGGACCGGGAGGCAAAGAGTTCCACCTCCGTGTTGCCCCAACGACTGCACAGATCCTGAAAAAGTTTGAAACTGAAAGACTATTCCTTCTGATCTAGAGTCAGCAAGCTCAGGAAAAACGGCCAGAACATTTTCAATGTATGTAGATGGCTGATATGCAGGGGGCATTGTTCTCTGCCCAAAGAAATATCTAAGAGACTTCCCAATTTTGCCCCGGGTGCCTCCCTGATTGTTTATATAACCCACGGCCGTGGAGTTGTCCACCTGAATCCTGACTGATGTCCCTTCAAGAGGGAAGTCCAATGAGTCAGAGTCATGAAGATTGTCCTCAATTCCAACGCATTGATGGATAATCTGCATTCTTGCTGGTTCCAAAGACCATGAATAACCAAGGAACTTCCTCTCACCTCACCTCCCCATTCCGTCAGACTCACATAGGTGGCAATTACGGTCCAAACTGCTGGAGCCAAGGACCTGCCCATCAGAAGATGATGGGGGTCCAGCCACCAAGCTGTCTCATTGGACAGGGAAAAGGGGAAATCCATGGATTCCAGGGTTCTGTCCCACTGTGACAACAGCTCCAATTGTAGATGCCTAATGTGAAATTCGGCAAAAGGAACTGCCTGAAAGGAGGAGACCACCAGACCTAACAGTTGCATAGTCTGACGGATGGAGGCGCGATCGCCTGAAAGTAGTGTCCTTACACTGACCTGAAGCAAAGCACACTTCTCTTTTGAAAGAAATATCCTGGCCTACTCCATAGAAAAGACCTTATCCGAGAAGGGTACAAGTGGAATTTGGCATCATTTATAATCCACCTGAATTTCTCCAGGGTGGCTTTCAAAAAGGATGGTGCTCTGATCTAAAGATCGTCAAGACAGAGTGTGATGTGCACGCCACTGCTTCTCAAGATGGCCATGACACCTGCTAGGACCTTCGTTAAACACCCGTGGGGCTCTGAAAAGACCTAAGGGCAGGTCCACAAACTGGAAATGATGATTGCTTATCAAAAAACGGAGGAACCTTTGATGTCCTGAGAAAATCAAAATGTGCAAATATACATCTCGGATGTCCAGTGAAGTCATGAAATACCCCTGCTGAAGGGCTGCTATGGTGGATCCTAGGGATTTAAAACCTGTGCAAGTGAATAAAGGAGTAGAGACGTTTGAGGTCTAGAATAGGCCACACAGAACTGTCCTTGGGAACCACGAAAAGATTTGAGAACCCGAGTGCTCTTTTGGATGGAGGTACTGGGGTAACTACTCCCCTCTGAAGTAAGCCTTCTACTGCTACTTGAAACGCTTCTGCCCTCACTGGGTTCTGGGGGTGTCTTGATGGATAATACCTTTGAGGAGGCTTGGCTACTAGTTCCAATTTGTAGCCCCACTAAATGACCTCCTGAATTCAAGAATCCCCCACCAGGTCCCTTCAAAATGGGGCAAAGAGTGGAAGACTTCCCCCCACTTGACTGGGTGGGGGTGTCCCTTCATGTTTGAGAAGGCTGGGGGGGTTGGAATTGTTCCACCAAAAAAGACCGGACTTACTCTGGGACCTAGGCTTAGCCCAGAAGTCCTCCTGATGTCCAGAATAAGACGCACCCCTGCATTCCCGAAAAGGCTAGGTACTTGATCTTTGAAAGGAATCATCAAGGCTTCCACAAAGAGCCTATTCCCTACGAAGAGAAGCCCCGTAAGGGTTTTCTTTGAAGTACTGTTGGCAGACCATTGCTTTAGCAATAAAGAGCAGCGCTGGGAGACCAGCAAGGCCAGACCCCTGGCATTAAGCCTTACTATATCATCCACTCCAAAAAATAATATCTGAACACCTCCAAATTGTAATAGCTGAGAGATAGTCAGCCGTGAATGACCACTCTAACTGGTCCATGGCCTGTTTAGTCCAGACCTTGCCTGCCATAGAGGCCGCACATGCAGGACAGAACCCACAATGGAAACCCACAATGGAAAAAACATGCCGAGAAGACTGGTCCAATCCTTAAGGGAAGCACTATCAGAGGTAGGAATGACCATCTGTCTGGACAGTCCCAAAACCGGGTCATCCACCTCCGGAGGAAAAGACCATTGTTTAATCAATTCAGTACGAAAAAGGATACTTGGTATCCAATATCCTAGGTATAGAAGGAAGCTTGTCTGGCTTCTCCCATTCCTTAAAAATAAGATCCTGAAAATGCAGATGCTCTGGGAACAAAGGTCTCTGCTTCTTTGTTTTGTAGGGATCTCCCTGTGACTTCTCAGGAAGGATCCAGGCGGAGATATCCAGGGTGTCCAAGATGGAGGGCGTAAGCTTATCCATACGTTCTTTAAACAGTTGTGAGGCTCTATCCTCTAAGCCATCCTCAGAATCGGACGACTCAAAAAGAAACTCTTCTGAGTAGCCCTCAATGGAATTAGAATTATCATCCAGATACCCTGTACGGGGATGAAAACAATAACTCTCAAATCTAACCAGCCTCTCTGATAATTCCAGCGGAAGATGGAAACTGGAAGCTCAGAACAAGATTGATTCACAGGAGGGGCCAACAATCCTGAGCCTGAAGCAGATTCACCAGATGGGATGCCCTCAGAAGGGGTCAGCGGTCTGGAAAGTACTACAGCTGCAGCACAATCCGTACATATAGGGCTATCCTGTTCCGGAGACTGTTGCAAGCAAAGGGGGCATAGGGTGCCACTCTGTTAGGGAACCAAACCCAGACGCCCTGGGTGCCTCAGACATGGTGTAGTCAGTCAATCTAACCCTAAGGGCCTGAGACCAAGATAAAAAGAAGGATCTCGATAATCACAGCTGTGATTACTCCGAGATCCTGCGAGAAAGGACCACTATCCTTAAATCTACCTCCCAACAGCAAAATCTGTATAAAACACCAAAAAACTG
Source organism: Gastrophryne carolinensis (assembly GCA_027917425.1). Lineage (NCBI taxonomy): Eukaryota > Metazoa > Chordata > Amphibia > Anura > Microhylidae > Gastrophryne > Gastrophryne carolinensis. Next base: position 199,872,424 of record CM051235.1, read on the forward strand.
TCTGTAAGAAAAAATACAGAAAAAAAGAAAAGGAATAAAACTCCCCTAGGAGGCCTACCAGATCCAGAGCAGCTGGAAACTGCTACAGCAGGGAAAACCGGCTGATGGTGGTGGTGGTGGCAACAGGGACAGCAGCGGCAGTGGAACCGAAGGAGGAAGCCGATAGCAATGCAAAGTGGCAGCCTGTCTTTCTCCTGAAAAAGAGAGTTTCCTGGTCCCTACCTGGTGGAGAGCAAACTGGCTGAAAAATGTCGGAACTACTTCCTGGGAACCGGAAGTGATGTTGTGGCGGCCAGCACACCATCAGTGTCGGCACGGCCCATCCCCTGCAGAAAAATGCATATCGCCCCTCGTCAGCCTGCCTCATTATGCTGCTATCCTGGAAGCTCCCCTGCTCCTAGCAAGGTAGGCTGCCAAAAAACAAAATAAAAAAATCTAGAAAAAAAAGGGGTAATATAGGGAAGTGGGGGAGAGAACCCGCCACCATGCAAAACCTGCGTTGGGTATCTACAACCCATGGGGTGTTCGCCTAAAAAACTACCAGACATTCCGATGTGCCACATAGACCCAGATGTCCACCCTCATCTGAAATCCTGTTGAGACGCTATTGATTTAACCGTCTCTAGGAGGCACAAATGGGTCCATCCAGAACAGGAGAAACGTGGGGGTCTGGAAGCAGGCAGGGACAAAGTCCCCAGCTTCCTGGGAAAACCTAAAAAATACCATTTTGTGAATACTCACCTGTAAAATGGGTATTATAAGTATGTCACACACCCCGCTTCAAACATTAAATAGTTACACTTGGGTATACTCACCTCTAGGTGGCGAACTTGCAGAGAAGTCTTGAAAAACAAGCCTCTCCCGGTCTATACATACCTGGTACCTCCCATCTATTCCCCAGTATTCAAACAGCAGTAAAGACAAGGTACCAGGAAAAAAAAAACATTGGTAACCCTCAACTGTAAACGAAAAAAACTTCACCATATAAAGAACCAGAATACCAAAAAGGGCGGGTGAAGCGGGGTGTGTGACATACTTATAATACCCATTTTACAGGTGAGTATTCACAAAATGGTATTATTCTAAGTATGTCACACACCCTGCTTCAAACATTAAATAGTTACACTTGGGACATCCAAAAGCAGTGTCCAGAAAGGGCGGGTATCCAACAAGGCCATAATGCAGAAACTCAAACCACTGCAGCCTGTAGATCCTTGCGGCCAAAAACAGCATCCGCTGAAGCCCGCACATCAACCTTGTAAAACTTAGAAAAAGTGTGAACAGAAGACCACGTAGCGGCCTTACAAACTTGCTCAACAGAAGCCTGGTTCTGAAAAGCCCAAGACGCTTCAACCGCACGAGTAGAGTGAGCAGTAATCCGAAAAGGGGGATCCTTCCCTTTGGCAGAGTAGGCCCCAACCAACGCCTGACGAATCCACTTGCTAATGGAAGACTTCGCCGGAGCCAAGCCCTTCCTAGGCCCACAGGGCACCACGAAAAAAGCATCAGTCTTACGAAAAGGAGATGTAGTACGCAAATAGCACTTAACACAAAGTACCACATCCAAACAATGCAAAGCGCTCTCCTTGTCATTCCTAGGCTTAGGACACAAGGAAGGAAGAACAATGTCCTGGTTAAGATGAAAAGCCGAGACCACTTTAGGAAGAAAGTCTGGTTTGAAGCAAAAAACCACTTTGTCCTGATGTTTCTCAAAATAAGGAGCCTGAATCGACAAGGCTGCCAACTCCGAAACACGCCGAACCGAAGTGATGGACACCAAAAAGGCAACCTTCTGAGTCAGAGTAGAAAGAGCAATGTCCTGAAAAGGCTCAAAGGGAGGAGCCTGAAGAGCAGAAAGAACCAAATTCAAATCCCAAACAGGGAGCAAAGGCTTTCTAGGAGGCTGCAGATGCGAAACCCCCTGGAAAAAAGTCTTGACCAAAGGATGGAGTGCAAATGACCTTTTAAAAAAAGATAGACAAGGCAGAAACCTGCCCCTTCAAAGTACTCAGCTGAAGACCAGAGTCCAGCCCAGATTGAAGAAATTCCAAAACAGAAACAGAGAAGACCCGACAGGGCAAAGATCTAGCCTCACACCAATCAATATAAGATCTCCAAGCCCTATAGTAGATGGAAGAAGAGGACCTCTTCCTAGCACTAATAAGAGTCTGAATAACCGAATCCGAAAGACCTTCCTCCTTTAAGATGGAGGTTTCAGCAGCCAAGCCGTCAAAGCCAGCGTTGGTAAATTGGGGTAAAGTAGTTGACCCTGTGTGAGAAGATCCGGCTGAAGAGGCAGATCGAACTGATCCACTGCCAGACGAACGATGTCTGCGAACCACACCCGCCTTGGCCACCTTGGAGCCACGAGAATGGCGGGCACCCCTTCCAGGACCAACTTTCGCAACACCCTGAACCGGCAAGCCCTGTAAATGCTGCGTCAAGTGAGACAGAACCAACCCGATGGCTCTCAACTCCAGAACGTTGATGGGCAAGTGGGCCTCCTGAGGACCCCACCGCCCCCCGGAACCGAAGATCCTTCCAGAAACCTCCCCATCCTGACAAACTCGCGTCCGTGGTGACAGTTTCCCAAAGAGGGGTCAGAAATGACCTGCCCCTCAAGAGATTGTCCGAGACCATCCACCACTGTAGAGACTGCCGAACCCGGGGGGACATCCGGAAGGTCCGATCCAACGACCTCGGTCGCCGGTCCCAAGACGCCAACAGATGAAGCTGAAGCGTCCGTGTGTGAAACTGAGCAAAGGGAACTGCCTCGAAAGAAGCTACCATCAAACCCCACCAGTCTCATCCCTAGCCGGATGGACGGGCGAGGATTGGAAAGAAGAAGCTGCGCCAATTCCTGAATCAAAAGAACCTTGGCCTGAGGGAGAAAAACTCTGTGCTGGCAAGAGTCCATGACATCCCCAGAAAAGACACCACCCTGGCCAGAACAAGAGAAGACTTGGGGTAGTTGATCACCCATCCAAACCTCTCCAGAGTGGATACCACCATGCTGGTGTCCACTTCCGCTTGACTGAAGGAAGGAGCCATGAGGAGAAGATCGTCCAAATAAGGCACAATGCGAATTCCCTGAGCTCTGAGAAGGACCATCACGCCCGCCAACACCTTGGTGAATACCCTTGGAGCCGAGGTAAGGCCGAACGGAAGAGCCACAAACTGAAAATGCCGATCCTCCACCACAAAGCGAAGAAACCTCTGGTGAGCCGGAAAGATCGGAATGTGAAGGTATGCATCCTTGATGTCTATGGACGTCAAAGTCCCCCTGCCGAAGCGAGTTGACTGCAGACCACAGAGTTTCCATACGAAACTTCCGGGGACGAATAAACAGGTTGAGAAACTTCAGATCCAGAATGGGACGAACCGACCCGTCCTTCTTGGGCACTGTGAAGAGATTGGAATAATACCCGTGCCCCACCTCCGAAGGAGGGACCGGGCAGATGACTGCCGTTTCCAGAAGATTCCTCACCGCCGCCAGGAGCCCCTGCGCGGCCAAGGGATCTGAAGGAACCCGAGACCTGAAAAATCTTGGAGGAGGGCGGGACTCGAACTCCAGCTTGTAACCGGCCGACACCACCTCCCGGATCCACCTGTCCGAGTCCTCCAGGTCCCATACCCGGGAGAAGAGTCGCAACCGTCCCCCCACCCGTAAGGGTGAGGGCGCCCCCTCATTGCTGAGTGGACTTGGCAGCTGGCTTGGGTTTGGCGCCCCAGGCGTGAACGGGACGGCCACGGCCTCTACACCTGTTCCAGCTGGCACCCCTGGAAGCCGAAAAGCCCGCACCCCTGCCGGCTCTGGCTCCTCGAAAAGAAGGAGTGAAAGAGGCCACCCCCCGAAAGGAACGACGAAATTTCTTGCGCTGAGGTAACTTAACTCCCCTGGCAACTGAATCTAACTTCTCACCGAACAGTCGCAAACCCAAAAAGGGAAGCGCCGTGAGCGATCTCTTGGAATTAAAATCAGCAGTCCATTGCCGCAACCACACTGAACGGCGGATAGCAACCAACAGAGCCGTAGCCCTGCCACACATCAACATGGCATCATCCTGAGTGGCAAGGATAAACGAAATGAAAGATTCGCAACGCTTGAGGGCAAGAAATTCATCACAAGTAGGGTCAAGATCCAAACATAAATCCCTGACAATAGACCTAACCGCCAACAATAAAATTGCCGAAGCACAAACAGGTCTTAAAACCGAACCCGCACAGACAAAACCATGGCGGGCCAGCTGATCAATCCGGCGATCCGCGCCATCCTTAAGAGCAGTTGTGTCAGGAGAATGCAAAACAGCCGTATTAGTCCCAAAACCGCAGCATCAACCTCGGGAGGGACAGACCAACGCTTCACCAAGTCCGCCGGAAAAGGATACTTTCTATCCCAGCTAGGCGGCACCCCAACGAGACGCGTAGGTTGCTCCCATTCCTTAAGGACAACATTCTCGAAATGCCGTTGACTGGGAAACTCCAAGCGCGGCTTGGTCACCCTAAAAAGCTCACCCTTTGGCAGAGGAGCCGCTTCAGGAGGATCCAAATCCAAAACCTCAAACATTTGGGCCAGAATGGAAGGCGTGTCGGAAACTGAACCCATGGCCTGGTCACCCTCAGCACCAAACAGCTGCTGGACCTCAGGATCGTCTAATTCCTCAATAAGCTCACCCTCTTCTAGGGGACGATCTGACCAATCCCATGCCTCAACAACCTCATCATCTGAGTCCGGCGGAGGCGGAGACAAGTGTTTCCGCTTAGCCGGAGCCTTCTGAGCAACCACAGCGGAAAACATCTTCTCGAGGCTAGCCAACCTGACGCATACATCGGATTGCGAATCCCCACCCATGACAACGTCACACGGTGTCCGGAACAGGCAAGGAGGGGAAGGAGATGGTACGGCCGACGAAAGACCGGGCACCGGGGTGCCGGACTGGCGCTCAATGTTCCGCTGTGCACATGGAATGCATATAATAACATCATCCCCTGGGAGCGGAGTCCCACAGCCCCCGCACAGCCTGGACTGCCCCGAAGGGCCGTTTCCGGTATCTTTGGTATCCTCCATATGGTGAATTTATGGTAATCGCAATAAACCAGGGATTTACGCCAAAAAGCGACCCGGGATGCCCCTTAATTTTTTTTTTTTAATAGATATGGCCCTGAAGGGGGAGAATTTACAATAAGAAGTGAAAATATAAAAGGACAACCCCAACTAGCCAGGTATCTAAGACCGGGAGAACCCTGCAGCGTGGGATCCCAGGATCTGAAAAAAAGGAAAAAACAACAGTCATTCCAGCACAAAACAGATCCCATGAATACACATGTAAACACAACACAATAACACCAAAAGGGTCAGCACAAACCCACATGGATCAGTATACAAGGGCATTCACAATTAAATACATATACAAGGCTAGGGATGCCCCACAAGGTATCCAGCAAAAACACCCGTACACCCTGACGGCACCCTGACCCAAACCCCCACACAAGGGGCTACTGATCTAAAAACTGTAAATGCCCCCCGGCCAAGAACCACCTTAAAAAGATAAGAGAACCAGCCTACCTTATTGTAAGTCAGAATGGCGGCCAGTCGCGAAGAGCGGAGCAGGGAGAAGAAGGGCAGGCCCAGCAAAAACGCGGCAGACGCTGCGGCCCCGCCCCTCCCTCCAATCCAGGCACAGCGCGCGCTCGACGCGGCCCCGCCCCTCTACGCCGCCAACGAGCATGACATGGGAGCGGGCGCCAAGGGAGACGGCGCCCGCACAGACAGGCAGGCGGCACTACACACGCCGCCCGGCCCCGCCCGCGCATCACCCCGGGGACCGTCAGCAGCAGGCCTCGGTGCCAGAAAATGAGCACCCCAGACCGGCGGCGCACACGACGCCCGGCCCCGCCCCCGGAACAAAAAACCACGGGCAGACCAGGGAGGCACGGATGCCCCGAGTGAATAAAGAAAGGCCAAACAAAGTGCGCGGGCCGGCGGCAACCACACACACACACACCGCCCGGCCCCACCAACACACAGCCACGTGTAGCAGTCACCCAAGCATACAGACAACCCCCCCCCCAGCAGCGCAGGGAGAAGGGACCAAGCAGAGAGGGGGAAGCCTAGCCGGGACATGAGGGCAGGGGCTTCCCAAATCCGGATCACCTACCGGATAATCGCATTGCCCCATAATATGGGGTCGAGCGGAGGAGCTAATCTCCTAGGCACCCTAAGTGCCGTCTACACTTTGCCTGGCCGACAGCCTAAGCTGGGAGGCTACCAATCAACAAGGGGCTAATAACAAAAAAGGCCGGGCAGAAATAGACCATGGGGGGGGGGGGGGGGGGGGCCGGGGTGATACCCCGGCTACCTGCAAGCAGGAGACTTCTTTCTTCTGTCTTGTCGCCATCTTGCAGAGAAGAACACTGGGGAATAGATAGGAGGTACCAGGTATGTATAGACCGGGAGGGGCTTGTTTTTCAAGACTTCTCTGCAAGTTCGCCACCTAGAGGTGAGTATACCCAAGTGTAACTATTTAATGTTTGAAGCGGGGTGTGTGACATACTTCGAATAAGAAAATAAATGGAAAAAAATAAAATAAATCCAAGCCCCCCTCTTTGCAGTGCCAGTCCAACTGCAAGAATGCAACTGGATTTGGGAAGGCGGCGGGAGGTATATGTAGACTGGAAGGGGCCACGTCTTTTTATCTTGCAATACTGCCCTTTGGTTGAGAGGTAACCCATTTGTGTCTGATTTGCGATGGAATAGTGGAATGCCCCCCCCACCCCCAAAAAAAAAAAACAAAAAGACATTATTTAGGCTGGTTTCACACAAGCAAATTTTGCAAGTGATCAACCTGCAAGAGCGCTGCCCATGTTAACTTATAGACAATTTTACATGCGCATATGCCGATTGCGGGTGATTGAAATGTTATGTTCTGGTGCTATGGGAGGGAAACTAGCATCACACCCTTTAACCCTCACATCTTTTTATCATCTTAATGGAAAGAATAGGACACCTGCCCGAACAGCTAAGCAACTTTGCCATTATACCTGTGTATCAGTTTCCTTTTTTCAGTTTTCAGACCTGCGTGAAAACGCAGATAAATAGAGCCTCTTGATTTTGTTTTTGTCTCTTTTTATTTCTGCATAACTTGACTGAACAAGATGCAGATGAGCAGGAACATTTACCAGGGTGATTTTGTGTTGGAATGTTTAAAAGGCATGCCCAATCCTAGCAGACCTCAGGACGGGGCACAAAAGGCTCCCCTACTCACCGTCCCAATTTGGAGTATTAAGATTGGTCTGGCCTCTTTACCACACACACACACACACACACGAGGCCAGAAGCAATACTTGGGCTGTGGAAGCACGAACAACACTGCCAGAGCAGAGTAGTTTTATTCTCCTGTTGCATGGCTAATCTTAGAAATTAATGGAAAGTCAACACAAGTAGGCTTTCCCTTTAAAGGAATCTTCAAAAAGGTCCAACAAATTCCATTAAAATGGCTTTATAACACAGTCATTAAATACAATAAAACTAAAACAATACAAGAAAAGGAGTCAAGCTATTCTCAGAGGTGCTCCAGCCACATCTGTCCACTCACTGATACCTGGACACTTATGGGCATTTTACAGCTTTGTTGGGAACTGGAATATTTATTGGTCCTTTGGGAAAATGATTTTTTTGTGCTTGATGAGTTAAATTAACAGAAGAATTAGAAGAGCATCACTTTCTACTCCCTTCAAAGGTGAAGGTGTACAATGTACAATGTTTTGGCATGGGCTACAACTGAAGTTTACAGTATACCTAGCAAATTGACCAATGCCATTTAGATCTAAAATTAATAAATATGATTACACAGCGTTTCTTATAAACATCCAGTACAGTAAAGACAATATGAACATACCACTTTTAATTTGCCGTTCACCCTCCATACTAAGTTCCTCCAGCGGTGTAATGAGAGACTTTGCTTGCGGAATTAGGTTAATTGCATGAAAGGGACAGAGGACGCCATCTGTGGAAAGGACTACCATTATGGGAGTAGGGGGCAAGATCTTCTCTTCACCTGTAGAGAATAAATAACAGAAAAGCTTACAGGATTACATTTTTAGGCCCTACATATTTCTAGGCCAATATGCCACTTCTAATCATACAACGTGATGAAAAGAGCCACATATATCTGAACACCACAAAAAGGTGTAAATGGGTGAAGCAATTAACATAATCGAGGAAGTTAGAAACTGCAGGCTGCCACGCTGGTCCACTTTAGCAACCCGCCTTTTACCCACACAGACAAGTACCTCTGTCACAAAATCTGACCCTCTGAAAAAAACAGCACACACAATAACTTTACTAAATACCATTCCTACTTTTATTTTATTTTTTTATTGATTCTTCTCCATCATATTCCTGTAAAAGTCAGAACAGCTTATTGATTGCAATACCTGCTGCTCCATGCACATGAGCCTCATCTTTAGTCTTCCTGGTGACAGAATTACTGTAAGGACCCATATAGTCTGTTATATATAGTATTAAGAAAGCAGCCTATTTTTTCGAACAGGACATATATGATAATATCGAATAGTCCCCCTATAGAGGACGAATCAAAGAGACGTTCTAGGCAAAGGCTTAAAGCGGTCCTTCACTCTGAATAAGAGCCTATCTTATATGTTTCCCACACCCTGTACATACAGATTGTCCACATTAAAAATCATCTACTGCATGTTATGAGCCTTTAAACACCCAAGATGGCGGCTTATGGAAGCCGCCATCTTATCAGGCAGCCTGCAAACAGGAAGTGCCTCCTGACTGTGCTGCTCTGCATTTTGGGACTGCTGACCGTTACCTGACCCCAGCTCTGCTCTGTCTGAGCAAAGCACAGCTAAAACCCGCCCCCTGTACCTTATCCCACTCTCCTCTCCTCAGTAAGTGTGATGCTTCTGAGTCAAGATGGCGGCGCCCGTATCCTAAATTCCTGAACAGAGTTGCAGCCCAGTGGGGGAAAGAATAATAAGTTAGTGAATAAAAACATAAAATATATTAATTTTAGATGCTGGGGAACTGTTTTTTTAAGAGTTTGTGATTTTCATTAAATCATGGTGAAGGTCCGGTTTAAATGAATCGGCTTTCTGCTTGTTCCATACTGTCTGTCATGAGCTGCATCTTTCATTTTCTAGCACTTTGGACTGCATGATAAACCCTATAGAATGTGATTCCTTTATAATAATCACATTCTTTATTTTTATAGCATCAATATGGTCCGCAGCACTTTACAATCCCTTCTGCTGACTTATCTTTCTCAGTTCCTAAAATTAATTCAAGTCTGAGGGAGACTGAGACATTGAAACATACATGGATACATCATCTGCTGAGGCTGAGCAGAAGGGAGGGAGTTCCCTAGAACTTACTAATATAAAGTAGGCTGAATGAAAGATACAGCCCCTGACTGCCAGCATGCTGAACACAGCAAGCAGGCTTTTATAGCCATTTGCCTTAAAGGTCCTTTTACAATTCACATCTCCTTAAACAGAACAAAACCCAGGATTTTTATCTTATTTTGAATGTTGCCCCAGGAGCATCCTGATTTGGGATGCTCTGCTATGAGAAACACCCCTGAAATAACCATAAAGCAGATCAGTCCTACGTGCATTGTACAGGACACTATCCTTATAAAAAAGGAAACAAAAAAAACACATACTGATTACTACTTTTTGCTGGTTGCTGTAATCGACCACAACTCCCATTGGCAGGGTGTCATCACTGTTGTCACTCACGGGGAGCTCGGCTCGGCTAGAGTCTTCCAGGATCCATAACTCCCAGGAGTTCTGTAAAACACAGTGGAAGCAAGCTTAACTACAACCACTAACACTGATCCTCTCAATTGCAAATGGTATACATTTTTACACTTAAACTGGACCAACAGCCTGGTACAGTTGGAAAAGAAAGGTAGTGGCCATTTTGAAGTTTCCTCTTCCAAGTGACATAACTGAAATGCACAGTAACATGAAGCACAGTACAATCCCAGTAAGGGTTAGAAAAAGATAAATACATTTTTATGTATAGCAATCTAAATTGCCCTGGGGAGGGATGCATATGAGGAGTTTGTTGTGTTGGTCTGATTTCATTCATTTTTGACTGTTGGTCTGCTTTAACTCACAGATGACTTTTAAAGCTAAACAACAACACTAAGTTGCCAAAGGGAAGCCTTAGGCACATAACTAGTCCAAATAAAAGCTCATAGGAGTGTACAGAGGCATATCTTCTTATGAAACGTCTAAACAGATTATCTTTACTTCAAGTAAAAAGCTTAGTACCTGGTCGGGCAGCTTGGCGATGACGCTGACTTCTATGGAGGCTGCAGATGCTGCCAGCAGGACATCCCTAAGCAGAAGATGAAACATATCACATTGTTACTAACACCCGCAAGCATCTGCATCTTAAATATTTGTCTATCCTGAAGATATATGAACATGCAGTCTTCTAGAGAGCACCCCTTTGCAAGTCAAATCAAGGGATAGAACCCCTGGCTTCTCTGAGGCCATAACAAGGAAGCACACAGCTTCACTAAACATATGCAGAAGGGGCGTGCTAGCCACCTCAACCAGCACAGACATTTTCTTCATCCATGTCTTGTTAAAGTGGACAAAAACCCACGCCCCTTGAATCTACAGGAATCCAGGACCGCTAGATTCCCCCCACCCCCGGGGGCATTCAGAATTGGGATGCCCCGCTGTGTGAAACCTTCCAGGTGGCCCGGAAACTCACCTTCTTTCCAGGTCCAACAGCGATTGCCCGAGTAGTGGCCACATCCCAGCTATCTCTTTAGCAGGACATGTGCCCTTGGCAGGCATTTGTGAATGGCCGGCGCAGGGACACTTCCTGTTAGACGAAGGGGTGGGAGCGGATCTGAGTGCGCTGATTGGAAAGGGTTGCGCATGTGCTATAGCACCGGGGAAGGGCGTCTGGTCGGGCAACCTGGAGGGTTTCAGGGGTGCAAGGACTAAACCTCAGTATAGTCAAAATCCTGGGTTTTGGTCCACTTCAATACACCCTTGCCTTCACATGATAAAAATGACTGAGGTCAGGTAATAGTGTGGGTAGTAGATGGGGTAAAATTCACTTAGCCCAGAGACGAACCATGAAGGTCAGAGGGGGAATGCTTTAGCAATGCACATAGCAAATATGACAGTTGTGGGACTAGCTGGGACTATGTGGGGCAAAAGCAACTTAGAATAAGGCTTTCAGTTGGATATAGAGTCTTTTAGGCTCAAGGTCTGATTTTCTTCCAATTTAAGACCAAGTCTATGGCCACTGACTTTATGGGCCCCACTGGGCAGCTCAAAACTTCTTCACCCTTTGCTAATTCACCCTTGCCTTCACATGATAACAATGACTGAGGGCAGGTTATATGGTGGGTTATAGATGGGGCAGGGTCCTGGCCTTCAAACTTTTATTGTCGCACTCGATGTTCCTAAATTATTGGTCTCTGTGTACTTCTTACATCACTGGGGTAAACTTGCAGAAAGAAGTGCAATGAATGGAGAAGAGTGTGCACGAGTACTGTGATTGAAGTGGGAGGCAGGGTCTATGACAAACAACAAATATATGAATGCTAGGGCACTTCTCAGAAAACACAGGACCAGACAGGCAGGGGCCGCTGCAGAACAGAAAAGGGGAGCACCTTGTGGTTTACAAACCCATTTAATGCTTTCATTTTCATTACCAAAAGCTAACTACCGAAACAGCACCTGGCGACAGATGTAATGTAAGTAAGGACCCACCTAGTTTGTTATAAATAGTGTTAATAGAGAAGCCTATTTTTTCCCAAAAAGGCATATCTGATATTATCTAATAGTCACCATTAGCCATCTAGATGACAAATTAAAGGGGCATTCTAGGGCACTTATGCTCAACCTGTGGCCCTCTGAGCCATCTGACCTGCTGTGGGGAAGGTAGGAGGTCTAAACTGAAATGGGGTGTATAGGTAAATAGAGGATCAGTAAGAAGAGAGTGATATAGGAAGCACCCATAGCAAAATAGAGGTGACAGCAGTGGCTTGGAGGAACGTGGTGACATGGATAGTACAACACCACCCCTGGGTGATTTCTGGCACCATGACACGAGTTGTTTTCTATATGTTTAGCATTGGTAGGCATTTAGATGGGGTGAGTATTGGGAATATGGTTATAATTTGGGATTGATGGCGGGTGGGCTATAGATATGGGACCCATATATTTGGAGAGGTGAAGCAATCAGCATGTGTATTGGTGGCACGTGGGAATTGTTAGATATAAATTTGGTAATGGGGTGATGTGAAGCTTGTGGAGACAGTAGTTATCCCAATTTGTGTAGAAAATCTTTGTTATGCTATTTAAAATGAACATTTTGAAATTCTGAACCTATTCATTAGTTTTCAAATCACTTAAATGGACAGCGCTCTTCAAAAAGGTTGAGCGCCACTGTTCTAGGCAAAGGGTTAAATAAACCTGCCGCAACCAACAGTCTTTATGGACTACTTGCCTTCTACATAAAAAATAGAAAGTTTTTAATTTAATATTTTTACTAATTTAAATTGCAATGTTGATTACATGGCGGCAGAGAGACCAGTTACAAGAACCAAGCCCACAAGTGCAGCTTACCAGTCTTCCATGTAATTCATGAAGAAGTGATGTTGCCTCACATTGCTGCTGCTGAAGCAGATCTCAGTGAAGTTCAGGAAGCGTTCCTGTCGTTTGTCCTCCTTTTTCTGAAATAATGGATATTTGGATTGTGTTTAAAATACCTCTGTCAGCGGACATCTAACAATGGGAAATACTGTATATAAACCTCCTGATGCATATTTAATATACTGCTTTTAGGTTATCAATGAGGCACCACCCCCCTAGTAACTGGTAACTACCTGCCGTGACATGCACAGAAGCCTGTGTCATCTGCAGGCCCTCTGCTGGAAGGTTTGCTTTTACATGATAGCAACATAAAGCTCGCAATCCCATACTGCGGGGACCATCACATAATAGTGGGTTGGGTTTTCTTATTTGGGATTGGGGTATGTGTAAAAAAGCAGATCTAAACCTATTTTGGGGAGCTTATCCCTTCCTAGCCCTTAAATTAGCCCTTCCGATTGCCCTTGGCATTGGTTGGTCATCATCTCTCATCATCTAGAAGTTTTTGCCACAGGATGATAAGAAGCTGGAGCTGGTTATGCTGGCAAAGCTCCCCAATTTACCCAGTGACGAGGAATTCCAATTCAAGGAGAGATTGGAAGGGAAACCTGTGTGACTGCAGCCGGTATGCAAATCTGCTTTAAACCCAGTCTGCTCAGAAGATTTGAGTGAATCAGTGGATTTAAAGCGGACCAAAACCCACTGAACCTGTGAAATACATTTGGCCAAAGCCCCTGCCAATACTCCCCTCTTATGATGTAGAACTAGAAATGGATATTTTCACTTCTTGAGTCGTCCTGATACACAGTTTTTTTTAGCTGTCAATGGCACATCGGTGTGCCAATTACATCATTGCCACAAACAGTGGCAATCAATGGAGGAGGCGGAGCTTTGCAGCAGAAACAGGAGCCATTATCTGGGATTAGATTGAAGTAGAGACAAAAGGTTCTCTTAATGGGGACAGAAATTCAGGAGTGCTAGTTAAAAATGTGGGTTTTAGTCCGCTTTAAGTCCGCTTTGGGACAGCTAAAAATAACACATAATAGAGCCTTAGGGAAGGATACCTGGACTGTGCAATAATCTTAAAACTTGAGTCCAACCCCGGGAAAGGCGGCCAAAGTATTTATTAGCCGGCATTCAATTTATGAAGATTGAGTTGGCAAAGGCAACTCAGAATGTGCATATCATTGCGTTATAATTTTAGAGAACCGTTTCAATGTCAATTATGGTGGATTGTTGGGTTTGTACACTTACCATTTTCTTTGCCATATAAGATGTACTTTTTCCCCCAAAAGTACATTCTTGCACTCCCATGCCGTCAGCGTTGCTGCATAGGAGTGCGAGAAATGTAAGGATCTGGGGGGGGGGGGGGGTGTGGGGCTGCACACTGCCTGTATTTGGGAGGCCGCACACACCCACAGCCTGTATTTGGTAGGCCACAATTGGTAGGCCTGTATTGGCTATATTGGTGTGATTGGGAGGCAATATGTTAGAACACCACTTGGCTCTGAAAATTGTATTTTCTTCCCCCAAATCCTGGGTGCATCTTATGGGACAAAAATTTGTGCATTAAAGTGATTCAGCAGGCAGCAACAAAAAAAAACAGAAGTGTAGTCACCTTTTGTCCCGCCAGTCCGGTGATCAGTAACACACTAGGAATCTCGTGCTTGACAATGTAGATGGGTTTAATGGTGGTCAGGATTGTCACCACCATCAATCACAGGTGTGCTGAGGCCTGACACAGAGGTGCTAATGAATAAGAGTTTGGCCCATGGCCACATGGGAAGCGACAGCTGCGGCACAGGCTCAGACACAGATCAAGTGACCTAGTGAGTTACTGATTACTGGGCTAGCACCGCTCTTCTGTACGGGTAAGGTAAGTACCCTTTTGTTTTTTTTGCCGCCTGCAGATTGACTTTAATAAATTGTAGATATACTTGCATGCCAAGCCTGGTTTGACCAAATAAAAATACTAATTCTGGAGGGCGTGGTTTGCCGATGGCAGAGTAGGCAGCTAACCTGTGGAGCTGTGCACAGTGACAAACCGGACAGAGATACAAGGCACCAGGCAGCAGCTCCCTTTCTTTGATGTCCCGACACAGGAAGACCTCGGGCACAGCGAGGAGGCAGAAGTCAGCCTCTATCGCCCACTATTTTGGAGCGGCGGGCCGGACAGCAGATGGGGATAGTGCCGGCAACATGGTGGCGACGTGTCAGAGGATGGCGCACATGGAGGGAGAAAAGGCTGAGGCCGTGCCGGGGTCTCCCTCCGTGACCCGGGCTGACGAGGAGGAGAGACGCGTGCGGGATCCCCGAAGAGAGTCTGCCTCTGCTCGTGCCAGGGGGCAGACTGACAGAGGAGGAGGCGACGCGCCCGAGGAAAGAGAAGATGACGCCGCCTGTGAAGGTGAGAGCGCCGGTGGGGAGCAGCGGCTCAATCTCTCCCGTCTGGGAGGTGGGGGGGGGGGGGAAGAGTGCCCCCTCGCCTGCGCCCCGGCCAACAGCTGAGCCGGAGGGCACCGAGGGAGATAGCGAGGGAGGACAAGAGCCCTCAATAGATGATCCCCCATCACGTTGTGTCACGAGGCAGCACAGCACAGGTTTCCCGGGGCAGGGAGCAAAGCCCTGTCAAATATGGAGAGAAAAATCCAGTTCTGCCCCCAATGCAGGACCGGACCTTCCCTGCCAGCCCATGGGTCCCAGCGCTTACACAGGAGAAAACTGGGGGGACCTGCCCCGTTCCCCAACTTGATCTGGATGGACCCCTGGAAGGCAGGCTAAGGGACGATGTGTCTAGCAGCCACATGCCAAAGCAGCGGCCGTCCCTGTGGAGCGAGTTTGGGATGCCCCTGGAGCGGGGGGGGGGGGGGGGACCTCGCAATCAATCAGCCTGTCCCCTGAAAGATCCTGGGGCTCGGGGTGTGCGGGGATGGGGGGCGCCTGCTTTAGGGGGGGTTCGGCTCAAGCTGCTTTTAGTCGCTCTTTGTCATGTCGTCCTTAATTGCCCAGCCCTTCCTGGTTCACGGTTTGACGGTTGATCTGGTGGGCGGCTGCTGCTGTGGGTGTCACGTGCGTGGGGAGGCCTGTACAGATCAATCCACCGCCCTGGTCGCCGTGGGCGGGGCAGGGGGGACATGCTCCCCTACTTATGCGGGGGGGGGGGGCGATTGTGCAATGCTCTGGGGGTGGTTTGAGACCATGTGGTTGTCCTTGGGCATATTTCCACGTGCGGGTGATGCCCGCAGGTTTAAAAGTGTTAAAGTACAAGAAGTTAAAATGTCGGTTATACTTGTTGCAGAGCTGCTATTCAATGTCTGATGTGTGCGTCTTCTGGGCTTGAGGCCGGGAGATTTGGCCCTGGTGGTGCGGACCCTGGCCGCCCGCCCTGCCCCCCCAAGTTAATGGGACCCTGGGCACCCGCAAGATGGATCGTGGGGGGTATCCCCCCCACACCCATACGAACTGTTCCCGGCGCCCCCTCTGGACCTCGTGCCCACAAGACGCCATAATGACACATTGCTGTCTGTGCCTTTTATAGAGTTGTTATTCCTTAGGTTTTTCTCTCTTTTTGTCCGTATATGACGTGACAATGTTTTTCAGTGTGTGCATCTCCTACGCCTATACTGCACTCGTCTTACACTCTCCCAACTTAGGAGTCCCTGGTTGGGTTTTGCGCCATCTGTTCTGTTGCTACCTTAAACAGGGAAATGAGGGTGCTCGTGGTCCTTGTGCACTGCGAGACCCCCCGTAACAGAGTCTGTTGCAGAAGCACCTGACCCCGGTGCCCTGCTACCCTGAATAACCCCTTCCCGAATAACGCTCTCCCTGAATACTTCTTCTTTTCCTTTCTCCTTTTCCTCTCCCCCCCCCCCCCTTTTTGTTTTCTTGCTTTCTCTTTCCCTTTTTTTTCTGTCTTGTTTTCCGCTCTCTCTTCCTCTCTCCCCCTCCCTCTTCTCCCTTTTGTCTACCTACCCCTCCTTCTAAACCTTGCCTCTCCTTCTTGCCGCCTGTCTGCCCGTACTCCCCGTCCGATATCTGGCATCCTTGGCTTTTGTGCCCGGTGCTCGTCCCCTGGCTGGCGCCTTTTGCTTGATATGGCCAAGCTGACAGTCTGCTCTTTGAACATTAAAGGATTCAATGTTCCCAAAAAGCGCTCCAAGGTTCTATATGACCTGCACAAGCAAAGAGTTAGCATTCTCCTTCTCCAGGAGACTCACTTTCAGGGAGACAAGGTGCCCAACCAGCGCCATAGATATTTCACATCCTGGTACCATAGTACCAACCCACAAAGCAAATCACAAAGTGCATTTATAGCAATCCACAAATCCCTGCCCTTCACGGAGATGGACCACCTTGCAGACCCCGAAGGGAGGTTTGTCTTTCTAAAGGTGATGATGCATCAAAAAATTTACACGGTGGCGAACCTGTATTTTCCAAATTATGACCAGGCTGGGGCACTTCAGAAGTACCTCAGGAAACTGGGGGAGTTTGCTGATGGAATTTTAATACTTGGAGATTTCAATCTCACGTTGAACCCCCCCTTGGATTCATCCGGGAGGTCCTCAGTGCCACTGGGGAGGCTGCAGTCCCTGCGGAGGGCGCTTCATGGCATGCAGTTGATGGATGTATGGAGAATGGAACATGAACAGGCTAGAGACTACACATACTTCTCGCCCATACACAGATCTTATAGTCGTATCGACTATATACTCCTAAGTCACCATGTCTTGCAATGGCATCCCGAGTCCCACATTGGCCCCTTTCTGTGGTCGGACCATGCGCCATTTTTTGTTTCATTTGTCCTGCCAAACGCAGTGCCGAAATGCTGGAACTGGCGCTTAAACGAAAATCTTCTGAGGGACACAGTATGCATGAATAGAGTGAAGGAGGCGATTATCAACTTTGCAGCTGACCACCAGCGGGATGACTGCGCACCAGCGATTCAATGGGAGGCACTTAAATGCGTCCTTAGGGGAGTCTTCATTCAGGAAGGCTCAAGACTGAAACCGGACCTTCACCATAATTTTTTGAAAAGCCCAAACCCTTAAAAAAACTATTCCCCAGCATCTAAAATTAATATATTTTAAGTTTTTAGTCACTTATTTTTTCCCCCACTGGGCTGCAACTCTGTTCAGGACTCTAGGATATGGGAGCCACCATCTTGAATCAGAAGCATCACACTTACTGAGGAGAGGAGAGTGGGATAAAGTACAGGGGAGCGGATTATAGCTGTGCTTTGCTCAGACAGCAGAGCTGGGGTCAGGAAAAGGTCAACAGTCCCAGAATGCAGAGCAGCACAGCCAGCAGGCACTTCCTGTTTGCAGGCTGCCTGATGTTCTATGAGCCGCCATCTTGGATGTTTAAAGGCTCTTAACATGCAGTAGATGCAGGTAGGATGATTTTTAATGTGAGCAATCTGTATGTACAGGGTGTGGGAAACATATAAGACAGGCTCTTATTCAGGGTGAAGGTCCACTTGAAGCGTGAGAAAGCGGCTTTGATCACCAAGACGTTGCAGTCTATCTACAACTTGGAGTCTAGGCATAAACAAGACCCCACCCCAGAGTTGCTCTCTGAGCTCTCGCTCAACAGAAGCAAGTTTAAACTATATGATCAAGCCCATCTCAGGTACAGGGACAGGCGACAGGCTACAATGTATGAACATACAAACAAATGCGGGAAGCTTTTGGCCAGATCGCTCCACAGCAGGTCAGCAACAACATTCATCCCAAGCATCAACACAGAGAGAGGAGAGAACATCACGGGCCCCATCTGAGATACCGGAAGAGTTTAGAAGTGTTTACAGCAACTTGTACAACCTCCAAAACAGGACTAACCCAAGCCTCAGCTGCGGCACTAGAGGCGAATATAAGTGATTACATCGCAGAGACTCCACTTCCAACAATCCCTGAAGACTCTTCGTCCGACAGAGGTTCCGTTTACGGAACCTGAGGTTCTGAAAGCCATCAGAGGCCCCTGCAGGGAAAAGCCCAGGGCCAGACGGCTTCAAGCCAAGATTTTTCAAGGCCTTGGCTCCTCAACTCGTTCCCTGGTTGGTGAGAGCCTACAACGATATAGGGGCGGACTGCCCTTTCCAGAAGCAGGCCCTAGAGGCCACAATTACAGTGATCCCTAAGCCAGGCAAGGATCCTTCGGCGTGCAGCAGCTACAGGCCTATTTCATTACTTAATGTTGACCTGAAATTATACGCGAAAGTAATAGCCACAAGAAAAACCATTGATCCCTCAACTAGTACATTTGGACCAAGTAGGATTTGTCCCTGGCCGCGAAGCCAGGGACAATACCAATAAACTTCTGGACCTCATTGCCCATGTCCACGAGGCCGGCATCCCTGCATGTCTTATCCTGCGACGCCTCGAAGGCATTCGATAGGGTAAGCTGGCGCTTCCTCAAAGCAACCCTCGCCCAGATTGGCATGGGCCCCATTATTATCTCCAAGATCCTTGCTCTATACCAGGAACCTTCAGCCCGTGTTAGAGCCAACGGTATACTATCAGAACCATTCACAATCACAAATGGCACTCGCCAGGACTGCCCTCTCTCACCCCTGCTGTACATTCTAACAATGGAGCACTTAGCAATAGCTTTAAGGAACAACCCAGATGTCAAAGGAATTGAGTGCGGGGGGAGACAATATAAAGCCTCGATTTTTGCAGATGACCTGTTCCTCCACTTAACATCTCCGGCCATATCTTTCCCGGCGGCTCTCAGGGAGTTTGAGAGGTTTGGCCAGCTATCCATCTTCCGTATTAATTATGCAAAATCTGAAGCGTTGAACATTACCCTGCCGCAACCCCTAGTGGAGAGGCTTCCGAGCAGTTTCCCCTTTAAGTGGCAGCCCACCGCAATAAAATATCTGGGTGCCCTTATCCCATCCGACTTAGACAACCTCTACAAACTAAATTTCAAGGCACTACAGGCCAAGGTCCACCAAGACATTGCAAAATATGATGGAGGACAATATTCATGGTTTGGAAGGATAAATATCCTGAAGATGGATATACTTCCACGGTTTCTGTATCTCTTTCAAACAATACCGATCATCCTCCCCAAGCACTTTTTCAAAACGATACAAGCTGCATTCCTGAAATTCAACTGGGGCTCGCGGAAGCCACGAATTTGATTTAATATACTGGCCAGACCAAAGAGTGCGGGCGGAACCGGGGCTCCGGACATAAGGCTGTATAATGCTGCGGCTGTCATTACAAGGATGGCGGATTGGACGCACAGGAGGGAAGACAAGCTCTGGGTCCAAATGGAGCAAGATATCCTAGGGCTTAACCCGCGTTCCCTCCCGTGGGTTTCCACTGCGGGGGATGCCAGCAGAAAAGGGTTCCCTTACCTGATCCAGCATTTCCTTTTCAGCTGGGATAGATTGCAGCGACAGGGGAAGCTGGTGAATAGACCAGGACCTCTCACCCCATTGTTAAATAACCCAGAGTTCGTGCCGGGACGAAATACATACCGTTTTTTGATCTGGAGGGAGGCAGAGGATACTAGATTACGAGACATACTGGCAGGTGGAAGGCTTCCTCCCCTGGCAGAAATGAGGGCGCAGAACGAGGGTGGCCACTTGTCCTGGCTACATCACTGGCAGCTTGAGGCATTCCTTGCTTCAGGACGACGCCTCAGCAATGCATCCCTCCCCCTAACTCCCTTGGAGGAATACCTTACACAGCCACAGCCGCTGGAACATGCGATATCACCATTCTACGGCCTACTGGTGGCCTCCAGGCATACCTCAGAGCTGGAGTTCATGTCCAAGGGGGACAAAAGACCTGGGGACGCCGATCACAAGAGAGGAATCTCGGAAGATCTTTGTGTTGACACATAAGCTTGTGGGCGCCAGTTCAGTACAGGAGAAAAACTACAAAGTCCTCACAAGATGGTACAGGTGCCCAATGGACATTGCATCATACTCGTCTGGGGGATCGGATGCATGCTGGAGATGCGGAGCTCCCCGGGGGGGGATCTTACACGCCTGGTGGGAATGCCCCCTAATCAAGAGGCTCTGGGAGATTGTCCTCAGAATCCATACGGAAGTGGAGGGTTCTGTGGTACCAAACAACCCGAGAGTCGCGCTACTCTCCCTGATTTCCGGCTCCATTGCCAAGGCGAAGAAAGGAGTCCTCAAATATTTCCTGACAGCCGTAAGATCAATCATCCCCAGCCACTGGAAGTCCCCTCTTCCGCCAACTCTGGCGGAATGGTTTGCTGAAATGGACCATATTTTGAGGATGGAAGAGCTGATGGCGGAGGATGGAGGGGGAACTGAGGCGCATTGGACAACTTGGATGAACTGGGTCAGATTCAGAGAGTCGGACGAGGCAAAGGCCTTCGTGGTGGTGGATGTGGGTCAGGGATGAGACGCATCGCGATTAGAGCCAGTTGAGTGGGTCGCCTTCCCGGTGCACACAGTGGCCACCTGTCAGCACACCATTCCTTTCCCTCCCCCTCAATTTCATTTCCTTCCCTCCCCCCTCTTTTCCTCTCTCTCTCTTATGTTTTCTTCTCTCTCCCACCCCTTCCTTCCCTGTCTTTTCTCTTCTACTTCGCCCTCCTCTTCCATGATGGGTTCCCCAACCCCCCTACGACCCACCTTGACCCGGCCCCCCGGGTCTTTTCTCCGACCAAGCCTGTGCCTCGAGACGGAACCACTGATGGAGCACATGCACGTCGGGCCCCCTGGCCGTCCTCGGCATTGACCTGGGGATGAATTCTTGGCCCCTGACTTGGAATGGGTGTCGAGGACACCCCCACGCTTCTCCGGGGATGAACGTGCTGGGTGTTAAGCTCTGGGCCTGGCGTGGTGCTTTACAGGAGGCACCCCCATACGTGTTAAAACGATGTAAGGCACGTTTCCTGAAGGGGACCTTGGCCTCGATATATTAGGTGGCTTGGGTAGCCCGCTTAAAGATTCCGACGCTCGCTGTCAGGGGTAAGAGATGAAAGCACGACGCGCCGTTGGATACATGTAATGTTTCACAGGGGTGGATTGTCGGCGGCGGGGTGGGGCAGGAGCTGTGACGTTGTCTCAGCTGCGACTGGAGACAGGGGTGGATGGGAACCTGGATTGGACTCCTGTTTGAATTGCCTTTCCTCTTATACCTGTATTGTTTATTCTTTGTCTTTAAAATCTTAATAAACAAGGGATTAAACTAAAAATACTAATTCTCCTATTTGTGTTCTGTAATGTGTTGTTCACGTGTTAATAGGTTTTATTCTGTCTGTGTGACTAAATGACATATACAGACAAAATACCAAAAAAAAAAAAAAAGTTTTAAAGCAACTTACCGGAAGCAAGACCATCACAAGCTGTGGAGAAGTTTCCAAAGACCCGTCAGCAGCAGCGTACACCACTCCAAAAACATATGTGCTGATCCAAATCACATCCAATACTGAAAGACATAGGTAAGTATTAAATACACAGGCCACGGCAGACATGGAATGCATACCTAGTGTTAAGAGAGTCTGCATGTACCTGGCTGCACTGATGTAGAGGAAAACACTAGGATGCCAAAGAAATAATGTCTCCAGTGCTGCTCCTACCCTGCGTCAGTCTACTGGCTGCCATTATATGTATTCTGTTTAAACATCTAACATTAACCTACAAAGTTCTATCCAGCCAAGCTCCTTCTGACATTTCATCTCTTAAAAAAGGTCAGTCCAGCCAGACTGTCCATTGTTTAATTTCCCCTTCCCTGCCACCCTTCCCTAGCACTGAAGCAGGGTGGGGTGGGGGGTTACATAAAAATGGACCACTTACCTTGCCAACAAGTCCAGCACTGATCATTCAGTGATTCCAGTACTCGCCGTTGCCACCTTTTTTTCGCCCACTCCTGTGCTCATACACTTGGATGGGTGGGTGGTAGCGCGTGCTCCCAATGGCATGGAAAAGGCGAACAAAAGATAGCGCCTGGCAGAGTTTAAATTGCCTGAAGTTCGGCACTGGATTGCGAGCAAGGTGTTTTTTTTTTTTGGCAGGGCTTTAAAAAACGGCAGTCTGGCTGGACTGGCACTATAATACAACAATACCAGTCTAGGCATAGCCTATGCTGTGCCCAGATTTGGCCAAAGCTGCTTCAGAGCATTGCCTAGAATGCTGATACAATGTTTTTGCACTTTCTGAGAAGTGCTGAGTCAATAACTCGCTTATTAATCCAGTTTAAAAAAAATACACAGGATATGACTAAGGGCAACGCGTTATGCGACTTGGAACATGCGAGTTGCTTACATGGAACCTGTGTATATTTTAAAACTGGATTAACAAACGGGTGATTTTAGGCTTTACCTGAGTGATGGACAATGGATTTTCTACATATGGACCTTGCCGGTATGTCCTGAGCCTCGTTAGTCTATTTCCCAATAACAAAGAGCTGGCCACGAAAACTTTTGTGTCGAGTCATTAACGCTGATGGCTTTTTACTCTTGGCTAAAAATAAAGCATTATTTTAAAGGGATTTAGGGTAATATAGACTGTGGGACTGATTTCTTTTTCCACAGGCCTGTGTGGCAGTTCAGAAGCCTATAATCTGCCTGCTATTCTGCAACATCTGCATGGAGATAAGCTAAATAGCTAACATCACCGAGGGAGAGGTCTAGGGGAGTAATTTATTAAACTTTGATACTTTTTTTTTTGACTGGCAGGTCCACTATAAGTGGGACTGGTGTACAATCATTAAATATTTCATTGCTACTTGTTTTCGGTAACAAGTGCCTACACGGTTTGTATTATTCAGCACATAAAAAATGGTTTGTCTTGCATTATTATCTGTACCTTTAACTGGATTATCAGAATCATAGAAGGGGGGGCACGGAATAACTTTCTTCTCTTGTAGATTCTGTGGAAACAAAAACAGCTTAATTAGTCAAGATCTAAATGTTCTGCGGGCTCAGCACAAATCACTATGTTCTGTGGCAACACCAGTGCAATCTGTCCATTCCAATGATGGCATTCCTGATGATGATGGCATGACTGTTGCTCGCTCCTGTACCAGGCCTGTCTGATTGGTTCACATACAGGGTACATACCGAAGAGGAAAAGCAGCCAACATGCAGCACACCATTTAGAATATATTGCGTGGTTACGCAATCTATTCTGATGCATGCACCGTGGGAGTGTGGTTAGATATCTGGGTTTCACACACAGGACCATTCAAATTGTGAGACACTTGAAAGTGAAATTGTGAGGCTCCAGCATTCACTAACAGAACAATGCTGCTAGGCATTAAAGCGGGACTATCCTGGGTTTTGTTCCGTGCCCCGAGAGCATCCGGAATTCGGACACTCCTTTGTATGAAACCCAGAACACCTATACAAACGCACCTTTCACACAGCAAGGCATCCCAGTTGGGGTGCCCCACAGGAAGGCCAGCAGTGGGTTTTGTTCCAGTTTAAGAGAAGGGGGTTGAATCCACTTATCCCCACTGAAGACTTGCTATTTCAATAAAATACTACAGCAGGGACACGACTTATCTGCGATCAATATTGCAGAAAAAACGCTTTATATTACCCTAAGTGTAAGCATTGTTGGATAAACTTTTATCCAATTTATGAACGAACCCCTGAGTGAAGTAGAGAAACCAAAAGACATTGAAATAAGAACTGTCAGACATCTTTCAGTTCAAGGTTGCGACTTTTGTATATGTAAAGTCAGAATATATTTAATTGATATATAACAAACACTCATATATACAGATATTATTACCTTACGGTTTCTGGAAAGAAACTGGCAACACTTACTGGAAGGTACTGTACAACTGTGCCATCCTGCTTGCCAACAGCCAACTGCTTTCCTTTTGGGCTCCAGCAGACTAAACAAAATCATATAATCATAATTAAATCATATTATACAGAACATTAAATTAGAATACATACAATGTGCCTTAAGCATGGTTGTTACATTACCACAGGGTATATTGCTGCCATTAATACTTTACCCACTTATCACACAGTTGAGCCCCACTATGAACTCATCCAGCAACAGATATGCATGTAGGCAGCTGTATGAAAGAAGCCTTTGGGCCATGTGAAGCAGCAAAATAAAATAGCTACCTGAGGTTACTCCTTTAGCTGCTGGCAGGTTAGCGTATAAAGTTACAGTGTCAGAGACCTGTAGGACCGAAATGCTGCCATCGCTGAGACAGACAGCCACAGTGGAAGCTACTGGGTTCCATTTTAGATCTGTTACAAAGCAGGATGGATCTCGGAGAAGTGTCTGAGATGCAAAGGCTTGTTTTGGCTGCTTGACCTGTCAGGGAGACAAACAAATCCAAAATTAAAACAATCAGAAATAATGGCTGACTAAAGTAACACGTTATAGGTTTTTTGAGAGGCATCCACACACTCCCTTGATGAGTAAAGGAGAAGGAGTGTGCAGAGCCAAGTGAGAAAATTAATTTTATTTTATTTTTAGGAGAGAAAATTGCCATTCACTTTCATTGTCTACCTTGGGGCCAATTCAGAGCCAGGTGAAAATTTACATCCAGTAGACAATAAAAGCAAGGCAGTATTCTCACCTGGCTCTGACTCAATCCAATAGTCTAGCAAGCTAAAAAGAGAATGTGACAAGGATAGGGATTTAAATGAATGTCCCCATTTTTTGCAAACAGATCAGTAGTCAACATTGCAGGGGGGTCCTCTGCTTACAAGCAAGCCACTCTTGTTCCATCCATCACAATCCTACATGGGGGTGGAGCAGGACGTGCTGTCTGCATATAATACCAACTCTACAGGTGAGTACTTCACAGAGTTGTATTATTCTAAGCAGACAGCACGTCCTGCTCCAGACATAGTCCTTACATGTGGGACATCCAATAGCAGTGTCCATAAGTAGGGTGGGATCCCCGAGAAAAAAGGCACAGACAACCATAAAAGTGCTGTCACCTTAACCATGCTACCAAGAGCAACGAGAGCAATGCTCTAACCACAGCCTTTGAATTTCTTGTAAAGGCAGAACTGAACACAAGCGGCGGACTAGCCAGCTTGCTCAACAGAACCTAGTGCTGAAAGGCCCAAGCCAAGCACAAGTAGTAAGAGAGCAAAAACCAAGAGAGAAGAATAATCTTCCCCTAACGAGTAGGCCAGAGTAACAGCCTAACCATGCTACTGGAAAAAAAAGGGGCAGCCATGGCAACCTTAGAGATCTCTCCATCTGAGAATATGAACCCAGGTCTCAGGCGAGACCAGCAGGAATACTGAAAAACAACGCTAACAAGGCTCAGAAAGAGCCGAGACGTTTACTTTAGGCTCAGAGGAACAAGGCGACCGAGCAGGACCAAGCCAAAGGGCACCTACACCCGTGTTAGCAATCAGATCTGGTACATAAGGATGGAGAAACCTATAAGCCCCAAGGGGCATAATCCCTACCAGGGACAAGAGAAAGGCCAGGAATCTCCAACACCTGATGAGGGATACAGGTCCCTTCCGCTCAGAGTAAGCTAGACAATAGCCTAGAGACTGGAGGGTCTGGACTAAAGGAGAATAAGAACACCGCCTGGACCCTATTCGGCGTAAGGCGGAACACCCTCACCTCATGGTGTACAGATGTATAGACTAGGACCGCTAACAGAGCCATCCTTTATGGCACATTTCTGACTGAAGCAACCGCCCCAGAAGAGCGATATGAGGGAAGGAACAGTTCAGACAAGAACCTGAATAAGACCAAAGGGAACCCTTAGCAGGGCAACCGGATAAGTAACCCCCCAAAAAGGGAGCATAGAATTCCCAGGGGAATGCACCTGAGCAACCCCTGAGGAATGCGCAACACAGAAGATTGAACTAGACTTCTGCAGTAGGTGAACAGGGCGAGCCCTGAAACCTTCAGAGCACTGAATTGGGGAGCCAACTTCAACCGTGCTATAATAATCCTAGGACCCAGGGATAGGGAACATCCCGCAGGAAAAAGAGCTAGTCCAAGCAAAGCAGACTAGAACAGCATACTCCAACATAGCCGGCAGAAAAGGGAGAAGAAGAGGAGGGAGCTAGGCCTAGCCCTCCAATAGAGAAAAGACACCCAGAGATACCCATCTCCAATAGGGTGAAAAGCCAATCGCCTAAAAGGCCTGTAGGTAAGGGCGACGTAGTAGGGAGCCTGAATAGGCAGAACAGCCCTCTTGAGAGGGCATACAGTACGACTGTCTTCAGCAGAAAATCTGCGAACCACACCCCGCTGGGCCACCCAGGGCCCCCAGCATAACGGTTCTCCCTTTTTACTGCAATCTTATGCAGAACCCCGCCTAGCAGGGTGAAAGAAGTTAAGACATATAGAATATAATGTCCTGACAGAAGCAATACTAGGCCCCCATGACCAAGGCCAGAGAGTCCTGGGACAATAACTCAGGACAGAGTCCCTGTAATAGCAACGGGGCCCCACAGGGCCACACCAGTAGGGACTCAGTGAGGTACTAGAATAGAACCTCCTGCCACGTTAGGGCAGCCAGCCAAGCTAATACCAATGAAGTGCAAGTGATGTAAACCCCTACTTAGAACCGAACCGGAACCTTCTTGAAGGGTCAACCTGTTCCGAGACCTTCACAGATAAAAAGGGACAAGCCACTGTCCACAGACTGATCGAGAGTCCCCAAAAAGGACAAGTTCTGAAGAGGAGTAGTCCAGCAAATTAGAGCCCACCAAAGGCTCAATGTGTCGACCAAAAAAACGTATGAAGATGGATCCCCAAAGGGGACCCCTTTTAGGAACCACGGGGGATTTCAGGAGAAATAAGACCCCCCAGCCCACCTGCAAGACTTGGTACCCATGATGACCATCTACAGGGAGAAGAGAGAAGGAAGGAATGCTCCCAGACATCTTCCTTGAATTTACAACCTCAAAAAGGAACCCCCGTAACGAGGGGGAGCGTA
Organism: Gastrophryne carolinensis; assembly: GCA_027917425.1. Taxonomy (NCBI): domain Eukaryota; kingdom Metazoa; phylum Chordata; class Amphibia; order Anura; family Microhylidae; genus Gastrophryne; species Gastrophryne carolinensis. The sequence goes on from CM051235.1 coordinate 199,899,960, forward strand.
CTGACCTAGTTCCAGGGGTGCTGGAACCCTGTCCAGGATAAGTAACCAAAGGTGTCGCAGGGCCCAAGGGCTCCTGAGAATAAGGGACAGCATCTGGGCCGCCACCAACAGGCCCACCGGCTGCAAGGTAAAGGAAGTGTGACATCAAAGAGGGCAAGGCCCTTTCCATAACAAGTCCACATTTAGCAGAAGGAAGGTTCTAACATGAACCAATCTAAATGCCACCCCGTAGGGGGATACCAAACCGGGGAACACTAAGTAAGTGATGTGCCTGAGCACGAATCCACAGGACTCACAAAGGAGCCACAAGTCAATAGGCACACGGCCTGATGCAAAATAGGAAGCAAAGAAGGACAATAAAGTAGAACCTAGCGCGGACGCCACACGGGCACGTCCAAGACACCACTCCCATACTCGCCTTGGTGAGTCATCTGGGAGCAGGAGAGGAACCAAAACAATACCCCAATGCGCAGAGTTGGACCTTCAACACTGGCTAGAAGTGGCCTAGGTGTCCTAGGGATTATAAATCCTCACATGCATCAAGAGGTCTACTGGACTAGAGCGCCTGCGGCCCAACAGGTAGATACCATGTAGAAACTGCCTGTAAAAGGTATAAATGCTAGGCCCCAGAATGCCAACCTGGGTCAGACTGCTTCATCCCGGAGGGGAAGGGTAAAGTGGATGCAATCACATGTCAAGGGCCAACCTGTAAAAGAGCCCAGACCCTACACGCCAAACTTGGCCTGCCTCAACTCCCGAAGGGAAAATAGGGACTAGAAGAACCCTGATAACCTTAGAAAAAGGACCGCCCAGCAGACTCCATTCTGCATCCGGGGGGACTACCTCCTGTAACAACCTGAAAGAAGCATGGCGCCCTGCGATAGGAGCCCAGTGCTGCGGAAGTCCACTCGCCCAACAAGGCGAGGGCGTCCCCTCACGCTTGTGCGGTTTCAGCAGATTTGGACTTCGCACAGCCGGAGGACCCAGGGCGGGTCCCCATTCCAAAAAATTGGAATCTATAACATTCCCGGGCCGATCACCTCCCTCCCCGCGGGACATCTGAGATTGGGATGTCCCGCGGGGTGAAACCCCCCCAAATCCCCTTACCTTGCCTTCGGCGGCGGCCGGCAGCCTCCCTCGCGCCCCTCTAGACGTGCGCGCGCCCGCGCCGGCCGTCTGTGAATGGCCGGCGTGGGCGCGTCAACAGTGACGCGCGGGAGGCTGCGTCGGAGGAGCCGCTTGTCCGCGGCTGTCAAAACGCTTGTCCATCGGCGCTGGGAGCGGGGAGAGGTGAGTTTTTCGGGTGATCGGGGGGGGGGGGTTTCACACAGCGCTCAGAATGTCACTCGAGCCTGCACACCCGTCCACCCCCACAAAAAAAGGTGGAGGGGAGTCTTGGGAACACAAAAGGGAGGACCACGCAGACTGGACAGCAAATCCCGCTAGCGCCCGAGTCCCGGAATTACCAGGTGCCCCGCCAGCATCGCCCCTCCGTCCCACGACTGCAAACATCCGGTGAGCACCCAAGCCTGTGCACCCATCTACCCCTGGAGAACCGGAGGGGGACACCTAGCAAAGTGCCAATGCCGCCAGTGCTGCCACCAAGAGGGAGTCTTACACCGACAAGACTGCAAGCCCGCTAGCTACTGCAGGAGATCAGGAGCCAGCCAGGGTAGGTGATGTGGTGCTCCAGCAGAACCCCTGGAAACAGGTACCCTGCCCTGTGGAAGTATAGCCAGGGTTGGTGAGCACCTCCCCGTGCACCTCCTGGGGTTGAAATTTTTTTTTTAAAATAAACTGTATGATGAAAAAAGGTTTCCTGGAGCGGAAACACAATACTGAGGACTGGGGGGGAAGGGGTGGGGTTTTTAAACCTGACACAGTTTGTGTTTCCTCTTTAGGGGGAGGAGTCTCTGTGGCTGTCCTGAAGGACGATGGGAAAAATAATAATTAATTATTATTATAATAATGGGTGATACTCGAGATAATCAATAAAAAGAGAAAGCGGTACTGCTCCAATGTACAAATAGGCGATGCGTCATACATACCTTGTTCAACAGCGTTCGCGTATCATAGAAGGAGATCTGGCAGCCACTTTCACTGGAGGCTGTACAGACAGACAGCGTAAGGTTTTCCGAACTCAGGGCCACATGGTGTACTGGATATTTTGTCAGAACTTCAATCCCAGAGGGTCCAGATACTGCAGCAGAAAATCACATTTATACATATACATATAATACAGATAACTAAAGACAGAGCAGTATATGTGCGTACAGTAACTGTGTCCAATATAAGATGCTTCTGAACTAGAAGAATAAATTATAACGAAAGGCCCGACTAGGTTGCACAGCCTGAAATGCTGTAAAAATGTAATCTCTACTATTAGGATTACTTTTCTGTAGACATTACTTAATTCCTCTGGCTTTCCTCAGTTTTAAAATGGACACCGGACATAGTGTCTATAAGACATTAGGTCTGGTTAAATACCCACCCTTCATGAAACCTGTCTCCCGTTATACATAGCTCACTGGCAATTCCACAGCACAGACGGAATCTCTAGTCTCCAACAATTTTTGCGAGGTCAAGTCTGTCTTAAATGAACGGCTGGTGTGGCCGCGCAAAGCCATTGAGGGATGCAAGGGGGTGCTGCCACCAATGGCAAGAGCGACTAAGATCCAATTCAGTTTCTTTAGCTGCTCATTAATATACGCGGCCGAAAGGAAACTGATTGGAGCAGTCGGGCCGGAGCAGAGGGATCAGCAGAGGTATGTAGCACAGGCAACCAATGGAGTTGCACATAGTGGGGCATCCCAAATAAGGATACAGACCAAATCACGGGATAGCTATACTGCTTTATAGCCTCACCATAAGGCTTCCACTTAAGCCAATTTCAGGTGTTAAATCCCCATAAGTGATGCTATCCCAGAGCCCTGAATTCATCAAAAAAGCTTACCTACTGCTGTTATTTTCAGTGCTTTGTCCCCCACGGACACTCCTGTCACATTCACATTTGACCTAAAGGAGCTTGCATTAGCGAATGTCTGTGGGGCACAACAGGGCCCTAAGGCCGCGGTGACTGGCAGCCACGTGAAGCCTGCCGGCTCGGCCGCGCAGGCGTGGGGCTGGGGGGTTCCAAACTCCCCCCCCCCCCCCCCCACCAATTATACAGTCCTTCAGGGGTTAAAAACAATTTCAACAAGTCTGGTGACTAGACTTCCAATTAAAATATACCTGTATACTTAGCTGGCTTTAATCAGGCAAGTTACTAAATCAGAATAATAAAATCAGACCTCCAGACCTGCTCGCTATAGATTCATAATTTTCTTAAAACTTGCATTAACAGTTTGCAGAAGTCTGCTGCTGCAGAGAGAACATACTTATGGCATTTGGGTCGTCTCCCTGCTGGACTGGGAGCAGAACATCTTTGGTGTAGAAGACCTTCAGTCCAGAGGGACTTCCGACAAACAGCAGCCCATACTTGTTGGATATGGCCAGCAGAGAGGAGCGACCTTCCGGAATGTTTTGTGGAGGGTTGAAAACTCTGACTTTTTTCAGCTGTTTGAACTGGAAATCCTGTGACATAAGCAAAGAAGATCCTGTTAGAATAAAAAAAACTTGACCCTGGAGTTTTGCTTTAATATATAGCCAGCATGCCCTACTGCATACTGCAGTGACACTACTACCTCCAGCATGCCCTACTGCATTCTGCAGTGACACTACTACCTCCAGCATAACCTACTGCATTCTGCAGTGACACTACTACCTCCAGCATGCCCTACTGCATTCTGCAGTGACACTACTACCTCCAGCATGCCCTGCTGCCTTTTGTGGTGACACTACTACCTCCAGCATGCCCTACTGTATTCTGCAGTGACACTACTACCTCCAGCATGCCCTACTGCATTCTGCAGTGACACTACTACCTCCAGCATGCCCTACTGTATTCTGCAGTGACACTACTACCTCCAGCATGCCCTACTGCATTCTGCAGTGACACTACTACCTCCAGCATGGCCTGCTGCCTAACGTGGTGACACTACTACCTCCAGCATGCCCTGCTGCCTAACGTGGTGACACTACTACCTCCAGCATGCCCTGTTACCTTCTGTGGTGACACTACTACCTCCAGCATGGCCTACTGCCTTCTGTGGTGACACTACTACCTCCAGCATGCCCTGCTGCCTTCTGTGGTGACACTACTACCTCCAGCATGGCCTGCTACCTTCTGCAGTGACACTACTACCTCCAGCATGCCCTGCTACCTTCTGTGGTGACACTACTACCTCCAGCATGCCCTGCTACCTTCTGTGGTGACACTACTACCTCCAGCATGCCCTGCTACCTTCTGCAGTGACACTACTACCTCCAGCATGGCCTACTGCCTTCTGTGGTGACACTACTACCTCCAGCATGCCCTGCTGCCTTCTGTGGTGACACTACTACCTCCAGCATGGCCTGCTACCTTCTGCAGTGACACTACTACCTCCAGCATGCCCTGCTACCTTCTGTGGTGACACTACTACCTCCAGCATGCCCTGCTGCTTATTGTGGTTACACTACTACCACCAGCATGCCCTGCTGCCTGTTGTGGTGACACTACTACCTCCAGCATGGCCTGCTACCTTCTGCAGTGACACTACTACCTCCAGCATGCCCTGCTGCCTTCTGTGGTGACACTACTACCTCCAGCATGCCCTGCTGCCTTCTGTGGTGACACTACTACCTCCAGCATGCCCTGCTGCCTTCTGCAGTGACACTACTACCTCCAGCATGCCCTGCTGCCTTCTGCAGTGACACTACTACCTCCAGCATGCCCTGCTGCCTTCTGTGGTGACACTACTACCTCCAGCATGCCCTGCTGCCTTCTGTGGTGACACTACTACCTCCAGCATGCCCTGCTGCCTTCTGTGGTGACACTACTACCTCCAGCATGCCCTGCTACCTTCTGCAGTGACACTACTACCTCCAGCATGCCCTGCTGCCTTCTGTGGTGACACTACTACCTCCAGCATGCCCTGCTGCTTATTGTGGTTACACTACTACCACCAGCATGCCCTGCTGCCTTCTGTGGTGACACTACTACCTCCAGCATGCCCTGCTGCCTTCTGTGGCGACACTACTACCTCCAGCATGCCCTGCTGCCTGTTGTGGTGACACTACTACCTCCAGCATGCCCTGCTGCCTTCTGTGGTGACACTACTACCTCCAGCATGCCCTGCTGCCTGTTGTGGTGACACTACTACCTCCAGCATGCCCTGCTGCCTGTTGTGGTGACACTACTACCTCCAGCATGCCCTGCTGCCTGTTGTGGTGACACTACTACCTCCAGCATGCCCTGCTGCCTGTTGTGGTGACACTACTACCTCCAGCATGCCCTGCTGCCTGTTGTGGTGACACTACTACCCCCAGCATGCCCTGCTGCTTTCTGTGGTGACACTACTACCCCCAGCATGCCCTGCTGCCTTCTGTGGTGACACTACTACCTCCAGCATGCCCTGCTGCCTGTTGTGGTGACACTACTACCCCCAGCATGCCCTGCTGCTTTCTGTGGTGACACTACTACCCCCAGCATGCCCTGCTGCCTTCTGCGGTGACACTACTACCTCCAGCATGCCCTGCTGCCTGTTGTGGTGACACTACTACCCCCAGCATGCCCTGCTGCTTTCTGTGGTGACACTACTACCCCCAGCATGCCCTGCTGCCTTCTGTGGTGACACTACTACCCCCAGCATGCCCTGCTGCTTTCTGTGGTGACACTACTACCTCCAGCATCGCCTACTGCCTTCTGTGGTGACACTACTACCTTCAGCATGCCCTGCTGCTTATTGTGGTTACACTACTACCACCAGCATGCCCTGCTGCCTTCTTTGGTGACACTACTACCTCCAGCATGCCCTGCTGCCTGTTGTGGTGACACTACTACCTCCAGCATGCCCTGCTGCTTATTGTGGTGACACTACTACCCCCAGCATGCACTGCTGCTTTCTGTGGTGACACTACTACCTCCAGCATCGCCTACTGCCTTCTGTGGTGACACTACTACCCCCAGCATGCCCTGCTGCCTTCTGTGGTGACACTACTACCTCCAGCATGCCCTGCTGCTTTCTGTGGTGACACTACTACCTCCAGCATCGCCTACTGCCTTCTGTGGTGACACTACTACCACCAGCATGCCCTGCTGCATTCTGCAGTGACACTACTACCTCCAGCATGCCCTGCTGCTTTCTGTGGTGACACTACTACCTCCAGCATCGCCTACTGCCTTCTGTGGTGACACTACTACCACCAGCATGCCCTGCTGCCTTCTTTGGTGACACTACTACCTCCAGCATGCCCTACTGCCTGTTGTGGTGACACTACTACCTCCAGCATGCCCTGCTACCTTCTGCAGTGACACTACTACCTCCAGCATGCCCTGCTGCCTGTTGTGGTGACACTACTACCTCCAGCATGCCCTGCTGCCTGTTGTGGTGACACTACTACCTCCAGCATGCCCTGCTACCTTCTGCAGTGACACTACTACCTCCAGCATGCCCTGCTACCTTCTGCAGTGACACTACTACCTCCAGCATGGCCTACTGCCTTCTGTGGTGACACTACTACCTCCAGCATGCCCTGCTGCCTTCTGTGGTGACACTACTACCTCCAGCATGCCCTGCTGCCTTCTGTGGTGACACTACTACCTCCAGCATGGCCTGCTACCTTCTGCAGTGACACTACTACCTCCAGCATGCCCTGCTGCCTTCTGTGGTGACACTACTACCTCCAGCATGCCCTGCTGCTTATTGTGGTTACACTACTACCACCAGCATGCCCTGCTGCCTTCTGTGGTGACACTACTACCTCCAGCATGCCCTGCTGCCTTCTGTGGTGACACTACTACCTCCAGCATGCCCTGCTGCCTGTTGTGGTGACACTACTACCTCCAGCATGCCCTGCTGCCTGTTGTGGTGACACTACTACCTCCAGCATGCCCTGCTGCCTGTTGTGGTGACACTACTACCTCCAGCATGCCCTGCTGCCTGTTGTGGTGACACTACTACCCCCAGCATGCCCTGCTGCTTTCTGTGGTGACACTACTACCTCCAGCATGGCCTGCTACCTTCTGTTGTGACACTACTACCTCCAGCATGGCCTACTGCCTTCTGTGGTGACACTACTACCTCCAGCATGCCCTGCTGCTTATTGTGGTTACACTACTACCACCAGCATGCCCTGCTGCTTTCTGTGGTGACACTACTACCTCCAGCATGCCCTGCTGCCTTCTGTGGTGACACTACTACCTCCAGCATGCCCTGCTGCCTTCTGTGGTGACACTACTACCTCCAGCATGCCCTACTGCATTCTGCAGTGACACTACTACCTCCAGCATGCCCTGCTGCCTTCTTTGGTGACACTACTACCTCCAGCATGCCCTGCTGCCTGTTGTGGTGACACTACTACCTCCAGCATGCCCTGCTGCTTATTGTGGTGACACTACTACCCCCAGCACGCCCTGCTGCTTTCTGTGGTGACACTACTACCTCCAGCATGGCCTACTGCCTTCTGTGGTGACACTACTACCTCCAGCATGCCCTGCTGCCTTCTTTGGTGACACTACTACCTCCAGCATGCCCTGCTGCCTGTTGTGGTGACACTACTACCTCCAGCATGCCCTGCTGCTTATTGTGGTGACACTACTACCCCCAGCATGCCCTGCTGCTTTCTGTGGTGACACTACTACCTCCAGCATGCCCTGCTGCTTATTGTGGTGACACTACTACCCCCAGCATGCCCTGCTGCTTTCTGTGGTGACACTACTACCCCCAGCATGCCCTGCTGCTTTCTGTGGTGACACTACTACCTCCAGCATGCCCTGCTGCCTTCTGTGGTGACACTACTACCTCCAGCATGCCCTGCTGCCTGTTGTGGTGACACTACTACCTCCAGCATGCCCTGCTGCCTTCTTTGGTGACACTACTACCTCCAGCATGCCCTGCTGCCTTCTGTGGCGACACTACTACCTCCAGCATGCCCTGCTGCCTGTTGTGGTGACACTACTACCACCAGCATGCCCTGCTGCCTTCTTTGGTGACACTACTACCTCCAGCATGCCCTGCTGCCTTCTGTGGCGACACTACTACCTCCAGCATGCCCTGCTGCCTGTTGTGGTGACACTACTACCCCCAGCATGCCCTGCTGCTTTCTGTGGTGACACTACTACCTCCAGCATGCCCTGCTGCCTGTTGTGGTGACACTACTACCTTCAGCATGCCCTGCTGCCTGTTGTGGTGACACTACTACCTCCAGCATGCCCTGCTGCCTGTTGTGGTGACACTACTACCTCCAGCATGCCCTGCTGCCTGTTGTGGTGACACTACTACCACCAGCATGCCCTGCTGCCTTCTTTGGTGACACTACTACCTCCAGCATGCCCTGCTGCCTTCTGTGGCGACACTACTACCTCCAGCATGCCCTGCTGCCTGTTGTGGTGACACTACTACCCCCAGCATGCCCTGCTGCTTTCTGTGGTGACACTACTACCTCCAGCATGCCCTGCTGCCTGTTGTGGTGACACTACTACCTTCAGCATGCCCTGCTGCCTGTTGTGGTGACACTACTACCTCCAGCATGCCCTGCTGCCTTCTTTGGTGACACTACTACCTCCAGCATGCCCTGCTGCCTTCTGTGGCGACACTACTACCTTCAGCATGCCCTGCTGCCTGTTGTGGTGACACTACTACCTCCAGCATGCCCTGCTGCCTCCTTTGGTGACACTACTACCTTCAGCATGCCCTGCTGCCTCCTGGTGTGACACCAATACATCTAGCTTGTCAATTTGGGGATGACGCCAAATAAACATGCTTGAGTCGCACCTCAGAACACTCACTCAGAAATCACCCACCTACCTTGGTTTCCCTTTCCTGGGTGACATCCGAATCCTCCTCCATGCTGGCCGGATCGGTTTCCCCACCGGCCTTCTCTCTTTCTGAATGCGCGAATAGAAACTTCTCAGTTCGCGCTCGCTAGTGACATCAAACATGGCGTCTTTGCTGCGCTACTCTGACAACATCCGCCATCTTTGTTGAGGGCAAATGCTCATCAGCGCAGAGGGACAAATGTAGCGCCATGGCTCGAGTGTCATGGTTTTTATTGCATTAATGGTTGCTGTGGCTGCCTTGAAGTACTGTCTAGTTAAGCTGGAAGAGTACACTGTGTGTGTGAATTAGAGGCCTAATACTTTTATTTCCTGAGGGATTTTTTCGTCCTTAAACCACGGCCCCAGCCACGCCATTATAGTGGACCAAAACCCAGGGTTTTGACTATCCTGGGTTTTGGTCCCACAGGGTACACCAATCGGTAATGCCCCGCAGTGTGAAATCCCCCAGGTCGCCCAAAAAAAACACCTCTTCCTGGTTCTATGGCGCATGTGCGGCTGCTCGTCCAGTCAGCACATTGCCCCTTCGTCTAAGGTGAGCAGATCCAAGCGTGAAAGAAGGTGAGTTTACTGAGTAGCCTAGGGGGTTTCACACAGTGGGGCATCCCGATTAAAGCCCACCCACATATAGCCAACCCCGCCCCCACACACACAGCCAGACCCCCACACACAGCCAAGCCCACCCACACATAGCCAACCCCGCCCACCCTCACACACATCCAAGCCCACCCACACATAGCCAACCCCGCCCCCACTCACACAACCAAGACCCCCATACACAGCCAAGCCCACCCTCACACACAGCCAAGCCCACCCACACATAGCCAACCCCACCCCTACACACACAGCCAAGACCCCCACACAAAGCCAAGACCCCCCCCCACACACAGCCAAGACCTCCACACAGCCAAGCCCACCCCCACACACAGCCAAGCCCGCCCCCACACACACAGCCAAGCCCTCCCCCACACACACACAGCCAAGCCCCGCACACACACATCCAAGCCCCCCACACACAGCCAAGCCCACCCACACACACAGCCAAGACCGCCCCCCCCACACACAGCCAAGCCCGCCCCCACACACACACAGCCAAGCCCGCCCCCACACACACACAGCCAAGCCCCGCACACACACAGCCAAGCCCCGCACACACACATCCAAGCCCCCCACACACAGCCAAGCCCACACACACAGCCAAGCCCGCCCCCACACACACAGCCAAGCCCGCCCCCACACACACACAGCCAAGCCCCGCACACACACATCCAAGCCCCCCACACACAGCCAAGCCCACCCACACATGGCTAACCCCGCCCCCACACACACACAGCCAAGCCCCGCACACACACATCCAAGCCCCCCCCACACAGCCAAGCCCCCCTCACATACAGCCAAGCCCACCCACACACACAGTCAAGCCCACCCACACATGGCTAACCCCGCCCCCACACACACACACCCAAGCCCCCCCCACACAGCCAAGCCCCCCTCACACACAGCCAAGCCCACCCACACACACAGTCAAGCCCACCCACACATGGCTAACCCTGCCCCCACACACACAGCCAAGCCCACCCTCGCACACAGCCAAGCCCACCCACACATAGCCAACCCTGCCCCCACACACACAGCCAAGACCCCCACACACAATTAAGCCCACCCACACATAGCCAACCCCGCCCCCACACACACAGCCAAGACCCCCACACACAATTAAGCCCACCCACACATAGCCAACCCCGCCCCCACACACACAGCCAAGACCCCCACACACAATTAAGCCCACCCACACATAGCCAACCCCGCCCCCACACACACAGCCAAGACCCCCACACACAATTAAGCCCACCCACACATAGCCAACCCCGCCCCCACACACACAGCCAAGACCCCCACACACAGCCAGGTCCACCCTCACACACAGCCAAGACCCCCACACACACACAGCCAAGACCTCCACACACAGCTAAGCCCACTCCCACACACAGCCAAGCCCGCCCCCACACACACAGCCAAGCCCACCCACACACCGGCTGGGATTTGACCCCTGGCGCTGTTCCTTATAGGCAACAAACATACCAGCAATTGCCAAAACCTAACTGGCAGGTTACCTAAAATACCAACTGTGTAAAATTCCGGTAAGGTGGCAACCTTATTGGCATGCATGATTTGAGATGATCTGCTGTGTGAACACCCCCCCCCCCCCGATCATCTATAAAAACCTATACAGCTTATACAAACTTACTATGCCCTGGACCTATGGCATGCGAAGGCTCTTGGCCAATCAACAACGTGTGTTATACTGCAGGCAAATGTAATTGTTACACCATTTTGTTGGGCTACATTTGGCACTGTCCTAAACTGTTCTCCATTTTTAAATTGAAGCAGAAATGGCCGAGATATCAGGGTTTACAGGTTCAGCCAATGACATTTGCTTTTTCATCCTGTCCCCCAATCAGCTCAGCAGAGCGGGACAGGATTACTGGTCCCTCCCTTCTCCCACCCCTCCCTATGCCGCCTCCTCCAGATTCATCACATCGCTGTCAGTGCAAAGAGCTGATTATTATGCAGCATCGCAGCGCCAAGGGCCACGTCCACTATTTTCAAAAGAAAAATCCTACGCTGAACCAGTAGTCCTTGTTATCTCCGACCATATCTTCCTCAATTTAAAAATGAAAAACTGTTTAGGACAGTGCCGACACAATGGTGTAACAATTACCTTTGCACTGTCATGATTGGCAATACAGCGGTGTATGTGCAGATAATGGTGTGGGATCTGGGTGAGGTAAGATGGGTTTTTTTAACCCCTCCCTGCCTTAGCGTTGGGATAGGGAAGGGGGCATTTTAACACTGGACTTCCACTTTCTAACAGACTCCATGGTGATGATATTCCCTGTCTGCCAGGAATCCCGGCTTTGGATGCCCCTGGTTCGCCTGGAATACATAACAATCCCACAACAACAATCCAATGATCCCATAGCATATGTACACTTTGGGAGTGCCCTCATGCACTTTTGGAATGTGCACATACATTGGGAGAGTGTGCATGGGCATTGAGATTGCATACATGCACTTTGGGAGTGTGTCTGGAAGTACTGGTCTAGGCTCCAATATCGCCTAGCAACAGGGGGAGGGGGTAGAAGCACAGCCAGCGTGTCTTATGCAAATTCTGTGTACACTACAGACCCCGCCCATTATGCAGATTTTTATGCAGCATCACAGATCCAAGGGTCACACCCACTTTATTCAGAAAGAATAACGGAAAACTGTTTAGGACAGTGCCAAATGTAGCCCGGTGCAATGGTGTAACAATTACATTTGCCTGCTGTAGCACTTTAATATGCGTGGCTGAAGTAGCAGAGGTCGCGCATGCAGGGAGAGGTGAGTTTATTGGGCAAACTGGAAAGTTTTACACAGTGGGGCATCCCAAACCAAAAATCCCAGGTTTTGGTCCACTTTTAAAGAGAACCATATTATATTCAGAAAAAAAAAAACATAGAATATACTGTATCAGAAGTCTGCAGGACATAACATTCGTGATTTCCAAAATGAATTTCACATTTTGATTTATCTGACCACAGAACAGTTTTTCAACTTGCCTCAGTCCTGGCCCAGCGATGGTATTAATGCATGGTCTCTTTGCATGATACAGGTTTATGCATTTGTGAATTGCACAGTGAACTGTGTTCACAGATATTGATTTCTGGCAGCATTTTAGCACCCATTACGTGATTTGCATTTCAGATTCATGCCTCTTTTTATACCCTGCTGCCTGAAGGCCTATATATAACATGCATCCAGTATTGACTGTCGCCCTTTGTGCACATGGATTTCTCCAGATTCTGTAGATATTTTCTGATCTAGGAAAGTGCATCTTTTCTTTTACCTTTGAGTAGAGGGCATTTTGGTCTCTTTAGTCCCCCTATAATAAGCATGGGTCTGTCTATATGGTGGCTTTGTACTCATCAAGTCTCACGCCCATACATCCAAATACTACCAGCATTCTATTGGTGAGAGCCACAAGCTTGAGACATATGTCCACAAGTAGAAGGTGTTTGTCAGTTTAAATATTAAAGTGGACCAACACCCAGGATTTTGACTATCCTGAGTTTTGGTCCACTTCCGGGGGGCACCCCGATTAAGGGTGCCCCGCTGTTTGAAACCCCCCAGAAAGCCCCCAAAACTCACCTCACCACGCTCCCACGTGGCCGCGCTGACCAATCACCGGCGACAGACAAGCGGGTGACAGCGGCGGACAACACAGCGCGTCCGCCGCCGCCGCCTCCCGCACGCCCCTCTGACAGTGCGCGCGCCCGCGCTGGCCATTCACAAATGGCCGGCGCGGGCGCGCGCACGTCTAGAGGGGCGCGCAGGAGGCGGCCGCCGCCACCGCCGATGAGGTACGTTTTTTGGGGGTTTTGGGGGGGGGGCCTCGCTTGTCTCGGATGTCCCGCGGGGTGGGAGGTGATCGGCCCGGGAATCTTATAGATTCCCGGGCCGATCACCCCTGGGTGACGGTCCACTTTAAGCTAATCCTTGGTATTGCACATTAAGTGACTTTCTGAGTGCACCAAGACGTAAAGAGATAATTTGCATGCCTCTGCTTACTGCAAGGAATTATGGGTAAATCTATTGTTCCTTGTGTTGGGCACAATGTAAATACTTTCTGTTCTTTCTCTATTCCAGATTCTTTGAATCGTATGACGATATGTACTGTAGTGTATTTAAAAAAAAAAATACTCAATTGATGGCAGCAACACATCTCAAAAAGTTGGTTAAAAAAAGCCTGAAGGGCCAGGGTTCACAAAGTCACATGTGCATTAAACCGGACCTTCAGCGTGATTTAATGAAAAGCCCAAACTCTTAAAAAACGGTTCCCCAGCATCTAAAATTAATATATTATATTATATTAATATAAGTTTTTAGTCACTAACTTATTATTCTTTCCCCCACTGGGCTGCAACTCTGTTCAGGAATTTAGGATACGGGCGCCGCCATCTTGACTCAGAAGCATCACACTTATTGAGGAGAGGGGGGCAGGATAAAGTACAGGGGGCGGGTTATAGCTGTGCTTTGCTCAGACAGAGCAGAGCTGGGGTCAGGTAACGGTCAGCAGTCCCAGAATGCAGAGCAGCACAGTCAGAAGGCACTTCCTGTTTGCAGGCTGCCTGATAAGATGGCGGCTTCCATGAGCCGCCATCTTGGATGTTTAAAGGCTCATAACATGCAGTAGATGCAGGTAGGATGATTTTTAATTTGGACAATCTGTATGTACAGGGTGTGGGAAACATATAAGATAGACTCTTATTCAGAGTGAAGGTCCGCTTTAAAAGAGCATGTTAGAGAGGCAGAATCTATTCCAGAAGCAAAGATGCCAGAGGTTCACCAAGCTGTGAAAAACTGCCTCTCTAAAAGTTGTGGAACATTTTTATATTGAAGAACCTAGAGAAATCCATGTGCACAAGAGACAGTCAATATTGTATGTTTACTTGCTACGTGGCCTCAGACAGCATGTCAATTAAAACAGGCATGAATCAGTAATGCAAATCACTACATTGGGTCAGAAATACTTCCAGAAATCTTTGTTAAACTGGACCTTCACCATAATTTATTGAAAAGCCCAAACCCTTAAAAATGATTCCCCAGCATCTAAAATTAATATAGTTTAAGTTTTTAGTCACTTATTATTCTTTCCCCCACTGGGCTGCAACTCTGTTCAGGACTTTAGGATACGGGCGCCGCCATCTTGACTCAGAAGCATCACACTTATTGAGGAGAGGAGAGTGGGATAAAGTGCAGGGGCGGAGTTAATGCTGTGCTTGGCTCAGACAGAGCAGAGCTGAGGTAAGGAAAAGGTTAGCAATCCCAGAATGCAGAGCGATACTTCCTGTTTGCAGGCTGCCTGATGTTCCATGAGCCGCCATCTTGGATGTTTAAAGGCTCATAACATGCAGTAGATGCAGGTAGGATGATTTTTAATGTGAGCAATCTGTATGTACAGGGTGTGGGAAACATATAAGATAGACTCTTATTCAGAGTGAAGGACCGCTTTAACACAGGTGGTCAGGCAATCCACAATAGCAAGTCAATGTCCCTGACTTGAGCACACACTAACTTCCTCCTACCTTTTCCCTTGTAGTAGAGAAATGGGAGGAAGGCAAACTAGCAGGAGCCCTGCTACAGCGTCTACAGCTCACTGCAGGAAATGGAGGCACATAGGACAAGCATTATGTGGGCGATTTGCTGCCTTGTTGTTGTTGCCTGGACTGTCCCTTTAATCATTTCAGTGTACGTAGCTGCCTCTCCAACCGTTAAGCAGCAGCTAAGTAGATTTGTACATGAACTTGTTTATGGAAACTTGCACACTCAAGAGGGACCATCCAGCTTGTTATCAGTGCACAGTTCCTGCAACCTGCATCTCTGTAGGTATCTCTGGTATTTTGTTGCACTGGTGCTTATGGCATGGGCGGTTTAAACATCTTGAAAGGTACCATCAATGCTGAGCTGAATATAAAGGTTTTAGAGCAACATATGCTCCCATCAAGACAATGTATCTGTCAAGGAAAGCCTTGAATATTTTTGCAAGACAAGGCTGCACCATATACTGAATCCATCACCACAGCATGTCATCACAGAAGAAGACCTTTTACCAACAAGGATACAGAGAAGACCCAGACAAAGCTTCTTCACAATGGTAATGCGCCACAGTGTGGAGCTAGCTAGGTGTTGAGATGTCTCCTATTGACTGGCAGCTGTTGGGGGGTGAGGCGGCACGATAGGTGGACAAGCCAGCTTAGCCCAGCCCTATTCCCCTGTTAGGGAGGAACGGCTAACAGGGGTGGCATATGGATGAGTACCAAAAGCGGTATGCATTGAGTAACACCGCCGTTGCCGCTACACTCAGCCATAGGATCCATCTTTCTCATCTCTTCCATTCCGGGCCAACACTAGTACAATCTCAGCCATAGGAGGAGACTGCAAAAAACTAGCCCCTCCAGATCTATATAGGGCAGTCTGTGGCAGGATCTCCTTAGGTCTTTTCTTGCAGTCACAAGGGACTGTGTGTCTGGATTTTTTTTTTTTAGTTACAGTGCTGACCAGGAATGGGGGCTCCGACTCCATCTATCTCCCAGACCCTCAGCAGCTGCAGCGTTTCTAGGGACCCCCATTAGATAACCTGCTGCAGGTGTTCCTAAGCCGATAGCGCTCCCCTCACTCTGCATGATCCCACGCTATCGGCTTAGGAACCGCTGCAGATCAGAGTACCTGATCTCTGGGCTTACATGGTGGCCCTGCTGTGTGTCTCCCACTGAGCCCTGATCCCTCTACCCCCTGGGTCATCTACCCCCATTGCTCCATGACACCCTGAGAGAGACGATCAGTCTGTCTTCCCCATGGCTGCTGGGTGGGGCCTGAGCTAGGTGGCCGGGCTCCCTGGTGTCAGTGTGTGATTACTATCATAGCGTTTGGAGGGGGAGGTGGCCTCAATGTGAGGGGCGTGGCCACCGCCCATGTGGTCTAGCTAACTCCGGAAGGGGGCTTGTCGGCTGCCCCTGCGGCACCAGTGGGGGGCATGGCTTTGCCCTGCTCGGGCCTTACAGTGGAGGATAGAAGCAGGGGGCGGGGAGGCCGCATTTGCGAGGTCCACGGCCCCGTCCTCCTTCTCCCCACTAGCAGCACTGTCGTGTGTGGTGCCCGGAGGTCCCTGCTGCATCCCTGGATCAATGCTTGCCAACTCCTGCACTGCCACCCTGTTCTCCTGGGCTGAGTATCCAGCACGGCTGCCTTCCCACAATTTTCCCTGGTCAGGTAGGGCTCCTTCTGGGGGCAAAGCATTTTGACTTGTACTGATTCCTTTAGGAATCTGACATTGTTCTTGTTGCAGGGTCGGGGCCCGGAAGCTGCTGCATCCTTGCCCAGTGGGTTGATTTCAGCTGCAGGGAGGTTGCTTTTCCAGTAGTGCAGGCAGGTCTGACCAGTAGTCGACAGGCAGGAGGGAGTGGGGACCTGAGCTCCATCTGTATTGCTTAGCAGTTAGAGCAGCCATTTGACCATGTTGGAGGCATAAGAAGCACCGGGGGTTCGTATTTTAACTGAGGTTCTTTTTTACACTACTCCTTACTCTCTTCCATTAGTGGGTGCTGTCCAACGCTGTCCGTTTTCTGCTGTCTTCAGCCGGAAGTGAGCGGCGCAGAGGATCTATGTCCTCTACTCCTCTTCTGTTTCTGGTGCTCACCCCCACTGCTCACCATTGCTGCAGGGAGGGGCTTTTTATACTGACATCAGCTCACTCCATAGGTATAGAAAATGCTCCATGCAGTGGGGAGCGAGCTGCTGGGAGCCCAGCGGGGGGACAGAGTCCGTGTTCTCTGTGCAGCTGAAGATCCCAGCCTGAGGATGTGCAATGAGGACATCGCCCATGGTTGGAACCTAGGCGGAGGTAAGCTTTTTTTTTGCCTTTTTTCTGCTTTTGCTTGTTGCTGTTTCTGCTCACTCTTTAATTACCAGCCTCAAGGGAAGCTATCTTCTTTTAAATACTAATAAGAAGTGGTGTTTTCCTGTTGGCAGTGGATTTTTATGATATAATTCCTCATGTGCTTACACCTTTTCCATGTATTCCAATAAATTCCATATATTACAATAAATTCCATATATTGTATAAATATGTGGCGGAAGTAAACTGATTCTGATTACAATTACAAGACAAAACCCAATGTGGCTGGCCCTGGGATATAAAAGATTTCAGGGAGAGTCACTGGCCTTGCCCTGGGACATCCAAAATCGAGATGCTCCGCTGTGTGAACCCCCCCTCCCCCGTGCTTTGCCAAATTCTCCTCTTTCCTGGCTCCCTCACCAATGTAAAAATCAGGCGGTTGCATATCCAGCATCTTTGGGCTATGCGTACACTCCCTCCCCCGGCCATTCAGATAGACTTACTATACATGTGCACGCCAAATAGCGGAGTGCCGAAGGACCGGGGAAAGGTGAGTTTTTCTGGTAATCTGGGGTTCTTATGCAGCAGGGCATCCCAAATTGGGATGTCCTCAGAGCAGAGAACAAACCCTGGATTCTCAAAAAAGGGTTGTTTTCAGCAGCTCACCTGATCCCTGGATCCATGCCCGCAATGCAGCCCTCACTTACCACGTGGGCCTGAACTCCATTTACCTCTGCTTTTGTCCCAGCTTCTGCCCCTGCCATCAGTCTCAGGGTGTGGCCATCCCCTATTCATTCACTACAACAGAGGAGGCGTGTCAGGTCTCGGCACCCCCTTCATTGCAATGAATCTAAGGGAGACAGGACAATCAGTGTGAAAGACATCACTAAAAACTGAGAATGATTTCTGTCTAGTGCGTTATATGGAGGGTGGACAGGTCTGTTGCCCTTTGTTTTATGGTGCCTAGGCACCACAAGACCCCCCCTATAACAAAACTTGCCAAGACCTGGTCTTTACCTTCATTTAAATATGTTATTTCATTGCATGCATGTGCTAATATTTATATAGAACAAAATTCCAGACAAGGAATGTTTAATTATTGGCTTTAAACTCAATGGGAAGTATTTCAAGGTCTGTGGAGAAAAGGCAGATGGTTAATTTAAGATCCTCGTTTAGGATGAGAGCAGAACCCCTGGTGACTTTGATTCTTGAAATGCTCTACAGCAGGGACACAGGAGTATCTTTCAACTCATTGTGCCTTTTGATCAGCTTTAGACTGAACTTTGTTACTGGACAAAGTCTCTTAGCAAATCTTTTAATCATTATAAAATACGAAAGTTCCGATTTTGTCATACTAATGAGACTTTGGCGCTCACGTTGGGCAGCAACCAATTGCTGCGCTGTATTCCTGGCCAGGATCGAGGCTAAAAGTCACTATTTGGAACTTTCTGCCACAATTTGGCACTATCTGAATGATGGGCGATCCAGGGGGTTATGTGCGGGGGGGGGGTACTCCAGCATTCTGGTTGCCCCCCACAGACTATCTTATAGCGGCGGTACCAACATCTACGCCCGCATATGTGTTGGTCCGCTTTGCCTAGAATGTCCCTTTAAAGCCAATGTATTTGAATCCATGAAACCAACGCAAAAAAATTGTTATGTGCCCAGCCCCTGGTGTGTGACCTGTATCCAAATTTTTTCTTGAAAAATGTCAATATATACAGTATGTCGTGGAAAACCCTTGGGGTGTAAATTGGTTCTGGCCATGACTTGTTATATGAATAAGGTATAAGATTAATAGTATTTGGTTATGTTACTTATGATGGTATTATCTCTGGGGCATTGAGACTTAGCACTGGTAGATTTCTATGGATGCATGTTAAGCTGTATGAATCACATAATTATTTCTCATGACTATTTACACTGATGATACAATATTTTGTATTTGAAGAGGCACAATGTATACACCAGCACCATTATAGCAGAAGAAAACCCCACACGGCTGGCCACTGGCATTCCACCAGGGCATGTGTGAAACCCTCAGGGCACAGTAATCATTTACCTTTGCCCGCTCCAATGGCGCATGCGCGGGCTCTTGTCCAATCAGAGTTGTTTGACTTTCGGCAAATGGCTCTGATTGTTTACAATGTGGAGTGAGAGTGGTCACACCCCCTGCTTCTTCGTCTCTGTGCATGCTCCTGCCCATTCTGATAGGCTGGGGCGGGAGCACGGGCGCCACTGGGGTTGCAGCCACTCTTGCTCCCCATTGAGCTCAATAAGAGCCCTTTGCCGAACGGTATAACCACTGCAAAGGGCTTTTATTGGACGAGAGCCTGTGCATGCGCCGTTGGATTGAGGAGAGGTGAGTTTTATTAGGGGGTTTCACACAGCGTGGGCATCCCAATTTGAGGTGCCTGGGTGCAGGGAACAAAACCAGGCCTAGTCAAAATCCTGGGTTTTGTTTCACTTTAATGGTATATCTCTTTCTCCTTTGTGGATTTACCACCATCATTTACTCTCAACTTTTTCTTAGCTTTTTGCCACTTCCTTTTCTAATTTCCTTTCTTTCTCTGTCTTGTTCTTTCTCTGTTTTACATCTTTTTCTCTTACCGAAGGGAGCCAAGTGGCAGCGAGCGGTGGTGTACAAAAAGACTCCATGTCTGCAGGCAAAGTACACAAAATACATGAGTCATCTTCTTTGCTCCTTCCACAGGAGATATCACCCAAAAGATATACATGTACTAGTTTGTTTACATTAGCTCAGCAGTGCATAGAGCACATTGTAACAAATGGCAGCTGTGCACAGACAGGAGAAATTGCTACTACTGTCATTCAGAAGGAGTATTTATACACACAATGGGGGCTTCAGGATGCGTGTTAGAGAAAATATACACATATACACTAACTTACATGTTAATATGCTGTGGAACCACTTTGGCTTGCTGTGCTCACTCAACTGAGAGCACCAAGGGACAAGGTGGCTGTAGGACCATGTTTTTGTATGGTCCTGAAGAATAAAATTGAAAAAAGGGCAAACTTTGGAGGAGAATGGAGAGGCACATAGGACAGGCATCAGGTGAGCTGCTTGCTGGCTATTTATTGTCATAGGGTTTAGAGTCCCTTTAAAGAGAATCAAAACTCATGCCCCATCAGCCCTGAAATCTATAAGATTCCAGGCCTACTGGATTTCCTCCCTCCGGGGCATCCAGGGATGTCCCGCTGCATGAAACCCCCCAGGTCGCCCTTATTTCCCGGTCCAACAGCGCATGCACGAGCTGTGGCTGCATCCCTGCTATCCCTTTAGCAGGGTGCTTGCCCGCGCCAGGCATTTGTGGTTGGCCACGATCCCTGTTAGAGGGTAGTGTGGGATGCAGCCACCAGTGCGTTCGGATCCGCTCACATTAGACAAGCTCCTGGACACAGGGGTTAGAGTGGATCCAAGCACGCTGGTTGGACGAGTGGCCGCACATATGTCATAGAGGTGAGATTGTTTGGGCGACTTGGAGGGTTTCACACAGCGTGCAAGGACCAAAACATAGGATAGTCAAAATCCTGGGTTTTGGGCCACTTTAAAGTGTACCTATAAACATTGGTGGTTTTTAATTACATTTCTGTAAAGTATCCTGCATGAGTCTGATTCAAGTCTTTATTCACATTCCTTGAATTGAAATACATTCGTTCAGTAGTTTGTACAAAGTTGTAAGCCGCCTGCTTGTCATTCTTGTGTGTGACCACTAGATGACAGTCTTACACAGTTTAAAGGGAAGCTATGTTATTTTCATTTTATGTTTTGGAATGTTTACAGACGTGGTGGCGCTACATTTAATTTGTCATGTGTACACATTATTATATTAACAAACCATCATTACTTCATTTATCACTACATTTATTGCTTCCATTGTAGCTGTCCAGCAGCAGTATGTTTTTGTTTTGCTTTTCAAGTGGTCTTAAAGTGGGACAAAACCCATTGTGGCTGGCCCAGGAGCTGGCCTTCCCCAGGGTAACCCGATGTATGCCCTATGTATATGGGCACTGTTCTGACGCGCTAGGCTATGTAAACGGCGGCCGCATCCTTGTATAGGCTGTGAGCGAGCTCCTACCCTGAGCCATTTTGATAGGCTGGGCGCAGGATCTGGCAATCACACTCCCGATTGCCGAGCTCTGCATGTAGATAGAGCCATTTGCCGAGCACTACAAATGGCTCTGATTGGATGAGAGCCTGAACATGTATCAGAGGACTGGAAATAGGTGAGTTTTACAGGACGTTCTGGGAGGTTTCACACAGGTTTACACACAGGGCACGGAACAAAAAGGGATAGTCAAATCCTCGGCTTGGTTCCCCTTTAAAGAGACATTCCAGGCAAAGGATTAAGTTATCCTGCTTTTGGCTTGCCCCATTCTCCTATCGGAGGGTCTCCTGTTAATAGTCTCGTCAAGTACCGCTCCTTGTCTCTGAACGTATCCCGGACCTTGATTCTAATTCCTGGGGTCAAAGTGCTAATAAAACTTTCCCAGGTGTTGAAGAAGGTTTCTACTTTGAATTCTTTGTGTGATGCTGTGTCTGTCCAGTCAAACCGAAAGAACAGTTGTAACTTTTCTAAGAATATCCTAAATTGGGGCGGGTCTGGGGATATCCAAGCCTGTAGTATAGTTTTCCTTGCTATCGCTGAGATAATTAGCAACCCTTCTACCATGTATTCGCCAAAGATCGCCTATTCCAGTGAGAGGGGAGCGAAAGTCACCAGATTCTGGTTAATGTAGTGGGCAACCCTTCTCCAGAAAACCTGTAGAACTGCTTCCTTCTGCTGACCCTCACATTGAAACATATATGGATGAGTCACTGTCTTCTGCTGAGGATGTGACAGAGTTCACTGGGAGTTATTAAGAAATATAGGCTAAATGAAAGCTGGATGAAAGATGCAGCTCCTGGCTATCCAGGAGCTGCATTATCCAGCCCACAGCCAGCTATACATATATATTTCTAAAGGACTAGGCCTGCCCCACAAACACAAAAGATAAAACCGCTAATATATCTAAAGGTAGAGGGGCAGTTGTGGAGGGGCAGTTGGGGTCTAGAGGTAAGGGAGCGGACTTGTCAGGTGGCTGGTTCGAATCCCGGTCCTGGGACATGACTGAAGTGCTCTTGAGCAAGGCACCTAACCCCCCCAACTGCTCCCCGGGCAGCCCACCACTCCGGGTATGTGTACACCCACTGCACGGATGCGATAAATGCGGAGGACAAATTCCTATGTGCGCACAAGCACACAATGGTCATCTATATATTAAAGGGATAGGGGTAAAGGGGAAGCCTGTGTTATAGGGCGTAGGTCCACTTTAAGAACTTGCTACTTGTTACAGACCCTCTTAAACTTCCTAAGCTTCAATAAAACATTTTTGGAGATGATTTTCCCTGGTAAGTGATGGGAGGGTTCAGCTGCTGTAACCGCTGGAGTCAGAGATGGGAGCCAGGGCTGGTCCTGGGGGACATGTGCAAAGCAGGGCAGGGTCCTGGCCTTGGCTTATTAAGGTTTCCTGTTTTAGAATTGTGCAGAGTGCCAATATTACGTTCATAGAGGAAGAGAGAGGGAAACCAGGAAGAAAAGCAAGATGATGAAGGTGCTTTCCAACCCTAACCGCATGGAGCACTTATTGCTCAAGGCTAACAGAAGAAACAATACATGATTGCAGCATGGTACAAATAACACTATTCACACTTTGCACTTGTATTACTCTTTCAATAGGGATAAGGATTTCTAGTTCTATTCATATAAATCTGGACAAAACCCTAGAACTTTGACCCACCTGTGTTTTGGTCTGCTTCACAGAAGCATCCCGATTTGGAATGGGGATGTCTAAATTCACATTTATTCTTCTGATGTACACTGTGCATGTGCGGGCCTCCTCCAGTGATTATTCATTGCCACATTTGCCAATAAATAATCATGGCCATCTACCTCATCATGGCTGCTCCCTGCAACTGTGTGCACCCACTGCCAGCCCACATAGATCTGCCTGGCATAGGGTGCGTCCAGCACAGGGATACTGAGAACCAGAAGTAAGGTAAAAAATCGGGCGGTTCCAGGGGGGTCTGAATTCGTGATGCACTTTTATATGGCCTGGAAGAAAGCCCTCTCTAGGACATGTGCACACGTTATGTGCAAGCCCAATAGGCTGGAATATGAAAGGGGAGCTTTTAACTATTAGCTTTCCCGGGTGACAGTGTGCAATGGGGGCTGAATCAGGATGCCCCAGTGGTGTCGCAGTTAGGGGGCCTCCAGTCTATTTTACTGGGGGCCCTTTTGAAAGGTACAGTCTAGGCCAGTAGTCCTCAAACTTCCTCCTCAAGGGCCGAGACAGGCCAGGTTTTGTAGCTCTCCACGCTACTCCACAGGTGAATTAACTGGTGCTCAGACAGAGCTATAGCCCTAATTATTACATCTGTGCATCAGCATAGAGAGCTGCAAAACCTGGCCTGTCTCGGCCCTTGAGGAGCAAGTTTGAGGACTACTGGTCTAGGCAAACATAAAACAATTCTGCCTTACCCTACATTACCTGGCTCTAGAATCTAAAAGACTTGAGCCGAGTTACAGATTGTCCCTGGGGCACCCTGATTTGGGATGCTCTGCTGTGTGAAACTCCTGTGATCGCCCATAAACATACCTCCTAGCACTCCAGGGCCATTTGATTCATTATCCCTATGTTGACCCAATTCGGGATGCTCCCATGGTGAAACCCAGCGGATCGCTGTGTAAACTCACCTAGCTGGTGATCTATTGGCACATGCTCAGGCTGCATCCCTATTATACCTTTAGCTGAGGGTGCGTACCCACGCTGGGCATTTCTGAAAGTGCGCTGAATGACCGCCCAAATGCATGAATGAGTAGATGCGGTGATACACACAGCAGGGCATCCCAAGTCGGGATGCCCTGTTGCAGAGGAACAACACCCTGCAGAGTGAATATTACGGAGATCCTCTTCAAGTACTAAAGCTATATAGATCTCAATGATTTGCTAGGAGTTATTAGAATGGGTCTCCTTTAAGTTTATTTTATGAATCCACTGTGAATTCTGACAGTAGCGCGTTGTTGCCCATTAGTCTTTGGGGGTTTCATAGAGTTCATATTGTAATTCTCTGCTCTTGTTTGAGTTCCTGTTCTTTTTAATGAGGCCTGTCTGCGGCGAGAGGAGCGCGCTTCCTTTGAAATATATGGCTGCAATCAGCGTGAGCACTTCTCCTGGTAACTAATTAGCACCGGTGTAATTGTTATCACAGAGCAGATAGCAGAGAAGTCTTGGCTGCCATGCAGGTGCCCATTCATCACCGAGACACACACGGGACGGCATCCATCGCCCAGGCTCCTCTACACATTCCCTATGTGCTGCCACATGCTGTTTGTTTCCGATCCCAGGGAGACAGACACTTAACAGAGACATAACAGACCCCAGCTGCCCACTCTCCCTCCTGTTTCCGCACAGCAGAATAGCACCCCCCCAGTACTCACCTATCCCAACCAACATACTACTCATCCTTGGCCAGCCTTGAATGTCTGCCAGCAGAGCGAAAAGAACGAGGATGCCACAGCACCCCATAGCATCACTGTGGAGCACAAATGCTGAGCTGCACATGTGCCATGAGATCCTGCTCGCTGTTAGTTGGAGCCCCGCAGCTTCCACCAGATTGCATGCAAAGTCCATTCATTGCAATGGAGAGGCAGACCTAGCTTGTCCCTCTATTGCAATAAATGGATGGCGCTGTTTGACTGATGCGAGGGGTGAAACGGAGTGCGAGGCACTTGGAGCGTCATTCTCTGAGATCGGGAGGTTTCAGAGCGTTGGACTGGCCCGGGCGAGGTGCCCGGGAGTGAAGGCGAGTGCTTGTTTTTTTTTCATTTGGCTTTAGTAACCCTTTAAAATGGACCAAAACCCAGGATTTTGACAATCCTGGGTTTTGGTCCTTTCCCCGGGGGCAACCCGATCGGGGGTGCCCCCCTTGTGTGAAACCCCCCAGATCGCCCGAACCCAGCTCACCACTTCCCGGTCTCACAGCGCATCTAAGAGCAGCGGCTCTGACGCCCGCATCTTCCGCTTCCCTTTAACGAAGTGTGCCCACGCCAGCCACAACGCGTGCCCCCGAGGAAAATTATTGAATTATTAGGTTTTGGTACACTTTTAGTCCTGTCCGGAGGCATGACAGTTAGCTCAAGCAAACTCCTCCCTGCCACTATATATACATCTAGCTGCTCCCTCTGCCCGCAGTAACTGAAAAGCACTACAGGGGCAGTGGCGGTCAGAAAAAAAAACTTGCCGCTAAGGCACAACATAGACACAAGTCATGGAAAGGGCATGAACGACTACTGATGAAGTCATTATTCAAGATGCAGGGTGGGAGAGGTGTATCGCAAGGGAATAGTAGAGAAAACTATTTTACAGGTGAGTACACAAAATGTACTATTCTGGTACACCAAATCCATATACGCACGGAACATCCCATAGCAGTCCCCTACCGGGTGGGAACAATCTCAGTCAGACAAGCAGACTGCGTCAGGTATAACCAGCACAGCTGAGTCATCCAAAGCCGTCACATTTGCACTGCGAAACCTCATACACCGAGAATAAAAACTGGGTGTAGATTAGCACATCTGGCTCCCTGGGGCTACAGCAATCTAACCACCCTAGTGACCTAAAATAGAACCTTCCTTGTGGAATGTACCACATGGACACAAGAAGAAAAAAACCTCAGTCTCCTCATCAAGGAGACAAGGGAAGAACAGCTCCCTAGAGAAGAACTGTTCTAATATAGAAACGACCTAGTCCCTGGACAAAGCCATAGTCTAGCCTGACCAACAGAGTGTTCAGCTTTGGTATCTGGTGAGCAGAATAAGAAAACGGCAATAAAGAGTCAACAAAGAGTCAATGAATACAACCACAATGCTGACCACAGCAAAGGTAGGTCCCAAGATGACCTTTCTGGAAACCCTCTCCTGGTTGTACACGGATAATGTGTGTTAGAGGATCTGACAGGCCGAGATTTGTTGCAACAAATCCTCTAGGCTCCTTGGAGCTGATGACCACGCTGATCTGCTTGGTTCCTTCTCTCACCGGTGTTGCTGTACAGTCCACTAAAAACAGACAGGACACCTGTCACCTGAAGATCCATTAAATTCTTCCCGGGGGATGCGTTGCTGACCACTGCTTGAGCAATCCCATGCACTGTAAGGTAATATAAAAATGTTCACTGGTAACCAATCTGACCACCTAGCTGGGTAATATACTTGAACAATCCAAAAGTACCAGTGTTCCACAGCACATGGAGACCCATAAATTGAGCCTCCATCACACCTATTCTGTTTCCCGTTACCCTGCCCAACCAGGAAATATATGGGCATTGCCTACAATTCTGCCAAATGATAAAGGGTCACAGACATGCCTCCTTACCTTCCTTACTCATCCTCATTTTCACAGACGATCTTGGTGAACCCCCGCCCTGACCATGTCCCTCTCATTTAATCTGCTAGATTGTGCTGTATGCCTCCACACCGCTGAAAGCCACCTCCCTCTCAGGGAGCTAGGTGATCAAACCTGAATATCCTAAAAGGTCCGCTACATTTGATACCGAGGCTTTGAAGAACCTACCCCTATCTGGGATTGGTTACTTTAGGATGACAGCCTTCTGCCTGCCGGGCCAAAGTCTGTGTGGATAACCTGTGAAAGGAATAAAACCAGCAGGTCCCTCAGTGGGGACAATAGCTCAATCTGTCCGTAGCCAGACACTGGGGCAGCCTGGTGATCATTTAAAGTCCCCAGGGGGAGCGTCCCTGAGCTCAAGTCATGGACCTTGATAGTCGAACAGACATCAGCGTAATTTACCCAAAGCTAGCAGGGTAAACATTGCAAGGCAGTGGAGCACCCTGTGCTCCTCTCTGCCCGTCAGCTAGTTCTGGCACACAGGGCAATGGCACCTTCCTCTGCTGTGTTACAAGACCCCGATGCCACAGATCTCTCAGTTATGGTAATTACTGCTACAGAACCCAAGAAGTCTAGGCAGCGTAGATAATGTATACCAACAAAATGAGATTGGAGAGGCTCCCATGGTGTTGATGAATCACCCTTTATATATGCTGTGTTAGGAAACAGGAGTATTTGACGCTGAAACTGCAATTTAAATACAGTGACATTTCTGCATTGCATGTGATAATGCGGCACAATACCTCTTATCTATAATAAGATTGGAGAAGTGATTCTGCGGCGTCGGCGCTCATTACAGCCGATAACGGGACGCTTCCGCTTTACACTGCTGCTTAGATTCTGCTGAATTCCCCCAGATAAGCCAACCCTGGAAACTCTGCAGAGGGTCACTTACGCAAGCTGGACGTCCTCGTGCTTGAACTTCCCTCCATGGTCATGCTGAAGGGTTATGTGCCGGTCCTGTTTAACCCCTTCAGGTCTCTGCTTCAGTTTTTTATTTCTGGTACCCACTTATAGGCAGTTTTGTTTGCCACTACTGTAGGCAACTCCTGTGTTTACACTAGTCTCCTTCTCCTTCCTTTTTCTTTCTCGCTCACAAGGATGCCTGATGCTACAGTGCTACTTGCTGCCTGTTAATAGCCTTTCAAGTAAAAAATTCACTTTATGAGAAAAAAAGCCTGAGAATGTCACTGTTGCTGAATCACCAGCTAGGAAAACGATGAAAGTCAAGAGCACTTTTTTACTCCTAAGAAAAGTAGAGAACTGTTTACTCCACATAAACCAGCACTAAAGGGGGCCCTCCCACCAGAGAGGGACCCCCAATCACTAAGGAAGTGGCCACCAGACCCTTACCGTCCCCCCAAAAAACGACAGCAGCAGCAGCAGCAGCAAGGCATCAAGATGGCCCCCGCCTCTGAGGCGAGCTGGAGAAGCAGGGAAAGAAGGGGGCGGGCCAGCACCGAAGGCGCCTTTTCCAGGCCCCACCCCCCTCCCAGCAGCGCAGATCTAGCCAGGGAGGCCCCCCCAGACAATGCGCCGAACGAGGGGGCGGGGCTACTGCGGCCGCGCTGAGCGCCCGGCCTCACCCCCTTTTCTAACTCAGCCTGAGGTAGAGAAGCTCCCCAGGCTGACAGGCAAAGGCACAGCAGGCTAGGCCAAGCAACCAATCCATCGAGGGACAACTACCAGATGAGCCACTCCAATCACACACACATTGCTTAAATACAGTGGTAACACCAACACACATACATACACAGAAATAAAAGTTTAAACGATAAGGGAGAGGCTGAGGATGACGGCCCGCCAACCCCC
The DNA here is from genome assembly GCA_027917425.1 of Gastrophryne carolinensis. Taxonomy (NCBI): domain Eukaryota; kingdom Metazoa; phylum Chordata; class Amphibia; order Anura; family Microhylidae; genus Gastrophryne; species Gastrophryne carolinensis. Next base: position 199,928,591 of record CM051235.1, read on the forward strand.
CCAGAGGGAAGCAAGGGACCCGAAGGGGGGGGGACCCGACCCGAATAAGGCCACAGGCATGTAGGGACGGGGCATCCCACACCAGGATCACCAAAAACCTGGGTAACCGCTTACTGCATAATGAGGGTTAACGGTGGAGCAAGGCTCCTTGCACACCCATAGGGTGCTGCCTACCTTCACCAGGACCCACAGCCTAAGCTGGGAGGCTCAATTAGGGCCAATTTAGAAAGGGTCCTGGCAGTAATAGGGACAATAAACGGCCGGGTGCGGGCCCGGCTTACCTGCAAGTAAAAGAAGTCTTCATCTTCTGTCTTGTCGCCTTCTCTGCAGAGAAGGAACTGGGAAATTGGTGGGAGGTCCCAGGTATATATGGACAGGGAGGGGCTTTCTTTTTTGCATATTCATCTCTGCAGAAGTTCGCCCTCTACTGGAGATTACCCAGATGTCATGAAGACCGAAGTGGAGTGTATGGCACACTTAGAATAAACGTGACACCTTTTTTGTATTTTGTTGATATTACTTTTTTCTGGGTTATGATCAGCCTCAGAAATATCTGGAAAGTTGCAACTAAGACGAAGTCAATGAGTATTTTCTACAATTTAGGCGGCAATAAATGAGGTACCATGCTCCTACATGACTGGCAGCAGAGACTGTTGGCACTGGAGCTCTTTAATCACTGTGACTTTGGCAGATGGTGGTGTTTCATCCATGACTTTTTTCTTCCAGCCCAGAACTAGATCTCCTTGTTTAGTGAAAACAGGGGAACCAGACCTGCAGGAAAGTTTTTTTTTTGCCAACAGAAGACTATTCAGTAGCCTAGAAAGCGTGACTGCAGTGCCGAGCTTCTGTTATGGGCAGGGCAATATTTGGTGTTCAGGCTGCCCTAGGCACTTTTATTTGGTTGCAACCAAGCAGGGGATGCAAATGCAAACAGCATTTACCCCTTGCACCCTCCACCACCTCCAAACATACACTGTTTGCATCTTACTGTGTTTGGGGTGGGAAGACACTCACAAGGGAGCATTAAACAGGACCTTCAGCATCATTTATGAAAAGGCCAAACCATTAAAAAACAATTCCCCAGCTTCTAAAATTAATAGATTTTAAGTTTTTAGTCGCTTACTTTTTATTATTTTCCCCACTGGGCTGCAACTCTGTTCAGGACTCCAGGATATTGGGGGTGACTTCTATAGCCTGCATAAGGAACAATCCAGCCAAGCTTGTTTCTTTACTGAAAGGAAGATGAATTAGGGGTGATTTCTGCTCAACTCTAACACCATGTTACCTAAACCAGCCTGTACTGGAATAACATTGTATGGCAACTGCAGTTATTCTAATTTGTGTAGATGCCTTTTACCCTTCAGGCATTGCTTTGGACTTACTGTATATTTAGAGTGCCAGTTAAAGTGGAACAAAACCCATCCATGGCCAGCCTGGAATCTAAAAATTGAATTTGTGATGCCAATTTAGGATGCCCCGGGGGCATGGAACAGAACCTGGGTGTTATCCCGCTTTAACATTTTTCCTAAATAAGGGAATAAATAACACAACTCTTCGTTCCCAGGAATTGTAACACAATAAACACACACAATAAATGATTAGTATTCACAACTCTTTACAAAATATACATCATTCAGAGGTCAGAGAACATTAAAGGGCGAGTAAAATACAACGAGGTCTATAACACGTGTCTATAACACATCCGGTGTGTCGTCATCACAAAACACACACTGGTCCACACAAAGTCTCTGCATATCAATGCTCCAATGAGCATACGCTCGAATCCATTTTGAAAAGTAGAAATGACAACATACAAACGTGTACTGTAAGCAAAGGCACCGCAAGATAACCCCTTTGGGCCTGAGATTAGGGTGGGGGATCCCCTCATTACTCCTCATACTCACTTGTGGGTATATCAAGGATCAAAAATGAGATTTACAGGGACAGGCAAAGGGTTAAATTAGCTTGGCCCCTGACATTCAGTGAGCAGAAAGCAGGCTAATTTAAACCTTTGTCTGGACTGTCCCCTTAAATCCTAACTCCAGGCTTTTTTTTATTTGTAAATTAATGTCGATAGAGCAGAGAAGGTTTAGAGCCATTATTGTGGTCTCACTTAACATGGCCCAGGGGGAAAGGGGATGGATTTTGCAAATCTTCTCCAAGGAAAGTCAGCAGAGGACCTGTCTGCCAGGGTTAGAGGTTGGAGGAGAGGACAGGGAGAGTCCCTGTTTTTAGATCCCTGGCGGGTACAAGTGCCACATTTTATTCACGGAAAAAATACAAAACTAAGTACAATTTTAAATCACTTCTCTACTGTATCCAAAACGAAAAAAATTAAGCCTGGAGTTGGGTTTAAAGAAAAGAAAAAAAAGATGGTGAGTTGATAGCACTTACCTCCAACCACAATTCCTAATTTACCTTGGACTGGACTTGCCCAGACCTCCGATTGGACCCAGCACCTGCATGCTAGCACTGCTTACTTACTGGCCTCTTAAATACTGCACATGCCATCTGGAAGTGGCTCTGCAGGTTGAGTTTAAAATAATAGAGGTCTATTTAGTTGGTTTGCATTTTGAAAACAAACTTTATTCATCTCCCTCCCCACAGCCATTTACCAGCAGAAGACTCAGGGCATCCACTCCCCCACCAGTTCTTTCAGGATCCAGCTCTTTACTCTGATATACTGATGGATGAGCCCCTGAAACAGGATGCTGACCATGTGGCCCAACTGACTGGCACAGAATGCAAAAGGGAGCAGGATCCTGGCAGGGGAGGCAATGCCTTAAAGTGGACCAACACCCAGGATTTTGACTATCCTGGGTCTTGGTCCACTTCGGTGGGGCACCCCCGATCGGGGTGCCCCGCTGTGTGAAACCCCCCCCCGAACAACTCACCTCTCCCCGCTCCCAGCGCCGACGGACAAGGAATCTGACAGCCGCGGACAAGCGGCTCCTCCGCCGCCGCCTCCCGCGCGTCCCTCTTGACGTCTAGAGGGGCGCGAGGGAGGCGGCGGGGGCCAGCCGCCACCGAAGATAAGGTAAGGGGTTTGGGGTGTTTGGGGGGGGGGGGGTTCACCCCGCGGGACATCCCGATCTCGGATGTCCCGCGGGGAGGGAGGTGATCGGCCCGGGAATCTTATAGATTCCCGGGCCGATCACCCGTGGGTGTTGGTCCACTTTAAGTTCATCCCAGAGAAGCAAGTACTGGATCTGTCTGTGGGGAGCAAGGTCACTATAGTTTGGCTGTAGAATGCTCAGTACATTCTGGGGTGAATGAAGTTGTCCTGCCAAAGTAGTCCTACAGCAACTACCTGCAGCAGAGGAGGTGCTGATGGGAGGAAGTGGTTGAGGCATTCTGGAGCAGGCTTCACAAAGTAATGTTGGCTGAGGTAAGTGGGGGCCAATGTGCTCTACCCACCCCCTTCTTTTCATACATCCTGGTTTTAAAGCTGGTCATAGATAATATATAATACCATCAATGAAACTGAGCTCAATCAGATTCTTCCTTGTACAGTATAAAGCAGACCTGCATCCTAACCTGTAAAGAAGGTACAGGCTGAGATGGAGGGCAGTTGCTGTTTACTAAAGTATAGAGAGCCCTTCATATGGGACAGTGAGCTGTTTACATAAGGTGTGCATGTTTTAGTGAATTATTCTTTAAACCTCCTCTATGAGATCATCAATCATCACTAAAGTGTGTTCTATTGGATGAAACTACACACAGACTTCAAATTGTGTAAAGGTTCAATTTGGAGCCCAATTAAATACAAAATGATTGTTTTATTACTAGATGGAAACATGGAGGGGGGGGGGGGGGTTAGAACCACTTTATTGTTGACTGATGATGGTTGTTACCCCATAGTGGAGGTATAGAGGGTAATTCACGAAAATATCTTTCTATACTTTAGTAACGTCACTCTCAGTCTGCACCTTCTTAACCAACTTTCTAATAACCTCTTTTGCGCTGGCCAAATCTAAAAGAAAATACATGAGTGTCACAGGCACTAAAGGGGAACCCCATATCTTCATATCTTGAGCTGGTGACGGCCTTTCCAATGAACCTCTATACGCCTTGGCTACCCTGTGTCAGGGAGTCAGCTCAATTTAACTAACCTAACCTAAAGTAATTTTTGACTGGAGGTCCGCTTTAGGTCCAGAGGACACCCATGCAAAATTATGCCCTAAATGACTAGTACAGCTAGATCTCCTCAATTCTAAGAAGCTGTAGGAGGAGGAGACAGTGTTGGCTGCAGCTTCCAGGTCTTTAGGCTTTCCTTCAAAGGCTAAAGTAGATCTGCTTTAAGGGAGGAAGTTTCTGATTGGCTTGTATGCTAATGCAAAGAGTACATAAAGAGACCCCCATGATGCATAGCTGCATCATCTTCCCCATAATAAATAGTAGCAGTTCTATAGGACAGAGCAAGGAGGAGAATGGCTGGATAGGAGAGTTGAGGAGGGACCACTGAGTAAGACGGGTCCCCTAAAGGCACTTGGTCTGCTGGTGAGTGTCCCTTGTTGCAGGGCTCTGGAATAAGCTTGACTTGTTTACAGGAAGGTGGGACAGAGATCTGTCTGCCTGTCTCGAAGTTTCTCTGCTTCACGGAAGACTGCTGATGTCTCTCCTTGGCGGGGGTCCGGCAGGCTTTGGCGTACATTCGTTGGCCTTTCCTTCAAACATCATGATCCTGGAACAGTAATGCATAGTGTTATTATGTAGGAGGTATTATTGGCAACAAGGTATTTCCCAGCGTGGCCAGCCCTGGAACCTAAATGTTTCCGGTGCCAGATGCTGGCCTTCCCCCAATCCAACAGCGCTTGGGCAGGCTCTCATCTTAATCAGAGTTGTTTGCTGTGGCTACGTAATTTGACAAGTGGATCTGATTGTTTAACAAGGGGAGCAAGAGCCTGTGCATCCCCTGCATCCTCAGGTTGTGCGCGCGCTCCCGTCCCAGCCAGGCTGGGGTGAGAGCGCATGTGCCACTGAGGAGGCGTCCACTCCCCATTGAAGCCTATCAGAGCCGTTTGCCGAGTCACGGTAAATGGCTCTGATTGGACAAGAGCTTGTCCAAATTATATTGAGCGATTGGGGGGGGGGGGTCTCACCCATACGAGATGTCCCCCAGGGCACAAAACAAAACCTGGGATAGTCAAAATCCCAGGTTTTGTTCCATTTTAAAACATACATTTACATACTTTGTTTTTATACAAAACAAGCCCTACTAATTTTAATATTCACCTGGCCAGGTCCAGCATATCTTCTCTGTAGGGACAGACCAATATGACTGACATGTATGGGCTATGTAGTGACATCACAAAATGTTATGTCCCACTGAATAAACACTGGAGGCTATGACATATTCTCTTTGTACTGTACTTTACTGGTGTACAGTGTTCAGGGAGGCTCCCTGTTATATAGGAGGTAGAATAAGTCTTAGCAAGAGGGCTCTGCAATTCACTCAGGACTGAGAGAGGAACATTTTCAATTATAAAGACCTGGATGGGGCTTTGCAGTTCATACATAGCAGAGAGAGAGAGTTGTCAGATTAGCAGAGGAGCCCTTTAGGCTTCGTCAGACACACAACTTACAAAGAGGAAGAGTTCCTTTTTTGAAAACTTGTACCAATGGGATTGGTGCTACAGGCAGGTGAAGTTGACATAAAACGAGGGAAACCGGAGATGTGGAAATGTCATCTTAACCATTTCTCTGTGTGTTACTATTACCTCCTACATAGGAGCTGGATGGCATTGTCAAATTAGCAAATGTTAGCAGACATACAACTTACAAAAAGGATGGGATGAGAAGACGAGATGCAGAATTTCTTTCTCTCTGTGCCTCTTACATAAAATGTGGGGGATTCTCGACAACAGAGCTCTTTAATTTCTCCAAAACCAAGAGAGTTGTCAGATTAGGAGAAGAACATTTAAGGCAAACATTAAGAGAATGGGATGAGTTGCAGCATACCTTTCCCTCTGTGTGGCTCTGTTAAGAGCTCCTTCTTACATAAGAGGTGGGCGGAGTCTCAATAACCTGGCTCTGCTATTAAAAGTGGACCAAAACCCACGCTCAGCGACCCTGTAATGGCCAGCAGTAAGGGTTGCCTTGTGGGTGCTGTTTTACCACTACCTCCAAAACAGTAAAGGCAGCTTTTAAATGCCAAAAATACAGCGAAATAGGGTGGCGGCGGGGAGGAGTCTCCAGAGCTATTGTGCAACATTTTTTTTATTTGCTGGCCTGGCAACATTTATATTTATTCCAGATGACTACAGAAAAAATCGTTAGCTGAGGATGTGATTTTTGATATTTCATAACTGTGGTCAACTGCCCCTTAAAAAAAAAGGTGATCACAGACCTTACAATCTGGTTGTACAACTTCTGTACTTCACTGATTACTTCCAGTTGAAGATGTATGGCATGGGAAAGCAGCGATCGGCAATGGCAGGAGTTAAACAGAAAAAAAAAGATTATTTTATTATTATTGTGTGTGTTTTTTTTCCATTTAACCCTTTGTGAACTGGTAATGGGGTCCTTGAGACCCCCTATAACAGTTCACAGGGTAGGAGAGGCTGGCAAGTCACCAGTGGCAAGTGAGTGACTTGCAATAATAACCCCACCCCATTACCTGCATGCTCAAAGGCCAAGGAGGGTACAGAAGCCGTGTGGCCTATGCGGCATGGTAGATTTCAGGGCTGGGAGCTGAGCGCATGACCTCCACTCCCCGGTTTACCAGCCACCATAGCTGGTGCCCAGACTGGTTTAAATGGGGAGGGCAGACCCAACGCCGTTTAAACATTTTTTAAGAGTTTAACCCTTTACAGTGCAAATAGTAGTTGCATGTACGTGTGTAGTATGTGATATGTGGTACCGTTGTAATGGGGGAAATAGGGCAATGTGATTTTCACCCAAAAATATTGAGAAAGCACTGAACAAAATTACAAACAAGAAGAAACAATTTCATGTTAAAGCCCAAACTCAGCTGAAAAAACAATACATCATTTTCCTGGAAAATATATAAAATATATAAATTTTAGATGGTGGGAAATAGTTTTTTAAGGGTTTGGGTAGGAGTGGTAGGGCTTAAAGAGTAACAACACACGCGATTTTCACTTTTCAGGATGTTGTTCCTCTCAGTGGGGGCATCCCGAATTGGGATGCCCCGCTGTGTGCATGCCCCTGGGTCACTCACCTTCCTGTCGCTCCCACAATGCAGACTTGGGTGAGAATGAGAACGCTGATTGTCTGAGCGCCCAGTCAACCAATCAGCGAGCTTGTTTTCACATAGCTCCCTTCAGCTCTGCTGAAGGCTAAGCTGCATGGACTACTAAGCAACCAAGTGGCGCCGTAGGCAGCCGAGTGCACCACCAACCGCATCCCCCACTCACCTCCTAGCCGTTGCATGCCCGCACCACTCCTATAGAAAGGCTGCGAGCACAGCTAGAGGTGAGCCGTGATGCGGCCGCGGCACAGAGACGCAATGAGGACTTCGGGACAAGATGAGTAAAATGGGGCTTCTGGGGGGTTTTACACAGCAGGGCATCCCAATTCAGGATGCCCCAAGGAGTGAAGTTCAGATGGCACTGGAGTCTTTTAGACTCCAAGGCCTTCGATGTTCTCCTTTAAAGAGAAAGTCCACTGGCATACTTGAAAGGGTATTTTTTTGTGTCCTCAAGGTGCTGAGCATATAATTTTTTTTTTTTTGCTACTGACAACCGTACACCAAGTCTGTAAACCAAGAAGAGAGAAGAACTTTGGGCAAGTGTAAGGATGAGTGACCTCCCTTGCCTGAACAGCAATCATAGCAGCAGTGTTCTGTGTATACAGGGTTCACTTCTCTCTTATTGTAGGTGTACAGTTGCCAATTGCAACAGATTGAAGGTAGTAAAAACCGCTTCCGTAAAACACACCTTTGCGAACATAATAAAAAAAAAGAACATAACCTCAGGACCTCGAGGAGATCCTTTGGGAAAAAAAATATTACCTTCGGAATATGACATCCATAGTGGACTTTCATTTTAAACACCACTCTCTCCTATTGTGTTCTACTCTTTAAATTTGTTTTTCGATTTTCTATGTGCTATATGTTTATATGTTATATGGGAACTGGCAATGGCAGATGAGATAATGGCCCATAGCCTTTTGGGTGGTGGTGCGTACCAAACTGCACTGAAAACTGCAGGGTCGGGGGGAGAATGGTGAAGGCAGGACAACTTCCTAAGGCCCCCTATCACCACAGTGGCCCCTGGATGGTCGACATCTGTAAAACATCATCCACCTGATCTCTAGGATTGGGGGATACTGGAAGCTATAGCACATCCTGCGTTAGCCAGTGCCACTTATAGCATGAAGTTCAACAGCATCAGCGTGTACTGTGGCTTCCGGCGCTTGTCTCCTTGAGCCCAGACCTAGGTAAGTATAGCCAACACCTACTCCTAACAACTATAGTCTCACATTATACTTACCTGGTCTTTTCTAGAGCTGTCCCTGGCTGCTTATAGACATCTATGGGTTGTGTAGCGCTCATACTGTGGCCAAGCTGCTGCATGTAGATTTTTTTTCATGTTTACGTTACGCTTGTTTTACGTTATTCCTACTCCAAGGTGACACAATCAGGAAGGTGAGAAAGCTGATCCCCAACCTGTCACCCTTTGTTGTACATCCTTCTAATTAAACAAAAAAAATGATTGGAAAGAATTTGAGCATGCTTAAGTGGGTAACATTATTTTTACAACTGTCATTTAAAAAGTTGAAGGATAAAAAAAACCTTAAAAGAATGAAACGCATTCTGCATTTGATAGACAGGCAAAAAAGACTGAGCTTTTGAGGGTCCTGAGAGTAAGAGCAACATGGGCTGAAGCATACTAAGCAGCTTGCCCCCCTCCTCTCCCTTTCCCCTATTCAGGGAACATTATACACACACAGCTCCCATTTTGGCTCCCCCATGGGAAGGCATTGAGAGGATCTGTTCAGCCCCTGACAAAGGCGAGTAAATGACGAGACGCACAGAAAACGGATTGTTGAGAGGCTAGGCACCCTGCCACGTCTGAGCTGCTCTCACCAAAGGCAGCTAAGCTCTTCTCACCAGAGCCCAGGGAATGCTCCAAAAGATAATAGGTGATAACCGAGAGGTGAAGAGGGAAAAACCATAGGGGCGGGAGGGGAGGCTCCGCTCACAAAGCCCCCCTGTGTTTCCCCCATCCCCGGCTCATGTAACCAGAGGCACAGAGCATCCTCTGAGTGCACAGACCCTGCTGTGTCCCACCAGGTTAATGCGTCTTTATTCCAAGCAAGGTGACACGTTACCTGATCGCACAGAGCCTGATTGATCTGATTGGACAGGAAGGATCTGGGGGTCCGGAGAAGGAATGTTCACAATAAACAATCACATCTCATATAGGAGGTTGTTTCTCTGACAGCAAACGGCAGATGCATCCATCAGCTTTATTTTACAAAAGTATTCTGATTAGCAGCACCTTGTCCCTGGGACAGCCGATCCAGCACTGAGCTTACAGCAGAAGTGGTCTCGCTTGTGGGTAATCTGCTTTCTTGCTTTATATATTGAAGGACCAGTCCAGCCATTTAACCCCCTCCTCCCCCCGCCAGCTCCCTTGCTGACTAGGACAGTGAAGAATGCCTAGACCAACCACTACAAGTGCTCTTATCAGGCTAATGGAGCCGTTGGGGGACAGCTGTTTGGGAAGTTTAAGTCCCACTAGAAACAGGAGGTTAATTTAAGCAAAAGTCTGTGGCTGTTGTTTATGTGCCAGCTCTATGGCCCCTGTTATACCCAAGTTTGGTAACAGTTATCTTTTATATCAGGGCTCTGCAATTCACCCAGGGCTGAACGAGCTGTCAGAAAAGGGAGTATGTGTGTGTCATTAGATTGTAAGCTATTTTATATACTGCCAACAGTCAAAAAAGAGTTGGTCCTCTGTGCCCTACCCTGCACTCGTGACTGAGCAGTCGATCCTCACCACTTTCTCATTCCAATACGCCAGCTCCTTACATGCACATCTGTGACTATTCAGCGTGCATATCACTATGTGCCTGTCCAGTGATCCTGATTGGTGGCTGGCAGTCACGTGTTCAGTGAAACACAGAAGAGGTGAGTAACGGAAAGCTCGGGATAAGCCTGCTGAAAAAATGTGTGCAGTGGGGCATCCCGGATCAGGATATCCCATGTTGCAGAATACAGCTGACTAACCAAAATGGTTGGTTCTCTTTTAGGGGCAGGCCCATGTAAGTTGCTGTTCTCACTGACACCCATAATACCTCTGTTAGATAAACTTCCTATGTAGTCACTGTGCAAAATAATTTAATGTATTTAGGACTGATCATTATGGAAATGAACAATCCAACCACATGCGGAAGGTCTTTCTCTCTACAATAACAGATGGAGGAATGGGTTAATAGGCACACTGACATTTTCTATTCTGCAGGGAGCACCCAGCAACCCCGGCGCTGTACCTGCCACCCTCCGCCTCCCTGCGCTCAATCACACCTGGGAATCCAGAAACAGTACAAGCAGACAAACAGATCTGATCTCAAGGGAAAATCCTGTACGGCAGCCTGAATGGCGTGTAGGTGTATTGTGTCTGCACCTGGAATTCCCTTTGAGATGCGTCTTCATTTACTGCATTGGTGAAGCCAATGAGGCTTCCGGTGAGCATTGCGTTGTGGATTACAACCTGCATCCCAGTGAGCTTTTAGCATTCAGACACAAAAAATGCTGTAAACATTTTGTTCTACCCCCTCCCCCAATTTTTTTCAGTTTGAAAACAACAGCACCCTATGGTGGGCTATGCGGAAAATTGTTGCAAATTATTCAGCAAAAATAAAAAAAAAATATCCTTGCCTTATTGGATAATTTGTCCAAATGCTAAAAAGCTCACCGGGATGCAGGTTGCAATCCACACCGCAATGCACGCTGGAAATCACACTGGCTTCCAAATCACACCCTCACCCTACAGCTCAAGTGTCATGCACTGCTTGTCACCCTGCAGCTCAGGTGTCATGCAATGCTCCTCACCCTACAGCTCAGGTGTCATGCAATGCTCCTCACCCTGCAGCTCAGGTGTCATGCAATGCTCCTCACCCTGCAGCTCAGGTGTCATGCAATGCTCCTCACCCTACAGCTCAAGTGTCATGCAATGCTCCTCACCCTGCAGCTCAGGTGTCACACAATGCTCCTCACCCTACAGCTCAGGTGTCATGCAATGCTCCTCACCCTGCAGCTCAGGTGTCATGCAATGCTCCTCACCCTACAGCTCAGGTGTCATGCAATGCTCCTCACCCTGCAGCTCAGGTGTCATGCAATGCTCCTCACCATGCAGCTCAGGTGTCATGCAATGCTCCTCACCCTACAGCTCAGGTGTCATGCAATGCTCCTCACCCTGCAGCTCAGGTGTCATGCAATGCTCCTCACCCTGCAGCTCAGGTGTCATGCAGTGCTCCTCAACCTGCAGCCCAGGTGTCACACAATGCTCCTCACCCTACAGATCAGGTGTCATGCAATGCTCCTCACTCTGCAGCTTAGGTGTCATGCAATGCTCCTCACCCTACAAATCAGGTGTCATGCAATGCTCCTCCCCCTACAAATCAGGTGTCATGCAAATCTCCTCACCCTACAGATCAGGTGTCATCCAATGCTCATCATCCTGCACCTTAGGTGTCACACAATGCTCCTCACCCTGCAGCTAAGGTGTCATGCAATGCTTCTCACCCTACAGATAGGGTGTCTTGTAATGCCCCTCACCCTGCAGCTCAGGTGCCATGCAATGCTCCTCAACCTGCAGCTCAGGTGTCACACAATGCTCCTCACCCTACAGATCAGGTATCTTGCAATGCTCCTCACCCTGCAGCTCAGATGTCATGCAATGCTCCTCAACCTGCAGCTCAGGTGTCATGCAATGCTCCTCAACCTGCAGCTCAGGTGTCACACAATGCTCCTCACCCTACAGATCAGGTATCTTGCAATGCTCCTCACCCTGCAGCTCAGATGTCATGCAATGCTCCTCAACCTGCAGCTCAGGTGTCACACAATGCTCCTCACCCTACAGATCAGGTGTCATGCAATGCTCCTCAACCTGCAGCTCAGGTGTCACACAATGCTCCTCACCCTACAGATCAGGTGTCATGCAATGCTCCTCACCCTGCAGCTCAGGTGTCATGCAGTGCTCCTCAACCTGCAGCCCAGGTGTCACACAATGCTCCTCACCCTACAGATCAGGTGTCATGCAATGCTCCTCAACCTGCAGCTCAGGTGTCACACAATGCTCCTCACCCTACAGATCAGGTGTCATGCAATGCTCCTCACCCTACAGATCAGGTGTCATGCAATGCTCCTCACTCTGCAGCTTAGGTGTCATGCAATGCTCCTCACCCTACAGCTCAGGTGTCATGCAATGCTCCTCACCCTACAGATCAGGTGTCATGCAATGCTCCTCACCCTACAAATCAGGTGTCATGCAATGCTCCTCACCCTACAAATCAGGTGTCATGCAATGCTCCTCATCCTGCAGCTCAGGTGTCACACAATGCTCCTCACCCTGCAGCTAAGGTGTCATGCAAAGCTCCTCACCCTACAGATCAGGTGTCATCCAATGCTCCTCATCCTGCAGCTCAGGTGTCACACAATGCTCCTCACCCTGCAGCTAAGGTGTCATGCAATGCTCCTCACCCTGCAGCTAAGGTGTCACACAATGCTCCTCACCCTGCAGCTAAGGTGTCACACAATGCTCCTCACCCTGCAGCTAAGGTGTCATGCAATGCTCCTCTCCCTGCAGCTCAGGCGTCATACAAAACTCCTCACCCTGCAGCTAAGGTGCCATGCAGTGCTTCTCACCCTACAGATCAGGTGTCTTGCAATGCTCCTCACCCTGCAGCTCAGATGTCATGCAATGTTCCTCACCCTACAGATCAGGTGTCATGCAATGCTCCTCACCCTGCAGCTCAGGTGTCATGCAATGCTCCTCAACCTGCAGCTCAGGTGTCACACAATGCTCCTCACCCTACAGATCAGGTGTCATGCAATGCTCCTCAACCTGCAGCTCAGGTGTCACACAATGCTCCTCACCCTACAGATCAGGTGTCATGCAATGCTCCTCACCCTACAGATCAGGTGTCATGCAATGCTCCTCACTCTGCAGCTTAGGTGTCATGCAATGCTCCTCACCCTACAGCTCAGGTGTCATGCAATGCTCCTCACCCTACAGATCAGGTGTCATGCAATGCTCCTCACCCTACAAATCAGGTGTCATGCAATGCTCCTCACCCTACAAATCAGGTGTCATGCAATGCTCCTCATCCTGCAGCTCAGGTGTCACACAATGCTCCTCACCCTGCAGCTAAGGTGTCATGCAATGCTCCTCACCTTACAGATCAGGTGTCATGCAAAGATCCACACCCTACAGATCAGGTGTCATGCAATGCTCCTCACCCTACAGCTAAGATGTCATGCAATGCTCCTCACTCTACAGATAAGGTGTCATGCAATGCTCCTCACCCTACAGATCAGGTGTCATGCAATGCTCCTCACCCTACAGATCAGGTGTCATGCAATGCTCCTCACCCTACAGATCAGGTGTCATGCAATGCTCCTCACCCTACAGCTAAGATGTCATGCAATGCTCCTCACTCTACAGATAAGGTGTCATGCAATGCTCCTCACTCTACAGATAAGGTGTCATGCAATGCTCCTCACCCTACAGATCAGGTGTCATGCAATGCTCCTCACCCTACAGATCAGGTGTCATGCAATGCTCCTCACCCTACAGCTAAGATGTCATGCAATGCTCCTCACTCTACAGATAAGGTGTCATGCAATGCTCCTCACCCTACAGATCAGGTGTCATGCAATGCTCCTCACCCTACAGATCAGGTGTCATGCAATGCTCCTCACCCTACAGCTAAGATGTCATGCAATGCTCCTCACTCTACAGATAAGGTGTCATGCAATGCTCCTCACCCTACAGATCAGGTGTCATGCAATGCTCCTCACCCTACAGATCAGGTGTCATGCAATGCTCCTCACCCTGCAGATCAGGTGTCATGCAATGCTCCTCACCCTACAGATCAGGTGGCATGCAATGCTCCTCACCCTACAGATCAGGTGTCATGCAATGCTCCTCACCCTACAGATCAGGTGTCATGCAATGCTCCTCACCCTGCAGATCAGGTGTCATGCAATGCTCCTCACCCTAAAGATCAGGTGTCATGCAATGCTCCTCACCCTAAAGATCAGGTGTCATGCAATGCTCCTCACCCTACAGATCGGATGTCACACAATGCTCCTCACCCTGCAGCTAAGGTGTCATGCTTCCCGCATCTCCCTGTCAGGTTGCCCAGCCTTGTCACTTTCTGCTAACTCCTTTTCAAACTTCAATTAATAAATAAATACATCAAAATGTTTGTGAGTTATTCTTTTTCTGTAATAGCATTTCATTTACACAGGTGTGTAATGATAGTTGTCCTTTAGTCCCTATCTACACCACACAAATCTGCACCTGAACTGAAACTGGAACAGAAATAGCAACTGCATCTGCCTAGGTGTGAACAGGCCTTAAAGTGGACCAACACCCACGGGTGATCGGCCCGGGAATCTATAAGATTCCCGGGCCGATCACCCCCCACCCCGCGGGACATCCGAGATCGGGATGTCCCGCGGGGTGAAACCCCCCCCAAACACCCCAACTCACCTACCTTATCTTCGGCGGCGGCCGGCCGCCGCCGCCTCCCTCGCGCCCCTGTAGGCGTGCGCGCCTCCGCGCCGGCCGTCTGCGAATGGCCGGCGCGGGGGCGCGCGCGTTCAAAGTGACGCGAGGGAGGCGGCGGCGGCCGCCGCCGCTTAGACGTTCAAATTCTTACCTTGTACGTCGGCGCTGGGAGCGGGGAGAGGTGAGTTGTTCGGGGGGTTCGGGGGGGTTTCACACAGCGGGGCACCCCGATCGGGGGTGCCCCACCGAAGTGGACCAAGACCCAGGATAGTCAAAATCCTGGGTGTTGGTCCACTTTAAGGTTGCACCCAGAACAAATCATGAAAGAATAATGCTGCAGTGTTGTGAAGGCAGCGATGGTGTTTTGCAGGAAATTCTAATGAAAACAGATGACGAGGCGGAAGAAAAAGAGAGAAAGAGACAGAGGGTGGCAGAAAGAGAGGAGATATGGCTTCACTTAAAAAATAAACGTTGCTGTGGAGTTCCTCCTCCAGCGAGGGGGCAGATGACAGTGTGTGGATACACTGATGCTGTGAAGAAGCCGCATTCATCACCAAGATGCTGCATGTAGCAACTTATAGCCTCCTACACTTCCTACAGCGGCAAGGCTAATAGGGCCATCTGGGGGAACATAATAATGCGCGCATGCGCGTCTTACTTCTCACAACGAAGACAAAGTGACACCGATTGCCTGGATTCCTGTATAAGTTACAGGATCACTGTGCTTCTGGCTACAATTAGGAATTTCTGAGCTCCTCATAGCCGAATCCTGAAAAGACCTCTATTATGTAAAATGCTCTAAGGCCCCTTTCACACCTCCCCGTTTTGGGCTCCTTCACACCTATGTGCTGCGTTTCTCTCATGCTGTGAGCAAAATGCATATAAAATGCAAGTATTGCAATGCAATTAAAAGGCCAGCTACTCACATCCTCTACTGCTCTATCATATCTGTGCTCTGCCATCACTGGCAGAAAGGGAGTAGAATTTGTCTCTGCTGTCTCAGTCATTAGTTGTCTAGCTGCAGCCAACTGAGTTTAAAGACAGAAATAAGATTACTGTATGAGCCATGAAAGCACATGGAGTGTGGGGTCTAGGCTGTATTGCAAGGTCTTTGACCCCTCCACCCCATGGCTTGCACTTTAGGGCAACCTCAGGTAAGCCTGGTCCCAATTTATCTATTGCATTGTATGTCCCAAAGGGGGCTCTCAGAGATTAGAGTTAGGACTGCACCTCACAGAGGCACTTTGGCGTAGTGGTGCAGCTTAAGCATACTTCTGCAGATGTGTGTGACCGAGTCCTCTGTTTTTAACCAAGTTTAGAGACAAGACAACCTCTGTTTTAACCAAGTTTTAACGTGCACCTCCCAGGTTAGTTATAAAATGGTCTGAGCGGCTGCCACCCCCCCCCCCTTTGTTTCTTTTGAACCATGAAAGGGCTTTATTTAATGTAATCACATTTAGTTATGCCACTGATGGATGCATTTGCTGCTGCCTTCTCGAGGTGCTGAAAGCTCTCAGTCTCCTTCTTCATCTGCTGCCTCTTCCTCCTGATGCCGGGTGCCTCTGGCTCATTCTAGGGGTTCCATATACTGCTGCCTACTCTGGGTGCCACTGTCACCACCTTGTGTGGCCTCGCCTGGGACCCTGGCCACTGGTTCCATACACTCACCACCTCATGTCACCGTTGCCCTTGCCACAGACTGGACCACCTACGGACATAGCAGAATGGCCCATAGACCCCCTACCACAGCGATGCCACTAATGAAAAATGCAGGGCTAACTGACAGTGTGAGGGCATAGGTTAGGTTAATTTAGTGACCATGACCCTCCCTGACACAGTGCCAAAGGGGGGTTAAGGTCTGCTTTTAGAGCTTCTATGTGGTCCACTTATCCAGGAAAACTTGAGTATCAAGCAATTGTAGGATTGTGGGGAGAGAACAGTGGGAGGAGGTGTTTGCAGTGCCAAGGTAAAGCATAGTCGATTGGACCAGATCATTCTTAACAATCTATAGAGTGTAGTTCAGCTTCAGAGCTTCTTTGTACAACCCTGTTGCTTATCTGTTCATCGGATAGAGACCTATTCTAATGGAAGTTAATTAGCGCACACTGTGGATCAAAAGATTGGAGGTGTTTGGATTGCCAAGAGGAACCCTGTCCCTCATGGACCTAACTTTCTGGCATCCCATGGCATGTGCGCAAGCTTTCAGTCAAGCAGAATAGACTGCGCCACCCAGAATCTATTGTGAATGAATGGCCCGACAGGTTCTTCCCTCCAGCTGTGCATGCCCACGTCAGCCATTCAGATAGTCCTGGTACAGGTGTGCACATCAGCCAGAGGGACACTGTAGGCTGCACAAGAGCTGTGGGGTTGCTGGAAATGTAAAGTTTGTGTCAATACTAGGGGGATTCAAACAGCGGGGCATCCCAATTTGGTCCACTACATGATAAAATCACCATGGCTATTGGTCCATTACTTGATAAACTCATTGCACAAAGTTTTACATTAGAAAAAACGTGTGTGGGGATATGGTCCTATGCAAATAAATGTCATATTTTTAGACGATACTGTGCTTTTAGGAAAATCAGTAGCATCAGTTTGAGGTACGGGAGGGGAAATGGTTATTTAGGGAAGAGAATGCTCATATGCTGGAGGGGAAAGGAATCCGATCTGATGGAGCTTTAATCCTATCCTCAGAGAGGTGGGAAGCCTGTCAGTGATGTAACATTTGCGGGGGATAAGCCGGGTTGCAGTCAGTGCTGCTAAATGATTACAGCGGCTGTCAGTTTTACACCTTCATGTTGCCAGCTTTAGCAGATGCCACATTTCTTTCTTGGCTGAAGTTGGTTTGTGGTATTCCTCTTCCCCTGACAGTGTGGCGGAGAGGCGACAGGCAAGGCAGGTGATCCTGCACCTATAAAGGAAACCTGAGATAAAAGAAACATGGGGGCTGACAGCATTCTTCACACCTGGCTGCATAGCTGAACCACCTGCACCCATGTGACTTTCTCCTTTACATCCACTGACTGTATGAACTATACCTTATGTATTATAAAATCTAATGGATGCTTGCTGGTTCATGCCAGTATAATACTTTAATAGACCTAGCAATACTTTAATAGAGATAGCATTGCCACATTATCAAGCAACAGTATATTGCTATTATAAACTATGGGGGTTATTTAAGAAGGGATAGCGCCAGGTAGTGGCTCGTAGTGGCAGGCAGCGTCTGGCGAATGCGCTGTACATAAAACTACATTTATGAAAGCGAATCTGGTGATTCCTCTAACAGCGCCATGTAGCGTCATATGTATTATTACAGGCGGTTCAGCATATAGCGCCAGCGTTCTAGGTTCCAGATTGCCATGTAGTACCTGTCGCTTTGTAGCACTCTCCCATACATTTCAATGGGCAATTCTGTGAAACTCACCTGTAGAATTGTTTTTGAATACATCAAGTCCAGGTCGTCCCACAATACTTACATGTGGGTATTCCGCCACCAGGTGGCGCAGTCTACTGTAAGATCCAAAGCTGTAGCTCCTCCTGGCCCCCTATAAAATGAGGTGTCTCACAAGAATCCCCAGTGGTCAAAGAGCAGTAAGAAAAGAGACAGGCCGGGAGGCCAAGAAACCATGTTACATCACATAGCTTCAGCATGTACTCTCTCCAACAAAAAACTGAAGGACAACGTCCCAAAATAAAAACGGTAATCACCATAACAGGCAACAGAGATAATCAACAAGGGTGGGGTGGGACGACCTGGACTGGATATATTCAAAAACAATTCTACAGGTGAGTTTCACAGAATTGTATTTTTCACTATATCCAGTCCAGGTCGTCCCACAATACTTACATGTGGGACATCCAAAAGCAGTGTCCATAAGGGCGGGAACCCCAGTGCGGGACAGCAAGTAGTTCATTTCACTACCGCCGTGGTAAAGGTATGAACTGAAGACCAAGTGGCGGCCTTACAAACTTGTAAGGGTCGTTGACAAGACAACAAGGCTTGCACCTGCGTTTGAAGCCCCACCACTTTCTGCAGTGGTAGCTTGACCTGAGAGGTGTCTAGCGTCATGCCCAGGAAGGACTTCACTGTTGAGGGAGTGATCGAAGACTTGGGGTAGTTCATAACCCAACCGAACTCCTCGAGAGTGGATAACACCGTCCGCGTGTCGCTCTCGGCCTACTGAAGGGGCTGAGCTGCAATCAGTAAATCGTCCAGATAAGGCAGCACACGAACACCCTGATTACTCAGGATAGCCATGATGCCAGCCAGCACATTGGTGAAAACCCGGGGGGCTGATGATATCCCGAATGGCAGAGCCACAAATTGAAAATGCTGGTCCTCCATAGCAAATATCGGGACGTGCAAATAAGCATCCCTGATGTCCATCGTGGTCATGAAGTCGCGGGGCCGAATCGAACTCACCCGCTGACCGTAAGGTTTCCATGCGGAAATGCCGGACTTTTACAAACCTGTTGAGACCCTACAGGTCCAAGATAGATCTTAACGTTCCATCCTTTTTGGGAACCGTGAACAGGTTGGAGTAAAACCCCTGACCCTGCTCCTGAAGAGGTACAGGGCAAATCACACCTAGCCGCAGGAGGTACTGTACGGCCATTCTCAGGCCCTATGCCATCAAAGGATTCTGGGACATGCGAGACTGAAGAAATCTTCGGGGCGGCCTGACTGCCAGCTCTATTTTGTAACCGGAAGACACCACCTCCTGAATCCACCGATCCAAGACGCGCTGTCTCCAGACATGAGCAAATAGCAGGACCCGTCCCCCCACCCGGATGGGTGAGGGCGCCTCCTCATGCCTGAGGAGCCTTGGTGGGGGGCCTGGACGTGGATCCCCAAGAGGGATTGGGTCGTCCGCGGGACCTACCTCGTCCCCAGGAATCTCTACGGCCACCTGAAAGGGAAGCGCCTCTTCCTCCACGAAAGGAGCGATAGGCAGAGGAACCCCGAAAGGGCCGCGCAGGCTTCCATCGCTGAGGGAGTCTCCCATCCTTAACCAGGAGGTCCAGACGCTCCCTGAATAACCTGTGCCCCATAAAGGGGATACTAGTGAGCGACTTCTTGGCCGCAGCATCAGCCGACCATTGCTGCAGCCAGAGAGAGCGACGAAGCGCAACAAGCAGGGCTGAAACCCTGGCGCTGAGCCGGACACCATCGTCCATAGCGGAGACAACAAAGGCAATAAAATCCATGCAAGCTTTGCGGTCTTTATACTCCTCCGCCCACTTGCGAGACTTAGTAATATCTACAACACCTTCTTCCTGATGGCTAATGAGACAATAGCAGCGGCACACACGGGGCGAAACCAAGCACCAGCAAAGGTGAATGAATGACAAGCCAGTTGATCCATACACCTGTCAGCTGGATCGTGCAAGGAAGCACGGGTGACGGCATAACTGTAGTGTTGGATAACCCCGACACGGGGGAATCCACATGGGGGGGACGGGAGCAGAGGCAGACCAGCTCCTCCGGGAAGGGATACCGCCTGTCCAGGCCCTTAGGCACCGATGGTAGTTAATTAGGCCTTTCCCATTCCTTGAAAACCATATTGGAAAATGGGCCTGCTCAGGGAAGACAAGCCTCTGTCTCTCAGGCCGGAATAAATCACCCTGCTTCCTCTTAACCGCTTTAGGAGGGACAATATGCAACGTCTCAAACACAGAAGTCAGCAACTTCTCCGTAATGCAGGAAGCCACATATTCTCGCCCGAGGAAGAGCCAGGCTCGCTGTCATAGCCGGCCGAATGATCCCCTGTGGAAAAGGAATGCTTAAACAACTCGCCTTGCTCCATGGATCCCAGACCTCCAAAAAGTTCAGCAGCAGCAAAATCCAAGTAACCGGGGTCGATGTGCCGCTTCTTACTCGTGGCCTTCCCAGGACCCGTGTGAGATAGCTGTCTCTCAAAGCTGGCCACCCGGTGTACCAAATCAACTTGGGACCCATTGCTGGCTTCCCCCTCGCTGAGGGCTGAATGCAGTAGTGGGGGCGCTGGCGAGGCCGCAGGCAATAAAGGGCTAGGGGCAGATACGCCCACCCTATGATGCTTCAAAAACACACTCCTGGTGCAAGTGAGTCCGCCCAGAGGGCTGGTACTGCACATGGGGCAGAGCTTCACCCGTCCAGAGGGGGCCCCTAGCTCACTATTCCCAGAAACCTCCATTATGGTGATTATAGCGAAAAAGTAGGTAGATTACAAGGCACTAACGGCCCAAACCTATGAGATCCCCAATTTAGTCCCTCTTTTTGTGATCCCTCTTAATGGGAGAGGAAGCGGAGAGAGAGGGGGGGGGGGGGGGCGGTCGGAGACCGGGAAGAACAACAACCCTTAGCTGTCAAGAGGCCCACCTAGAAGACACAATCAGAAGGGGGTATCCCACAACACATGCAGCAAGGCAAAAATAAAGATAAAGAGAGGGACTCACAGAACCACCAGCGATGGCGTGCTGGGGACAGCAGGCAGCGTCAGGCTGCTAAGATGGCACAGGTCAGCCAGGCTCATGCAATCCTCGAGGGGCCAGCCGCACAGCCGTGACGCAAAACACGTCATCGCACGGGTCCTCCCCCCCCCGCCGAGGGCACGAAACGAGCGCCCTCCTCCGTAGAAGATGGCGCTGAGGAGGGCGAAGAAGCCAAAGAGGAGGGGCAGCCCGTGGAGGGGCCCCCACAGACACCGAGCGCAGTGCGCCCCGCACCACATCACCAGAGAGGCCGTGGCCTCAGGAGAGAAGCCCTCGCCAGCCACGCCTTTCTGCCCCCCCCACAGCACGTCAAAGATGGAGGGGGGAGGAGAAGGAGCCGAGGGAACGAGGGAGGTAAGTATGTCAGTAACAGAACGCAGTATGCACAACGCAACTTAAATAATAAAGCTTGTGGGAAAGAAGGGCATGACTCGTGGGCATAAGGAGGTCAATCCCCCCCCCCCCCCATTAGGTTCACCATTGCTTATGGCCAGCTACCCTTTAGGGAGGGTCTGCGGCCCAGAGACTAGCTCTGTCAACGCCTGACCCCGGCGTTCACCCTACCCTACCATCCCGTCAGCCAAGGCTGGGAGGCAGAATGGGTCCACGGAAATAGTGGGAATAGGGGTGCAGCGGCCGACGGGCTAGGAGGCCCCGCTCAGCTGTAGTATCCAGGAGAGAGATCCAGATGATCCTAGCAGCAGCACTGCAAGACAAACTCTGGGGATTCTTGTGAGACACCTCATTTTATAGGGGCCGGGAGGAGCTACAGCTCTGGATCTTGCAGTAGACTGCGCCACCTGGTGGCAGAATACCCACATGTAAGTATTGTGGGACGACCTGGACTGGATATAGTGAAAATAGCGTGTCACCTCTCCTGGCTGCAAACAAATATTTTTAGAAACTTTCTGGACTTTTAATATTTTTATGCAGAATTGCTTTTTCAGGTCTGGCACTAAAGTGTTAATGTCACAGTGTTAAAACATTGTCATTCTAAAACAGCGTCTGGCGCTCTGTGCTAAAGTGCCTAGCTTTAGAGCGCCGACGCTCTGTTTGTCTAGTGTTTTTTTAAATATGGTGTGGAGCACCGAGTGCCGGACGCACTGAGCTGGTGCTACCTGTCGCTTGCTGCAGCGCTATACTGTTGTTACAGCGCCCAACACACATGACAATCATCAATGCGGGCCAGGTTACTAGAGCGACTGAGACGCTCTGTTACAGCGCCCGATACCCGCTTACGCCGCTATACAGAAGCTCATTTGGCAATACCTGATGTTAGTAGTGAATCAGCCTCCACGAATCAATTGGTGATAAACATTTCTGGTTTGTAATAAAATGCTGCTGATCAGGATATAAGACAGGCATTCTCATCACCCTGGCTGTTCTCCCACTCTCCCAGTGTCCACAGTCTGATGATGCGGGGCTTTAGATCACCAGCTTATCCCTAGAATTGGTGGTCTATGGCAAAGGAATTCAGGGGGTGTGCCACTACTCTTTGCCCTGTTTCTACTTTCAGAAGCAGCTATGTTCTGACAAGAAGGGAAAGCGCAGCCATGATGATGTGAGCTGCGGAATGACATTTTAAGCGCTTTAAGGGTTATATTGAATGTATTGTTGTTGAGCGTTATTTTTCATTATCACCTGCACACAAACATGACTTCAAGGGACCAGTTTCCAGAACCCAGAGTCCAAAGCTTTTTTTTTCTCATGCTGACACCTAAAAGGTAAGTCATAAAGGTAGCATGTGCTCCGCTGACTGTGTGCTAGTGTAACAATGACTATAGTAATGTTGCTGAGCCCGATGCATAAAGTACAGTGTGTACACTAATAATTAAACCACACAGTGCAGAGGAGCAGCAGGCTCCCACCCACTCGCCTTCTGCCCTCTTACCCCCCCATCACAGAGTTCACGTGCCGCAGTGAGTCTGCTGACACTGGCGCAATGTTTGCTTGGCTCAGCACAGCAATGGAAGGGCAGCGTGTAGGCAGCGAGGTTACCGGCTGCTCAGTGATGTGACTGACATGACCCAGAATTCCAAGTGGCATGCTGCTGCCCTGCAGAATGAAGGGAGCCATCTACTCACCACCAGCACATGGCAGCAGCGGCTGTCAGTAATCCAGGATCATCCAGGATCACACCTGTGCACTTTCTTTTTCCTTGAGGTCCTGTCTAATATCTAATATCTATGTATAAATATCTACCCATGTGTAGCACAGAAACATGTTGGGGTTTCTCAACTTTTTCATACCCCATCTATAACCTGATAGTAAACTCTTTTACCTTCTGTATCCTCCCCTATATCCCTTATATTTAAATAGACTGTAAGCTCTTTGTATCCTCCTATATAACATTATAGATTGCAAGACCTCCTGCTTCTTTATTATCTCTTCCCTGTTATTTCTCCATAAGCTGCGAGCTTATTTTACCACAAGAGATTGTAAGCTTCTCACCCTCCTCCATTCCCTATATTATAATAGATTGCAATATCTTTATTTTTAGTATTCTTTATTTTTGTATCCTCCCTTATAGCCTAATAGATTGTACGCTCCTCTGACTTTCAGAGTTTTTACATCCTATTAGATAATAAACTCTTCCTCACTCATATACCCTAATGGATTGTAAGCTCTTCTCCTTCTGTATCCTCCCTTATACCCTAATAGATTGTAAGCTCTTCTCCTTCTGTGTCCTCCCTCATACCCTAATAGATTGTAAGCTCTTCTCCTTCTGTATCCTCCCTTATACCCTAATAGATAGTAAGCTCTTCTCCTTCTGTATCCTTCCTTATACCCTAATAGATTGTAAGCTCTTCTCCTTCTGTATCCTTCCTTATACCCTAATAGATTGTAAGCTCTTCTTCTTCTATATCCTCCCTTATATCCTAATAGATTGTAAGCTCTTCTCTTTCTGTATCCTCCCTTATACCCTAATAGATTGTAAGCTCTTCTCCTTCTGCATCCTCCCTTATACCCTAATAGATTGTAAGCTCTTCTCCTTCTGTATCCTCCCTTATACCCTAATAGACTGTAAGCTCTTCCTCCTTCTGTATCCTCCCTTATACCCTAATAGACTGTAAGCTCTTCCTCCTTCTGTATCCTCCCTTATACCCTAATAGATTGTAAGTTCTTCTTCCTTCTGTATCCTCCCTTATACCCTAATAGACTGTAAGCTCTTCTCCTTCTGTATCCTCCCTTATACCCTAATACATTGTAAGCTCCTCCTCCTTCTGTATCCTCCCCTATACCCTAATACATTGTAAGCTCCTCCTCCTTCTGTATCCTCCCTTATACCCTAATAGAGTGTAAGCTCTTCCTCCTTCTGTATCCTTCTATTATACCATAATATATTGTAAGCTTCTCTGATCTTCACATCTTTTCTTATACCCTGATATATTTTTCCTCCTTCTGTGCCCACACTTATACCCTGATAGACTGACATGGTTGGCCGCACACAGCTCTAGAGGGATGCAGGGGGTGCCACTGCTAACTGTGTACAAGTATAAGCTCTCATTTACCTCATTTATATGAGTGTTCAAAAAAGATGATTGAAGGTGGAGATGTTATATCCTAATTAATACACAGTCTAAATCGTATACTCTAATAGATTGTAAACACTTTATCCTTCTGTATCCTTACTTTTACCCTAATAGATTATACTCTCTTCCTCCTTCTGCACCCCTGTACCCTAATAAACAGTACACTCTTTTACCTTCTGTAGCCTTCCTTATGATGATAGAAAGAAAGAAAGAAAGAAAGAGAAAGAAAGAAAGAAAAAAAACTTTTGATCCTTGCCTAAAATGAACACATATTAGAAAATCCTTATGTGCAGTCGCAGCCAGAAGCACAGCAAAGTATGCCAGGCAGGTAGCGCTAGTGCACAGGCGCACCTGGGAAACTAAATATTGGGCTGAAAATTTTTCCTGTATAGGGTCAGGGCTGCAGCTGACAAGAGGCCATGTGAGGCAGGCAATTGAGGCGACAGCTCTGGCAGGGTGGAAAACGTGGTTTCCAGCAGTACCCCCAATGAGGTGTGCCACCCCTTTAACATTGCCCCCATCCGCTTTTGCTTCCACTTGTTCCCTTGTGATGATAGAAGTGGAGGGCTGCGGGAGAAAGACAGGCGTGGTCTCACCCGCTGATGAACCAAATAGCGCAGGTCAAGCAGTGTCTCCCCATCACGGGAAGGAGCACGGGTCACGGGAAGAAGCAGCAGCACGTGATGCTGAATCCATCAATGACTGCTGCCAGGGAGGCTTGTGGTAAGCCTCTACCATACTTCCTAAGTGTCCCTGATTTGGAGGGACTGTCCCTCCTTTGAGTCAATGTCCCCTTGTACCTCGTTGTTCCTATTCGTCCCTCTTTGAGGTGCACCATGCAGATCTGCAACAATGATTAAATTGACTATTCAAAGTCTTTATATTGTTCTAACTGTTACAACCTATCCTATCCATCCCTCAATGAGGAGGGTGTTGCATAATTCAAAAATTGTTCTTCTTTCCCACCCTAAAAAGTTGGGAGGTATGCCTCTACTGCCCCTACCATACTGCGAGTTTGGGTAGTTACCATTGTGTGTGTGTGTGTGTGTGTGTGTGTGTGTGTGTGTGTGTGTGTGTGTGTGTGCGCGCGCTGGGGGTTAACTGTATGTGTTTGTGTTCTAGGGATTAACTGTGTGTGTGCTGGGTGTTAATTGTGTGTGTTTGTGTACTAGGGATTAACTGTGTGTGTGCTGGGTGTTAATTGTATGTGTTTGTGTACTAGGGATTAACTGTGTGTGTGCTGGGTGTTAATTGTATGTGTTTGTGTTCTAGGGATTAACTGTGTGTGTGCTGGGTGTTAATTGTGTGTGTTTGTGTACTAGGGATTAACTGTGTGTGTGCTGGGTGTTAATTGTATGTGTTTGTGTACTAGGGATTAACTGTGTGTGTGCTGGGTGTTAATTGTATGTGTTTGTGTTCTAGGGATTAACTGTGTGTGTGCTGGGTGTTAATTGTGTGTGTTTGTGTACTAGGGATTAACTGTGTGTGTGCTGGGTGTTAATTGTGTGTGTTTGTGTTCTAGGGATTAACTGTGTGTGTGCTGGGTGTTAATTGTGTGTGTTTGTGTACTAGGGATTAACTGTGTGTGTGCTGGGTGTTAATTGTGTGTGTTTTTGTGTACTAGGGATTAACTGTGTGTGTGCTGGGTGTTAATTGTGTGTGTTTGTGTTCTAGGGATTAACTGTGTGTGTGCTGGGTGTTAATTGTGTGTGTTTGTGTACTAGGGATTAACTGTGTGTGTGCTGGGTGTTAATTGTGTGTGTTTGTGTTCTAGGGATTAACTGTGTGTGTGCTGGGTGTTAATTGTGTGTGTTTGTGTACTAGGGATTAACTGTGTGTGTGCTGGGTGTTAATTGTGTGTGTTTTTGTGTACTAGGGATTAACTGTGTGTGTGCTGGGTGTTAATTGTGTGTGTTTGTGTTCTAGGGATTAACTGTGTGTGTGCTGGGTGTTAATTGTGTGTGTTTGTGTACTAGGGATTAACTGTGTGTGTGCTGGGTGTTAATTGTGTGTTTGTGTTCTAGGGATTAACTGTGTGTGTGCTGGGTGTTAATTGTGTGTGTTTGTGTTTTAGGGATTAACTGTGTGTGTGCTGGGTGTTAATTGTGTGTGTTTGTGTTCTAGGGATTAACTGTGTGTGTGCTGGGTGTTAATTGTGTGTGTTTGTGTTCTAGGGATTAACTGTGTGTGTGCTGGGTGTTAATTGTGTGTGTTTGTGTACTAGGGATTAACTGTGTGTGTGCTGGGTGTTAATTGTATGTGTTTGTGTACTAGGGATTAACTGTGTGTGTGCTGGGTGTTAATTGTATGTGTTTGTGTTCTAGGGATTAACTGTGTGTGTGCTGGGTGTTAATTGTGTGTGTTTGTGTACTAGGGATTAACTGTGTGTGTGCTGGGTGTTAATTGTGTGTGTTTGTGTTCTAGGGATTAACTGTGTGTGTGCTGGGTGTTAATTGTGTGTGTTTGTGTACTAGGGATTAACTGTGTGTGTGCTGGGTGTTAATTGTGTGTGTTTTTGTGTACTAGGGATTAACTGTGTGTGTGCTGGGTGTTAATTGTGTGTGTTTGTGTTCTAGGGATTAACTGTGTGTGTGCTGGGTGTTAATTGTGTGTGTTTGTGTACTAGGGATTAACTGTGTGTGTGCTGGGTGTTAATTGTGTGTGTTTGTGTTCTAGGGATTAACTGTGTGTGTGCTGGGTGTTAATTGTGTGTGTTTGTGTACTAGGGATTAACTGTGTGTGTGCTGGGTGTTAATTGTGTGTGTTTTTGTGTACTAGGGATTAACTGTGTGTGTGCTGGGTGTTAATTGTGTGTGTTTGTGTTCTAGGGATTAACTGTGTGTGTGCTGGGTGTTAATTGTGTGTGTTTGTGTACTAGGGATTAACTGTGTGTGTGCTGGGTGTTAATTGTGTTTGTGTGTGTGCTGGGTGTTAATTGTATGTGTTTGTGTTCTAGGGATTAACTGTGTGTGTGCTGGGTGTTAATTGTGTGTGTTTGTGTTCTAGGGATTAACTGTGTGTGTGCTGGGTGTTAATTGTGTGTGTTTGTGTTTTAGGGATTAACTGTGTGTGTGCTGGGTGTTAATTGTGTGTGTTTGTGTTCTAGGGATTAACTGTGTGTGCTGGGTGTTAATTGTGTTTGTGTGTGTCCTGGGGGTTAACTGTATGTGTGTGAGAGGTGAGGTAAAGCAGAGCAAAACCCACCAGGGGCTAAAAGATTCCAGGGCCAACCCCCTGGGGCATTCCAAATTGGATGCCCCACTGTGTGAAACACCCCCAAAAGCGGGGGTGGGGGGAGCGTCTTTCTAAACAGGGTAAAGGGGGTGGCAAGTGTGTCATACATGAGTCTAGTGTGACATGATGTGTGTGATTGTGGTTGGTCTGAATGTTGAGACTCGATACTTTGCCTGCAGCTCTGACATGCCACAGACAGGTGCGGCTCTCCGGAGAGCACCATGCTGATGTTTTTCAGCAAGTCTGTCCTTAATCATCACTGATTCAGGAGTTTCCCATTGTCAATAACAGGTGCTCCCTTTTGTCATTTTAAAAAGTTTAGTTTTTTAAATTTAGACGAAGTGAGGAATTATTTATTTAATTATTATTAAATAACATCTATTTGTATTTGATCAATTTGATTTTGAAATGATTGTATTAAGAAAGTGCGCTTCTATCATTTGATCTACTTTTGAATCTGACGGAAATTGTACTGTGTGGGGGCTATTTTGATTGTTTCGTTCAGGATCTGATTGGCTGAGAAAGAGAGAAGATGGGAAAAAAATCTTCAGTCTTTTGTTCTAAGGAAATTGGTAAAGAATCAGTGGCAAAGGAACAAGGAATCCAGAAAGCACGGATGGAAAAAATGCAATCCAGTCACGTGATTTGAAGATGTTATCCATATTGCAACTGGATCTTCTGAAAAATAAGAAAAAAGGGTGGTCCAACCCCAGCTATCATTGCTTTAACGTGGATCCGAACACACTGGTGGCCGCATCCCCCGCTACCCTTTACCAGGGAACAAGCCCGCGCTGGCCACTCACAAATGCCTGCCGTGGGCACGCTCCCTGCTAAAGGGACGGCAGGGATGCAGCCGCTGCTTGCATGCGCCATTGGACTGGGAAAGAAGGTGAGTTTATGGGCGACCTAGGGGGGTTCACACAGCGGGACATCCCGATTCTGGATAGGGATGGAATGTTATAGATTCCTGGGCCAATCTCTGTGGGTTTTGTTCTGCTTGTCAATGTCAATGTCCAGGGAAAAAAAAACAAACAAAATCCCTCTATACTCATAGTCCAGTTCTAACTGGCAGATCGAGTCCCTGCCACTTGGTGCCAATTGTTGGTTCCATCTGTCTTCACTATAGCAGTCCACCCCTTCCCTGCCATCAGTCACGGCGACATTGGTACGCTCCCTCTATTGCAGTTAATGAAAGGAGCGTGTCAAACCCTGGCGCACCCTCTCCATTGCATTGTCAGTGGAGGGGGCTTGCCAGATAGGGTGGATGGATTAAAAATGGATGCTGTGGTACTTGATCAGACAATTAGCCAAGATCAATAGCGCTGGACTAGGAGCGATTATCTGCAGGGAACAAAAGGTGAGTATAGTCTTTTGGGGTTTTTTTTGCTTGGATGGTTCTATATCACGGTGCAGCTGTGATCAATGTAGACTTGGCCTATTTCAATAAACCCTAATCTTATTGCACAGAAATTTGATTGCGCAAACGTGAAATCAACACATATGTTGGCAGCACACATGGTAAATGCATGTCAGCCGTGCAAACCTTACCGGTCACCGGTGGAGCAATGAAACACATGGACACTGCAGCCGGAAGAATGTGGACAGGTGAGGGTTTTGCCTGATTTCTAGGCTCAGTATCGGGTTCTGAATGGATTGGTATCCTAAATCAGGGGGTAGGCATTAAAACAGGCCTACGGTCATCTTTGACTGTTGGTCTGCTTTAACATCCTGCTCTCCCTCCTTCTGGCACTGTACACTTTATATGGACTGAGAGTAAGGACTCAGTAAGGGCATGTAGTATTGTCAGTATTACAACCAGCAGCATGGAGCAAGCGAGGATTTCAGCACCAGGCTGTGAGTACACTGTAGCAGCTTATTGTGAACACTTGTTAGGAGAATTGAACATTTTTTTACAGTTACCCTTTTAGTGGGAACTTGGGATTTTAGGTTTTGAAGAGACACGGTTTCATCAGACTCACATTTTCAGAACAGCCGATCGTTTTCCCAGCAGCATGATGATGAAGTCCTTGTAGGAGATGGCGTCGCTCTTGCCTCCAGTCACTTCAGCAATCATCTTTTTTACTTCTAGGTGAGTTTTTGGGACCCCCAACTTCTCCATCATCATTTTGAGACCCATCATGTCTGCAAGAAAAGCCAAGCATCAGAGGATGCCCATGGACAGACAAGGAAACACTGAGCCTACAAGGTACAGACAATGAATAATCAACTTTTAGACACTAACTGAAAAAATTTGACTTTCAGGTGTGAAAAGGTGATTATCTTACAATCTAAAGTTCAAAATTGTACTGGGCCCATCCTATCCTACAGCTATTGCTGCGGAAGATCAGGAGAGATGGTCTTGTCCCCCATTCACTACTGCTGCGGTGCTTGGGTGACAAGAGCGGAAAGTCTCCAGCTTCTATAGCTACTATTGCCAGAAGTGTTGGTCAATGATCACATGCACTTAAACCTATACTTACCAGGCCCGGAGCGCGGCAATAGCAGCAGTGAAGTTCCGCTTTAAGTGCTTGTTCATAGGTTTGCAAATTTTTGGTAGCTACTAGCAATGGGAGATAAAGCAAATGGGGTAGGGGGAGAGTTTGAAGGTCTGCTGCTACTTTAAAGTGCATCAGGACATCCTGGGGGACTCCATGGATTTTAAAGATGTTGTCTGTAGGTGATGTGAGCCACTCTTTCTTGTTCCTAGGCATGAGGATCCATCAACCTCAGAAACTGGTAAGATTGTGAGGGGAAAGACTGATCTCGTATCGAAACCAGGCAAAAGGCTCTTAGATGCCTGTATGGTAGCTCTGGCTACCCTTTAAAGTAGCTTTAGTAGTTTAAAAGGAACATCATCTTGGAGCTAATGTTTTTAAAGTGGGCCAAAACCCAGAATTATCACTATCCCAGGTTTTGGTCTGTCCCCCCTGGGGCATCCTGATTTGGGATACCCTGCTGTTTAAAATGCTCCAGATAAGCCGCCAGTATTCCAGCGACGCAGGCGTGGCTCTCCTCCAATCAGCTTCTTTGGCCACGTATATTAATGTGTGGCTGGAGAAACTGAGAGAAAGTCTAGCTGCACTTACAATCAGTGCGTGGCTCCCCCTGCATCTCTTGGCTGTGTGCGGCTCCGCTAGCAATACAGTTACAGCAGGTGGGGCAACGCAGAGCCAGAGAAAGATGTGAGAGATGCTGCTGCCGGGTGCAAATGCGCCGTAGGCTCATTGGACAGGTAAGGTAAGCGGGGCGATCGGTGGGGTTTCACAAATTGGAGCATCCAAAATCAGAGTGCCTCAGGGATGGTTATCCTAGCGTCTTATAGATGCTAGGTCTGGTTTTGGTCCACTTGATTGGATGAATATGTATGAATACACCATTTTTTAGAAGAAAAGGAAACGTAAGTTGCTATCAGTACCAAGTCCAAAGTCATGGCCATACAGGATATATTGCCTTTATGCAGCTTGGACTGTTCTTTTATAAATCTACTTACCAATCTCTCCTTGATCATTCAGGTCAAAATCCATGAATTTTCCTGTAAGAAAGAAACAGCAAGGGTCAATGAAGCATCTATAAGTCATTAGATCAGCATGTTCTCGAGATGTGGCAATATGAAACCAGTTCCCTCCACATATTTTATGCGTTACAATAACACCACCACTCCCATACAAATGCCAAGGGCAAAAATCTATTTCTATAGATGACTAAGGAGTTTTGTAGCTACTTAGGAGATTCCAATGTTGAGTTGACAGCATCTTTAGGCTGTACGTGTGCTGCTTCCCCCAGCCATTCAGATTGTCCTAGACAGGGAACAAAACCCAGGATAGTCTAAATCTTTAAAGGACAAGTTTGAATTTTTTATTGTTTTTGAGACCTCCACTCTGAAAAAAGCAAGGCAAGGGGAATATCACATATTTATAGAGCCATTTAAAAGTGTTTTAGTTATATATATATATATATATATATATACACACACATTTATGTTTACAGTAATTTACTACTCAACAGATGTCAGGGAGAACATACACAAGCAGTAAATACTGGCCTTGAGAGAGAGCTAATAGCAATTGCCAAAGTGATACTACTAAGTCCAGTTGTTTTGTGACACAGTACAAAGCAGAATCGTAGATGCCTAGATCCATAACCAACAGTCCAGAGATGGGATCCCAGTG
Organism: Gastrophryne carolinensis; assembly: GCA_027917425.1. Taxonomy (NCBI): domain Eukaryota; kingdom Metazoa; phylum Chordata; class Amphibia; order Anura; family Microhylidae; genus Gastrophryne; species Gastrophryne carolinensis. The sequence continues at coordinate 199,960,712 of CM051235.1, forward strand.
GGGACAGATCAACTGGTAAGGCTACAGGACTTTCTGTTTGACACAATGTGCTGAGCTTGTGTGATTCATGTGTACAAAGCTAGGACATGTTCACTCTAGCCTCATATATTCAATTTCAAATGAATAAAGCTATTCTGTGAGTACTCACCTGTAGAATTGTTTTTGTTCTTGCATGGACGGCCCGCTTCGGTATTCATAACAGTTGGGTTATTCCGCCACAAGGTGGCGCAGTGGTACTGCAGAAAGCTGTGGCATCTCCCGGGCCCCTATAAAAACGGGATTAACCATAGAGTTCCCAGCGTAGACAAGCAGTGAGACAAGAAGCCGGGAGAGAATAAAGGTAAAAAATGTAAAAAAGGGTAAAAAAACCCCAATTAACTTGGAACAATCACCATAAAGAGGCAACCAAGAATAATGATAACAAGGGTGGGGCGAAGTGGGCCGTGCCATGCAAGAACAAAAACAATTCTACAGGTGAGTACTCACAGATTTTTTTCTTTATTGCATGGCACGGCCCGCTTCGGTATTCATAACAGTTGGGACATCCAAAAGCAGTGTCCAAAAGTAGGGTGGGATCCCCAAAGAGTAACGGCCAGTAGTTCAAGTCACTACCGCCTGAAGCACCTTGCGGCCAAAAGCAGCATCCGCTGAGGCCTTAACATCAACCTTGTAAAACTTGGAAAAGGTATGAACAGAAGACCAAGTAGCGGTCTTGCAAACTTGTTCAACAGAAGCCTGGAGCTGGAAGGCCCAAGAGGCACCAATAGCATGAGTGGAATGAGCAGTAATCCTAAAGGGAGGTTCCTTTCCCTTAGCAAAACAATGTCCTGATTGAGATGAAAGGCAGACACCACCTTAGGCAAGAAATCCGGCTTAAGCCGGAACACCACCTTATCCTGATGTCGCTCGAAATAAGGAGGTTTGATGGAAAGCGCCGCCAGCTCAAAAACTTGCCTTACAGAAGTGATAGCCACCAAAAAGGCTACCTTAAGAGTCAGAATGGGCAAGGCAGCCTCACGGATAGGCTCAAAGGGAGGACCCTGCAGAGCAGACAACACCAGATTCAAATCCCAGACTGGTAACAAAGGTTTACGGGGTGGATGTACATGAGAAACACCCTGGAAAAAGGTTTTAACCAACCGGTGATTGGCAAAGGATCTTTGGAAAAAAATTGCCAGAGCTGAAACATGGCTTTTTAGGGTACTAAGTTGAAGGCCTAGATCCAGACCATGTTGCAAGAATTCCAGAATCCTAGGAATAGAAAAAACCTGACAGGGAAGAGACTTAGACTCACCCCAGGCAATGTAAGCATGCCAGACCCTGTAATAGATAGAGGACGAAGATCTCTTCCTAGCCCTAATCATGGTATCAACAACAGAAGCAGGCAACCCCTTTTCCATCAAGATGTAGGTTTCAGCAGCCAAGCCGTTAAAGCCAGCGTTTGTAAATTGGGATGGCGTAGCTGCCCCTGAGTGAGAAGATCTGGATCCTTGGGCAAGACGTATTGGTCTACTGCCAACTGCACGACGTCTGCAAACCAAACACTTCATGGCCAACAAGGGGCCACCAGGATGGCTGGTACCCGCTCCTGGGCTATCTTGCGCATGACCCTGCCCAGGAGAGGAAATGGAGGAAACACATAGAGAAGCCGAAACTCCGTCCAAGGTATTTTCCACTCCCGGAATGTAGACCGCTGAGATGCAGAGAACATGCCGTTCTGCCCAAGACAGAATCAGGGACACTTCCTTGAAGGCTCGCTTGCTCCGAATCCCTCCCTGATGATTTACGTAGGCAACCGCCGTCTGGTTGTCTGAACGGATCTGAACAGCCCGACCCTGAAGGCGAGTGCTTAGGCGAGAAAGAACCAACATGATCGCCCTCAGTTCCAGGACGTTGATGGAAGCATGGGCCTTTTGTGGGCCCCACCGACCCTGGAACTTCAGGGACTTTTAGCAGCCTCCCAAACCGATCAGACTGTGGTGACGTCTCCCAGCACGGGGGCAGGAAGGTCCTGCCCCCCAGAAGGTTCCTTGAGTCCAGCCACTACGAGAGGGACTGTCTGACCAGAGGAGACAGAGCAAATTCCTGATCCAGGGACACAGGGTCCCGATCCCAAACTGACAAGAGGTGCAACTGAAGAGGTCTCATGTGAAACTGAGCAAAGGGGACTGCCTCGAAGCAGGACACCATCAGGCCCACCAACTGCATCCCCTGATGGATGGAGAGATGAGGACACGATAGCAGAGCCCGAGCCTGCATCTGAAGACCCCCCACCTTCTGCTGAGGAAGGAACACTTTGACCTGTAAAACTTGGAAAACGTATGAACAGAAGACCAAGTAGCAGCCTTACAAACCTGTTCAACAGAAGCCTGGTGCTGGAAGGCCCAGGAGGCACCTACAGCACGAGTAGAATGAGCAGTAACACGGAAAGGAGGATCCTTTCCCCTAGCAGAATAGGCCCTAAAATAGCCTGATGTATCCATTTGCTAATAGTAGACTTAGCAGGGGCCAGACCCTTCCTGGGACCCGAAGGGGACCACAAACAAGGCATCAGTCTTTCTAAAAGGCGCAGTAGCCACCAAGTAGAACTTCAAATTCCTGACCACATCCAGGGAATGCAAGGCCCTCTCCTTGGAATTACCCACAAAGAAGGAAGCACAATGTCCTGATTGAGATGGAAGGCAGAGACAACCTTAGGCAAGAAATCAGGTTTAAATCTGAAAACCACCTTGTCCTGGTGTCTCTCTAAGTAGGGGGCCTGAATAGAAAGGGCCGCCAACTCCGAGACACGCCTGGCCGAGGTGATGGCCACCAGAAAGGCAACTTTAAGGGTAAGAATAGACAGAGCAGCCTCATGCACAGGCTCAAAAGGAGGGCCCTGAAGGGCAGACAAAACCAAATTCAAGTCCCAAACTGGCAACAGAGGTTTGCGAGGGGGGTGCACATGAGCAACCCCCTGGAAGAAAGTCTTGACCAGAGGATGTTGAGCGAAAGAACTCTGGAAGTCCCAGATCCAAACCATGCTGGAGGAACTCCAGAATCCTAGGAATAGAAAACACCCGACAAAGAAGGACCCTAGAATCACACCAGTCAATGTAGGCCCGCCAGATCCTATAGTAGATGGTAGAAGAGGATTTCTTCCTAGCCCTGATTAGAGTGTTAACCACAGACTCAGAAAGCCCCTCATCCCTTAAGATGGAGGTTTCAGCAGCCAGGCCGTCAAAGCCAGTGTTTGTAAATTGGAATGGCAAAGCTGCCCTTGAGTGAGAAGGTCCGGGACCAGGGTCAGAGCGTACTGATCTACTGCCAGTTGAACGATATCTGCGAGCCACACCTGTCTTGGCCACCGGGGGGCCACCAGGATTGCTGGCACCCTTTCCTAAGCCAGCTTGTGCAGAACCCTGCCCAGCAAGGGGAATGGAGGAAAAAGATACAGGAGACGGAACCCCTGCCAGGATAGAGTCAGAGCATCCACCGCAAGGGCCAGGGGATCCTGGGACAGAGAGACAAAGATTGGAAGCTTGTGATTGTGGCGGGACATCCGGTACCCCCCAACGGTGACATAAGGACAGGAAGACCTCGTTGCTGGGAGACCATTCCCCCAGGCGAGAGGTCCCCCTGCTCAGGGAGTCCTCCTCCAAATTCTCCACCCCCGGAATGTACACTGCTGAGATGCAAGGAACATTCTCCTCCGCCCAGGACAGAATCATGGACACCTCCTTGAGGGCACTCTTGCTCCGAGTCACTCCCTGATGATTGATGTAGGCAACCGCCGTCTGGTTGTCTGAGCGAACTTGGAACGGCCGGCCCTGAAGGTGAGGAGTCAACTGGGCCAGTACCAACCAAACTGCCCTCAGTCCCAGGCCGTTGATGGGGGCACGGGCCGCCTGAGGGCCCCACAGCCCCTGGAATTGTAGGGTTCTCCAGAAGCCCCCCAACCTGACAGACTGGCATCCGTGGTGACCGTCTCCCAACAGGGGGGCAGATACTTTCTCAACAGGTTCCTCGAGTCCAGCCACCACAAGAGAGACCGCCGGACCAGAGGGGACAGAACAAAAGCCTGATCCAGAGACAGGGGACTCTTGTCCCAGACTGATAGGAGATGGAGTTGAAGAGGTCTCATGTGAAACTGTGCATATGGAACTGCCTCGAAGCAGGACACCATCTGCCCCACTAGCTGCATCCCCTGCCGGATGGAGGGATGAGGGCATGACAGCAGGGAGTGAACCAGAGCTTGCAGAGAGTCCACCTTCAGTTGAGGAGAAAGATCCTGGCCTGAACAGTATCCAGATTCATGCCCAGGAAGGAAGTCACCTGAGATGGGGATAGGGAAGATTTGGGGCGATTGATCACCCAGCCGAATGACTCCAGAACCGTCACTACCCGCTGGGTATCCAATACCGCCTGCTGGAAGGACTGAGAAGTGATGAGAAGGTCGTCCAGATAGGGAAGAATGCGAATGCCCTGAGCCCTGAGGAGAGCAATGACACCCGCCAGCACCTAGGTGAAGACCCTGAGGGCCGAAGTGAGCCCGAAGGGCAGTGCCACAAATTGGTAGTGCTGGTCCGCCAGGGCGTACCTGAGGAATCTCTGATGCCCTGGGAAGACTGGAACGTGAAGGTAAGCATTCTTGATGTCTATGGAGGTCATGAAGTCTCCCGGGCGCAACGAACTGATCGCGGAGCGCAGGGTCTCCATGCGAAAGTGCCTGGTCCTGATGAACTTGTTGAGCAGCTTTAAGTCCAGAATGGGTCTGACTGACCCATCCCTTTTGGGAACTGTGAACAGATTGGAATAAAAACCCCGACCTCTTTCCACAGGAGGGAACTGACAGATGACCCCCAAGCCCAGTAGATTTTGCACCGCCATGCGTCCATGAGCTGCCAAGGGGTCTAGAGGAATCCTAGAATAGAGAAATCTTGGAGGAGGCCATGCAGCGAACTCTAGCTTGTAGCCGGAGGACACAACCTCCAGAATCTGAGACCTGTTGTCTCCAGACACGAGCGAAGAGCCGCAGCCGTCCCCCCACCCGGATAGGTGAGGGCGCCCCTTCATGGCTGAGGAGGCTTGGCAACAGATTTGGGCTTGGACCTCCAGGAAGATCCGGAGCGGGCACGACCTCTGCCCCTGCCCCAGAAGTCTCCCCTAGGGCCAGCAAAGGAGACCCCTCTCCCGGGCCTGAACCCTCGGTAGGAGGGAACAAAGGCCCCCGAACCCCAAAAGGGCCGCAACTGCTTCTTACGTTGAGGCAACTTACCCCCCTTGGCAAACAGGTCCAAGCGATCACCAAATAAGAGCAGCCCCCTAAAGGGGAGTCCCGTGAGGGCCTTCTTAGCAGCGTTATCAGCTGCCCACAGGCGCAGCCAAACAGAGCGGCGTATAGCAACCACCAATGCAGAGGTTCTATTACACATCCTAATGGTGTCATCTAAAGCAGAGAGGACATATGCAATGAACATTTCACACTGTGACAAGGCCCTGAGCTCGGCACTAGCAGTATCATCAGGAGCGCCTTCCAACAGACCCTTGAGGACCTGATAGCAACAGCAGTAATAGCAGAAGCACAGACAGGGCGCAAGGCAGACCCCACACAGGCAAAGGCATGGGAAGCCAGCTGATCAATGCGCCGGTCCTCACTATCCTTAAGAGTAGTGGAATCAGGGGAATGGACCACAGAAGTGTTGGACAACCCCAATACTGGTGCATCCACTTCTGGAGGGGTTGACCAACATTTAACCACATCAGAGGGAAAAGGGTACCCTTTATCCCAGCCCTTGGGGATTCCCGGGAGCCGGCCGGGACGCTCCCATTCTTTGAGGACAAGATTATTGAAATGGGCCTGTTCTGGAAATTCCAGACGTGGTTTAGCAGTACTGAAAAGTTCCCCCTGTAACTTGGGAGCCGCAGCAGGAAGGGAGATAGAAAGCACATCAAAAATCGGAGTTAACATTCTATTGGTATCGTCAGCATCCCAATGATCAGTGCCATAGTCAGCACCACTGAAATGCTGATCAGAGTCAGAGAACAATTCCCCCTCCTTAAGTGGGGTATAGTCAGACAAATCAAGAAAGTTCTCCGTCTCCATAGGAAAGGCAGACGCACCCGGCGCCACATGCCTTCTTTTAGCCGGGGCCTTACGGGCCGCAGAGCTAGCAATCAGCCTCTCAATGTTAGCCAACCTGGAAGACACAACAGGTTGAGACTCCCCACTAGTATTTAGCTCACTGGGAGTCATAAACAGGCGAGGGGGAGTGGATGAGGGCATAGTGGGCACAGGCTCAGGCACAGATAGCCCAGAATGCAGCGCAAGGGCCTGCAGGGGCAGGGTACACAGACCCACACATCATCACTCACAGGGGATGCCCCACACACTACACACAGCCGGGCTTGTCCCGAGGGGACCCCACGCACAATATCCTGTGAAGCCTCCATATGGTGATTAAGGTGGCACAACTGGCCAGTAGGAATTACGCCGTATAAGCAACCCGGGATGCCCCAAATGTCCGCAGGGAAGTGGGAGGATTTAACACTTTCGGCCTCTAATAAAGTTGAGGAACCTAATAGAGGGGCCAGGACCGGGAGAAACCTCTTTAATACAGTGTTCTCCCATCTGAAAGACATAATAAAAAAGCACCCATAAACACAACAACAGTGGTACAGTGGATAGCAAACAATAAAGCCCGCAAGGGCACTCACAGACCACGTTAATGGGGCCAGCAGACACTCCAAGAGGAAGGCAAGATGGCGCTGGAGGGACCTCGAGGGGCGGGCCGCATGAGGGGACGACGCGGAACGGGCTCCCGATAGGCCACGCCCCCTCCGCAAGGCGCGCAATTGGCCTGCATCAGCAGCCAATAGGAGGGCCAGGAAAATTGATAGTGATGCCGCCGCTGACCGCGGACGCCACAGGGCGGGTGTGTCAGCGGCGGCAAATTCAAATGAAGACAGGCGCGGAGCCCTGAAAGGGATGCATAGTAAAAGGCAGCAAAGTCTATAAACTAACATGCACCCCCCCCCTGCCCCGAAAGAACAAGGAGAGAGAGGGGAGATAATGGAAGACCCTTAAGGGGTCCCACTAAAGACCAGGGCATGGGAGGGCAAATGCGGACGGGGCATCCCAACTCAGGTTCACCATAACCTGCACCGCCTACCCTTTGGTGGGTAATTGCGGCCGTAACAGAGCACCAGTGATAGGTGCCGCCTACCATCACCCGACCAGCGCAGCCAAAGCTGGGAGGCATAAGAAAAAGGTGGAAGGGTGGAAATAGTCCTAAAGGGCCAAGGGCTGCTAAGCTCGGCTCACCTGCGAGAAGAGAAGCCATCTTCTGACCTTCGCAGCTGACTGCAGAGAAGGAACTGGGGAATTTGTGGGAGGTCCCGGGTATATATGGACTGGGAGGGGCCTCTTTTTGCCATCTCTGCAGTCAAGCGCCCTCTGGCGGAGGTAATCCCATCTGTTATGAATCATTATCTGGAGCAAGACGTGCTGCATACTTAGAATAACACTCAACCCCTCAGAAGCCAGAACATGAACTCCACATCCCTATCAGGCTCACCATAAAGCCTATGGCCGTCTACCCTTTGTGGTACAGGGTCTGCGGCTGGAGCTGCGCTCCTGGAGCACTTGACCCTAGTGCTCTTCTGCCTTCACCCGATCTGTCAGCCGAGGCTGGGAGGCAGTGAGGGTCCAGAAACGTATGGAAATAGACTTGCAGGGCCGCAGGCTTGGTTGCCTCGCTCACCTGCGCACAGAGAGAGTTTCTCTGCAGAGGAAACACTGGGAACTCTATGGTTAATCCCGTTTTTATAGGGGGCCGGTAGATGCCACAGCTTTCTGCATTACCACTGCGCCACCTTGTGGCGGAATAATCCAACTGTTATGAATACAGAAGTGGGCCGTGCCATGCAATAAGGAAAATGCTTTTTCATTTTCCTTCACCTTTGCTGATGATTAGCCCCAATGTGGGTAAAACAGCTTCGGCCTCTAAATCTTGCTGGGTGTCTTTGATTCCTTTCAATGAATCATTATTGAGCTTTGACAACAATGGTTGGCCAGCCGCCCCCTTACAGGGCCTTGTCCTCTCTGTATGACTGATTTGGCAGTTGTCCTTGGTGAGCGCCTGCTATGAGATCATAGAGGAAAATGTTGGGTTTGTTTTTTTTTTTAACAAGCCAACAAGATCCTCGAAATTGTCGAATAATGAATGTAAAATTCAAGAATGTGACTCAAGAATGTGTGTGTAACAATGGAAAAGCCTGTTTCACTCCTATCTTATACCCAGAAAGGAAGTTTATGTAGCCACTTTCTATTCCGAGCCCAGTGCCCCAAAACAGCTTGATGATTCACTCAGGTACACAAAGCTCAGCCTTATTGGTTATCATTACATTAAAGTGGACCAACACCCACGGGTGATCGGCCCGGGAATCTTATAGATCCTCCCCGCGGGACATCCGAGATCGGGATGTCCCGCGGGGTGTAACCCCCCCAAACACCCCAAGCCCCCTTACCTTATCTTCGGCGGCGGGCGGCCGCCGCCGCCTCCCTCGCGCCCCTCTAGGCGTGCGCGCGCCCGCGCCAGCCGTCTGTGAATGGCCGGCGCGGGCGCGCGCGCGTCAAGAGGGACGCGCGGGAGGCGGCGGCGGAGGAGCCGCTTGTCCGGGACTGTCAGATTGCTTGTCCGTCGGCACTGGGAGCGGGGAGAGGTGAGTTTTTCGGGTGATCGGGGGGGTTTCACACAGCGGGGAACCCTGATCGGGGGTGCCCCACCGAAGTGGACCAAGACCCAGGATAGTCAAAATCCTGGGTGTTGGTCCACTTTAAATCTGAAGGCACTACAAGCTAAACTGGCACATACATGTTACGTGCCAGTTTAGCTTGTAACTGAACGAATCATGGATGGAAAGCACCAGGGAGGCTTCTGCACGGCCAGGGAGCAATACAGCTGCCATTTGAACTTAATACTGCATCATGCTAATGTTTTTACAAATATTGGGAAAAGGCATTAGTAAAAAAAGACACTGGGCTGGGGACAGAAGATGATGGCATAAACTTCCTTTTTGAGTATAGGATCACTTTAAGGTCAGCACACACACTTGGATTTTTAATCGAGCCTACTGGATTGAGAATTAATTTGCTAAATAAATCTATAGTGTCATAAAGCATCATATACATGTTCTATAGGGATCAAAGTTAGATTAAGTGAATTAAATATATATGTGTGTCATGGTTTTCCTGCCAAATAGTTTCAGAAGAGCAAAATAAACTACATTGCTAACTCTGATTGTCTGTCAGTGTTGCAGTGTCTGTGTCCTGTGTCCAGTGCTCTATATCTGCTTTGCTTGGTTATCTGTCTTCTCTTATGTACTGTAGGCCTAATTTGCGCTCCACCCTCTTCTCTTGTGTGATCATTGCTTCCTTTTTCCTATATAAATGATCTTTTGGCTGGAGCATTGTGCTTCCAAAGCGTGTTGCTGTGCTGTCATATATGTAGCCACCAGTTCTGTTTATGGGTCTCTAAATTTCATTTTGGGAGTTTCATGTATGGGGTTCTGCTGTTCTTTCTTAACTTCCTCTTCTGTGAATATTATGTTTGAGCTCCTGGCCTTCCAAGTTTTGTTTCCCTGTGAGTTCTGTCTAGGGGCTTCTGGCCTTCCATGTGCGGTTCCTTTTTGGCCTCTGTGTGTGGACCCCTAGGCTGTCAAATTCAGGTGCCAAAGTTGTCCTGTGAGTCTATGCAAGCTTTGTTTTCCTGCTCTTGACCTTCAAAGTCTGCATATGGGACACAGGCTTATGTCCTTCTGATTTTGAGTATGATCCACTGGCCTTCCAAATACTGTTTTTCTGTGAGTATGGTTGCTGGCCTTCATAATCTTTTCTTTTGTGAGTTCTGTGTGTGGGGGCCCCCGATCTACCAGGTTATGGATCATCCATGGATTTTGACCATTAAATGACTGCCTGAGGGGTGTTCTTTCCAGCCAATGCCCAGTTGATCAAACAGGAGTGTTAGGTTCACCTTAAAGCGTCATACCTCCTGTGGACCAAGGCTTGCCCATATGGTGGAAATGGGTATGTGCTTTGTCTCCATGTATCTGTTCCTGTTTGTGCCCCAGTGTTACCCACTCCAGCTCTGTTCCTCCCAATCTGTGCAGCAGCTATCTGTAACCAGTCTTGGTGTCTGCTACCATCTCCTTGTTCTTCTCTCAGTTCCTGGTTGGTCAACAACATAGCAGCTTGGTCTGTTTCTATACTCCCTGCTTCGGTATTAATGTTTTTTTCATTCTTTCAACCCTGACTTGGCTTTAGGACTCCTATGGCTCATTTGCCCCATAGCTATGGCTTGTTACTATGTTTATGTTTTAACCCTTGGCTTTCCCTGACACTTCATATTTTTGTGATGGAAAGGTTTACTGAGATGGGAGTAGAAGAACTTGGCTGGTCTGCACAGCACATTGACCTCAACCTAACTGAACCATTGGAGGAGGAATAAGTACATGCAACATACAGGACCCGTTCAAAAACCCTGGACAACCATTGTCAGGCATAGTCATGTCACAAAGAGTAGTTGTATGTAAATCCAGAGGTTCAACTGTCAGACATCTCAGGCAAGTTCAGACAAAGGTCAGTACAGGTAGCAAAGTTCAAAGGTCATGACAAGACATGATCAATAATTAGAAATACCAAACAGTAAAGCAATTCAGCTTATAGTTTCAATTGTACTTTGTCTTGGGAAATGGTGAGACTAAGTAGGTCATACTTCTACACATTCCATTAAGGTGGATTTAACTTTAACTAACTTTAAAGCGGACCTTCACTCTGAATAAATCTATCTTATATGTTTCCCACACCCTGCACATACAGATTGCTCACATTAAAAATCACCCTACCTGCATCTACTGTATGTTATGAGCCTTTAAACATCCAAGATGGAGGCTCATGGAACATCAGGCTGACTGTGCTGTTCTGCATTCTGGGACTGCTGATATTTTCCTGACCCCAGCTCTGCTCTGTCTGAGCAAAACACAGCTATAACCCGCCTCCCTGTATTTTATCCCACTCTCCTCTCCTCAGTAAGTGTGATGCTTCTGAGTCAAGATGGCGGCACCCGTATCCCAAAGTCCTTAACAGAGTTGCAGCCCAGTGGGGGAAAGAATAATAAGTAAGTGACAAAAAACGTAAAATATATTCATTTTAGATGCTGGGGTTTTTAAGGGTTTGGGCTTTTCAATAAATCATGGAGAAGGCCCGGTTTAACTAACAATTTTGCCCGACGTGCTCAAACTGTAAGAAGAAGAGATCCCAGTATTGTCCAAGCATATTCGGGTTTTGATTTGTAATTTTTAACTAGGGCTGTTTGGGGGTTAAAAATGTTTTCACTTTTTCTAAATTATAATTAGCTTTTGATAGATCACACTAGATTGATGCCATGCCTTCACTTTCGACAAACTGCTGATGTTGGGCGTCACATGAATAAGGAGAGCAATACTAAATGTGCCAATGTCTTTTCATGGCAAAACAGGATCTGCCGCCGTATGACAGTTGCATGGGTGGGGCGTCACAGCAATCCTATGAAGAACCCGGATCTGCTGGTGTAGGCCTAAGTCAGGACTCTCATCCTTCAGCTACACTAGACAAATCAGACAGGAATCTATATCCCAGCAGGGTCACACATTTTTTTCCTTTTTGACAATTTTTAATCATTCTGTCTCCAGGCATTTGTAAGAAATATGTCCCTTGTGCTTTTTCTCACTCCCTGTCAAGTATATTTATCATATTTAATAGTTTTTTCTCCAACCTGTTCTGTGCCTTCCTCCCGTTCCCTCCTCCCCATGTCCTATTATGCAATATCCCCTCGGCTCAGCGCAGCGTGATGTTATTTTTCACCCACAGTGTCAGTGAGCTTTATTAAAATGTCTAATAACAATTTTGGATCATGCTGTATAATGTGTGATGGGCTGCCACTGCCAAGGGCCGTCCTTTGAACGCCATTAGCATAAGCTTTGTTACATGATGCTCAATATTAAAAAAGGGGTAAGAAAAAATAATGCTGGACTCAAAACTTAAAGGACTTTTTAGGGAGACACTAGGCAAATCTCCCAGCTGTAAGATGCCAAAGATCACCTCCCAAAGGCCCATGCCACCCTAGCGCCATCTCTCAGCTGCCTGCTCTGCCTCATTGACCAGCCCAGGCTTGGGCACATTCCTCGATGTGACCAATGAGCTGCAGGAATTTTGTTAGACCTGCCTCTTTGGACAGTGTACTGCAGCGTAACTGCTGATCCCTGATTGATCAATGGCCATATAAAGCTCATCTTGTGCGTCAACAAGCCTGGTACCTTGCACACTCACCTGGTAGACTCACGGGAGTGTGTGGACTGGTTGTGTTATTTAGCTAAGGTGCTCCAGGGGTAAGCTCACTATTTTTTCAGTGGGACAAATTTGTGACACTTAAATTGTGACAGCTTAACAAAGCGCTAGGTTAATTTTGATAGCGAAAACATTAGTCATGCATTATACAATGTTGTCACTATCTGATATTAACCTAGGGATTTGTTAAAGCGTAATTCCAGTCACCCCTACCCTCCCAGGATGGGGCAGGGTTACAACCCTACCTGCAGTCCAGCACAGTTACACTAAGTCTGTGCGGCCGCCAAACAGCTCCATATGTGATCCTGCCGGCCTATCCAAGTGAATGGGTGGACAGGAGCGTGCAAGGAGCCGGGGGAGGCCGCTCTGTGCTTTCTACCAAGATGGCAGCACCTAGGAAGAATGGCGCTGGACCGGGGGCAAGGTAATGGGTAATTTTTTTCATAACCCCACGTCCTGCCTCCTGCACCAGGGGAGGGTGGCAGGGGGCTAACCCTTGACTGGACTTGAACTGTTGCCTTACCCAGCGGTGGGGACCTTCAGACAACAATGACAAGACATATGCTCACTCCCTCACTCCTAGGGCATCTTGAATTGAACCGTACAAGATCCTAAGAGACAGCCTAAAATTGGGCAAAAAAACCAACCTTTCCTTCATATCCCCCTGTCCTACCTCAGCACCAGAGGAGGGTGGCAGGGTGGGGGGGCTAACCCTTGACTGGACATCCATTTTAAGCTGCCACAATTTAAGCATCCTAAATTTGTCCCTCTGAAAGAATTGTCACCTTACCCAGGGGTGGGGACCTTCAGACAAAACTGACAAGACATATGCTCACTCCCCCACTACTGGGTCATCTTGCCCTAAACCCTACAAGTCCGAAAATTGGGCAAAAAAAAAAACCAAACCTTTCCTTTGTGGCACCAGCAACTGGTCTGTGCATTTTTCTCGCATCCACCGATGGGGGGTTGGGATATGAACGAACTTCCAGACATTTTTGATTGAAGATACTCTTCAAATTGTGTTGGCTGAGCAAGTATTACTCAGCCTGACCTTCATTCTGATATCGGTACTGACCCTTTCCTATTTCTGACCATATCCTGACAGGATACTGCAATCTTTCTATCCAAATTTCTTTCGTGGACTCTGGCTACTCTAGACTCTCCTTTACATGGTCTCTAGTAGTCCAGCAGACCAGCTTCTTTGCCCTGATTGTCTTCTGCCCTTTAGTCTTAGATGTCCTCCGTTACACCTATAAGTGCTGATGTTTTTTTTTTCAGGTGAGCAGACTTTACAGACTAAAGATTTGGCTGAGTTGTCTCTGCGTTTGCATTGAAGGGACATTCCATTAGGATGGGAAAGCCTAGGCTAGGTCGGGGCAGTACAACCCTGACCTGTAGCTATCTTGCCCTTTAAAGTCACCGTCAGTTTTAGAGCTCAGTCAGTAACCCAAAAACTTTGCCCAGTGTCAGCAGAATTCAGCAAGGGTTGATGCTGAAGCAAGGACGTAGCTTTGGCATTTACAAAATCTGACTGGGGATTCCCCTGTACTGATATCTGGAGAGGAAGTGCTGTTTCCAGTGCCCCTCCAGCAGTTCCCAAATGTTACAAGTGTCTCTGCGATTGCATTGCTGTATGAAGCAATGTTGGAGGTATACATACTTTGCCCACATGATGTGAGTCTCAGTTTCTCCTGTGTTGGGGATGAAGTGAGAGCCCAGCCTGTGCACACAATGCTTTGTTTATATTCAACCCATGACACTTGTCCGCACATGCCTATTCCATTCCATTCCCGAAAATAAATGCCTACATATTGGTCCGGGGTTTTGTTCTGGTCTTTTTATCCTTATCCTGATATTGGGACATCACTGGCTACTGATCATGTGACCTGCCAGCAGTGACTGATCCTTAACACTGGCACTTCCTGTCCCACATTGCACATGGCAGTGGATAGGTGAGTGTGCCTCACTGATCCTATCCCAGAAGAACAGGCTTCCCATTATCTTTATCCACAGCCTGTTTGGACATACCAATGATATAAAAACACATATATCTAATCTAATAAAGACCAAAGCCAGTCATCCTGATTTCCGGCATCCCAGAGTTGTCTTACAGACACATTTTTTCAAGATGGGCCCACTGAGTCAGAAGTGCAGCTGAAACAACAGCGGGATTGTGGAGCGCACATAGGCCTTCCCCGATCCTTGTCTCAAGTGGACGCAGGAGAAGGCTGCCCTGCTGCTGGCTGGTCCCCACCAAGTCCCAGAGCTGCCGACATATCTGCGGGAACAGCTGCACAATTCTCCGGCTGTTGGGAATGAGGAGGACAATGGGGTCTCTGTGAGAGAGCTCCAAGATGACCGACAAATGGCAGCCAGTGTGTGTGTGGGGGGAGCAGTGAAGGATCGCAGTGTGCCGCCGCCGCCGCTGCTGCACATAGCTTCCCACATACAGTCACAATGTTACCAGAGGACCCAATGCACAAAACCAACCCTGTGATGTGCCAGGGGAGGAGGGGGGCGTCCCACTATTATTCTGCTCTCCTGGGAATTTAGATGCCACTCGTGTTCCTGCACCATCAATGAAATCTCTGCTTTAAACTATTTACCATAATCCCCCTAATTGCCCCTCAGTATTGTGCTTACAACCAAACATTTGCTCCTTTTGAATACAGCAGGGAAGGGTTAGAACCAACTACATTCCCAACTTCATGCAAAATGTTTATTTATTTTTAGTCTGGAGATTTAGGAGCTATTCACAAAATGCTCTTTGTCTCATGTAGCTGCAAATGTGTGGAGAGCTCTTCACCTATAAATCTTCTTTAAAGCCTGAAACATAAAATAATACCGGGAGGCCGATTCATCAATAGCGCCAGGTAGCGACAGATGAGCGACTGTAGCGTGATTTTTTCAGCGCCAGCCAGTATTCGCTGTGCTTGGCCGGCATTAGCTTGATGACAGCGACTCAGTCGGTGTGCGGTAATGTTGAATACTGGCTGGGGGGTCGCTGTTTCACAGGTCCAGCGTTGTATGTGAGCGACTGACAACGAATGGCCAGAGCGAACGGCTAGCTTCATATTCATCAAAAACTCACGCTCCGAATGTGCTGTCGCTGTCCATTCCTTGTTTAAACCCCAGAGCGCTGGCGGCGATCTGTATTAAATAGTTTTTAACCCCTAAACAACCATATTTTTTGAATGTAACATTATACATGTTTTAAGAATCATTTTGTTATATGAATACATTAATCTCAGACCTGTTAGATCAATTCTGCACTTTTTTTTTTTTTTTATTTTTTTGACTTAAAAATAATTCCTAACATTGCAGAAGTGTTCTCCGATTTTTTGACAGTAAAAAAAAAATTTAAAAAATTAATACCAATTAATTATGATTAATTATAGCTTGCTCCATTGAAATGCATTGGACATCGCCAGGGAGCGACAGCTCATACCTGGCGCTGTGAGGGAATTTGCAGCGGCGCTGTTCAGTCCAGGCGGCTTCATGATGAATGCCGCGCTAGCCGTCGCTCTCGCCGGCGCTAGCCTCATTTAGCTTGATAAATGCGTCATTGTGACCGCCGCGGGCGTACTTGAGTCGGTAGTCGCCGTTAGCTGCCGCTACCTGGCGCTCGTCAGACACTACCTGGCGCTATCGCTTGATGAATAAGGGCACAAGTCTATACTCATTTTACCCCTGGACCAGCTGATCCAACATTGAGCAGAAAGCAGAACAGGTCTTCTGTTGTCAGCTTTCCCTCGCTGGCCCCAGTGTGTCCCATACTGCCAGTGTTGAGATAAGAGCACGGGGAGGCCGATTCATTAATAGCGCCAGGTAGCGACAGATGAGCGACAGTAGCGTTATTTTCACAGCGCCCGCTAGTATTCGCTGTGCTTGGCCGTTGTTCGGCTGTTGACAGCGACTCAGTCGGTGTGCGGTAATGTTGAATACGGGGTTAGGAGTCGCTGTTTGACAGGTTCCGCGCTGTATGGGAGCGCATGACAGCGAACGGCCATAGCGAACGGCTCCCAGCATATTCATTAACAAATCACGCTCCAAAAATTCTCGCGCAGTGAAATGCTTGTTTAAACCCCAGAGCGCTGGCGGCGATGGGTTAAAAGTAGTTTTTTAACCCCCAAACAACCATATTTTTAGAAAAAAAAAAACATGTTTTTCAAAACATTTTGTAATACGAATACATTAAAGTGGACCAGCACCCAGGGGTGATCGGCCCGGAAATCTATAAGATTCCCGGGCCGATCACCTCCCACCCCGCGGGACATCCCGAAACCCCCCAGAAACCCCAAAAAGATCTTACCTGATCCGCCGCCTCCCGCGCGCCCCTCCAGACGTGCCCGCGCCGGCCCTCTGTGAATGGCCGGCGGGGGCGCGCGCGTCGAGAGTGACGTGCGGGAGGCGGCGGCGGCGGAAGCAGCTTGGACGTTCCTGTCCCCCGCCTGGACGTTGGCGGGGATTGGCTGCGGCGTTCACGTGGGAGCGGGGAGAGGTGAGTTTATTGGGGTTTCTGGGGGGTTTCACACAGCGGGGCACCCCCGATCGGGGTGCCCTGCCGAAGTGGACCAAAACCCAGGATAGTAAAAATCCTGGGTGTTGGTCCACTTTAATATCAGACCTGTAATATCAATTCTGCACAATTTTTTTTTTTACCTTAAAAAAAATATCTAACATTGGATAAGTGGTCACAGAATTTTTGACATTTAAAAAAAAAAATAATAGCAATTAATTATGAATATTTAAAGATTGCTCCATTGAAATGCATTGGAGAGCGCCAGGTAGCGAGAGGTCATACCTGTCGCTGTTCAAGGTCGCTGGCTGGCGCTGTGGGCTGAGGCTGTAATAATGATGAATGATTCGCTATCTGGCGCTCTGTCAGTCGCTAAGCAGGATCGGCTTGATAAATGTGTGATTGCGGAGGGGAGCCGGCGTTCTCGTGGCGGTGAGCGTCATTACCGTTCGCTCACCATTCGCTACCTGGTGCTATCCCTTGTTAAATAAGGGCCTAAGAGGGTTATTCATCAAGGGATAGCGCCAGGTAGTGCCTCATAGCGGCAGGTTACGTCTGGTGAATGCTGGGCGCTGTATGCAAAACCACATTTATGAAAGCGAATCAGGTGAGCGACTCTAACAGCGCCAGATTCATCATTACAGGTGGCTCAGCATATAGCGCCGGCGCTCTAGCTTCCAAAGAGCCAGGTATTACCTACTGCTACCTGACGCTCTCCCATACATTTCAATGGACGTTCCTTTTCTTCTGTTTAAACAGGGGTTTTGTTTTTTTTTTCTTTCTTTCAAATAATTGTGTGACCTCTGCTGGCGTAGAAAAAGTCATTTTTAAAAACACTTGATTTTCTTGTTTTTTTATGCAGAATTGTATTTACAGGTCTGGCAGTAAAGTGTTAATATCAACAATGATAATGATATGTGTTCAAAAAATAAAGTTCAGACTTTTATGGTGTGAGTCACTGAGAGTCGGTCGCACTGAGCTGGCGCTACCTTTCGCTCCCTGCAGCGCTGTACTGATGTTACAGCGCCCAACATAATCACATTCATCAATGCAGACCAGGTTACTAGAGCGACCGAGACGCTCTGTTACAGCGCCCAATACCCGCTTACAGTGTCTACTAGCGGCCGCTCTAAGTGCTGCTATACAGACGCTCATCTGCCGATACCTGGTGATAGTAATGAATCAGCCTCCACATTCACTTTAACCCCAGAGCAGCTGATCCAGCACTGAGCAAAACACTTCTGTTTTTCAGCTGTTTTTCGAAGAGCTGCCTCCCCATCAGCTTCCAAACCACCAGTGGTGAGATAAGAGGATACAATGTGTTTGGCGTCCAATCAGAGAAAGAGCTTAAATATGACCTAAAATCACCTGTGCAACTTTAAGCTGATTGGGGACAGGAAACAGCTGGATACATGCTTGGCAGCTGCACATTCTCCAGTAGGAGGCATGTGATACTGCAATATATTTCTACATCATACAGAACTCCATGAGCAAAAGGTGAGTATATCCTGAATTAGGGGTCAAGGATAGCAGGAGAAGGTGGGTTCATGGGTGGCCTCAGGGTGCCATCTCAACCTTTAGGTAAGGAGGTGCAAGGCGCTCTCAACCCGAGCAGCAGGCCTATGTTTTTTTTCAAAATGTCCCCATCTCTCGCTCTTTCTTTTTTGCACATTTCTTCCTCTCTTTTCAGCTCCCTTTTTTACCTTCCCTCCATCTCTCTTTTCTATTTTCCAGGTCTTTTCTTTCTTTCTCCCTATTCCTTTCCCTGCATTCCTAACTTTTCCCTCTATTTTTCTACCCTTATTCAACTCTGTTTCCTTTCTTTTCTTTCTCACTTTGCTTTTTTAATCAGTTTTTTCTTCCATTCCTTTTTACTTTTTCTCTCCCTTTCTTTGTTTTCTTCTTTCTTTCCCTCTTTTATTTCTTTCTTTCTCTGCATTCCCATTCAACACTCTCTTTCTCTCTATACTCATTTCTCTTTTTCTCTCTTTCTGTCTGTCTGTCTATCTTACTCTGTCTTTCTCCCTCTTTTCCATATTTCCACTGTTGCTCGCTCTCCATTTTGGGTATTTCTACGGAGTGCCATCCTGAAATCTTGCACAAGGCGACACTTAGCCTAAGGCCAGCCCTGGGTGGGTTAAAGTTCTTGCGTACCTGGACCCTATCTAAAATCACTGCCAAGTATGCCAAGGTCTACTTTAAACTTTTTTAAATGATGTAACATAAAATAAGTAGCCTATACCTCACCCCTTAGACTAGATGGTCCAGTTCCAGCAAAAAGCAGAACAGGTCTGTTCTCCGCTGTCCTTGGAACAGTAGTTAGCTCCCCTGCTCACCCCCAAACTGGCACCACTAAGACAGGTGCCTGCTATAGGTGCCCTTTCTGGCCCTTTACTAAGGGGCTACTCACTTTTACAGGAGTCCAGCTTCTCCTCTATGTCCTCTTCATCTTTGTACTTCTCATCGCACAGGAACTCCTGAGAAACAAATACACACGAGTGTTACCTTGCATTCCGCAATCACCCATGGTTTAGATTAGGTAGTTCAGCTGACAGCAATGCCTTGGGTGTCCGTAGTCGGAGTTATGCTTTGGGTCAGTTTTTTGGGGCTTTAGTCACGATGGAGTCCAGATAGCAGTCAATTTTGGCACTGAACCTTCAAGCCTCTGCTAAAAATCTGACGATGAAGAGGAAGTTCACCTTTTAGCACAACAACCACCTAAACCATACCGGCACATCAACTTAAGAATAGCTTCACCAGGAGAAGATCAAAGTTTTAACATGTGCCAGCCAGAGCCCGGACCTGAATCTGACTGAAGATCTGTGGGGTGACCTGAAGAGGGCTGTAAATGGGGGATGTTCGCACAATCTGACAGATTTGGAACTTTCTGCAAGCTCAACTTTGGCTAGATGTGCCGTGCTGATAGACTCCTACCCAAACAGGCTGAATGATGTAATCAATTCAAATGATCATACAACAAAGGATCAGTGTAAGATGAATGCAGAAAAATTATATTACTGATTTATTTCTATTTTTCCACCCTAAAAGATTTCAATTTGTTTATCAATAGAATTATGCATTAAAGCGGCACAAAACCAATTTCTGCTGCCTCTGCACCCTCCCGGTCTGAGCACTTCAGGCGATATGGCCAGCTCAGCATTGGCCCGGTTTTGAAGTGGACCAAAACCCAGGATTATGACTATCCTGGGTTTTGATCCTTTCCCCCGGAAAGCGGGGAGTACACTGCTGCGTGAAACCCATCAGGACACCGAGACCAACTTACCTTTTCTCGGTCCTACGGTGTGTCTCTGAGTGCGCTGACTGTCGCATCCTCCGCTTCCCTCTAATAGGGAGCGTGCCCGCTCCGACATTCAAAAATGCCTGGTGCGCTGGCTCGCGCATCTGCTGTTGAACCGGGAAACGAGGTAAGTGAATGGAGCAACCTGGGGGGTTTCACACTGCGGGGCATCCCAATATTGGATCAGTGTGGGTTTGGTTCACTTTAAAAATGAAACAAGTCTTTCCACCATTGAGGGCATACCCACTAGGCGTATAAGAGATCGCCGATTTGCTGATCTCAGCTGATGTGACCCAGCCGCTGGCCTCCTTCCTCCCTGGTTTCCATGTAGTCTGGGGAGTGCTCCTGCTTCCAGCCTATCTGAATGTACAGAGATGTGGGCGCTGGCGAAGATAGCGTCATGGGTGTGGCCAATAAAAGTAAGTTTACCGGCGACCCTGAGGGTTTCACACAGCAAGACACAGTGATTTCGGATGCGCAAGGGGTAGGCTAGTGGCTGGTCTCAGTCTTTTTGACTGAAGGTGAAAAAGGTTCTTAAATGATTCTTCTTGATCTGATATTTTTACAGTATTCGGGATGCTGTTAGGTCACAATCTGCCTGTGTTTGATCATTTGCAATGTCCCTTTAAGAGGAGAAGAGGCAGAGATATACATTGATCCATTGTCTACTATTTTCATCCTTTCTCCGCATACATTACTGACACAGTGCTGTCTTTGTTGCTGCCCAGCTCATTGTATGCCCCTACGCCTTTCGCTGCTGCCATTCTTTGATCTCTTTCTTCAGTGCTTGCTGAGATTGGTAGGGGTCCTGCATCAAGGCTTCTCCATAGCCACACAGACCCAAACCTGCCTAGGCTGGCCATAGTAAAGCTTGTATAGTACAGTGTTATAATAAGACAGTACAGAGGATGTACAATCAGATTGTTACACTTTACAATTGTTGGGAAAAACATCTTTGAATTTGACTGTGTGTGGTCAGCATGCTGCACCTAAACACCATAAGATCTGGAGGGGCAGTATGATTTTAATTTGACAGGTTCTCTTTATGTCCATGATGGTGGATTTCTGGCTGTCACTATATATAGAGTTTATACAGACTTTTTCCTTATAAGTGGAGGATTGGTCATGATCTGCGCCTTTTTAGATTCATGAAATGTTCCATTTTTCCTGTCCAGGAGACTGATAACACAGAACAGCGATAACGCTAACATTCTGTCTGATCCAAATTAAGATTCCCAGCGGGATAAAGCGTGGTGGTGGCCTGATGTGTCTGCGTAGTAAGAGGATCAGCTCGGTCTGCGGATAAGCTGCAGACGGGGATCCTCAGGGCAGGTGTGATGGAGATGATAGGATGATACGGAGCAAGGCTGGCAATTGGCCCAATCCCTGTTCACCGATATCTTCCTTATATGGGCCCGGCTCCTGCCTTCAGCGGAATGCCAAATATGCAGACTTTTCGCTGCCGTGTCTGCCCGGTCCCCAGCTCTGCATGGAAGAACCTAGATTAACCAAAAACGCCACGCTAGCCACACATGCAGAGATTGTCAAGGTAATTGATCCGTTCAATTGATCAATTGCATTGATTAAACATCAATGCATCTCATCCTCATTTAACCACTGTTTATCATTTCAACCTTTTACTGGGTCATCAAGTATTTCCATTGAAAATATAATTTTCAAAACAAAAAAATAATGAACATCAGTTAGTGCCTCTAAATCTGCCAGTAGAAGAGCTTACAGTTCATTAGGATATACCAGGTAAATGCAGAAGGAGAAGAGCTTACAATCTATTAGGGTATAAGGGAGGATACAGAAGGAGAAGAGCTTACAATCTATTAGGGTATAAGGGAGGATACAGAAGGGGGAAGAGTTTACAATCTATTAGGGCATAAGGGAGAATAAAGAATGTGGAAGAGCTTACTGTATTAGGGTATAAGGGTGGATACTGAGGATATAAGAGCTTACTATTTTTAAAGGCCTAAATGTGGGTATAAGTGGGGGAAGTGCTAACAATTAAGTGAAACATAGGTTAGGATACAGAAGGTGGTAGAGCTATCCCATTAGGGAGGATATGGAAAGTGGACGCTTACAATCTATTAGGGTATACAGAAGGACATGGAAGGTGAAGAAGCTTACAATCTATTATGGTGTAAGGGAGGATACAGAAGAAAGAAGAGCTTACAATCTATTTCAGTAAAAGGGAGGACACATAACAAGAAATAAATTACAATCCATTGAGATATAAAGGGATACAAAAGGTGAAAGAACTTACAATCTATCAGGATAAAAGGGAGGATACAGAAGATAGAAGAGCTTGCAATCTAGGAGGGCATAAGGAGGAGAAGCGGAAGTGCTTACAGTCTATTAAGGTAAAGGGAAGGCTACAGAAGTTGAGGGATCTTACAGTCTATTCGGGTATAAAGGAGGATACAGATGGTTGGAGAGCTTACAATCTATTAGGGTATAAGGAGCTTGCATTCGAATAGGGTGTAAGGGACAATACAGATGGGGAAGAGCTTACAATCTATGAGGGTATCAGGGAGGACACAGAAGCTAAAGTGCTTACAATCAATTAGGGTATAAGGGATGATACAGAAGGAAAATAACTTACAATCTATTAGGGTATAAGGGATGATACAGAAGGAAAATAACTTACAATCTATTAGGGTATAAGGGAGGATACAGATGGTGGAAGTGCTTACAATCTATTAGGGTATAAGGGAGGATACAGAAGAAGAGCTTACAATCTATTAGGGTATAAGGGAGGATACAGAAGGAAGAAGAGCTTACAATCTATTAGGGTATAAGGGAGGATACAGAAGGAGAAGAGCTTACAATCTATTAGGGTATAAGGGAGGATACAGAAGTAGGAAGAGCTTACAATCTATTAGGGTACAAGGGAGGATACAGAAAGTGGAAGAACTTACAATCTATTAGGGTATAATTAGGGTATAATGGAGGATACAGATGATAGAGGAGCTTGAAATCTATTAGGGTATAAGGGAGGATACAGATGGGGAAGAGCTTACACTCTATTAGGGTTTAAGATAGAATACAGAAGCTGAAGAGCTTACAATCAATTAGGGCATAAGGGAGGATACAGAAGGTGGAAGAACTTATAATCTATTTGGGAATAAGGAAGGATATAGCCGGTTGCAGAACTTACAATCTATAATGGTAAAAGGAAGAATACAGAAAGAGAGAAGTTTTTGCAGCAATGTGGTTGGTCACAAAACCCTGTCAACAGGACACCTTGATTGGTCAGGAATGTGCTGGCAATCTATGAATGAATGTGGTAGCTGAAGGTGGAAGTGAGGAGCAGATCCACCCTGTTGTCACTCTGTGTGACTCAGTGCTATGGCAGCCAGAATAGTAAGGCTGGGAGCATGTGCGATTACTAGAGGGCTGACCTACTGCCGATCATGTTATTAAATCCCTCTTGGTCGGCAGCCATGTTGTGTCTCGGGTGTTGCTGATTGATGTGACTCTAAGCAGTATAGTATGATAATTACGCTAATTACTGTGATTAACAAAGGCTATTTATAGATACAGTGAGGAAGCAGCACATTGTGCAGCCATTGCTAATTCTGATTCAAGGTAAATCAGATTAAATTCGTATTTACCCGATTATGATTAGGAAAGGGAATGGGGAAAGAACACTGAGCACCCAGGGGTGTCATCAGGAAAGACAGATGAACAGGTTTTTGGGAGGGGCGAGGTGATATCAGGGCAATCAAAATTGCATTGTATTATCTATTTCTATGCGCCATTCATCTAATGGGTGATTCATTATTGTTGCCCTTATACATAACCATTCCACTAAGCATATGCCCATGTGCATGGCATCCAAGTGTGCATGGGTACAGAGACCTAGGTGGTTGGCCTGATATTACCACAGCCAACGGTGCACGGAGGCCTCATTTTCAACCCTTGCTGTCTGTAATCCATGTCTGGCCTAGTTTGTTACTGATGTACGAACCTCTGGCATCAGCTTGTCGTATCACTTATAAACCTGCACCAACCTTGTCCGATCTCTTACAAACCTGCACTGTCTGAACTGACCTCAGCTTGTTTAATTACTTTTGAACCTGTATTGCCAGCACCAACCTCACCTAGGGCCTTATTCATGAAGGGATAACGCCAGGTAGCGCCTGTACAGCGGCAGGTAGCACCAGGTAGCGGCAGGTGAACGCCGGAGACAGCACGCAATTACACATTTATGAAGCTGAATCTGGTGAGTGAACAACGTCATTTCGCATACCATTCATCATTATCCCAGGCTCAGAGTACAGTGTCGGCGTTCAGCCTTGCAGAGCGCCACATCTTACCTGTCGCTCTCCAATACATTTCTATGGACGATCCTTAAATCCCTTTCCTGATCCCAATTTTTGTATTTTTTTCATTTAAAAAATCTCAACTTCTGATATGTATCCTGGGCAAAAAAATGGCATTTTGGAAAACTTTTTTGAATAATAATATTTTTATGCAGAATTGTGCTTACATGTCTGGTATTAAAGTGTTCATGTTACAATGTTATAACAATGTAATTCCATATGTTTTCGCTTTGTTACTAGTGGATACATGTTCATAAACAGACTTTAAACACACAGCCTCTGACGCTATCGGCTACAACTACACAATTATGAACGCTAGCGCTGTTTGAGGCTATTTTTTGGATGAATGTGGTGTGAGTCGGTCGCACTGACCTGGTGCTACCGTTCGCTCCCATACAGCGTAGTACTGCGACTCACACATCATATTCATCAATGTTGGCCAGCGACTGATGCGCTCTAAAACAAGGACCCATGGCCAAGCACAGCGACTACTAGTGGTCGCTCTCAAATCCGCGCTACAGATACTCATCTGTCGCTATCTGGCGTTAGTAATGAATCTGCCTGAATGTCTGATCACTTAAGAACCTATGCCGTCTGCACTGTTCTCGGCATGTCTAATTTTTTTATAAGCCTGCACTCTCTGCAGAGACTCTGGCTTGTCTGATCACCTTTGAATTTATGCTGCCTACACATACCTTGGCATATTTAATCGCTTACAAACCTGCCCTCTCTGCAGTGACCGTGGCTTGTGCAATCACCTATCTATCTGCTTGTCTGGTCTCTGATGAACCTCCGCTGACCTCAGCCTGAATGATCACTAAGGAACTAGAGCTGCCAGGACCAATGTGAACTTGTCTGATCGCTTACAAACAACCTGCCTGCACCAATCTCAACTCCTGAACACATAACAACCTGCACTTCCTATACTTATCGCCACTTGTGTAAAACTGTGTTGCCTACACTGAACTCAGCCTGTCTGATCTTCTCAGAACATTTCCTGTCTGAACAAATTAATTACGAGCTTACATTGCCTGCACAGACTTTTTGTCAGGACAACTTCCTCCCAATCTGAATCATCAGTACCCCAACCAGATTTACACCATTCACCTACACTGCAACTGGAGCCACAATAAATCTACATCTGAATTCAACTGTACTGCACCCTGCCCCCCCCCATACCTCACCCCCTAGCATTAGTTACCTGTACCGCAACCCAACTCACCCACCTTGCACAGCCAAATTCACCTGCAACAGCCTGATCCTCTGTCCACAATACAGCCTCCATTTTCCCATACAATATACCATCATTTGTCAACTCCAAGTCTCCAAGTAAAGAGGATTAGCTGCTTCCGCCTTCCTCTGATAATTCTTCCACTCCTCCTCAGCAGATAAGGGGGATGCACTATCAGGAGAATGTGCCCCTTCCTGCCCTCACTTATATTATTAGTCTGACCTTCAGTCCAGTGTTTTACAGGCTTTATTACAAGCAGAGAGGATCATGGGAGAGTTCACCTTCCCATGGGAGGTAGAAGAGCCTGTAACCCCTTCCGTGCTGAGAACCACACATTGGCCCTAAATTAATAAACTTACCTTAGGCTATCTCCTGATTAAAGGACCATATTCAAGCTTCAAAATAAGGCATGAGAGCAAATAAGGAGTGATTCAAAAAAGTAAAACTTTTGTAAATCATAACTTTTAGGTTACTTTTTATATTGTAACTATTGAAAAAAGGGGGGTTACCCACACAGCCAAAATATATTATAATAATATTATTAATATTAGACTGGATGCTGGCTGAGGGGAAGCCACGACCCTGAAAAACTGGGCATATCTATCTACCGATGATGAAGTGGCAGTAGGTAGTTGCCACGCAACGTGTTGGTGGTGCTGGAGTGCTGAGCATTGAGGTGGACTAGGACTGTCTTATGCGGTAATGTACATTGTTTCATGATTTTCATTTAATAAGCTTTGAATCATGGTTATTATTTTAGTATTATCGTGATTTATGCCGTGGAGCCTATTACCTCTATCCTGCCTTTTTGCACACATCTGCACATAGCTCTTTCACTGGTGCACTTATATTTGCTAAAGGGACACCTCGGTCCCTTTTCTATTTACTCTTTGTAATTTTCACTTTATTTATTCCCCTTTGCACAATTTTCTGTATATATACTAATGGGGAAAGTCCCACTCCTTCCCTAATCCCCAACAATGTATGGCACCACTGCTTGTATAATTAAAATATATATTTATATTTATTGATAATCAAGTCACAATTTTCTGTATATTAATTATTTTTCACATTCTTGGTATCTATTGTATATTGCACTAGCACTTTCTGAGGGGGAGACCCCAAGGCATAATTTGGATACTGGTTAGAATTTAAATTTAAACTTTTGGTAGCCATATCTACTTATTGATATTAGTCCGTTATGTCCCCCCTCTCTTGCACACAAGTTTTTAATTATTTTTAAATGTGTATGTCTTGGCTATTACAATAAAATATTGAATTGTTGAATACATAGTCTGTAGAGCGGCTAACTCACATAGACAGGGGAGGGCCTTGTGGCCTGTACTGGCAGCCCACTTTCGGTAGATTACTTTTTATATTGTGTATGTGTACCTTCACATTGCAGTGCAGCTCAGTACAGAATTGTGTCCTGCATTGTACCACCATTGTGGTGCAGCGGTGGCACTATATGCCACCCTGCCCCACAACATTGTATCCTGTCCCCTGCAGCAGAGGCAAATGGGCACCTGGAGTGGACCTGAAGAAGATGGCTGCAGCAGATACAGGACCGGAGGCCAGAGACTGCAGCTGGCTGGGGACCAGCAGTGATGGAACAGCAGGTGGAGGTGAGAATGGCCCTTCCACTGCACCACAGCACATGGCTGGTAGAGCACAATGCATGTGTTTAACCTGCGGTGCGCATATATCTCTATGACCTGCGTTGTGGTTGTGCTGCAGCGTTTTGCAAAATGCAGTGCACAGATGTGAAAGCGCCCATTTAATTTCAAGAGCTGCGTTTTCTGCAAATGGAAGGTGTGAATGGGGCCTCACAGTCGCTATATCTTTTGCCTGTTGAAAGTGTTTTTTTGGTAATAATCAATACATGAGCACTTTCAGACATGAACTCCTGTAAAGATTTTTTCTTAATCACACCGTCAGGGACAGTCATGACACCTGAAAAAAAGGGCACTTACTTCCCAGCCTGCATGCTCAATGTGGGTTTGAGCATACAGGCTGGGAAGTGCCCTTTTTTTCAGGTGTCATGAAAGGCCTGGCCTTTCTGAATGGGAGGCGCGGGCAAGCCATAGCTCGAAGGTAAGCGAGGGATGCAGCTGGCAGCAGACTCGACTCTCTTCGAGCAGAGTGAAAGCGAGTGCGCTGATTGGCTGAGCAGGCCAGTCAGCCAATCAGCGTGCTTGTTCTAGCCCAAGTCTGTGCCGTGGGAGCGTCAGGAAGGTGAATGTATGGGGTGACCAGTGGGGGATACACACAGCGTGGCATCCCAATTCAGAATGCTGCCACATTAAGGAACACCACCCCAAAACGTCAAAATTGGGTGCGTTGTTCCTTTTTGGGCTGACAGTTTGATCAAGAACGTGGCCTGACCTCGACCTCAATGGTGAGAATCTGTGTTTTTATTCTTCTGCAGCTGCTTTCTCACCTATGGCACCCTAATGTCTTCACCGGTAAGTAGAGTGTGAGTTTGTCAGCATGGTGTTGGGGTTGCTGGGATTGTACTGCCAGGGCATAGAGGCAACTGGAAAGTCTCTAAGATGTACAGGTGGTCAAAAATGGATGCAGGCAGACAAGGTTTGTAAGTTATAAGACAAGATGAGTTCAGAGTAAAATCAGGACATGTTGAGGTTTACGTGGGCAGCATAGGCTTGTAAGTGTTAGGACATGCAGAGGTTTGTGCGGGTAGCACAAGTTAGTAAGTTATAAGACAAGCAGGTTTGTAAGTGGTAAGTCAGGCTGTGCAGACAGTATTAGCTCACAAAAAGAAACACAAATCACATTAGGCACAGACAATGCAGGTTTACTAAAACAAGCAGGGGCTGATGCCGGCAGCATGAGTTTGTAAGTGACAAGACAAGCAGGGTTGTACGTGGTAGGCCAAGCTAAAGATTGATGCAGACAGTGTAGGTGTACAAACAGTGAAACAAGCTGAGTTTGGCATAGAAGGAATAGTTTCTTGAGCAATAAGACAGCCTCAGGTCAGTGCCGGCAACAGCAGAATTTCACAAAAAGTAAGACAATCAGGCACAGTGGGTTCATAAGTGATATGACATTAGTGTGGGTAGAGTAAATCTCTAAGAAGTAAGACAGGCTGAGGTTGGTGCAGGCAGCATAGGTCCAAATAGAGAAGACAAGTTGAGGTCAAAGTGGGTAGAGTAAATTTATAAGAAGCAAGTGAAGCTGGTGCAACCAAGGTAGGTTTACGAAAAATAAGACAAGCAAAGGCGATGCGGACATTGTAGGTAAGTGATAAACCAAGCTGGGGTTGGTGACAGGATCACTAAATTTTGGACAAGCAAGAGGTGGGTGCAGGCAGTTGAGGTTCATATGCGATAAAAAAAAGTTGAGGCAATGTGGACAGAGTAGATTTGTAAAGGAAAGACAGGCAGCGTAGAATCACAAAAAGGAAAACATGTCATGGTTGGTTCGGTTATTGCAGGTAACGTAGGCAGCATAAAATGGTAAGTAATAAGCAGGTTGTAAGAGGTACAGTTTGCAGAGGTCACTGAAGGCAGCACAGGTTGACAAGTACCCTTTTTCTCACTTTTTTTGAGGGAAAATGCTTTCTTCTCTCACGATTTCCTTGGTGCAATTCAGCACCATTTTAGCTTGTTAAATAATTCACGCAGCTAAAAATGGTGCTGAACAAAAGCATAGGAAAAAAATCTCTCAGGTAAGAAAAAAATGATCATGGTGCTCATGGTGCTGAATCAACCCTAATGTCAGAGCAGGCGGCATAGCCCACGGGCAGGCTGATTCATCACTAACGCCAGGTAGCGACAGATGAGCGTCTGTAGCAGGCATTTTCAGAGCGCCCGCTAGTAGTCGCAGTGCTCAGCCGTGGGTCGCTACTCAGTCGCTGTCCAGTAATGTTGAATACATTGTGAGGAGTCGCTATTTGACCAGTACAGCGCTGTATGGGAGCGCATGTTAGCGACTGCTCATAGCGACCGACTGGCGCTGAAAAATGCTTGTTTGAAGCCCAGAGCGCAGGAGGCGGTGTGTTTAAAGTCTGTTTTCAAGCATCTATCAACTAGTAACAAAGCGAAAACATATGGTATTACATTGTGGCAACATTGTAACATGAACACTTTAATGCCAGACCTGTAATGTCATTTCTGAGGAAATATATAAAAAATATAACAAACTGCTTATTCAATGCCAGGAGAGGTCACAGAATTATTTGAGATTTAAAAAAATAAAAAAACACAGTTTAAAGAGAAGAAAAGGTTCGTCCATTTAAATGTATGGCAGAGCGTCAGGTAGCGAGAGGTCAAACCTGGCGCTGTGCAAGGCTAAACGCTGGCGCTGTTCGCTGAGGCTGTGAAAATGATGAATCAGATGCTACATGGCGCTATCCCAGTCGCTAAACAGATTCTGCTTGATAAATGTGTAATTGCGTGCCGTGTCCGGCATTCACCAGTCGCTACCTCTCATTAACCAGGCGCTACCTGACGCTATACCTTCAAGAATAAGGGTCTACGTAATATTACCAGTTGAAATTGAAGCAGGCAGTGTAAGTTTGGAAGTGTTAAGCCAAGCTTGTTGCAGGCAGAAGAAGTTTGGTAGGGAAGGGGGAAAATGATAAAGAGGGAAATGCTAGGTATCTGGAGACAAAGGAGAATAAAGAAATCCAGTGATGAAAAGAGCACTGTCAGGACCTTTTCGTGTTACCATGCGGTTAAACCTTCACAAAGTTCTCATGAGAGAGTTCCTCATTACTCCTAATATACGTAATAATGCTCAGAACTTCCTGTATTGTGGGGTTTTCCAAGGTCTCGCTCTTTTCTATTTTGCTGCACCAACCCTAGGTTTTGTTCCGCTAACCTTGTGACATTTTACAACTTTTGAAAATGAAAAGTCCAAGTTTCAATCTCACCTTATTGATCTCTTCCAGCCTCATCTCCTGCTGCGCCTTCAGGAGACCAAAAGCCTTCCCACCTAGCCAAAGAGAATTGGGTACAGTTAAGGGAAAAGTTAAAGACAAAAAAGACACCCCCACCCTCCAAATTAGTAAGGAAGGGATTAATCCAGCATCTAGCTATGAAGATTTAGCCTCATTTTCTGTAAATCCATACAGCTTCTGTATGCATCAATTTCTTTGTGAATGGAAAATCATAGGTGCCCCCTAATTTCGAGTACACCTACACTCAAATGGTCCTGAGGGGAGGCTTGCCCCACAAGTCTGAAGGCATCTAACATTGCTGTTTTTCCTCACAGTGACCTATACTCACAATGTCACCATTCAATGGGGAACTGGGAGCTGCAGCACACTTAACATCCACCTGTACCTGCTTCTAGAGAAGGTGAAAGTTTCTGCAGCTGAAGGCTGGACCGGAATGAGGTGAGTAGTGCTCATAGTGGGGCAGGATAGGTGGCTGGGTAGCGGTCACAGTGGACCTACACCCTTTGTGGTACAGACTTCCCAGGAAGGATGTAGGTCCCCTCTATGGTCCAAGATTAGAAATGTTGTCATTAAAAAGAAAATATTGGACCTAAATTGCCCAGACCCCACCTCACCTACTGACATTAAAAATGTTGCCTGAATTTGGGCTTAAAGTAGACTGAACTAGGACCTAGACTCTCAAATATCTGCCCCCTGGGGCACCCTGATTTAGGATCCAATGCTGTATAAAATCCCACTAGTCACCCATTACACATACCTCACCCACAATCCTACGGCGCAGTCCTACGGTCTGTGTATGGTCGTGCCCGCCGTAGCTGAATGGCTGCCACAGCCACTGAGGGCGGCTGGGGTGCCTCCGCCGACTGTGAAAGTGGTTAAGCTCAAAATCAACTTTTTTTAGCTGCTCATTTATATATGTGGCCAACAAAATTGCATTGATTCAAACAAAAAAAATTATAATACGCTAGGGGTCATGCTAAAGATCTGGTAAAGCAAGTTTACCTTTGGTTGTGCTTTTGGATGTGAACTGAATTTAATATATTTTGCCCTATAAGACCTAGCTGCCCATAAGATGCACCTAGGAGAAGAAAAATAAGACAAAAATATTCTGAACTAAACGTTGAGCTAAAACACCATCCCCACAAGAACCAAATAATAGGCAAGGTGCAGAATCCACCAATTATAGGCAGTATGGCATTCTCCGCCTCTCATTTTCCAGTATAGGCAGTGTGGCATTCTCCCCCCTCCCAGTATAGGCAGTGTGGCATTCACCCCCCTCCCAGTATAGGCAGTGTGGCATTCTCCCCCCTCCCAGTATAGGCAGTGTGGCATTCTCCCCCCTCCCAGTATAGGCAGTGTGGCATTCGCCCCCCTCCCAGTATAGGCAGTGTGGCATTCGCCCCCCTCCCAGTATAGGCAGTGTGGCATTCTCCCCCCTCCCAGTATAGGCAGTGTGGCATTCTCCCCCCTCCCAGTATAGGCAGTGTGGCATTCTCCCTCCTCCCAGTATAGGCAGTGTGGCATTCTCCCCCCTCTCAGTATAGGCAGTGTGGCATTCTCCCCCCTCCCAGTATAGGCAGTGTGGCATTCACCCCCCTCCCAGTATAGGCAGTGTGGCATTCTCCCCCCTCCCAGTATAGGCAGTGTGGCATTCTCCCCCCTTCCAGTATAGGCAGTGTGGCATTCACCCCCCTCCCAGTATAGGCAGTGTGGCATTCTCCCCCCTCTCAGTATAGGCAGTGTGGCATTCTCCCCCCTCCCAGTATAGGCAGTGTGGCATTCACCCCCCTCCCAGTATAGGCAGTGTGGCATTCTCCCCCCTCCCAGTATAGGCAGTGTGGCATTCTCCCCCCTTCCAGTATAGGCAGTGTGGCATTCACCCCCCTCCCAGTATAGGCAGTGTGGCATTCTCCCCCCTCCCAGTATAGGCAGTGTGGCATTCTCCCCCCTCCCAGTATAGGCAGTGTGGCATTCACCCCCCTCCCAGTATAGGCAGTGTGGCATTCTCCCCCCTCCCAGTATAGGCAGTGTGGCATTTCCTCTTCCCATGGGGGCATCCCAAATGGCTCAGAGACAGGGAATTACCTGACCCTAGAGTATTTTGGTCTTTTGATATAGGGTTCAATTTAAAGTGGACCAACACCCAGGATTTTGACTATCCTGGGTCTTGGTCCACTTCGGTGGGGCACCCCCGATCGGGGTGCCCCGCTGTGTGAAACCCCCCCGATCACCCGAAGAACTCACCTCTCCCCGCTCCCAGCGCCGACGGACAAGCCGTTTGACAGCCGCGGACAAGCGGCTCCTCCGCCGCCGTGTGTTGTGCTGCAGTGTAAGGAGCAATGTATACAACCAGCAATCAGCATAGCATAGATAGCTTAGATAGGGGGCAGCATAGTATAGTTTTTTCTCATCAAGTGCCCCTTTAAATAGGGGTCAGCTGCTGATCACTAGAGTTGTCATCATGAAAAGGGAATGTTATAGTGTATTCTACATTGTTGAAATTTGCTTTGTAACAGCCTGACCTTGTTTCACTAATTCTCTTTCAAACCAGAATAATAGAGAAGCAGAAGTTTTTTAGTAGGGTGGGGAAGTGTTACATCTTTTTGGTCACCAGTATATAATAAAGAAAAATATACTCACCTTCCCTTCCCTTGCAGCACATTGCATCAGGTCTAGATTATCAGTATTAACCTGTTCATGGGATCTGGGTATTGGGCTACATACCTGACTTTATTCACCGGCTATGGCCCCTGTAGCCAGCGTATAAGTGCTGACGATTTAGTCATACTTAAAGTAGACTGAAACGCGACTAGATTGGCCCAGGAATCTTATAGATTCATTCCCTGCCCGCGGGGCATCCAAAATTGGAATGCCCCGCTGTGTGAAACCCCCAGGTCGCCCGCTGCACTTACTTAATCCCGGTCAAATCCTCGCTATCCCTCTAGCAGGGCGCGTGCCGGCGCCAGCCATTTGTGAATGCAGATGCGAGATGCGGTCGCCTGCGCGCTCAGAGCCGCTGAGCTTAGAGGTCGGGTTAGACGTCCATAGCTCAGCGGCTCCGAGTGTGCTGATTGGACTAGCGGCCACGCACGCACGGTAGGACCGCGGTGAGTTGAGTTGATCCGGGAGATCTGGGGGGTTTCACATAGAGGAGCACCCCCGATCGGGCTGCCCCAGGGGAGTGGACCAAAACCCAGGATAGTCAAAATCCTGGGTTTTGGTCCACTTTAAGTATAATCTTAAAAAACGAAAACTATAATCAACTTTCATCTAGCGCAGGCTATCGCCGCTGGTGCAGTGTAAAGACATTTACCGGATTGCCCGCTGTCAGTCCCGCGTTGGACACTGCTCCCTCCTTCTCCTCCGCCTCGATGCCAGACATCGCTATGCGGAAGAGGACTAAGGCGTGCCCCGACCCCTCATCACAGGAACTATGGCATGCCTCTCTCCATTCACTTCAAGAGCCGTGCATGCCCCCGTCAGCTATTTGGAAAGGTCTGATGCAGGAACATGCAACAGCCGAGGGGTGCAGGGGAAGTCACCGTGACCCGTGCAGGCACTGTGAGACTGCCAGATCAGTAACTATACTGGGCAAACCAGAGGGTTTCACAAAGTGGGGCATCCCAAATGGCTCGGAGACAGGGAATCGACCAACCCTAGAATATTTTGGACTCCAGTGTTGGGAATAATGAGTCCACTATAAGAGACTGATATAGGGTTCAATTTTAGGAGTTAAGGGGTTCCAATTTTACATGAACTATAGTGTTGGTGCTATGTTAGGAGTTAGATTAAAGTCATGGTTAAGGGCAGGCTAGGAATAAAGAGACAGGAAAAAAGAGTCTAGGCCCGGTAGTCTCCCAATTTGGGATGCCTCAATGTGTGAATTCCCCAGGATTACAAATCAGGCTGCCCACTGAAAGAGGAATGAAACATGGGACAGTGAAAATCCCAGGTCTTATTCTTATTTAAGTTTAAAGGTTAGAAGTCAGGTTAAATTTAAAGGGAGGATATAGGGACTAATTATAAAGTAGACTTAAAGTGGACCTTCACCCTGAATAAGAGTATATCTTATATGTTTCCCTCACCCTGTACATACAGACTGCTCACATTAAAAATCATGAGCCTTTAAACACCCAAGATGGCGGCTCATGGAACGTCAGGCAGCCTGCAAACAGGAAGTGCCTTCTGACTGTGCTGCTCTGCATTCTGGGACTGCTGACCTTTTCCTGACCACAGCTCTGCTCTGTCTGAGCAAAGCACAGCTATAACCATCCCCCCTGTACTTTATACCACTCTCCTCTCCTCAGTAAGTGCGATGCTTCTGAGTCAAGATGGCGGCGCCCGTATCCTAAAGTCCTGAACAGAGTTGCAGCCCAGTGACTAAAAACTTAAAATATATTAATTTTAGATGCTGGGGAATAGTTTTTTAAGGGTTTGGGCTTTTCAATAAATCATGGTGAAGGTCCGGTTTAAGGGGCTGATGTCTGGAAACCACAAAGCCCCTTATATATAAACAATTATGCTGGCCACACACTATGATTTGTGCTCTAGCATTTTCCACTCGGCTGATGACCACAGAGTTTGCTGTACTATTGGCCCTCTGTGGTCATGTGAGTTGCACAAGTAGTTTGGAGGTGCAGACCCTCTAAGTTATTGGGCTTGCTCTTCAATTAACACCTCTCCGCTTGCGCTGCGCTGGGCAACGCAGTAACAAAGCAAGGGAAATGCTGCTTATTATTTTTAATGGACCAGTTCACATCTATATGCATATATATATATATGTGACCCACTGAAAATTATGAGCAGCATTTTGCCTTGCATTGTGACTATATTGCTCAACGCAGCGCAAGCGGAAAGGTGTGAACGGAGCCTTATAGTGGAGGAAAAACGGACCTAGCTTCTATAGGACGCGAATGTGGCTAAGCTGTGGTTGGATGACCTTTCTTGCATTTGATTGCTCAGTGCTGTTGCGCTTTTCATTGTATTGCTTTGTGTTATATTTTTTTAAATCAGATGACTGGCAGGGTTTCTCACAGCGGGGCAAAGGTACAGACCAAAACTTGGGACAATGAAAATCCTGGGTTTTAGTCTACTTTAGGCTGCAAGTCATCCGAAATCAGGATGGTCCTGCAGAGGGGGAGTGAGTGGCCCTCCAGTCATTTATATTCTCAGCCGGTCTCCCCTGTCTGTGTGTACTATAAAGGGGGCCAAGCTGATCATGTATAAGGCGACTTTAGCTGTTTCTGTGGGGTTAGGTCAGTAGACTAATTATTATAGCTTATAGTTGCACATTGAATGTAGTTGGATAATAAAAAGTTTTGGCATGAGTAAATGTAGACATTTTTGTCTCAGTAACCAATTATTAGCAACTAGAAAGTTTTGGAACGGTTGTCCAGAGTTGTAGAACCTGATTGTGAGGTGTCAGCGCAGCATTTGTGTCACTGTGCTCTGAAGTTAGACCTACTGTAAATAATCAGCACCTCGGCCAAGGTTAGAATTGACCAACAGTGTCTGTCTCAGCAGAGAGCATGTTGGCGGATTGCTGATTACTGCCAACTTCCACTACACTTACCTCTACCATCAGACAAGATGCTGAGCATCCATTATGGACCTGACAGCTCATTCTTGGCTGATCACACCGGATCTCTTTTCTCCAGGCAGCTGAGAGCTTGTTGGGGGATTGCTGATTACTGACAACTTCCATTACACTACATTTACCTCTACCATGAGGCAAGATGCTGAGCATCCATTATGGACCTGACAGCTCATATTTGGCTGATCACACCGGATCTCTTTTCTCCAGGCAGCTGAGAGCTTGTTGGGGGATTGCTGATTACTGACAACTTCCACTACACTTACCTCTACCATCAGGCAAGATGCTGAGCATCCATTATGGACCTGACAGCTCATTCTAGGCTGATCACACCAGATCTCTTTCTCCAGGCAGCTGAGAGCTTGTTGGGGGATTGCTGATTACTGACAACTTCCACTAAACTTACCTCTACCATCAGGCAAGATGCTGAGCATCCATTATGGACCTGACAGCTCATTCTAGGCTGATCACACCAGATCTCTTTCTCCAGGCAGCTGAGAGCTTGTTGGGGGATTGCTGATTACTGACAACTTCCATTACACTACACTTACCTCTACCATCAGGCAAGATGCTGAGCATCCATTATGGACCTGACAGCTCATATTTGGCTGATCACACCAGATCTCTTTTCTCCAGGCAGCTGAGAGCTTGTTGGGGGATTACAAAAGATAAAGCAATATCTGTGTGTCCTAGCTGCTTGAAACTGGCTCAGGAGTGTCAATTATACTCTACACTGCTGATATTAAGGCTTCGCAGTAGTGTACAGCGCTACAGAACCTGTGAGCGCTATATCCATAGAGACATAGAAATGAGTTGAGTTTGGAGAGTGGGGAAACTTTTCCTACCTTGCAGTCTGTTGTTGGAAGTCATGGCGACGCGGCGGAGCGCAGCTGACAGATGCGGCAACACTGCGGCCACACCGACCCCGCGCTGCCGAACACCAGCATGTGAGGGGCGGAGCCGCCAGCAGCCAGGCCCCGCCCCGCTCAGCCCGCCTGCCTGCCTGGCCTTCCACACAGCAATCTTTCCCAGGCGGTGACATGGCGCCCCCTGCCGGTGCACTATAGAATGCAGCTCACTGGGCGAAGCGCTCTGCTCAGTAATGTAATCTCTGTTAGGCACTTTCCAGAATGTTTCTGCCCTGGGGCGTAACTATAAGGCGTGCAGAGGAGGCAACCGCTAAGAGGCCCCTAAGGTTAGGGGGGGCAGAGAGGGCACGTGCCCGGGTGCAGCAGGTCAGGAGCACAGGTAAGCATAGCTACTCCTGTATACGGGCGCCATATAAACCGGACCTTCAGCATCATTTAATGAAAAGCCCAAACCCTTAAAAACTATTCTCCAGCATCTAAAATTAATATGTTTTAAGTTTTTAGTCACTTATTATTCTTTCCCCCTCTGGGCCTCACACATACTGAGTAGAGGAGAGCGGGATAAAGTACAGGGGGGCGGGTTATAGCTGTGCTTTGCACAGGCAGAGCAGATCTGGGATCAGGGATAGGACAGAAATCCCAGAATGCAGAGGGTCACTTCCTGTTTGCAGCCTGCCTGATGCCCCATGAGCTGCCATCTTGGATGTTTAAAGGCTCATAACATGCAGTAGATGCAGGTAGGATGATTTTTAATGTGAGCAATCTGTATGTACAGGGTGTGGGAAACATATAAGATAGACTCTTATTCAGGGTGAAGGTCCGCTTTAATGTTCGCACCAGGGCCTGGTACCAGGAAGAAAAACAATTCTGCTCCTTTCCTCACCCACCGTGTGGTGCTGCTGTTATCCCATACAGGTATGTGCCATGCTGACTTTCCTAGAAGCAGGCACTGCCCTCTCCACATGACTGAACCCAATGTGGGTGCGGGGCCTGGCACACTGGTCCTGACCGATCATAAAGATGCCCCTAATGACCTTGGCACACATAGCGATTGCCCTTCTCACCCTCCCCTAGAAACAGCCCTGGCCCCTATCCACCCATCCGGTCCCGCTATCATGAATGTCTGGGGCCTAAACAGCCAAATTCAGGGCCCACTATTAACTTCTTTGCTACCCATTATCAACATACTGTTAAAGTTTTCATGCAACACCACCTTGGGGCCACCTATAGTATCCAAGGTGCTTCTAACACTCGGGGGCCACCCTTACTACTGCCCATTAAAGGGTGCCACATAACCTAACACCCTCTTTATTACCCTGGAGCCATCTCTAATAAACTCAACTCACTGAAACTCAACACTTTGGGAAAAAAAACCCACCCGGCCTGTGGCCATCCCGAATCGGGTTGCCCATCTTTGTGAAACCCCCTCCCCCCAGAGTACCCATAAACACTCACCTTTCCCAGCTTCGCATCCAATGAGAGCTATCTGCTCTGACTATATCAGGGACTATATTTGGGACACGAATGACATAGTCACAGCAGACAGCTCTCACTACCCACTCATGCCGAACAAGGTAGAGGTGAGTGAACAGTGGCGTTCTGGGGGGGTTCACACAGCGTGGCATCCCAATTTGGGACGCGGGAAAGTAAAATTCATGGGTTTTGTTCCACTTTAAAGCATTTTTTTACTATCACAGTTAGGTTCCTTGCCCCAGGGACATCTAAGTTTTGAGTTCCCCGCTGTGTGAAACCCCCCAGATTGTCCATGAATAAAACATTCTCTGCACTGGTCCTAAGGCGCATACATGTTCTATTGTCCAATCAGCGCCGTATGCTGGGCATATTAATGAATTGCAATAAGGTGCTGTTTACACAAAGAGCTCAACAACCGGGAGCAAGAGCCCTCCCCTTCCCCAGTTCTCTTTAGATTGGGGCGTGCACCTGCCTCCTGCCCCTAGCCAGTGGTGACTGAGGCCTAAAATCAGCCCTGGATTTTACCAGCCCTGGCCTGCCCTTGACCAGCCAGTATCATCTCTGCTGCTTCCTGGTCAGTCAACCAGTGTGCTCCAAGACTAAATCATTAGGGTGAGGACATGGGCTGTTTTTGCGTCATTGAGGGGATAGAGTAGAGAAGGGGATGGGGGGCTGGGATTGGATGGGAGTGTTATTAAAGGTAGAAGCCCAGACTTCTCCAGAGCGGTACGGCCCACCGGGCATTTGCCAGGGTCTCCCTATGACCAGTCCGCCCCTGTCCCTAGCCTATCTGACAGGCTGGATGATGGAGATGCTGGGATGTGTCTGAAATTGTTTACATCGCCAAGTGAGGAAATGTTGAGTTTTGGGTTGCCCCGGGGGGATGGTTTCCAAGGCAGGGCATCCAGATTTGGGATGCCCCAGGGGAAGGTCAGCGACCAGCTCTGAATTCTTCTAGACTAGTTTTCCTGTCTTCCTATTCTGTTACATTCTACGTCCCTGGAATGTACAAGGGGCCAGTTGCCCGTTCTTTGAATACCTGACCACTGCTGAGCCAACAGCAGCCCGGTGGGGGGGGGGGGAGGAGGGGCAGGGGATGACCCGAGGAAGCCCAAATGGGTTTCCATCTGCTTTAAAGAAAAATTCTAATGGTCATGTATACAATCAGTATACAAGTACTTCCAATATTACCTTGGGCCCTACAGATACTAAGCCAAGTCACAAAAAAGACATAAATAATATTAGGAAACTGGCTGGAGGCATCGATGGAGAAAATGGTAACATGATCTGGGGCCCATTTACAATAGGAAGTTGCCTGAGTCCTATACTGGCCTCATGTTTGTACTGCATTTATTATGTAAACTTACCTATTGCCTCCTATTTGTCTTGCTCATTTTGTGCTACATGACATTTGCCAAACATTGGGTGTTCTGGATGCACTTTAATTCTTTAAACATTGATTAGGAGGCACAATATATTTCATTAGTAATTGTTTGCTATGTAAGGGAGTATTAGAGTTGCACTTTTCTTTTTAAGTATGTGTTTTGTTTGCCTATATGCCAGGCATTTTGACTATCCTGGGTTTTGGTCCTTTCACCCAGGGCACCCTGATCGGCAGTGCCCCACTGTGTTAAACCAGATCGCCCGAAGAAACTCGCCCCTTCCCGGTCCTACGGCGCTTGCGCGGCCGCTCGTCATCTAAGACGGCGTCTAAGTCCAGCGGCTCCGAGCGTGCTGGTGGCCACATCCCCTGTCTGCCGCTCACAAATGGCTGGTGTGGACACGTGCCCTGCTAGAGAGATAGTGGGGATGCGGCCGCGGCCTGCGCTTGCGCCGTTTGAGCGGGTACAAAGGTGAGTGAACCGGCGACCTGGGGGGTTTCACACAGTGGGGCATCCTGATTTTGGATGCCCTGGGGGAGGGAAACGATCGGCCGATCAAGCTGGGTTTTGAGCCACTTTAAATAAATCTTAATATGTTTATATGGATTTATTGAGTAGTGGTGCTGTCTGTATTAAATTGAGCGGCGCAGGCACTCCACGGCTGTAAAGTGAGAGGGGGAGGCGGCTGGTGGTGCACTCGGCTGCCTACGGCACTGCCCGGGTGCTTAGCCGTCCAGGCGGCTTAGTGGTCAGTGCCGCTGAATGGAGCCGAGTGACAGCAAACGTGCCGACTCTCGCCTGAGTCTGCTCTGTGGGAACAGAAGGAAGGTGAGTGTATGGGGTGACCTGGGGGCATACACACAGCGGGGCATCCCAATTCAGGATGCCACTGCATGGAGGAACAACTCTTGGGAAAGTGACATTCCTGTGTATTGTTCCTCCTCAATTTGCTATTCAAAGTGTTTATATCGTTGTAACTGTTACAACCTATCTTATCTATCTATCTATCTATCTATCTATCTATCTATCTATCTCCTATCCATCCATCCCTCCATCTATCTATTTATCTATCTCCTATCTATCTATCTATCTATCTATCTATCTCTAGCTTTTATTTTTCTCAAGTCTTTCTACCTATCCTCTTTCTCTCTCTGTCTATTCACCCCCCCTATCTTTCTATTAATCTCTTCATCTATAATAAAGCTAAACATTAACCCCACACCATATTATCTACCTATCAATCGATCTATCACATATTTGCCCTCTTTCTATCTATATTATATTTATAACTGATCTTTCTATCTATATATTTCTGTCTTTTATCTCTCATGTACTGTAGATATATATCATTTCTCTCTCTCTCCCTTTCTGTCTATCTTTCATTTCTCTCTTTCTCTTATGTCTATTAATTATCCATCCATCTCTCTCTGTCTGTCTGTCTGTCCCCATTGAAAACATTCATCTCCTCAATCCATCATTTACCCAGGTATTACCCCACATCATCTCTGTCTATCTATAATCGCTTTCTCTCCGTAGACTAAATTACATTTTTTGGTCAACATATATCATTTTTAGACCATTGAACACTGATCTCACTGGCTGACACTTCCCTTTGGACCATTCCCCACAGTTGCATGGCTGGGGTGGACTACCAGCATAGTCAGTGTCCAAGTATGGGATGGGAATTGCTGCTGGAACTGCTGCTGGGCCTTATTATGAGGCTAGGCAAGTTTAAGTGCAGTTTTCCAGTGACATCTGTATATGACAAGCCATATACAAAACTCACATACAACACATCCAATAAAGACTGTTAAAGATGTGTAACTCAGTTTCAGTTTCATATATTTATGTCTTTGCATACAGCTTGTATCCGCATATGGAAGGTGTTGAAAAGCACTCAGGTCATCATAAAATTATTAAAGCAGGCCTCTACCTATTTGAGTTTTAACCCTTCCCCACTCTATCAAAACCAAGTGTTGGCTGGTATATTAAACTCTAAGAGTTACAACGGTCTGTAGTAGTAGTAGTAGTCGGCTTTTCAGGACATGAGGAACAAATAGCTCAAAATAAACTCGGAGGGTGGTCCTAGTGATTCAGCCATGATGCTCGTAACCGCATTGTTAATGTTCTCAATTTAGTGAGGCGCTAACACGACACCCTGTAGTGCTGTCACCGGCACTCTATTGGCAGAGAAAGAGCACCGTGCATCAGCCGTGAGTCACAAATCTCTCGTCCAGGCACAAGAGCATGAAGATGACAGTGCCTCTAATCTGATGAATTAGCGGTTGGGTTCCGGCTGCTGTCAGGTGCTGCTCCACCCAGGTGCCGGATTTTGTTTGGAGGAACTTTATTAGAAGATGCATTAGATTTTCAAGCACATCATTTTTGTATCTCTTGTAGTCCCTTCCCAGCCTTTAAGGTGTCTCTTTGCATCCCTTTTATATTTCTCTTTGAAGCCTATCCCCAGCCCCTTTTTTTT
The DNA here is from genome assembly GCA_027917425.1 of Gastrophryne carolinensis. Classification (NCBI taxonomy): domain Eukaryota; kingdom Metazoa; phylum Chordata; class Amphibia; order Anura; family Microhylidae; genus Gastrophryne; species Gastrophryne carolinensis. The sequence goes on from CM051235.1 coordinate 200,003,175, forward strand.
ATCTTATTTGTAGTGCCTCCCAACCCTATGCTTGTCCCTTTGCAGCCCCTCAGCCCCCCACCCAGCCTTCCAGACCCTGTCCTTTGCTTTTTGTATCACTTTCTCTGACTCTCTAACAGGGTGATTCATTAATAGCGCCAGGTAGCGACAGATGAGCGACAGTAGCGTTATTTTCACAGCGCCCGCTAGTATTCGCTGTGCTTGGCCGTTGTTCGGCTATTGACAGCGACTCAGTCGGTGTGCGGTAATGTTGAATACAGGGTTATGAGTCGCTGTTTGACAGGTTCCGCGCTGTATGGGAGCGCATGACAGCGAACGGCCATAGCGAACGGCTCCCAGCATATTCATTAACAAATCACGCTCCAAAAATTCTCGCGCTGTGAAATGCTTGTTTAAACCCCAGAGCGCTGGCGGCGATGGGTTAAAAGTAGTTTTTTAACCCCCAAACAACCATATTTTTAGAAACAAAAAAAAACATGTTTTTCAACACATTTTGTAATATGAATACATTAATATCAGACCTGTAATATCAATTCTGCACAAATTTTTATTTTTTTTTTCTAGCTTAAAAAAAAATATCTAACATTGCAGAAGTGGTCACAGAATTTTTGACATTAAAAAAATAAAAAATAAAAAAATAATAGCAATTAATTATGAATATTTAAAGATTGATCCATTGAAATGCATTGGAGAGCGCCAGGTAGCGAGAGGTCATACCTGTCGCTGTTCAAGGTCGCTCGCTGTGGGGTGAGGCTGGAATAATGATGAATGATTCGCTATCTGGCGCTCTGTCAGTCGCTAAGCAGGATCGGCTTCATAAATGTGTGATTGCGGAGGGGAGTCGGCGTTCTTGTGGCGGTGAGCGTCATTACTGTTCGCTCACCATTCGCTACCTGGCGCTATCCCTTGTTATATAAGGGCCCAAGTCTCTTTGCAGCTCAACCCCAGTCCTTCATGTGTCTCTTCGCGGCCACTTTGAATCTATTTATGTGCTTCAATGCAGTAGTGTAAGTAAATGTGAGAATGCCCTGGTGCGAACATTAAATGGGGCCCCATCATGGCTCACACAGTAACCTTTTTCCTAAATTAAATGCAACAAAGGACTGAAACAGCAGATGCAAATGATGCTTCTTTTTTCTGTACATAATGCAATGAGAGTGGGTTTTTTATCTCTTTGCAGCCTTCTGTATTTGTTTCTTTGCAAATGCTTTTTATTTTACATTTCTTAAAGTGGACTATCCTGGGTTTTGGTCCTTTCCTATGGGGCACCCCGATCGGGGGTGCCCCCCTGTGTGAAACCTCCCAGATCACCGATGTCAACTCACCCCTTCTTGGTCCTACGCCGCATGTGCGGACGCTCGTCCAATCCGCACACGCGCTTACGTAACGTCGTCTAAGTCTTCGTCTAAGGCCAGTGCCTCTGAGCGTGCTGGTGGCCGCATCCTCCGCTTCCCTCTAACAGGGAGCGTGCCCGCGCCGGCCATTTACAAGTGCCTGCCGCGGGCATGCACCCTGCTAGATGAGGGATGTGCCGTTGGATCGGGAAACAAGATAAGTGTATGGGGTGACCTGGGGGGTTTCACACAGTGGGGCATCCCGATTTTGGATGCCCCAGGGGGAGGGAATCGATTGTCCCAGGATTCTTATAGATTCCTGGGCCCATCAGCGTGGGTTTTGGTCCACTTTAATGCTTTTTTAATGTCTAATTGCTGCTCATTTTCTGCCGTTCATGTGCTTCTTTGAAGCCTTTTCTCCTCCATCCATTCCAGGCCGTCCAGAAGTACTTACAGTTGGGAGTTCGCCCCTAGGGGGGTGCTGACTGCAAGATCTAAAGATGTAGCTCCTCCCGGCCCCCTATAAAGGCAGTTGCCCTTCAATCCAGCCCCAGTTCTTTATCTTGCAGTTGACTGCATAAGATCGCTTTACTCTCTCTCAGACTTTTGGTAGCAGAGCAGGGCCAGCTAGCCTATCGGCCGCTGCAGGACCCTGTTTCCTCTGATCTCTTCTGACCCATCCTTACCTGCCAGCCTTGGCTGATAAAGGGGATCCGTGTACGGGTGAAACGCCGAGGTCTGGGGCGTTCTGGCAGAGCATATGGCTATGGGCCGCAGACTTTAGTAACAAAAAGTAGTCGGCCGCAGGCATTTATGGTGAGCCTGCTGGGGAACCACATATATATGTACTTCATATATGCCCTCCCTTCTCCCACATGCTTTATTAGTTGTTTTATGTGTATGTTGTGCTTGGTGCTACTTATGGGGAGCGGTGGAGAGCTTCGTCGCTATAGTACCTACAGCGAGGAGCGGTCCGATGCCGCTTCATCCATCCCTTACCTTCCTAGGTCCGGGGCGCGTGCTGCATGCTGGCAGACGCTCCCCGCGGGCTATCGTGCCCTGCTGGCTCCTCGCGGGTTGGTGGGGGGGAGGGGGTGGGAGCCGCCTGACTTGTCAGGCGGCGCTCGTGATGCTGCGGCTAGGCCCGATGTGACGCGCCGGGGGGGGGGGGGGGGAGTCAGGCGGCAGCGCGTAGGCTGACTGTCGCGCCTGTGACGCTCCCCCCGGCGGACCTTCTAGAAACGCTGCTTGTGCTCGGCGGGCTGCGGACCTTGTGGCCGCAGTTGGGGTCCTCGGCTATGATCGGGGAGACAGCGCCTCTTGTTCTCCTGGCGTTGTGTGAGCGACTTGTCAGGCGGCGCTCGTGATGCTGTGGCTAGGCCCGATGTGACGCGCCAGGGGGGGGGGGAGTCAGGCGGCAGCGCGTAGGCTGACTGTCGCGCCTGTGACGCTCCCCCCGGCGGACCTTCTAGAAACGCTGCTTGTGCTCGGCGGGCTGCGGACCTTGTGGCCGCAGTTGGGATCCTCGGCTATGATCGGGGAGACAGCGCCTCTTGTTCTCCTGGCGTTGTGTGAGCGACGTGCTCGTGAGTCCCTCTTTTGGTTGTCCTGGTTTAAGGGGATAAAGGGGGATATATTCTGTATTCTGCACTGTATTGTCACTGTATGCTTATTTTATGTTCTTGCATGTATATATATTTATGATAATAATATGTTAATGCATGACACTGTGGGTCATTTTGTAATTGCTGTCTTTTCTCTTTTGTTTTTAGACTGTGGGCTGAAGGTTGAGGGTTGTGGTTCCTCCCGGTCCCCATTATTAAAAAGAGGGATTGGCCTTTTTGAATATTTTATTCAGAATCACCATAGTGGAGGCATCAGGGGATAGTGAGCTGGGCACTCCACTCCACTTGGGCAGGACAGGCTCTGCCCCTTGTGCAGACGGAATCCCCTGGATGGGTTCAGCACAATTTGTTCCACTTGCGCTAGAGGCATTGCTTTGGACCGTGAGCGGGTGGTCGCTCCTGACCCTAGCCCTGCGTTACCACCAGCCTCTCCGGATCCTCCGCTGCTGCAGTTAGCCCCTAGTGAAGGGGAAGCCAGCAAGGGGTCACATGCTGATTTTGCACACAGGCTGGCTAGCCTCGAGAAACAGATCTCGTTAGCAGCCCCTAAAAAGGCCTCAAGTAAGAAGCGGCATTTGGAGCCGGTCTACTCGGATGATGATTTTTATGATTCCTTGGGATCTGCGGAGGAAGGTGAGTTGCCAGATGACCCACTCTCAGTGGGTGAGTTGCTCTCCGCCGGAGACGATAACATCTCTGGTTCCTCTTCGGATGAGGATTCCTGCCTTCCAGATGATACAGAAAGTTTACTTTCTGCCATATTTGAAACCTTACACATTGTTCCTCCCAGAACGGCTAAGAGGAAAAAGGGTGATTTATTTCGGCCTGAAAGACAACGGCGGGTTTTTTCCGAGCAGCCGCATTTTTCTAACATGATTCTTAAGGAATGGGAAGGGCCCAACAATCTACCGTCGGTTCCTAAGGGCCTGGATAGATTGTAACCTTTCCCTGCCAAATTGATCCGGTTATGGTCTCACCTTCCCGAGGTGGATCCTCCGGTGTCAGGATTGTCCAACACCTCGGTTATGCCATCACCTGACAATGCTTCCTTACGTGATCCTGCAGACAAACGCATGGATCAGTTGGTCTGCCATGCCTTCACCTTTGCTGGTGCCCTTTTTCGGCCTGCTTGCGCCTCGGCAATTGTTTCCCTAGCCAACAAGAGAAAGGTCAAACACCTTGTGGCTAAGGCTAAGTCCCGCAAACGGGCGGAGGAGTTTAAGGAACTCAAGGCCTGTTTGGATTTCATTGGCTTTGTTGTTACTGCCATGGATGATGTGGTCAGGCTTGGTGCCAGAATTTCGGCCTTGCTTGTAGCTTTACGCCGTTCGCTGTGGTTGAAGTAGTGGTCGGCCGATGCGGCTGCCAAGAAGTCCCTCACAAGTCTACCTTTTGTGTGAAGTCGGCTGTTTGGGGAGTGACTGGACCTTCTGGTCAAGGATGGTAAGCTCCCTCAGAGAAGAAAGCCTGCTCGGCCCTTTCGGAACTCCTCTTCTTATTGGTCCTTTCGGAGAAGAAGAGGTTCTTCATTTTCCGGGGCCCGCAGAGATACCTGGGACAGAGTTAGGTCCCGCAGCCGGCCCATCCCCGCCTGGGGAGCTAAGCCCAAGCCCCCAGCCAAACCTACTCAGGCATTAAGGGGCGCCCTCACCCATATGGGTGGGGGGACGGCTTCTGCTGTTTGCTCCGATCTGGAGACGCCACGTCTCGAATTGGTGGATTCAGGAGGTGGTGTCCTCAGGTTACAAGATAAAGCTGACAGCCAGGCCACTCACGAAATTCCTATGTTCAAGGATATCCCGAAACCAGTTAAAGGCTCAGGCATTGAGAGCAGCTGTTCAACACCTCCTGCAGATAGGTGTGCTTTGTCCTGTGATCCGGCAGGAACAGGGTCGGGGGTTCTACTCCAACCTGTTCACGGTCCCCAAGAAGGACGGATCGCTGCGGCCGATCTTGGAACTGAAGGGTCTCAACAAATTTGTAAAGGTCAGACATTTCCGCATGGAAACGCTGCGGTCGGCGGTGAGATCGCTTCGGCCCAGCGACTTTATGACCACGGTGGACGCTTATCTGCACATCCCAATTTTCCAAGGACATCAGAAGTTTTTGAGGTTTGCACTGGAGGATCAACATTACCAGTTTGTGGCACTCCCCTTCGGCATATCCTCAGCTCCACGAGTGTTCACCAAGGTGCTGGCGGGCATCATGGCTATCCTGAGGAGTCAGGGTATTCATGTGTTACCCTATCTAAACCTTCTGATTTCGGCCCGGTCCCTTCAGGAGGCCCGAGAGCGACACCTGGACTGTTCTGTCAACTCTGGAAGCCTTCGGTTGGGTGATCAACTACCCCAAATAGTTTCTCACGCCTTCAACAGTGAGATCCTTCCTGGGAATGACTCTAGACACCGGTCAGGTCAAGGTCTTTCTGCCACAGCAGAAAGTTTTGGGACTCCAGACGCAATGCAGGCCTTGCTGGCTTGTCAACAGCCGTCGGTACGTCTGGGGATGAGATTGGTGGGCCTAATGGTGTCATGCTTTGAGGCAGTACCCTTCGCCCAATTCCACATGAGGCCTCTACAGCTGAACCTGCTGACCAGCTGGAATCTCTGGAACAAGGTGCTGGTAGGCAAGTCCTTCCAGACTCCACAATGGGAGATAGTTACCACGGATGTCAGTCTTACAGGCTGGGGAGGCATTTGGCAGACCCAGAAGATCCAGGGTCAGTGGGGTCCGAGGAGAACCGGTTACCCATAAATCTCTTGGAGCTGAGATCAATTTGGTTGGTTCTTCTATGCCTGACTCTCCATGAAAGGCCATGCGATCCAGGTCCGCTCGGACAATCAGACAGTTTGCAAGGCCGCCACTTGGTCTTCAGTTCATACTTTTACAAAGTTTTACAAGGTGGATGTCAGGGCCTCAGCTGACGCTGTTTTTGGCCGAAAGGTGCTTTAGGCGGTAGTGAAATTAACTACATGCTGTTCCGCACTGGGGAGCTGCCTTTATAAGGGGCCGGGAGGAGCTACATCTTTAGATCTTGCAGTCAGCGCCCCCTAGGGTCAAACTCCCAACTGTAAGTACTTCTGGACGGCCTGGAATGGATGGATAACAAAACCAATTCTACAGGTGAGTTTCACAGAATTGTGTTTTTACGCATCTCTTCGCAGCCCCTTTACATCCCTATTTGTGCCCCTTTTTAGTGTCCTCTCCAGCTGTTCATGTGGCTCTTTTCAGTCGCTCTCCAGCCTTTTATGTGCCTCTTTGCAGCCCCATATGGGAGTTGGAAGGGGGTGATTATCCATGGATAGGGAAGTCTGAACAACAGATAAATGTTAAATGTAACCCCAGGTGCCCATAAGTTCACTGTGTGGGTGTGCACGTCTGGCTGGTGAACGCTATTGGACGCAGGAGGAGCCACCGCAGAAACGTGGAAAAGTAAGTGTTTTACCCAATATTCAAGTTTTTATATGGAGTTTTAAAAAGAAGCAACACTCCCCTTGAGTCTATTAGACTCTTGGAGGGGGTTGGTCTACCTTTTTATGGGGTATCGGTACTAGGATACCCAGATATGTGAAACTGCAAAGATCTCCAGATCCACTCACCTCTTCCGTAAACGTGCACCCAGCATTTTTGTGCCCTGGCCGCATTCCCCGGCATACCACTAGCTAGGCAGAGATGCATGTTAGGCCCTTTCTGAATGGCACAGCTAAAGGCAGGGTCGGAGATGCAGCCAGCGGCACTCGCTCCATTCACATTTCTTTACCGCACTGCTGTCAGTGCCGCAAAGGAAATTTGAATGAAACAAGCAACGATGATTGGCTGAGGGACCCACAGCGGGGCGTCCCAAATTGTGATGCCCCATCAAAGATTAACAACATCTAAGCAATTGCTTGGGTGTTGTTCCATTTAAAGTGGATGTGTATCCTATAGGTTGTTTTCACTTTATGTCCCCTTTTAAAGAGGATTCTCCCTTGCAAGTCTGTGCCGGGCAGGGTGCTGATTCACAGAGACACTAAACTTACCTAACCCCCCATGCTATCAGATCAATAGAGCGTAACTCACCTTTTCTTAGCAGATCATCCACAGGGTACAGGAGAGCAGCCACACCTTCTCCAATAGGAAACATGTTTCACTGGAAAGTGCCGCTATTTCCTGTTCCTTTGTATCGGCTCCAGAGGCAATTGTAAATAAGAACTTTTAAATTTTTTTTACTGTACTATACAGTTTTTTTATTTTACTGCAGGCCCACTTTAAGCTTTTGTCATTTACAGTTACTAAAGACAAATCCAGTGAAGGGTCCAATGAAGAGGCCAGGCAGGCAGCCAGTGAATGACTCATTGACTCAGGGGGAATGGCTGATCTGAGCTCTCCACCCTACAGATGTTCAAACGCTGCTTCTCAGTTCTGATGTTCTGATGTTTCCTCGCTGGTTCTAAACAGACTTGCTGCCCACAGCAATGTTTCTCCCATTTCCACTGCTACCAAACAATGGCCAGAAAAAAAACTTATAGATCTGCCCAGGGCTCTGCAACCCAAACTGGACATCTGGAAAGAAAACACCTGGGCTTCGATTCAGTGAAATGTCCTTAAAATATCTCATAAAGATAAGGACTATTTCATACTTTATTTAAAAATAAGACATGAGATAAAATAAAACATCATTCAAAGCAAAAGAAAATTACAAGAGTCTAAAAATCTTTAAAAGAGCATATATGTTAGCTATACTTTGACTGCGAAATATAATTCACTGAAGTTTTACTTTAAAAAGCATATAAAATAAGTTGTGACTCTTTTCTAGTGTAAGTTTTAGGTACAAATTATGCCTTAACCTCTCCCTTAAAGCAGAACCAAATCCAGGATTTTGACCCCCCCCCCCCCCCCCCGCTGTGTGAAACCCCCTCAGTTTGCCAGTAACAGTTTACCTTTCCTCGGTCCAATGGCGCATGAGCAAGCTATAGCCCAATCAGAGCCTTTTGTTGTGCCTGTGTAATTCGGCAAACGGCTCTGCAATGGGGAACTTAAGCGGCTGCATCCCCAGCAGCATGCAAGCTCCCACCCTAGCCATCTAAATGGGAGTGCCCAAAGATGTGGGGATGCAGAGCAGTTTGTCGAATGACATAGGCACGGCAAAAAGCTATGATTGCACAACAGCCTGTGCTGCACCATTAGACCGGGGAAAGGTAAGCTGTTACAGCCAAACTAAGAGATTTCACACATTGGGGCATCCGATCCCGAATCACACATTATTTTATACTAGTCCTTAACTAAAGCAAGAAACAGTCCTAATTTATATGATTGAGACAAGTTTACTGAATTGAGGCCTTGGAGGCACAATAAGAAATTATTGGTTCTAATAAACCCCTTCACACTTTCCATTCTGAACTAGAAAAAATGTCATGTTTTTTAGTTTTGTTTTTCTGGCTAATCTCAGATAGTGATCCCCCCAGTGACCAGATTTGGACCACAATTTAAACAGGTTCAACACCCATTTTTAAATTGGACCAAAACCCACCCTGGTGTCTGAGGTTTTGTTCTGCTTTAAAGTGGACCAAAACCCAGAGCGATCGGCCCTGGAAATCTAGATAGCCGGCTGATTGATTCCCTCCCCCCGAGGCATCCAAAATCAGGATGCCCCGCTGTGTGAAACCTCCCAGATCGCCCCGTTGCTTCCTGGTCCAATGGCGCATGCGCGAGCCACGGACGCATTTCAGCTATCTCTCTAGCAGGGCGCATGCCCATGCCAGGCATTGATGAATGGCTGGGGCGGGCATGCTCCCTGTTAGAGGGAAGCGGGGATGCGGCCGCCAGCGCGCTCGGAGCTCTTGACCTTAGACGCTGGCTTAAACGGCGTGACGTCAGTGGCCCCAATTGCCCGCGCATGCGCCGTAGCACCCGGAAGAGGTGAGTTGCGCTCGGCAATCTGGGGGGTTTCACACAGCGAGGCACCCCCGACCGATAGTCAAAATCCTGGGTTTTGGTCCACTTTAATGCGCAAGGGGGCACCAGCCCAGGGAACAACACAACACCAGAGCCCAGCAGCCAGGAACCAAACCTTGCTGACCCTTACTGGTGCCAAGCTGCCAGCAACCAAGCTCCACTCACCGATAACCAGGGGCCTACTGCTGCTGTGCTGAGGGTATATAGTTAACAGGATTATTCAATGCCTGGGGAGTGAAGTAATAGGCATTTTTTGTGCATGAGGCAGCTCTGGATGTGCTTGTGTTTGCTGCAGTGTCACACTGGGGTGTCATGGGCCTACCATTAGAACTGGCTCTATGGGCCCACATTTAGCAATACCTGCTGCCCTGGGGATGTACACAGGGCCAAAACTAGGACTCTGCTGAACAACGATGAACAGAAAGTGCCATTGCTGTTAGCACCAAAATACCCAGGAATGTCCACCTCGGCCCCTGAGAACAGGGGTCCAGCAGGGGATTCTCCTGTTTACCTGTGGGCCATTCTAAGTCTGGTTGGTTGGCTGGCAGACACTAAATATTTATGCTGGGTTTACACAAGCAGATTAATTGGCTGTTCACTCATCAAACGACCAACCATACAAATCTTCTGCGATTCTGTTCAGATGCCGAAGATTTGCCGGTCAATCGATCACTAGAGCGATCGCTAATGCAGTCACTTGATCTTGTAGCAAAACACCTTTTTAGGGCGACTTTGGTTTGCACATTCCAACAATGAACGAGAAATTTTTGGTCAGCCGAAATGATACGACGGACGACGAATAAACCAATTCTCGTTCATTGCTTGATCACAGCAGCTGTTTCCACGGAGCGATTATCGCTAAATTGCGGTTGCTTTATGGATTTCTCACTCGATAATAGCTACGTATAAACTGACCATCACACATCAGTGGAAGCACTGCTTCACCCTATGCAACTTTTTAGAGTAATGGGAGGGGGCGTGCGAGGTTGGATAATGAGATCACAATGAGGGCCTGACAGAGTGCTTCAGGCTAATGGAGAATGGCAGAAAAAGAATAAAAATGGACAGTCCCCAGCATCTTTGCTTGGCAGTGAATTACTAATCCGTAAAATGCATCCTATTATCCTGGGATTGCCGGGCTGGGCTCTCTCACTGCTAACCTGATTGAGGGCTTAGTGTCAGCTCTTATGAGATGTCAGTTTGCTGATACAGACACTTGATAGGATGAGGAATAAAATAGGAGGGGGAGGGGTGAGGCCTCCTGCTCTGCTTCTGATGAAAACATATGTATACTGTGTGCAGGGGCTTTTATTTTTCTCTGGGCCTGCACCATCAGGGACAGGGAGGGTGTCATGAGTTTTTTTAGATCAGACATGTGACACCCCACTGTTGTCGATGTGGCACCCCCAGAGGTGTTAGGTTGGTGTACAGGTCAACATCTGGTGAAGCAGGGTTAGGTGAGGTGTACAGCTTAGGGCCTGGGGAGGAGGGTTACATGGGCGTGCGGGTCAGAAACTGGCGAGAGGGGTAAAGTGAGAGATGTGGGTTGGTGTTTAGGGAAGCAGGGTTAGGTGAGGATTGCAGGTTGGGGGCTGGTAAGGAGGGTTAGGTGGGGGTGAGGGTCGGTGGCTGGGGAAGGGGGTTAGATAAGGGGTCTGGGACGGTGGCTAGAGAGGGGAGTTATATAGGGATTCAGGTTGGCGGCTGGGGAGGGGTTAAGGTGGAAGTGCTGGTTAACAACTAGGGAGGTGGGGTAAGGGGGGTGCAGCTATATGTGCAGGGCCAGCTGTAGCCTTGGAGTAGCAGTAGCCACAGCCTCACCCTGGCAGTTAGACTCTCAAGGGGGCTATACAAACCTGGAAAGTCAGGTGCAAGTCCCTGCTACAGCCCAACCACAACCACCAGCTCCTTCAGAATCAATACCAGCCATATCTGTATTATCTGCAGATCCTCCTCCCAAACCTAGAATGCCCTTGCCAGAGCAATTGTCTAGTGGCCAGGGTCGCTTCCAGGCTTTTCAGTACAACTGCCAGCTTTATTTTTGCCTTCAACCCAGGACTTTTCACAACAAATCCACAATAGTAGAAAGCTCCCATTTAGTATCTTCAGAGCACTTCTTTAATGTTATAGCAGTTCTTTATGATCTCAAAAGAACCCTAAAGACAATATTCAGGAAAAAAAATAGCTATACTCACCTTCACAGCAATCACCTGAAAGGCTGGATCCATGTCCCTCGCTGCCCAGCGCCTCTTGTCAGGCTTTTCTTCATGTCTCGCTTGGACATGGTAGCGATGGTGAAGGTAGTGAGGTGGTAGAGTGGAGGTGGCAGGACGGCCACTGGGTTCTGTGACATGAGACCTATCGGTCCGGAACCCCCCGCTCCAACCCAACTTTGATATGTGGAATAGACCCTTCTGTCTTTGCATTGACCTGCCTGGTACAACTATTGAGGCTTGGGGAGGCTAATTTAAGACTAGCGCCACATATTGCCATTTGAGTGTCTATGTAGGGGCGCTTAGAGCGTCCGCTGCAAGCGGGTGTCTGGTGCTATAACCTAGCGTAGTGGCTGGACAAGTGACACTGTAGTATCCCGTCCAGCACTGATAAATGTGACGTGTGCAGGGTGCTGTAGAAGCGCTCTCCCTGATTCACTGCAGAGCCAACCGAGAACGCTAGGTGGTGTCCCAAGGTCAAAGCGCCCAAGACGACGCTACATCTCAACAATAGAACAACGCTGCAGTGAACCACAGGTAGCACCAGTGAAGTGCGTCCGTCACTCGGCGCTGAAGCCCATATATAAGAAAAAACTACACACAACCAGTCAGCGCTCTAAAACTGAGAACTCTAGCATCGAGCACCGGACGCTATGTGATAAAAGTCTGTTTCTCAGCACATATACACCAGCACTAGAGCGAAAACATGGAATGACATTGTTTTAACACTGTGACAATGAAACTGCAATGGCAGACCTGCACATACAATTCTGCATAAAAAAATAAAAATTAAACATAATAAAAGTGTTTGTTTTCTGGGCCAGAGAGGACACACAATGATTTGAACCAAAAATTAAGAACATTACTTTAGGAAAACGCTATTTATACTCAACCAAATAAAACACCATTGAAATGTATAGGAGAATGACACTGAGGTGCTACATGCCGCCGCGGAACATACAGCGCCACTAGTAATACATTTGATGCTACACGGCGCTATAAGAGGCGCTCACCGGCGTTCACCTCACGGTCAGGATTGGCGGTGTGCATGTGTAGGGGTGCTTGGCGTGCATGGGGGGAACCCCCGTTATTTTAGTAGGTTTCACAATGTTGTGTTTTATTTTTAGTTTTGTGAATATTATTCTTTGTAGTATGCCATAGGTAGTGTGCAATGCTTTAAATAAATTTAGGGTTTTTTTTCTGGCAGATGGTTGCTGCATGTTCCTTAGTGCCAGCCCCACAGTTAACCATTTGTCTTTGGTCTGTACATTTACAGCTTCAGAAATACCCCAAACTGACCCGTCACCCTTGTCACAATCACATTCTGATCTGAAGCTCCTAACCCATATCTGCATGTCGTTCTATAATGTGCTGCTGGCCCATCATTGGAAAATTGAGTTCTTCTTTATTCAGTAGATAGAATACATTTATTATCTGGAAACTTGCATGTAACATTTCTAGGAGCCTCTTGAAGCCGGTACCACCTATCAGTGTGTTATCACTTCGGTGTCACCCAATTTATCTAAGGCGTGTGAAGATGTTCTGCTGAGCAGCGACATATTTATTATGTATGGAGCTCTATTATCTTCTCAGTTTAACATTTTAATAAACAGATCATTATCACTGACATTTCAGATGGCAGATCATTCATAGCAAGCCAGCATCAGTCACTGCACAGCAGCACAGCACAGAAAGCGGTGAACAACACAATGGTGAGTATACATCAAACAATTACACATCTGAAAGGCGAATAATAGCTACATGAACTGAATGCTTGAAATTGCTCATATGTTGGCTATTAACACTTAAACTCTGGGCAGGTAAAACCCAAATTTGAATGTGCTAGGGGTGGGGTCAGCAGTGAGGGATCCAATTCATATCTTATTAAAGTGGGCCAAAAACCCAGGATTTTGACTATCCTGAGTTTCGGTCCGGGGGACCCCGATCGGGAAAGCCCCGCTGTGTGAAACCCCTAAGACGAGCGTGCTGGTGGCTGCATCCCCTGCTACCCTTTAACAGGGAGCATGCCTGCTCCTGCCACTCACAAATGCCTAGCACGGGTGCGCGCCCTGCAAAAGGGACAGTGGGGATGCAGCTGCTGCTTGCGCATGCATCGTTGGACCAGTAAAAAATGTGATTTTCCGGATGACCTGGGGGGTTTCACACAGTGGGGGTACCCCGGGGGAGGGAATCTCGCAGGCCTGGAATATTATAGATGACCGTGCCGTCGGGGCGTGGGCTTTGGTCCACTTTAATTAAATGCTTGTGGTGCTGACAAAGGCACACTGCTGCACATCCTTTGGCTTTGCCCTGGGATCATACCCTATTGGAATACAATTTTGCTTCTGTTACAAATCAACATATCCCAAGAGCCCACCTTCATCCTCCTCCACCTTAATGAAAATCCCCACTCATCCATCTACTTAATGCAGCAGAACGTACTATTCTCAGATTCTGGAAACTAAACTAAGCTCCACTGCTAGAGACTGGCTAACCAAAGTCAACTTCATAAAAAACATGGAAGCACTAACGCTTTCACTCAACAGACACTCAATTCACCTGTGTTTGGCTCCTCTGGTTGCAATATCAAGAATCCTTGAACCATAATATTTTCCCCACCATCTGACCCTAGCTCTCCATCCGACCTCTCTTTACTACTTCTCTTGTCTATCCACCCACAGAACATAATGTTACTGACCAATTCACCCTGTTGTATAACCTGCAGCCAAAGCCACCACAGGGCAGGGTGGAGAGTCTAGAGTAGCAAAGCCGCCATCAGAAATGCTACAGTGATGGGTGGGTGCAGAGCTGTCAGTCGGCGGCCGCTCACTAAACGTAAGCCACCGAGTATAGCCACAACTACATTACCCCAGCCCAGAATGGAAAGCAGGAGTTCCCGAGCAGCACACACCCGCACAAAGGTGGCACAAGGGGCTCAGTCTGACGTTCCAGTAAGTAGGCGGGTGCCAGACAACCACCAATCAGTTACCTGGGTGGACTATTATTTTAAAGGTAAAAAAAAATACTGTATCTGGGGTCTTCGCCAGATTTTTTGCCCAGGGGCCTCCACCACAATAATCTGGCTCTGGTCTTGCCTTACAGTTCTCACTGTTTACTGACTGTACTTTTCTAATGTATATCTCTTGCAAAGTGGACCAATTCCTCCACCGCTGCAGCCACCCTGGTATCTGAAATGTAAAAAACTCCAGGGCCGGTGCCTAGCCTGCCCCGGGGAGCCAGTCATTTTACCTAATCCCAGTGTCTCCCCCCGACGCCGTCTTCACAGATGGCCCCGTTCCGGATTCCCTGTAGCTGTGTCCACTCACTGCACCCAGCAATTCAGATAGGCCAGGCATGCGGGTATGTGCCGCATAAAGCACTGATTGGATAAGCGCCCGCGACTGCGTCATGGGAGCGGCGGAAAGGTCAGTGTAGTGGCTGATCTCAGGGGTTTCACACAGGAGCTCATCCCACATTGGAATGCCCCTGGGGTAGGGACCAATGACCAGCATAGTCAAAATCCTGGTGACTGGTCTACTTTAAATGAAGAATCTTAATAAAAAAAAACAGTGGTATATGATTCCTTGAGCCCTGGCGCTGGTCTGTCTGCTCCATGGAGGACTGCTTCAAATAGACTTGATTTTCTCTTGTGTTGAGAGTGTTCCTCAATGTAACACAGAATCTCTTCAAACTGGAGCAGGTGTCAAAGCAGCCTCATGAGTGGAGTGGGTTGGGGGGGGGCAAAGGCAGTTGACCTGGAGGATGCTGGTCATTGTAGTCTGGGAAGGCTGGAACCTGATTGGTCTCTGTAATGCATACTAGCATTTCCTTCCTCTTAGATTTACAAAGCGTCTCTAGTCTATATTTTATCTTCATACCTCAAATGAAATGTAAAAGTTTTGGGCTATGGAGGTTCTTTAATGAAGTTACGAGCAATTTGACGAGCTTCAATCACTCTCCGAAGAACGTTTTGTCGTTCCTGCTCAGGCGCTTGAATAAATAGATGCTAAAATAGATATTTTTCCGGGAAGAGCCTGGCTTTATCTCCGCCATAGACGCGTGCATTTGGCAGAGAATACGAGGTGGAAATTGGGGGCTCGGTGCTTCAACGTGGGCTGCCTCATCGTTTGCAATAAAGAGAAGTGGCAATCAGAGTGACTGACAAGCAAAACCGCCGGTAAAACCTGCAAGTACCTCTATAAAAGTTTACATTTTGGGAAAGTGTGCACCTTAAATAATCGAGATATGCTGAGAATGACTTGTCCCCTCAAATGTGCCAAGCTACAAATCTTCCTGGAAAATGATGTCTATATTTTTGTACCTGTATATTATAATCAGATCTTTTGTGAGTATTTTGAGATGTAGATTTTGACTAGAAGCCAAAATCTCCTTGGCTTTCGAGAAGCAGGACTGGGATAGGTCCTGGGCAGAAAATCTAATGAAGGTCCCCCTGTAAGTAAATGTAGTTTAATCCCTGCCCTTTTCAAAAAGTGGTGGTGGCCCCAGAGCACCTGTTTTAATTTGGCCCTAATGAGGCGCAGAGGAGTAGCTAGGTTTTCTGGCACCTGGAGCAAACATTCTAAATGGCGCCCCCACCTGTTCTCAGACCCCTCTTTGGCACCCCCCTGACCTTCTGCACTTGGGGCACATGCCCCCCCTGCTCCCCCTAGCTACGCTTCTTTGAGAAGAGTTTGTGGCCTGTGGCAGTGCACCCAACAGCTTCCTCCGCGTCCCTTTTGTCTAGCAATGGGCTAGATATTGGTGTTCCAGCTTTGATGACTCCAAGTCCTCCAATGGGGTTTGGCTGGAGGGTATGAGGAGTGCCTTACATGCCCATCCAGCAAACTGTATTGGCTACCAGCAATTATGTAGGATGTGGCTACTGAGCCTTTAGGAATGTGAAAGAGTGAGCACTAATTTCCATTTTAGGCATCTTTAAAAGATTAAATCAAGATCACCAAGCACTGTTGGACAGGAACTTTAAAGCAATCCACCAGTCAAAAAAGAAAGTTTAGTAAATTGCTCCCCTAAACGCCCACTCTGAGTATCAGAGGAGTAAGATGTTTTAGAGGGCTTTACTTCATGCAGAAATTGTGGAAAAGTATGCAGATTTTGTGCCTCTGAAATACATGGGAGGGGCCATCTTGCCACACATCTTACAGTCCTGCTTATACATGCGCAAACTGCAAGAGATATATTCTTCTGAAACCCGGAGCTGCTGGAGGAAATTGTGTGTGAGGAGGAAGCTGTGATATGCATCTTCATGTCAAGTCTGCAGAGCATACAAACAGTGGAAACAATGTATCTAAAATATATCTAGGAGATCTCTGCTGTGGGTAGAGCAATAGTGAGTCATTACAACTGATGGCTTTCTACTTCCAGATTTTCAGAATTAGAGCTTTCAGGTGTAAAGCAAGATGGCATCTCCCATGTAATTCAGGAGTGCATAATTGTCGGAAGCCTAATCCACAATATCTGCATGGGGTAAAGTGATTGACCACCTAATAAAAAATCAAGAGTGTATGTACCTTGCAGCTGATCGATCTTACCCTGGCGATCAGCAACTCCATTGGGAGAGCCATTCTTTATGTCAGTCATTCTATTGTTTTTTCCATTTTTTCCAGAAGCAGGACTGGGATAGGTCCTGGGCAGAAAATCTAATGAAGGTCCCCCTGTAAGTAAATGTAGTTTAATCCCTGCCCTTTTCAAAAAGTGGTGGTGGCCCCAGAGCACCTGTTTTAATTTGGCCCTAATGAGGCGCAGAGGAGTAGCTAGGTTTTCTGGCACCTGGAGCAAACATTCTAAATGGCGCCCCCACCTGTTCTCAGACCCCTCTTTGGCACCCCCCTGACCTTCTGCACTTGGGGCACATGCCCCCCCTGCTCCCCCTAGCTACGCTTCTTTGAGAAGAGTTTGTGGCCTGTGGCAGTGCACCCAACAGCTTCCTCCGCGTCCCTTTTGTCTAGCAATGGGCTAGATATTGGTGTTCCAGCTTTGATGACTCCAAGTCCTCCAATGGGGTTTGGCTGGAGGGTATGAGGAGTGCCTTACATGCCCATCCAGCAAACTGTATTGGCTACCAGCAATTATGTAGGATGTGGCTACTGAGCCTTTAGGAATGTGAAAGAGTGAGCACTAATTTCCATTTTAGGCATCTTTAAAAGATTAAATCAAGATCACCAAGCACTGTTGGACAGGAACTTTAAAGCAATCCACCAGTCAAAAAAGAAAGTTTAGTAAATTGCTCCCCTAAACGCCCACTCTGAGTATCAGAGGAGTAAGATGTTTTAGAGGGCTTTACTTCATGCAGAAATTGTGGAAAAGTATGCAGATTTTGTGCCTCTGAAATACATGGGAGGGGCCATCTTGCCACACATCTTACAGTCCTGCTTATACATGCGCAAACTGCAAGAGATATATTCTTCTGAAACCCGGAGCTGCTGGAGGAAATTGTGTGTGAGGAGGAAGCTGTGATATGCATCTTCATGTCAAGTCTGCAGAGCATACAAACAGTGGAAACAATGTATCTAAAATATATCTAGGAGATCTCTGCTGTGGGTAGAGCAATAGTGAGTCATTACAACTGATGGCTTTCTACTTCCAGATTTTCAGAATTAGAGCTTTCAGGTGTAAAGCAAGATGGCATCTCCCATGTAATTCAGGAGTGCATAATTGTCGGAAGCCTAATCCACAATATCTGCATGGGGTAAAGTGATTGACCACCTAATAAAAAATCAAGAGTGTATGTACCTTGCAGCTGATCGATCTTACCCTGGCGATCAGCAACTCCATTGGGAGAGCCATTCTTTATGTCAGTCATTCTATTGTTTTTTCCATGTATTATTTCCTTTTTTCCATCTATTATTTTCTTTCTTTCTTCCATCTATTCTTTGTTTCTTTTTTCATCTATACTTTCTGCCATTCCTGTTCTTTCTTAACATCTATTCTTTCTGCCATTCTCTTTCTTTCCATCTATTCTTTCTTTTATCTATTCTTTCTGCCATTCCTTCCTTTCTTTCTTTCCTTCCTTTTTCTTTCTCTCTTTTCATCCTTTCTTTCTTTCTTTCATCTGTTCATTCGTTTGCTTTCTTTCTTTATTCCTTCTATTATTTTTTATGTCATACATTCGCTTTAATTTTTACTGTCAGACCTTCTATTCTTTCTTTTTATTTCTTCTTTTTTTCTCCCATTCTGACTCTCTTTCCTGCTTTTTTCTGTCACTCCTTTTATTCTTTCTTTGTTTCTGTCATTCATTCTATACTATTGTTCTTTATTTCTTTACATTCCTTTTCTCTCTTTCTTTCTTTCCCGCCTTCTTTTTTTTCTTTAATTCTTTTTATACCTAGTCATTCTTTCTATTATTTTTTTCCTATTCTTTGGTGGTATTCATCATACATGCAACTGTATTACCATGTATGGACTATCATACCACACTGCAAGGAGCCCATTGAGACTCTGTCCCACCAGGGGCCCACATAAACCTGGCCCTATACTAAGCTTTGATTTTTTGTCACTGGAACTCCGCTTTAAGTGTATTTTATACTTTGTGCATTATTTGGCTAAAGGGGATCTCTGTCTTTTTATACATTAGCGCAATTAGCACATTCCTCCCTTGATGTTTGGTGGTCTGCACCAGCAATTTAGAGGCGTTGGGCTGTTTTCAGAAATTAGACACACACACAACCCATAGACTTGAATGGAATTCAGATTGGGTTGTAGAACTAAAAAATAGTCAGGACGCCTTCCAAACAGAATAGAGGTAGATTCCAACAATGCTCTGGCCGGAATCTCAGGGAGAAATCAATTACATAATAATATCACACACATGTTTAGGAGTCTTCGGAGATTTCCTGGAAAACGTTCTGCTCGGATCTGAAGTCATCGGCTCTCTCAAATTGTCCAGATTTTTTGTTTTTCACACCCATCACCCTGAGAGCCGGCTGGAACCTGTGCCAGGGACAAGATCTGGAGTTTAACTCCATACACGCTGCACTTGTATCTGCACAATAGAGCAAAATAATACACTCATATTATAATCCCTGATATTTGCCAAAATCATACCATCATCATTAGAGCCATTTCCTATCACTCCCTTAACATGTGCCTCTGTATCATATTGGAGAGCCTCTATGTCAAACTGACCAATGGCCACACCTAGCATTCGTAAGTGGCTGGTGTGGCACGCCCCCTGCTGGAGGGCAGGGAATACGGCCGGCGGCACTCTCAGCTCCATTCGGCTCTTAGATGTTGCGCCCTCTTTTTGGTAAAGAGAATGTGGCGTGTGATTGGGGTTCAGGTAAGTTTACCCGGCATTCCAGGTGGTTCCACATAGTGGGCTATCTCCAATTGGCAAGGACCAAAACCTGGGTTTTGGTTCACTTTAAGGACCTTAATTATTAGACAGACCATGAGTGAGGAAGAAGGAAAAAGGGAGGAATAAAGGGAGGCAGAGAAAAGCAACAAGGAAGGAAATAAGTGAGTAATAAAGATAGGGGAAAAGAAAGAAAGGGAGAGAAAAAGAAATTAAGAAGGGGAAAAGAAAAAAGGAAATAAATGGAGGGAAGTAGAAAGAAGGAAGGGGGGGGGAAGAGAGAAAAAAAGAAAGCAGGAAAGAAATAAAGGGAGGGAAGAAGAAAGAAAGGAGAGGGGATGTGAGGACGAAAGAAAGCGAGTAAAAAATAAAGATGGAATGAAATAAAGGCCCAATTAATCATTTATTGCTGCAGATCTGCATGTTACACTCCGAAGAGGGACACATGAGAACAACAAGGGACAGGGGACATGGACAGTTCCTTTAAATGAGGGACAGTTGGAAGGTATGCACTGGCGGGCGGCACCATCAGTGCACACCTTCCGGAGTCCAGGCCCCATGCTAGGTTGGCCGCCCTGTTGGGGGTACTTGTTCTCTTGTTGGTACCTAGACTGGTGACCGGGCCCTGGTGCAGAAATTAAATGGAACCTGTCCTGGCTCATAGACTAACATTCTCATGACAATTTAACTAAATTGTATAAATTAAACCAGTGGTTCTCAACCTTTTTTCCGCCAAGTACCACCTAGAGACAGGAAGTTACAACCAAGTACCCCCAAGAGGGGGAACAATTATAAATATTACCACAATAAGTAGGCCACAGACATCAAAGCACTTTTAAAGAAAGAAATAATAATGTTTCACTGTTAAAATAATATACCAGACCTGTCAGACACTCCCTGTAGGTTTACTCCTGAACGTCTAAACACACCCTGGTGTACGCATACCGCAGGTTGAGAAATAGTGAATTAGACTAGCAACTGAAGGAGGAGACACATGGTTCCTCCTTTCTGTAAGTGAAGCCCTGTGATATGATAAATCGGATATTTAAGGTGAAGGAGATACAATGATGGGCCCCAATGCGGCTGCTAATTCTGCACCACCCTGCCGATGGTGTTGGCACTTATATAGTAAATATTATCCAGCAATGTTCACTTTAAAGCCCAGCTTGGCACAACTGGTCCACATCCAAGCAGCTATTTGACAGGGCCCCATACAAGAGGCATGCATGTACTTCCCTGCGGGGAGGCCGATTCATTAATAGCGGCAGGTAGCGACAGTTGAGCGACTGTAGCAGTATTTTCACAGCGCCCGCTAGTAGTCGCTGTGCTTGGCCGTTGTTCGGTTGTTGATAGCGACTGAGTCGGTGTGCAGTAATGTTGAATACAGGGTGACGAGTCGCTATTTGACAGGTTCCGCGATGTATGGGTGCGCATGATAGCGACTGGTCAGAGCGACCGGCTCCCACCATATTCATCAAAAAATCAAGCTCAAAAAATTCTCGCGCTGTGAAATGCATGTTTAAACCCCAGAGCGCTGGCGGCGATGTGTTAAAAGTAGTTTTTTAACCCCCAAACCACCATATTTTTGGAAACCAAAAAAAAAAAATTTTTTTAAGAATTTAGTAATATGAATACATTAATATCAGACCTGTAATATCAATTCTGCACATTTTTTTTTTTTTTTACCTTAAAAAAAATATCTAACATGGCAGAAGTGGTCACAGAATTTTTCACATTTAAAAAAAAAACATTAATAACAATTAATTATGAATATTTAAAGATTGCTCCATTGAAATGCATTGGAGAGCGCCAGGTAGCGAGAGGTCATACCTGTCGCTGTTCAAGGTCGGATGCTGGCGCTGTGGGCTGAGGCTGGAATAATGATGAATGAGTGGCTATATGGCGCTATCTCAGTAGCTAAGCAGGATCGGCTTGATAAATGTGTGATTGTGGTGGGGAGCCGGCGTTCTCGTGGCTGTGCCCGTCATTACCGGCCGCTCACCAGTCGCTACCTGTCGCTATTCCTCCATAAATAAGGGCCTAAGTCTACATTTCTTAGTAATGGTTCCGTGATCTATTTGTAAGACTTTGCAGAAATGCAGACGATGGATGAGGTCACATGACACATCCTCTGGGGCTGCGTCTAGTCTCCGCATCTGTTTAACAAGAACACGGACCCTGTGACACAATCGGCATATTGAGCGAGGAGATTCATGGTGAGTGTCACCGGGTGCCAGCTGGGGTCCATATCTCTTCCTGAAGCCCGGCCAGTAATTTATGGTGAGGTGCTCGGCCGCCATGCTGCCCGCCAGACATGCCATGGTATCACCCGCCGAATGGCACTTCATTTCTTTATGAATAGAAGTCAAAGCTTCACTATGAGTAATGAGCTCCTCCGCTTTATCATCTAGACGCAGTATTTCCTGGTCCATAGTTGTCCGCTTCCAATCTATTCTCTGCAGTGGGCATTTTTTTTTATTTATAGTAGTTTAGCTTTGTAGGTTCCATTCCTTATTTAAAGTGGACCTAGACTCCTGATCTGAAGCCCCCCAAGGCCCATGCATGGGCCATAGGATAGTGGAACGAGGTGAGTTTACAGGCTATCCTGGGGGTTTCACACAGAGGGGCATCCCAAATCAGCATGCTCCTGAGGAGGGCCTTGTGTGAATGATTTTGGTCTGCTTTAATAAGGTTAGCAAAATCTCTGCGTACAAGGCAGAGAGGTTTTCAAAAAACATTGACAAGCCTAATAAATCACTCATGTAGGTTTGATGGACTAAAGGAAGGTAACCAACAAAAATTGTATGTTCCAATACCGGCAATATCTTTCTGATGCTAGTAGCACCCTTGTCCACATAGTGAAGAAGTAAAGTTGTATCTGCCCACCAACAGCAGCTAAAATGCTAGGGCCTTATTCATCAAGGGATAGCGTCAGGTAGTGCCTTGTAAACGACAGGTAGCGGCAGGTGAACGCCAGACACGACACGCAATTACACATTTATCAAGCTGATTCTGGTGAGCGACTGGGATAACGCCATGTAGCGTACGATTCATCGTTATCCCAGCCTCAGCGTACAGCGCCGGTGTTCAGCCTTGCAGAGCGCCACGTCTTACCTCTCGCTACCTGGCGCTCTCCCATACATTTCAATGGACGTTCTTTTACTTCTCTTTAAACAAGGGGTTTTTATAATTTTTTTTAATATTCTCAAATAATGTTGTGACCTCTCCTGGCCTAGAAAAAGCCATTTTTGAAAACTTTTAAATTTTTTTATATATTTATGCAGAGTTGACATTACAGGTCTGGCATTAATGTGTTCATGTCACAATGGTATAACAATGTAATTCCATATGTTTTTGCTTTGTTACTGGTGGATGCATGTTCAAAAACAGCCTTTAATCACACGACCTCCAGCGCTCTGGGCTACAGCGAAGCATTTTTGAGCGCCGGCGGTGTGTGAGGCTGTTTTTTTGATGAATATGGTGTGAGTCGGTCGTACTGACCAGTCGCTACCATTCGCTCCTATACAGCGCTGTACTGCTCATATAGCGACTCCCCACAACGTATTCATCAATGCTGCACAGCGACTGAGGCGCTCTGAACGAGCGAACCACGGCCGAGCACAGCGACTACTAGCGGGCACTCTGAAATGCCTGCTACAGACGCTCATCTGTCGCTACCTGCCACTAGTAATGAATCAGCCTGCCCGTTAGTTTGTCCCAGTGAGGGTGTAGGTCAGTCTATGGGATACGGGGCACTAGTTGGTGCCTAGTTGCTGCTGAGTGTGTATGATTCAACTATATTGACCTGCTCCTCATTCCCCCAGCATGGCCCCGCGATTGGCCACCACTGGTCCCAAGGTCTGGAGTCCTCTACCTGGATTACGGACACTAAAGAAACACTGACCTTGGACCCCTAATGACTAATCCAATGACAGGGGAATGGGAAGCAGGTAAGAATCCTGGGGCTCGAGTGGGGTGTATGCACTGAGGGACATTATCAATTGGGATGCCGCCTGCTATTCCCCATATACTACTCTATCTAATGCACATGCCCGTGGCTCTGAAAGCATCCCTGGTACTCCTCTAGTTGATGCTCGCACTCGCCATAAGATATGTTGGTGGTGGCTGCACACAAAAAGAGGTTCCATTCAGAACTTATTGCCAGCCATAATTATACGTTCTGAGGAGGAGAGCCTATTCATGTAAAGAGGCCACAGAGCTCACAGAGCCATATGTTAGGATAGGAGTAAAATATTTGGATGCATTATCTCTCCCTCCTGCTGTGACTATAACAAACAATATGAGTCATTGTAAAAAGCCTGCCTACATTGTTCTACATTGTTACAGCCAAGGAGCAGCTGATTTATCTTAATTGTTTCTATTGTAATCAGGTGTGGTACGTTGTAAAGCACTAATGAGCCTACTATTGGAATGTAAACAGCTTACAGATAGCTTACAAAGCAATGTGATGGCATCGCACTGTGTGATGAAAAGGAATCTGTGATGATTGTCTCTCCTGTACCATGGGAGCGTGGTTCAAGGTGATATCCCTGTAATGTTGACCAAAACCCGGGTAAGTGGAAAAGTAGGTTTTGGTCTGCCTTAATAACGCCCAGGACCAGCCATTGATAAATATCTAGGAGTTTAAAAATGTCAGAACTGACTGGAGGTACACTTGCCTTTACAGCATTGGGGGCATCCACATTCGGGACATTTTTCATGTTCCTTGCTGTCCAAGTGACTGCGAACAGCCAATCCAGTTTGGCCAACATCACACAAACCCAGTTGGCGGCTGATGGTCATGTGGATGTTAAGTACATGATGTGTAAGAGGTGAGTATTGTGCTTTGGGGGCCTGGGTTGCAGTGATGCATGGGGGCTGGATGCTGTTAGAGCATGTGGACCTCCAGTCAGGTTTTAATGTAGGTACTCTTTAATCATCTCATTCCTCGCAGATGGACTGGCCATAGGGAGCACAGGAAAAATGCTTGGTGGGCCACACTGCTTTGGGGCTGACCGGGCTTCCACCTCACCTCCCTTTGCTGGAATTTACTCAGCTCACTTATTACCCCATACATGGCCCCACTGTATGTATTGTCCCTGTGATACTAGCTTCAGAATGGTTGCCATTCCCACCCCTGCCAAAGTATCTGGCCTTACAATAAATAAAACAATACATAAATACAAATAAAATAAATGCAATAAATCTGTAACCTTGGCTAATGAATGACCTTTTTAACTGGGAAGAGCCCTGGGTGTGGGACTCAGCTGCTTTTGAGCTGTTCATGGGCTGGCCAGGGTCAATAAAGTTCCCCGATGATTTTTGGTCCCAGTCCACCCCTGGACAAGAGTCTGTGCATGCACTGTGGGAGCATGCATGAAGGCAGGTGAATGGGCAAATCACAGGGTTTCACCCACAGGGGTATCTGCGATAAAGCCCCTGACCCTGTACACAGTAGCTTCCCCTAGCTATTTCAACGCATCTAATTATAAGTAAATTCTGTATATATTCTTGAGCAAAGCTGCGTTCTTCAATTCCTGGGAAGGGCATGTCATGGCACAACTGTATGCATCTTGAGCATGCTCTGCTTTGGTCAGACAGAGCTGCGGGACCACTGCGGCTTGACATGCTCAAATGACCAAGCACGCTGATCATCTGTGTGGCTGGGATTCCATTCAGCTACACATTAATGTGTAGTTGAATGGAACGTGACTAGAAAAGATGATTGGAAGAGAGTCGTGCCTATGCCGTGGGCTCGTGAAATGGTAAGGATGACTGGCAAATGGCGGGGTTTCACACAGCAGGGAATCCTGAGAAAATCAGCACACTCACTCTCAGCTTGAGCCTGTGCAGTGGGAACGGCTGGAAGGTGAGTGAATTGGCGAACTGGAGGATACACACAGCAGGGCATCCCGATTCGGGATGCTGCCGCATTGAGGAACAACCCCCAGAAAGCGAAAATCGAGTGTGTTGCTCCTATTTAATCTTTCCTTTTAGGAAAAGTGTTGTGTGTATTTGACACTGTATGGCCAGGGATCTGATCTCCAGATTCTGTTTCCCTGATGCTCTTCAAACAACTATTACCAGCTTAACATTCCAAGAAATCCTGCTCTGAATCATCCTCTGATCTACGTCCCTGAATTAATATTTATTCCGCTCTCCACCCGTGTCTTGATTTCTTATTCTCTTGCTGTCTCTGTGGCTAGGTCTAATAACTCTTCCTTTGGCATCTCCTTGTATAATGTCCCCTGCCCTTGCTGCTCTGAATTGATGTTCCCATTGTATACATTGTGTCAGCTGATTTTCATTCCAAGTTTCTCGCCAAGGCCTGATACAGAATACCGAGTGTATTTTTTCCGGAAGGGGAAAAGGGGGGAGTTTATGGTTTTGCTGTAAGGTCTTCAGCCTTTGTCAATCTAAATGGTAAAATCATATAGGACAGATGCTCCAAGGCCACCATGGATGGATTTCAGTAACCCACTGGGTCACTTTGGAACTAATATATGGCTTTATCTGGAATTAATATAGTAATGTTTTTGTGACATTACAGATAGAAATATGTTGACTCTGCATTTACAGAACTAAACTTACAAGAGGAAGGAGTGGGGAAAAAGATAATAATAATAATATTCTCTTAAATCTGATCTCTGTAGTGTCGCAAGAACGTACACGGTAAGAGAGCTTTGAGAAGTACAGGGTGTTCTCCAGCAAGGACCCTAGGAAATGAAGCTTCCAGCTTCATCGTGGCTGGAAACCTAGACGTAGCCAGTGCAAGAACCAAAGGGTCAGATGCTCTGTAATCCTGTAATTCCGGTAGTTTCAGGGTGTGCTTTAGGTGAGATGGCGAGATGGCACTCTGACCTGGCCACATTTGGGGGCAGGGCAGGTTGAGAGTACTTATTCTGCTCTGAGTTGCTCTGTGTTTCCAGGTCTACTTGAGAGTGAACAATGGCAGCTGGTTCAAGTTCAATAACAGCTGAATGGAATAAAACTGCACAGGTATTTACATAGTAATTCACAATGGCTCTCATGGTCTCCCTATTTCCAGTCTCTCCCAGCTCAGCTGACACGCACTTGGTTCCAACTTGGTGTTCTCCCTTCAATGTGCTTGGCTTGCACTTAGTGGGGTTGATTCAGTAATTGACTTTCATTGTTCACCTTGGGGCTGATTCAGAGCCAGGTGAAAATTTACACCCGTCAGAAAGTGGAAGTCATTGGCAGTTTTCTCTCCTAAAAAAAAGGAGAGAGGATTCTCACCTGCCTCTGAATTCACCCCATTGAGGCCTTTCTGTCCCGTCCCCTCCAGAAGGTGTACTACTCCGTCCCACTCTTCAGAACTCCTGGTTTAGCAATGTGTTCTCTGTGGAGACACCTGGGGAAAGCATGGCCTTTCTTCTCTGTCTCTTCCAGGGGGGTACTACTCTGGCCAGCCAGTCCAGTCTCCATTGTGGTCAGTCAGTCTGAATCTGTCCTTTTAGCCTCCCGGGAGTGCACATAGCCCTGTCTCATCCCAAAATTGGATACTCTTTGTCTCTAGCTCTCTTCAGAGGTCCAGAAATGATGGTACAAGATCTTCTTCAGACCAATACATTCACTCAGGGTCAAATTATAGGCGGGACCTCAACCATTTGCCCTGAAAGAGGGTTCACCAACTTTGGGGCTATGATTGGGGATACTGGTAATTTGCAGTGATTCTGCTTGATCCAGTCGGGTCCAAACCATGTTCCTTTGGAGGGCTGTGTACTTGAGGTTCTTCCCTTTCCAACAACACCTCTAGTAAGCTGTTAGCCCTCCTAGGTCCAGAGATCTCGTACTTAGAAGTATACCGCCCTAGTGTCTGTGAGAAACAGTACTGGGATTTTGCAGTACTGCTGCTTGGGTTGTTCCCAATCCGTATGCCCTTGCAGAAGTGTGTACTCAAAGTTCTCCCCTTTCCAATGACACCTCCAGTGTGCTATTAACCTCACTAGATCCGGCGATCCGACATTCGGAAGTGTACTGCCCATTGGCGTGGCGGCCAGCAACCATACCAGGATTTTGCGGTACTGCCGCTTGGTCCGGCCAGCCCCAATCCACATGTCCTTGTAGGGGTGTATACCTGAGTTACTCCCCTTTCCAGCAACACCTCCAATGTGTCTTTAGCCCCCCCTAGGTCCAGAGATCTGGTGCTCAAAATGTACCATCCTGGTTGAGGTGCATTGATTCCCAGGATGATTTGGAGCCTTGGTTCCCCGGATTCAAGGGGGTCATTGGAAAAAGGAAGACTTTACGTATGCACTTCTGCAAGGGCATGTGGATCCAATTGGTGGTACTACAAAGTCCCAGTACTGTTGCTCACTTGAGCTGGGGTCTAAAAATCTGTGAAGGGGCTTGTTCTGCAGCTGAAGATCTTACATCGACTGTAAGTTTGGGCTTCCATGCCCGCATGGTCCCGGATCGATTCCCAGGGTGACCCATTTTGGAGCCCCGAATCTCTGTACTTACGGGGGCTAGCAATTGACTGGAAGGGCTAAGGACAGCACAGAAAGATGGTGAGAACTAACTGCAGCTAAAGGTACATTATCTGCATGTAGGGCTTTTGACATTCTTCCTCAAGTTTCTATGACACTTTAGTCAATGAATGTACTAAATGAATCATCTATATGTACAAAATGCAGTAGCTGTGCAGATCTTGTGCTGCATACCCCCTCTATTGCAGTGAATGGAGTGGGTGTGACATCACTGTGTCTGTTGGCAGCAGATTGTACATGACATGCTTCCAGCGTGTAGAAACAACAGCTGTTTATTCAGCAACATTCAGGAACAAAAACGTGGAAACAAAAACAGGATACATCAGCAACACATCTCAACGTGGGAGCAAAAGTCGCCTTTCTGTTAGCAAGCTATGCATACAGTCAAATGGTCGGCCTAAGACTTTTAAACTAACTATTAATAGCATAACAAGCAGACAGTCATACAGTGTACAGGATGTAGTTGTTGCATTAAAACTATTCCAGCACCCTCACTAAACAGCTACTTTCCTTACCCCTTAAATGTTTTGTTTCCAAATATCCTGAGGTGCTTCTGGTCAGGCTTCTTGCAGGTACATAGATCATATGAAGTTTTGGTTGTGGCTCTACCTGGCAGTCTGTTTTGAAGATAGCACGCTGTCATGGTGGTATGTCCCTGAATTGATGTAGGTAGGTTTGCATCAGACAGCATACTTCTTTCCCAAAGCAAGCGGTTCTTTCTCTCTGCAACATCATTTTGTTCTTGGTTGTATGGGACCGTAGTCTGGAGCACGATTCCTTTTTTTTTCTAAATAGTTTACACCTTGCCACTTGTATACTCAGTTCCATTATCTGCATGTAGGGCTTTTGACATTCTTCAATGAATGTACTAAATTAATCATCTATATGTACAAAATCCAGTGCCTGTGCAGATCTTGTGCTGCTATCTTTAGGAAATGATTTTCTGGACATTTTTCCTTTAAGACAAATGGTGCATTTCATAACTTGGCCTATTTCATAAATTGGCCTGTTGCAATTCCATCTGCAAGCTGTTGATGAGCTAGCTTTCTTACTGGTTCTGGGTGTCCATGCTGAAGACGTCTGTGCCATATGTGGATACGGTTTTCATGCAGATTTTATCTAGCACTGTACACACTTTCTTTGCATTTTAGTTGATAAAGTTCACATTTAATGGTCTCTTCTGCTAACGTGTGTCCCTCCTTTGAGGTGATGCAACTGTCATCCTTAAAACTAACTACATCCCCCTGTTTAGTGAGCTTTTTCACTGACAAAAGATGTCTTTCAAGACTGGGAACATATGGGTCTCACTATGCTTAGTCTGATACAGTTTTCTCATGAGGATTGATCTTTCATGTACTTTCTGTTACTCATCCCACATCTCTTTTGCAGTATCACACTTGCATACATGCCCAATCTATACTGAGGGATACAGTGCTCTGTGCTTTCTGTGCTTTTCCTTTTCTAGCCAATAAACTTGTAATGGATTATGCATAGATTCCTGAGTAAATGTCCATGTACCATGTCCATGTCCATGTACCTTCTCTTATCAGTAGCATTTTGACCTTGAATTTTCAGGACTGGTAGTTCTGGTTAGGCAGACCGGACACTGAATTTGACAGGCCCCGTGGGACACCCACCTTCTGGTGAGTCCACAACCCCCAATCTCTGCTGCTTCTTCAGCCTTAAGACAAGCCCCCAAACCTGTACAGGGGTGCCCCCAGGTCCTATATAGTACAAAGGATGTAGTCTTACAGGTGAAAGCTGTTGAACCGGGTGACAGACTGGGCGATGTTGAGTAAGCCAGGGTCATGCACAGAAGGACAGTCCTCATGATACGTGGCTCCAGGGAGTAGCAAGAGGGTCAAGCCAAGGGTCAAGCTAGGTGGTCAGAGGGCTCGTGGTACAGAGGAGGACACAGGTAGAAGTCAGGCAGGCAGGAGTCGGCCCAGGGAGCGGTCAACAGGAGTAGTCAGGCAAAGTAAGATGGGCAACGGATAATAGTAACTTTCAGAGGAACTACAGCAACCAGCAGCACGCTATCAGGGGCAATGAATGGTGAACCAGGATTACCTATATAGGGCTTAGGTGCTGGGGATTGGCTGGGGAACTTCAGGCTCCTAGGCCCACAAACTATCTGCGGGCTAATTAGCCCTTAACAATATGGGCAACCTGTCCCACATTAAATGCTGGGGCTCATTGACCCATTCAACTGAGCCTCCAGTGGGTGCGCTGTCTGCAGCGCCGCCGGAGGGCATAAAGAAGACGTGCTCGTGCACGAGCACACTCAGGGGAGCCAGGCATGTGAGGAGAGAAGGCAGGTATCAGCGCAGCTGGAGCAGGTGCCTGAAGCTGACGCTGAAATGGCCGGTTGAGGATGCTGTGGAACTACGGCGGTTCCTCAGCATCATCTGTATAAAAAAACACAATGGCAGAGCATTAGTGACACAAATAGATGACACAATCTCATGCACTATCTAAAGCCAGTTTCGGAGACTCATTCCTACTCACATGGGCCTACTTAGTCTATCTGCCTCTAGGCTAGTGTGCTGCTGCGCACATGTTTAAAACTAAGCTGGTCTACAAGTTTACTTAAACAAGTCAGTTGGTCCTCACTAATCTAAGCCTTCCACTGCTATTTTTTGTTTAGCGGCTTGTGCGCGCACATCGCACGCTCGCCTACTCACATCCATTATAATCTTGTCCTGCTCCTCTGTGTAGATCGCTGGCGACATTTTTCTGGATCTTCCGGGTATGGTTCTGACGTCCCCCCACGGTGACGTGCGTGCGCGCGCGCACGCAGCCACACATGCTGCAGGACACGCCCACGCGGAAAAACTATTTAAAGGTCAATGCACTCAGCTCTGTGTTGATTACCATATCACTATGGCCAGACCAAAAGGGAGCCGTAAGACCCCCAAAAGCCCAGAGGCACATACTAGCCGCACAGATAGACCTCACCAAAAACAACACAAGAGCAGGCACAAGAGCCGGGAGGGACATGCACATACTCAAAGGGTGGATAAGCCAGACACACAGGCTGCTCCCAAAAAACACAGGAGCAATGAGCCCTTGCCACATTCGCCACCACCTGCTAAATCAGCCAGGCCTCACAAGAGACACAAATCTCTTTCAACCCTGCAGCCTCCAACTCCTCCACACACAAAGCATGCGGCAAAAACCAGACACACCACCAAGGGGAAGCATAGGTCAAAAACCACTAGGCCACCCAGGCCAACTACCCCTCCTCCTCAACACTCTGTGTCCCCAAGTACCACAACCACAGAATCAATAGAGAGCTCCACAGGTGACAGCTCAACAGGCACCCAGCCATTATCGCATACCACCACCCACACTCCATCACACTCACCCATCAGCCCAAGAGACCTAAACTACTCCCCAGACAGCCATCAATCTCGTCTGCTGCCGGGGACACCACACACCCATGTGGGCGCCTTGTGTGGCTCACTTACAGCCCGTTTTTGTGATGTCCAAAGCATGGCTGTAGCCACTGCTGTTTGTGAGCACTATGAGGCCCTATTTGGGCGTTATTCTAAATCCACCACAAAGCAGGCCAAGTTAATAGTGTTGGTTCTGTGAGGAGAGATGTTGAGCAAATTAAGCGAAAATTTGGTGACCTGAAATATTATGGTAAAAAAAAAATGGACATGCGCCGCCAGCAGAGGTAAAGTCCATTTAGAGTGTAAATGCATGTATAGGCTGCTTTGTAACAGGATGTAACACTTATTAGGTGTGCTTTAATCTTCCCCAGCCTGCAGACAGGGGGTGTCACCAACAGAAGAACATGTGTTTACATATATTCACCCGGCAACCCTTCAGGGCCTGCCAGGGGGCCAAGACACAGACAGGAATGTCAGGTCCGGAGGTGAGTATGTTTTTACATTGAGCCTTTTAAATGGGTACCCAAACAGTTTTAGACTCCTTAATACACACTGGCCTTTGCTGAAACACTAAAAGTACATTCTCTCGTCCCAGAAAAAAATCAAGACACGCCACAAGGCCAAACTACCCCTGGCTTGTCCAGGAGGACCATGCAACAACTGCCTTCAGTCCACACAAACCAACCTGAGTGTTTGGATGAGGTAAGTCAATGGTCCACTGTGTAGACTTATGAAATTGCACTTGCATCCATTTAATGTAAAATAGTGGACTCAATACCTGCTACATTTCTTGGCAGAACCTACCCAGTCCACCAATTATAGAAGACATTCGTGATTTGGAGGAGGACACAATTCAGATGCAGCCAAGGCCAACCAAACCAGTGGGCGAACATCAGACCCAACAGGCCCAGTAACTTCATCCCCTGGTGTCCACTAACCCAACCTCTGTGGCACCAACCTCTTCTGCCGTCCGCACAACAGACTCTGTGCCAAGCCAGCAACCAGCAGCCACTCAATCTGGAGCAGAA
This sequence comes from Gastrophryne carolinensis, assembly GCA_027917425.1. Taxonomy (NCBI): domain Eukaryota; kingdom Metazoa; phylum Chordata; class Amphibia; order Anura; family Microhylidae; genus Gastrophryne; species Gastrophryne carolinensis. Next base: position 200,035,528 of record CM051235.1, read on the forward strand.
CCACCCACCCGTGCCAGTGGCAGAACACATCCAAGGCGACATATCAGCCAGAGGAGACAGCTGCAGATCATGGAGGAAGCCTGGCACCAGGAGAATGTTGAATTTTCGGCAAATACACAGAGATTTAATGAAACTGTGTGTACCCAAATCACCTCGATGTCTACCCAATTAGAGGTTTTAAACCAAATTGTCTCTGGCCTGCTGCAAGAAACCAGACAACTAACCAGGCATATGGGTGAAATGGTCCACCAATGGCAGCTCATTAATCAGAGCCTTGCACATATTGCCGCAAACATTCACCCACACCAGCCATCAACTGCCACCTCATACTCTTCATACCACTAAATGGATGTGTTTATGTATTTGACCCCACGTTAAGCTTTACAGAATACAACAAAAAAGTTTGTAACTTGGTTGTGTATGACGCAAAACAAAAGAGACGTGTACCTGCACAGCACTAAGAATCAGATATGATATATGAATGGGCAAAGGGTGTGTCTGGATGCTGGTCCAGGTGGGTCCAAAAGCCCGGTGAACCGGACAATACCAAGAGAAAAGAGTGGAGCTGCCAGCACAGACCCCAGGGCCCACCAATGTAACCGCTCAACAGAGACACCAGAATGTGATCAATAAACAAAAACTTTATTTAAGTAGCCTGCGCATATGTTAAAAACAGTTAAAAACACAGGGAATCATGGGGATGTGCATCAGACTATACACTCAATCTCTGGTACACCAGGTAAATATAATCATAACGTGTATGCCAGCATATGGTTGGTAAGTACACATAACATGTTAACACATACATGAAGTGTATAACAATAAATAATTAATTAATGGATCAACAATAAATAAATGATGAACTAATACTATATTTGTGCATGCTCAAGGAGCGCTCCAAAGAAAAGTGCAGTGAAAAGTGCTAAAGAGACCTCAGAGTTGAGGTGAGTGCATGAAGGTGACTGAGCAAAAGGTGATTAATAATAACAAAACAAACAAGAAGGGTCACAAAGAACGTGACCTAAGAAAGTGCCAGGTGCAATGAGTGCAAGTGCTCACAATGAGCACTCTTCATCAGAGTGGCAGATACCCATCGCCACGCAACGCGTCAGTGGTATCGGTATATGGGACATGGCGGTGTAGCAGGACCTTGACATATGTGGTAATGTAGATCTTTACTTGATACACCTTGGATACAATTACTGTTTATTAATCAGCATTATTGTCTCCTGTGCTTGCCCTGGAGCTCCCCATCATTGTGAGCACTTGCACTCATTGCACCTGGCACTTTCTTAGGTCACGTTCTTTGTGACCCTTCTTGTTTGTTTTGTTATTATTAATCACCTTTTGCTCAGTCACCTTCATGCACTCACCTCAACTCTGAGGTCTCTTTAGCACTTTTCACTGCACTTTTCTTTGGAGCGCTCCTTGGGCATGCACAAATATAGTATTAGTTCATCATTTATTTATTGTTGATCCATTAATTAATTATTTATTGTTATACACTTCATGTATGTGTTAACATGATATGTGTACTTACCAACCATATGCTGGCATACACGTTATGATTATATTTACCTGGTGTACCAGAGATTGAGTGTATAGTCTGATGTACATCCCCATGATTCCCTGTGTTTTTAACTGTTTTTAACATATGCGCAGGCTACTTAAATAAAGTTTTTGTTTATTGATCACATTCTGGTGTCTCTGTTGAGCGGTTACATTGGTGGGCCCTGGGGTCTGTGCTGGCAGCTCCACTCTTTTCTCTTGGTTGTGTATGACCCCACACGCAATTATTATTTTGATGACCTTGGCGGGCTCATACAGCAGGGCACCCCCAGTCTGGTCCAGACAGCGGAAGCGCATCTTCATCAAGCCAAAGGCCCGTTCCACCACGGAGCGAGTCCTCCTATGCGCAGTGTTATATCGCTCCTGGGCCTGCGAGGATGGGTGGAGGATGGGGGTAAGTAGCCATGGGAGCAATGGATAGCCAGAATCACCTGCAAATAAAACCAAAGAATTAAGCACAAACCATAACACAAAATACACATGACAAATGGGCCAGTTTGCAACCTATGTAGTGGCAGGCCCCAGAACTAGTCGACACCTAACTATAATCCCAAAATAAACAAAAAAAAAACAGAATTACGAATAGCCACCTAACATGCAAATTAAAAAAAGGCCATGTTATGTTACTTTAAAATGCGAAGAACAGGGAACAACAGACGAAAAAATGGAGGACAGCAACAACAATTTTAAAACACATACGTTGGCACGTCGGCTATATTCTAAAAGCCCAACTTAACCGCATTCCAGGCTTCCGCTGTGTCAGGGAAAAATATATATTTTGGTGCCAGGGTAGCCATGCCATCCAAAAACTTGGTAAGGCTGCGGCTCAGCGTAGACTGGGACATCCCCACGGAGAAGGCACCCAGTCTCTGGAACGAGCCGTTTGCCAAAAACTGCAGGCCAACCAATTTGGTCATACCTGCAATTGCATGCCCCTTTCTTGTGGTGGGGGCTAACCATGGCCGCAGCTGGCTATACAAGTCCTGGAGAGAAACACGGTTAAGGCGGGTGAGCTTGAATTGCTAAAGGTCATGCATGCCATCGATGTCCAGACGTGTGCGGTGCAGCCTGGTTTCTGCCATGCTCAAAAGAACCAGGCCGCGTAGCTGACGCCTTTGATGCTCACGCACAGCAGAATGCATTTCCAAGTCACAAAGATCAAATACGGCTGCTAAGACTGCCCGTAAGTGAAGCGTCGACACCCTCGTTAAATTGGGCTTGTTTCAATCGGAAATCAAGGCTCTGAATCAATTAAAAAACGGACCAATCAACGGCCAGTCCGTTTTCGCGGAGTTCAGCCTCTTGCGAGCCGTCAATCGGAAAGGCGTCTGAACAAACACCTGAGTGCATACACGCACGCAAAAAGCAACGTAGCACCCTTTCCTGACCCGATCACAGCACAAAACCAACGGGAAAACGTATGGGATAGCTGAACGTGGAGGCTCTGCATCAGGCCAATAGTCTGCCTAAGACTTCCTGCTTTTTTAAAAAACTAACTATAATTAATAGCATAACACACAGACAGTCATATACAGGATGTAGTTGTTGCATAAAAGCTATTTCAACAGTGACAAATGACATGACAGGGTGGTAGCCTGTTTATTACAGAGGCTGCCTGGAGACTATACGGCCAGGATGGCACAGGGAAAGGGATCTGACATTCTATTTAGTGTGCAAAAAGCAAGCATTCTTTTTGTTATGTTACTTGGAGGGACTATTACTTTAATCCAGTGTCCAGTGTCTTTATATCCCCCCTAGGGTGCTGAGACGGGGGGTTACAAAAAATAGCCTTACCTCTCCTGTAATTCAGTACTGTCACCTGGGCACAGGCAGGGGGCGCACAGACAGTGTGCAGAGTGGCATTCCCCCACTGAGCACGCACCTGCCTAACCATGTAAGGATGGGGCCACACACAAAGTGGGGGATTCGCTTTAAGATGGCTGTGCCCATGGCCTGAGACTGGGGAACGGCACTGCATCCTGACCATTTTTTTGTCCTGCCTCAGCACCAGGGGAAGGCAGCCAGGGTCGGAGGTTATGATGATACTGGACATTTTCTTTAAAAAAGAAAAAGACTGCATCATGGGCCTTCACCAGCCTCTACCACACTTAATCCGGCCCTCTAAAGCTCACATTCTATAACTGCAGAACAATTTAAGGTAGGTTTCTGGCCTGATATATGCCCTGATATATTTTGATTTTCATGCACATTTCTATATAACTGTTGTATGTCATCTTGTATCTTGTTTAATTTGTTAGGGGTTCATTCGGTCCCGGGGCTTTCATAAAGCAGGGCATTCTAAATTGGGATTTTTTTTTTGGGGGGGGGGGCAAGGTTTGCTCTGGGGTCAATACAATTTTAGTTACGCCACTGAGGATCAGCCATAGTTATGATCAGGCATCATTAGCCATTTTATAGAAAAGAGTCAACCCTCATTGTGGTGGGATTTTTTAAACAGGTTGGAAAGCTGGTAAAAAAGACAATCCAGTTGTTTCAACAGTATTTGAATGAGGCACACCACTTGTGTTCCTTGGGCTGCTCCTTCCCAGCTTGAGGATGCTGGAGTAATATAATGATATCTTCACCCTCAGGTCCTCCTGCCGTCGTTTGGATTAACACCAAGCAATCAAGACATGCTGAAGGCCTCCAGCGACTGGTAATTAGATGACAAGCATATTAGAGGAACATGAAGAGCATTAAACTCATTTAGCAGCCGGACCTGGCAAGGAACTATCAGCAACATCTTTCCTTACAGGCGGTAATTCAATAAGAAACTATAAAGGGCAATACGAGTGCAATAAAGTCATCCTTCTCAGTTTTGCTGCACTGCCCAGAAGAAGCAAAACATCTCAACGGAAGAAAAATGTCACTATGCAGATACAAAGTTCTGCATAGGAAGTCCATTTCTGTTTCCAACATTGCTTGTGACATTTTGGCTATGTACTTAACTAATAGATAACATCCAAAAACTAACTATAATCTAACAGTATCCTGGCATTTATTTACTGCACTTAGATGTAGCCACACAATTGGTAATACGGGTTAAAAACTCTAGGGTTTCACTGCTGGAAAGGTGCCACTCAAAAACCAAGACTGGACCTGGTGGCCTGGAATCTAAGTGAAACCCCCTGCTTCACAAGAGCCCCCTTGCAAGGGAGGCTGTCCTAGTTTGATCCACCTGGAAATTAAGGAGTAGGCGAGCAAAGACAAATTACCACTCCAATAGGTAAACCTCAAGTAAACAAGCTGTCTTGGTATAATGGCATTGCTGTTGGGCCACATCGAAAACATATAGTTTTAGCGCGGCCAGGAGTAGCTGGGGTTGTCAGCAGGCAGCAACAGATATAGTCAAATTCTGTTAGAAAAGTCTGTAGCCAGACATGGGCTAGCTGCTAGAAGGTTTGGCAAAGAATAAATAAGATTGTGAAGTGAAGTGAAAGGTCACTCCAAAGCAAGAACAGAGGCCTAGCAAGAAAGGGTGAACTTCTGGCACAGTCTTTGTGCCTTGGCTTCCTTCTTAAAGGCCTTCATGCACGCACGCTGTGTGCCGCAGTTTGCTCACGAGAATTGTGCATGGCAGTTTGTGCAAGCAGCCTGCAATCTTTCTTGCATGTGCGAAGATCAACATCTCTGGTGAGTCAAAACAGAGGAAAATTACTGTCACGTACAGGGAGTTGAACACCTACCTGAGGGATGCTCTGGCCAATGGAGAATCTGGATAGACCTGCAAATTCCCTGGGTTCCCCTGGCAGGGGCTTACATAATCCCATAGCAGGCATGCCCCCCTTTCACATTTGGTAGATTGAACAGCCCCAGAGGCTGATGGCTTACCTTACACAATATCCTGTGCTCCTGTGTGCACACTCCTTATTAACACAAGGAGCAGTGTCTGTCACTGAGACAGAATGAGTGGCAGAGGGCTGGTGATGGAGCAGAGTGAGCTCCACAGATGGCATCAGGGGATGAAAAGGGTGGAGAGCCTATTAGATCAGGGTTTCCCAACCAGTGGTACTAGCTTCCCTTTGGTGGTATTCAAGGCCATCACATGTGTAAGCACTGCATGAAGCATGTCAGGTCCCGTGGGACGCCCACCTTCCAATTAAGTCTGCAACCCCCAATCTCCGCTGCTAGCTTCGCCTATAGACAAGCCCCCGTTTGCCGGGACGCTGGACACGCCTCACCGGACACGGTTGCCCCCAGGACTTCTTAGCACAAAGGATGCAGACTTATGCAAGGCTGCAAACGAACCAAGAACGAGACTGGGTAAGGTCAAACGGGCAGGGGTCATACACAGCAGATCAGTCCAATGAAGCGCGGTACAGGAGGATGAGACAGAAGAATAGTCGAGTCGAGCCAAAGGTCACGCCGGGGAATCACAGATACGCGGTACAGAGGAGCAGGCAGAAATCGTGGTCAGGAAAACAGGCTAAGGTCGGTCCAGGCAGCAATCAAGGATGGTCATACACGGCAAGATACGTAGATGGAACAGACACCAATTCACACCCAGCAGCACGCTATCACGGGCAAGGATCAAATGCAATAGGAACACCTTTATAGGAAGTGGCCGACCAGATTGAGGGACATGATTGGTGCAAACTTAGAAACCTGGGGCTGATTGCCCCATTCAAACCACAGGGCGTTCCGCCCAAAGGCAACCTTGGGCTCGTTGGCCCAGAACTGATTACCTCCGGCGGGCGCGCGCGAGCACGAACCTGGGCATCAGGAGCGGAAACAGCCGAGCGGCGGCCAGGGACGGAAGCCGTCGAGCCGCCGCCGCCTGCCGAAGATGCCGCCCAGCCAGCGCTCCGGCCACCCGACTGCAGCCGGCGCGGGACCGAAGGCCGGGTGAGTGCGCGGTCCCCGTGACACTACCCCCCCCTTCACGAGGGGCCTCCGGACCCTTACCAGGTTTATCAGGATTCTCACGATGAAATCTATTGACTAAGGTTCTGGCATGAACATCTTTGGCCGGTACCCAACACCTCTCCTCAGGACCAAAACCTTTCCAATCAATTAAATACTGTAATGAATTTCGAACCATTCGAGCATCGAGTATTCTGTTAATTTCATATTCAGGTTCATCTCCCATTACGACTGGAGGAGGAGATGACACCTGAACATTTCTGGCGGATTTTAACAAGGAAACATGAAAGGTAGACGGAATCTTCATGGAGATAGGTAACTTGACTTTAAAGGTAACATTACTCAGCTTGTTAGTGATGGGAAAAGGACCGATGTACTTAGGGCCTAACTTAGGTGAGGGTTGTCTAAGGGCAATATTTCTAGTGGATACCCAGACCCAGTCTCCTACCTGAAATGGTGGTTCCCGCGATCTATGTCGGTCCGCGAACACTTTATATTTTTCAGAGGCTTTCTTAAGGTTCATCTGTATCTCAGACCACACCTTGGTCCTTTCCCGTAGCCATTCCTCCAAGGCCGGCAAGTTGGAGGAAGGACCAGAGAAGGATGACGCCTTAGGATTCCTGCCATAGTTACAGAAAAACGGCGAAAACTTAGTCGACTCGCTAGGCGCATTGTTAAAGGCGAATTCTGCAAATTCGATAAATTCCGTCCACTGTTCTTGACGATCAGACACAAAGCAGCGTAAATATTGTTCTAAACTCTGATTCACCCGCTCGGTCTGTCCATTAGACTTGGGATGATAAGCTGTAGAAAGAGAAACTTTAATGCCCAAGCGATTACAAAAGGCTTTCCAGAAGCGGGATATAAACTGAACCCCCCCGATCTGAAACAATATTCTGTGGTATACCATGGAGACGGAAAACATGCTTAATGAATAATTGCACCAAGTCTGGCGCCGACGGAAGTTTTACCAAAGGAATAAAGTGTGCCATTTTACTGAAGCGGTCAACCACCACCCAGATTACAGTATTCCCCTGCGATTGAGGTAGATCGACAATGAAATCCATGGATATGTGGGACCATGGCTCGCTAGGAATCTCCAGAGGTACTAATAATCCCGCTGGAGATCCATGGGTTGTCTTACTCCGTGCACATACAGGGCATGCTTCAACAAAGGCGGTTATGTCACGTCTGATGGTAGGCCACCAGACATGGCGTTTGGCGATAGCCAAGGTTTTCCGAACCCCTAAGTGACCGGCGGACTTGGCATCATGAAGTTCCTGTAAAACGGCGAGACGTAAATGAGGTGGAACAAATAAGCATTCAGAGGGTTTACCGGGAGGAGTATCAATCTTATATGACGTCAAAGAACTAGACAAATCAGGGAGAAGGGCGCCCACTATACAACCTAGGGGCAGAATCGGTTCAGCAGGATCAAATCGATCCTTACAATCTCCGAAATTTCGAGATAAGGCGTCTGCTTTGGTATTCTTTTTCCCTGGTTTGTAGGTGATAATGAAATTGAAACGAGAGAAAAAGAGTGCCCAGCGAACCTGACGGGAGTTGAGCCTTTTGGCGGACTCTAAATATTCTAGATTCTTGTGATCTGTATATACGGTAATGGGGTGTAGAGAACCTTCCAGCCAGTGACGCCATTCTGCAAAGGCCAGTTTAATACCCAATAGTTCCCTATTACCAACATCATAATTACGTTCAGCAGGAGAAAATTTACGTGAAAAGAACGCACAGGGATGCAGTCTCTCCGGATTACCTGAATACTGAGAGAGAACTGCTCCCACCCCAAGTTCGGAGGTGTCGACCTCCAACAGAAACGGGTGATTAGTATTGGGATGGATCAACACCGGAGCTGAAGTAAAGGTCTTTTTCAGTAGTTGAAAGGCGCTTATTGCTGAGGGAGGCCACTCCTCAACAAAAGCGCCCTTCCCAGTAAGATCAGTTAAGGGACCCACAATTGAAGAGAACCCCCTTATGAATTGTCTATAAAAATTTGCAAATCCTAAAAACCTCTGAAGCGCCTTAAGGGTTCTAGGTTGCTCCCACTCCAGTATCGCGGATACTTTGGAGGGATCCATAACCAACCCACGCTTGGAGATTAAATATCCTAGAAACGGAATTTCAGAAACTTCAAATACACATTTAGAGATTTTAGCATACAGATGGTTCTCCCGTAACCTTTGTAACACCGCTTTTACATGTTGACGGTGTTCCAATAGGGAATGGGAAAAAATTAGTATGTCGTCTAAATAGACCACCAGAAACTGACCCAAGAAATCACGAAAAATGTCGTTCACGAAATCTTGGAAGACTGCAGGGGCGTTACATAGGCCGAAGGGCATCACCAAGTATTCATAGTGGCCATCTTTGACATTGAAGGCTGTCTTCCATTCTTCTCCCTGGCGTATGCGAATAAGGTTATATGCCCCTCTAAGATCAAGTTTGGAAAAAATCTGAGCCCCAGATACCTGATTAAAGAGGTCATTGATTAAAGGTAACGGATATCTATTCTTGACTGTAATTTTGTTTAATCCCCGGTAGTCAATACAGGGGCGTAAACCGCCGTCCTTCTTCTCGACAAAGAAAAAACCAGCACCAGCAGGTGAGGTAGAAGGACGGATTAATCCCTTCTTGAGGTTCTCTGAAATATAATCTTTCATGGCCAGCTCTTCAGATCGTGTGAGATTGTATATCTTCCCCCTAGGGGGCATAGTGCCTGGAAGCAAATCGATGGGACAATCATAGGTCCTATGCGGGGGAAGAGTGTCAGCGGATTTTTCAGAGAAAACATCCGGCCAATCTGCGTAGGCTGGTGGTAAACCATCAAGGATGACCTGAGAGGACCTAAGGGATGTGGAAAAACAATGCTCATAACAGAACGGACTCCATTTAACAAGATCCCCAGATTCCCAATTAATAACCGGATTATGGGTTTTTAACCATGGGAATCATAACACAATAGGAGAAACAGGACTCTCAATAATAAAAAACTCTAATTCTTCAGAATGGGCAGATCCCACAATTAAATTCACCAAGGGGGTCTTAAAGGAGACCAACCCTCCCATGATGGGCTTGTTATTGACAGCCAGGACTCGAAGGGAATTTTCTAACGGAATCAATGGAATATTAAGGGTAGAGGCAAGTGACCTATCCAAGAAATTGCCAGCCGCTCCACTGTCAATGAAAGCGGAGACAAAAGTCTTGGAAAGGCCCCAAGAGACCATAACTGGTAGGAGTAACCGATTAACATGAGGGAATGATACCTGACCGCCTAGATGAAGTCCCTCAGCAGGATCTAGGCGCTGTAGTTTCCCGCCACCGGAGCCTTGTTTGGGCAATTTTTGGCGAAGTGGCCAGGATCTCCGCAGTAAAGACAAAGACCTTGTGATCTACGCCGAACTTTCTCTGCCTGAGAAAGACGGGTTATGCCAAGCTGCATGGGTTCTTCAGACGTCATAGAAGAAGGGGCAGCAGCACCCCTAGGGCTTGACTCTTGGCGTGGGGGTCCCCAAGGTTGATCCTTGCCTTTTTCTTGGCGTCTTTCCCTGAGACGTCTATCCACTCTAATTGCCAGTTGCATATATTCATCAAGGCTTTTGGGTAGAGGATAGTTCACTAGAACATCTTTAATGTTTTCTGAGAGTCCAATTCTATATTGGCTGCACAAAGCTGGATCATTCCACTTGGAATCAATGGCCCATCGACGGAACTCTGCGCTATACTCCTCCGCTGAGCGTTTTGCCTGTCTAAGATTCCGTAGTTTGGAGTCTGCCGTTGAAGCGCGATCAGGGTCTGCATATAATAGCTCCATGGCAGAAAAGAAGGAGGAGACTGATTGTAAGGCTTCATCAGTTGGTGCCAATCCAAATGCCCAGGTCTGAGGATCACCCTGGAGAAGTGAGATAACTAGGCCCACTCGTTGAGTTTCTGACCCAGAAGAGTGGGGCCGTAGACGGAAGTAGAGCTCACAAGAGTTCTTAAAGTTAGAGAATTTCATCCGTTCCCCGAAGAATTTCTCTGGAAGAGGAATCTTTGGCTCAACTGTAGGTCCAGGATCCAGTGGCGCAGGTAGTTGGCGACTTTCCTGCGTAGCCACTCGCTGGGCCAGCTGGTTGATGGCGGTGGCCATAGCTTGCACCTGCTGCATTAATTCTTTCATCTAGGAAATAATGTATGGCCCGTGATAATGTCAGGTCCCGTGGGACGCCCACCTTCCAATTAAGTCTGCAACCCCCAATCTCCGCTGCTAGCTTCACCTATAGCTAAGCCCCCGTTTGCCGGGACGCTGGACACGCCTCACCGGACACGGTTGCCCCCAGGACTTCTTAGCACAAAGGATGCAGACTTATGCAGGGGAAGGCAAACGAACCAGGAACGAGACTGGGTAAAGGTCAAACGTGCAGGGGTCATACACGGCAGATCAGTCCAATGAAGCGCGGTACAGGAGGATGAGACAGAAGAATAGTCAAAGGTCACGCCAGGGAATCACAGGTACGCGGTACAGAGGAGCAGGCAGAAATCGTGGTCAGGAAAACAGGCTAAGGTCGGTCCAGGCAGCAATCAAGAATGGTCATACACGGCAAGATACGTAGACGGAACAGGCACCAATTCACACCCAGCAGCACGCTATCACGGGCAAGGATCAAATGCAATAGGAACACCTTTATAGGAAGTGGCCGACCAGATTGAGGGACATGATTGGTGCAAACTTAGGAACCTGGGGCTGATTGCCCCATTCAAACCACAGAGCGTTCCGCCCAAAGGCAACCTTGGGCTCATTGGCCCAGAACTGATTACCTCCGGCGGGCGCGCTGTGTGCAGCGCCGCCGGAGGGCATAAATCCTGAGTGCTCGCGCGCGTGAGCACGAACCTGGGCATCAGGAGCGCGCCGCGATGCCGGGGACGCGGCCGCTCCAGACGCTGCTAGTGACGGAGCCGCCCGAGCCGCCGCTCGCGATGGATACAGCCGAGCGGCTGCTCACGGCGGAAACAGCCGAGCGGCGGCCAGGGACGGAAGCCGTCGAGCCGCCACCTGCCGAAGATGCCGCCCAACCAGCGCTCCGGCCGCCCGACTGCAGCCGGCGCGGGACCGAAGGCCGGGTGAGTGCGCGGTCCCCGTGACAAAGCACTGCAGAAAAAGTGACTGCTCCAATAGGATGCCCCACAAGGTCAAGTCAACAAGCTGCAGGTGTTGAGCATTCTTGAGGTAATGGCATTGCAGGTTTTCACCCTTCTGGGAAGTTTGTAGTGGTTTGTAGTGGTAGGGTGGTACTTGAGTTTGTTAGAAAATGTGAGGTGGTATTAAAAAGGTTTCACTAGTTGATTTGGCAACCCCCTGGTGACCCATTGGTACTGATGTAGCAAGGTCATGTAAAGTGGAGTACTGATGAAGCAGGGTCGTTTAAGGCAGGCACTGATGGAGGTAAGTTTTGTATGGTGGTTGCTGATGAGGCAAGGTCATGTAAGATGGGTACTAATGTAGAAAGGTAATGTCAAGTAGAGCACAGCCCCTGTGGGCGGGAATACTCTTATGGCCTGCTCAGGGTGTCCATTCATCTGGAGAAGGAGTTGGTGAACAAGAATTAACCAAGGGTATGTAGATTATGTTCTGGCTGAGGTTGGGGCAGGAAGCAAAGATTCATTTGTTGGTAGATAAGCCAAGTCTTAATGAAGGGCCATTTCAAATCAGTAACTGCAACATGAGGTTGTCAAGGCAGGATTGTGGGAATCTCAGAAGATAACCAGCAAGCCATAAGGTTTTGGCAGCTCTAAAGTGGTCCCTTTTAGCCTTCACCTTGGAGCATACCAATTTGCGATACATCTCTGGTTAGGTATTGCTACGAAGCTCAACATTAGGCAGTAATAATAACTGATACATGTCCCTGCAGCTGCAGCAACCTCATACACACAACTCCTTGTTCACCAGAAGTATGTGCATTTGGATTGCACACACCTGGTCAATCCCTTTGATGGGTGGAAGTCTTGCAGCACAAGAGCGGGGTGGAAACACAGATCTTTAACAGGAGGTGCATACAACATCAGGATAGCCCAGATGGAGGGTTAAAAGGGACCAAAACTGTTTTACTCTAGGTTACCTTTTACTGAAAATGTGTGGCCTTTGCCTTGTTGTGCGTAAAGATTTTGGCTTAGCTGTTCAAGTACTTGGACAGTTCAGCATGACAGTGGTCTCTTTTGACCTTCCTGAGTTGTCCTGAATGTTTTGTAACCGAAACATTCTAGTCACAAGTAACAGGAGTAACAGGACATTAGGCTCAATTCAGAGAGACAAAAAAATAATTTTGTTTTTGTGCCGTTTTCATATTTTTTTCAAATGTTCCCGCTCTCGTATGAGTGTGCGAGCGATTCTATGCATGCATCGCAATCCTTCTGTAAAGTTTCCGCCCGTTCGTATGCCAGAGTACGAGTACGAGGATGTCATTTTCCAGCGTGACTTTTCCATTTATTTCTCAGGTTACAACGTCGGCTAGATCACTTAGCGCTATCCTCCATCTTCCCTTTTGGACCCTTAAAGCTCACAGCAACCACTTAGCACTATCCTCCATCTTCCCTTTTGGACCCTTAAAGCTCACCCCAACCACTTAACATTATCCTCCATCTTCCCTTTTGGACCCTTAAAGCTCACCCCAACCACTTAGCACCATCCTCCTTCTTCCCTTTTGGACCCTTAAAGCTCACCCCAACCACTTAGCACTATCCTCCATCTTCCCTTTTGGACCCTTAAAGCTCACCCCAACCACTTAGCACTATCCTCCATCTTCCCTTTTGGACCCTTAAAGCTCACCCCAACCACTTCCCGGTTAGGTTATTCTTCCATTTTAGGCCCCTAAAACTTACCCCAACCACTTCCCGGTTAGGTTATTCTTCCATTTTAGGCCCCTAAAACTTACCCAAACCACTTCCCGGTTAGGTTATTCTTCCATTTTAGGCCCCTAAAACGATTTGGTTTTCCTTTTTCAATAAATAATCGTCCGGACGTAAATCCTTATGATCTTGCGCCTGCGCACTACAAACTTAACTTAGAAACATAGAAGGTTGACGGCAGGAGGAGACCATACGGTCCATCTAGTCTGCCCTTATGTGTATACTGTATGTACTCTTTATCTTAGGATAGATGTGTGCTTATCCCAGGCATGTTTAAATTCAGTGACTGTTGATTTTTCAACTACCTCTGCTGGAAGTTTGTTCCAAGCATCTACTACTCTTTCTGTAAAATAATATTTTCTAACATTGCTCCTGATCTTCCCCCCGACTAGCTTCAGGTTGTGCCCTCTTGTTCTATCATTAAGCTTCTTCTTAAAAACACTTCCTTCCTGAACCTTATTCAATCCTTTCACATATTTAAAGGTCTCAGTCATGTCCCCCCTCTCCCTTCTTTCCTCCAGACTGTACAAATTAAGTTCTTTAAGTCTCTCCTGATAAGTTTTAAGTTTAAGTCCTTCCACCATTTTCGTTGCCCGCCTTTGGGCACGTTCTATTTGAATAATGTCTTTTTGCAGGTAAGGTCTCCAGAACTGCACACAGTATTCTAGCTGTGGCCTTACCAGGGCTCTATACAGCGGCATCACAACCTCCCTCTTCCTACTGGTGATGCCTCGAGCTATGCAGCTGAGCATCCTGCTTGCTTTCCCCACTGCCTGGCTACACTGTCCACTCATCTTGCAGCTATCAGTAATCAGTACCCCTAAATCTCTCTCCTCCGAGGTCCTGGCTAACACAGTGCTGCCCATACTGGACTCAGAGCAGGGATTCCTTCTACCCAAGTGCATGATTTTACATTTAGAGACATTAAACTCTAGTTTCCACAGTTTTGACCATCTATCCAGTAAAGCTAAATCATTTTCCATGTTGCAGACACCTCCCGGAATATCCACTCTATTACTAACCTTTGTATCATCAGCAAACAGACAAACTTTTCCTACCAAGCCTTCTCCTATGTCACTTACAAATATATTAAAAAGAATGGGGCCCAGGACAGAGCCCTGCGGCACACCACTTGTAACTCGCCTTTGTTCAGATTGCACACCATTTACAACAACACTCTGATACCGATCCCTCAGCCAACTGGAAATCCACTGAACTATCCAGGGATGGAGTCCTACCTTCAATAACTTATCTATGAGCTCCTTATGTGGTACAGTGTCAAAGGCTTTGCTAAAATCCAGATAGGCGATATCCACAGCACCACCTTCATCTAACACTTTAGTGACATTGTCAAATAAATCAATAAGATTGGTCTGACATGATCTGCCCTCAGTAAAGCTGTGCTGTTTTGGGTCCAATAGGTCATTAATTTTTTATATTAGAAGGCCATATTGTTGGATTTTTTTTAATTTTTGTGGTTTCACAAATATACAATTTTTTTTTTGGGATAAAAAACTGTAAAATATATAAAAAATGTAAAATTAACAAACTATTTACATTAAACAAATACAGTGGCAGGACCCAGGAGACTAGTCTTCTTCTGTTGTCCACAACGAGTCAGCCAGCTGCTGCATATTGGCCACCAACTCAAGGACCCTTCGATTCATTGCTTCCACTCTTGCACGTGTGGTCCCTGTATAAGAATATAAAAATTAGTTTGAGACAAATACATGTTTCTCAGCTGTGGATGGAATGTTTGTTAGTTGGCAACTTAAATCATGACGACATATGTCAGTCTGCTAAGTAATTAATCTAAGGAAGTGGGCAGAGTTCATTCTGCTAAGTAATTAATCTAAGGAAGTGGGCAGAGGTCAGTCTGCTAAGTAATTAATCTAAGGAAGTGGGCAGAGGTCAGTCTGCTAATCAAGCTGATGGCTTGATGTATCTGGCTGATCATGTAAATTACCACATACAGCAAAGAATGACATTACAACTTACTTGGTTGGTGGCCGATGGATGCCTCGTTGGGGACAACCCTATGTCCTGGGCCCTGCCACTGTTGTGAAGTAGAGGCTGTCGAGACATGGCAAATAGGGTCACTTATAATGTCTTAGTCAACAGTAATCAAATGTCAATTTCAATGTGTGTGTCACATCACTCACCTTCTCCCTGTGCCTCCTGGGCGAGATCTGTTGCAGAATGCACCTCTTCACCCGCTCCAGAAGCATCTAGAAAAACAGATTAAGGGACTTAGCTTTGTAGTAAATAGCATGTTTATGTGTGTGCGGTTACATGAAGAGTCACATACCAGAGGCTACCGCCTGGGTCGCTGGGTACGACTCCCTGCCCACGCCGTGCCGCCCCTCCTCTGTGGAAAGGTCCAGGGGCTGGTCGGAGGACCCAACAGAGGAGGGGTAGGACTGTCGCCCTGGAGATCCACCACCTTCACTTCCAGCTGCAGATTCATGCAGCACTGGTCGGCCTGTGCGCCTCCGGGTGCGGCGGATTCTGTAATCCATTTCCAACACTAGAAAAGAAAAACAATTATAAATCAATGCCTAGCTTCTGCATGAGTTACATCTGGCATGCAATCGCTATGTACTTACTAGGGAAATGTAAGCCAAAAAACCGCCGCACCTGGGGCATGTGCAGCCGTTTCAGGTCCGACCAATGCTGCATGATCTGTGTGTGGGTGAAGGTGGTGTCCGTTTGATGTTCTCAAAAGAGTTGGGCAGGTAGTCGTACCTGCGCTCCAGCATGGTCTACAAAACACAACAGAAACACAGGATGTAGTTAAAACTGCATACAAATATCTTTCACCAATCGATCTTTGGACTAAATGACATTAACAGACACAATTCTAGCCTAATCCAATCCTTGAAGCTGGGCTCAGTGTTGATTTGCACGTGTGGGCCCTCACGTCGGTTTGCCACGGAGTTTTAGACCCTTTTTAAACAAACCGTTTTTACCTGCGCTTCCTTAAGGGCTAGGCATGCATTTAGATGGCAAATCAAAGGCATTAAAAGACACTTACAAGCATGATGATCACTTCTTGTTGCAGGGTGAAGATTGTGGGTGCCATCTTGCCTCTTGTCTGCAGTAGATAAGTAATGCCCCTGCGGTTTTCGGGTTCCGCGCGGCCGGACGAACGTCCGTACGCACGTCCGTACACACGCGTACGTGTAAGCGTCAGACCCCGCCAATCTTTTTTAAAGGGTCTCGGACATACAGCTCATTCTCTTTCAGAGTCCATAAGTAATGGCCCCCAAAATATCCAAAACGAACGCAGCAAAGGAGGTCAGCAGCAAACAGGCATCCAAACGGCAGGAGCCTGCTGCAGGCAACTACTCGGTCACAGATGCCAAAAACGAAGCTGCGGCCAACCCGCATTGCTCAGCCAAAGGCACCCACCACAACCACCAAAAAAAAGGAGCCAGCGGGAAAAAGGAAGCCACAAGCCAGAAAGCAAACCCCAACGGAGGGGAAAAAAGGGACCAAGAGGGTGCGAAGCCCCAGCCCCCCCAGGTCACCATCACCCCACCGACATGGCTACCATGGCAAGGCTCCAAAAAGGAGACACCGGGAAAGAAGCCCCAGAAGCTCTACCTCGCCCCCACCACCACCCGCACGTGGTGAAAAAACTTCAAAGAGCCAAAGACAAACAAGGCCCAGAAGCCCAAGCAGCCCGAGCTCGGCATCCCCACCACCCGCACGTGGCCACAAGGCTCATTGCAAGAGGGCAAGGCACAGCCCAAGAAGTCCTAGGTCGCCATCCCCACCCGCACGGGTGTCCAAATCCTCGGCCAAGAAGGCAAGGCACCGGCCCAGTAGCCCAAGCTCTGGGTCACCCCTGGACCGGCCGTCTACCTCCAAGGGGCATGGGTCTTCTAAGGGCCCACAGAGGCACAGGGCACCAAGCACGACTTCCTCCACAACACCCTCTCTTCCTCGGCCACATTCTCCACCGGCACAGGTGTCAAGGCACTCTGAATATGCCACATCTACACCTGCGACTTCAGTGGCCACCCATCCACGCTCACCCAGTCCCCTTTCCAAATCCGGTTCAATCTGCAGCCAGCCAGCAGTCCGTAATTTCACACCCACACAGCCAGGCCAGAATGTCCCCTGATTTTCCGCCAAACACTGAGGAGCCAGAACCACAACCAACAGGGCGCAAATTGCGCAGAGGCCAGTTGAGTGGCAGGTTTGGTGAGGCACAAACTCTGGCATTGGCTAGTGGCCTCACCTTGTATTATGATGAGATATATGGGCGCAGATCCAAAGCTACAAGCAAGCAGGGCAAAGCCGAAATTTTGGAGGAGCTCACCAGACAGGTCATTGCAGCGGGGGAAGAGTTCAAAGATGTGGAGCAGATTCAAAGGAAAATATCGGACCTCAAGTATGCAGCACGGAAGAAAGAAAATAAACGGCATCATTACAGGTACATATATACTTTGCGGATTTGTCTTCGTCTTGTATTGGCACCATTTAGCTAAATGTGTCCAACTATCTTTTTCAGCTTACAAACTGGCGGAGGATTCCCCACTAAACTGCAATTTATCCGAGCTGAGGAGATGGTGCTGGGCCTGCTACATCCTGTGGCCTTAGAGGGACACTCAGAACGACAGGACACGGACATTCCGACTATTCCTGCTGGTTAGTAATGTTAGTGTGTATGTGAAATGTGAGCTACGTGTAAAATGAGGCTCCAAGCCATATATTAACACATGCCCCTAGGGTGTGCCTTGTAGTGGAGGTAACAATTTAAACAGGGTGTGTTATGTGTGTCGACTCATCATTTGCTAATTTCCTTGCCCATACATGAGTTTGGAGAGTCTTGAGGAATACTATTGAGATTAGCAAAGGACTGCCTGTTATGTATTTAGAGTCAATTACATACAACACTTCCATCTTTATCTGTAGGCCATTTGGGTTTGAGCTGTGCTTTGCTCAGAAAGACTTGATCTGGGGTGCTTGAAAGTTTGACCTAGAAAGAATGGCAACCAGCATAATCTGATTGCAAATGCTATTTGCAAGCTGAGTGTGGTCCCATAATGGGCTTTTAGGGATGTGTGAAGCCTCAGAACAGCCAGTACATGCATGTTTATTTTGGTTAAGGAGACCAATGTGTATGTACTTGTTGACTAATACATCTAACAGATAATGGCATTCATAGTCAAGTTCAACTTGGTCCGTGGGGGAAGTTGCCATTCATGCGTGGCCCCGTGTTTTAGTGAACCATATGTGTTATTACACATCAGCAATGCCTATTTGTGTGTTAACATGCCTTCTTTTCCACAATGCAGCCCAGCATCATCCCTCAGCTAGTGGGTAATCCTCAGCCAGTTTTACCATGCCGTCTACTTCCGTGCTGCCTCGGACCCAGGATCCAATATATACGGTAAGTGTCTTTTTCTGATGTTGCTTATGCATGTGCCTTGTTTCTTTGTGCTGAATTACATATGTATTCCACAAACTGAACCTTTTTTATTTACATGTCCCAACAGACCCACACACTGATGGAGGAAATCCAGTAGCTGGAGGAGGATGGACCCTTCATTGGACCTTCGGAACAGCTCCCCCCTCTGCAACTGTCCCAACATGTTTCTACACCAAATCCTCAGCAGCAGAGTGAAGCTGGCTGCATGCTGCCAGCCCATCGTGGGCAGCATGCAGAGACTGAGCCGACAGTCCCCAGTGTTAGCTCTGCTGCTGAGGATTTGCCAAGCAGACCTGTGGCTGTTGGTGGACCTAGAGGCACATCATCTGCACGCCCCCCCAACCTGGGGAATAGGGAGGCGTAGTCGACTGCGTTGCCCAGTTTCCCAGGGGAGGGGCGCGCCGATGATGGAGTCAGCATGACACCATGAGAGGCAGCTATTTCGCCTTCAAAATCAACGAAACCACGAGCATCTTCATGGGCAATTAGAGACATTAAATAACACCTTAAACTCCATGCTGACTGAATTTAGGTCCAACAACAGCCAAATGGCCACCTTATTCAATTATTACAGTGCCATGCTTGAGGAAGTTCGAAATAGCAACAGCCACATGGCCACCTTAACTAACAATCTCAGTGCCATGATGGCTGAATTTCGAACTTCCAATAGAAACATGTTGGAACAGTTGCAAATTCTGAATTCCACACAGGCCCAGGTGAGGGCCCACCTCCAAGGGCCCCAACCTGGGTTTTATGGGCATCCCCCATTTTGAGGCCTATTTGGCCTGTATCTGCTCCACATCTTTGCTCTACATCCCCACTGTATTGACCTGTCTGGTGAGCCCTACCAATATACCCTTTTGGTATGGCTTTGCTTGTATGCTTTGGATTTGCGCCCATATAGCTCATTAGAGTGCTGAGGTAGCCCACTAGCCAATGCCGGAGGTGAAGCCTCAATGAACCTGCCACTCAAGCTGTTGCGCTGCAGGCTTGGGCCTAATTGCATTTGTTCTGGCTCCTCCTGTTTGTAGGCATGATTGGAGGACATTCTGGCCTGGCAAACTACTACCTTGACCCCTGGCTGAGATTGAACTGGACTTGGATTGGGACTGGGGGTTCTTGTTTGGGTGGCACACTTAGTAACAGGTGTAGATGTGGCATAGGTTTGGCTGCTTTACACCTGTGCCTGTGGCAAATGTGGCCAAGCAGGAGAGGGTGTGTCTGTGGGCCTATTTGTTTTCATAAAAATCTGGACATGGCAATGCTTGTCACATATGTTTTTGTTTTTGAAATTTGTATTAAACTTTTGACAGGAGTGCCTTACTTTGAAACTCCTGCCTGTGGCCAATTGCTATGTGGCATGATTTGCCAATAATTACATTTGTGGTTTGACCATGTATTTTCATGAACTATGGGAGTGAACATCAACTCCAATGTTTGATTTTCAAATAAACACCATACATTTTTACTTAACACGTTGTTGACTAAGTTTATGCCTTTAGGTATTTGGTGAATAAAGATGACTTAAAGTTTGCACTAACAAATTAGGAACAAAAAAAATGAGTCTAAAATCAGGTGTGAGGTTGTTTGTAATAAATTTGTTACTGTTTGTAAAAGTAAGAGACAAACATACAAACACAAAGGTCAAAAAACACAAATAACCAACAATAAAGGGACAAAACAAACAAAGGAACACCAAATTAAGCAAAATGTGTGTCTATTAAATTAGACCGCACGGCTTGGGCAGACACACTCGGTGGGCCACGATAGTCCTCGTCTGGATCATCGGTGGGTGGAGAGGGGGGCACATCCACATACCGGGGGACACACTGCAATATAGCAAAATTATGCAACACTGCACAGCCATTATAATATCTATGACCTTTTTGGGGTCATACTGAAGTGCTCCCCCAATATGGTCCAAGCATTTGAAGCGGGTCTTCAATAGGCCCAACTCCCTATCCACCACGGCCCTGGTCTTCCTGTGTGCCCTATTATATGCCTCCTCGGCTGCATTCTGGGGCCGTAGGACGGGCGTCAGCAGCCAGGGAAGCAGTGGATAGCCTGAATCACCTGAAAAAATTCAAAAAGAATAGCATCATTTACACATTAATCCCTAAATTGAATTAAAAAAACGTCCTTCCCCCATGACTAAGAGCCTATGTTACATTTGAGCAACACCCTGAGCATACAGATTGCGCAGGCCAAAATGAACCCGAACACCATCTAAGGGATGTTGGGACAATTTAAACATCAAAGATGGCGGATGATGGCCAATCAGGCATACTGCTAACAGACTGCTAACAGGTATTGGTTTAGGACTGTTCTGCTCAGCATTCTTGGATGTCTTAACTTTTCAGTACCTCGTAGGTGCTTTGTCTGAGGCAAAAACAGCTCTAACCCGGCCCCTGCACTTTATCCCGCTCTCCTCTACTCAGTAAGTGTAATGCATCTAAGTTAAGATGGCGCAGACCCTATCATAAAGTCAAGAACATAATTTCAGCCGAGTGTGGGGAAGAGTAATGATTAATTTACTATAAATTCAAAGTTTAAAATTGGCAAATGCAGGACAAACATTTGGCAAGGCTTCGTTGTTTGAAAAATCTAATGGTTAAGGTTGTGTTTCACATGTAAACAAGGTGTTCAAATAGGCATAGTTTCATTTATGGGACACAAACTAAATTCATAGCTATACATATAAAAAAAAAGGACGTTATTGGCGTCAACTTACCAAGGAGCCATCCACCGGAAAATTCCCCAGACTCAAACCGACCGTACAATCCAGATCTTCGCAGAATGTAGGCATCATGGGATGAGCCTGGAAACCCGGCGACCATACTAATTAACCGCATGTCCGGGGCCACCACTGCTTGGACATTCATTGAGTGACCCATTTTGCGGTTCCTGGGAAACAAAAAAAAAATTAAAAATCAAGGCAAGGCAAACTAGTGAAACACTAACTAATGACACCCGAAGCCAAACCTGTGGGCCAATACAAATAACACTAACCAAGTACAGTATTTGGTACACAAAAAAAAAGGATATGTATGTTTGAAAAAGTAAAGATTAACTTTGAAGTGTCTAATTCAGGTACACATTAAAATGTTTCCCTTTAGAACACATGTTAAATTTTTGAAAAACTAAATACAGTCCATTGTTTCACAGGGACTCTTTACAAGGAGGACATAATTACAAGGAAGGAATAATTACAAGGAGGGACTTTTTACAAGGAGGGACTTTTTACAAGGAGGGAATAATTACAAGGAGGGAATAATTACAAGGAGGGACTTTTTACAAGGAGGGAATTATTCCAAGGACTGAATTATTACGAGGGACTTTGAAGGGACTTTTTACAAGGAGGGACTTCTCCAAAATTTTGAAAACAATAAGGTCAAGTAATTGTAAAAATGGCAGATTGCACTTGCCTGTAGATATACTCGCCGGCTGCCGGAGGCACCAGGGCAACGTGGGTGCAGTCAATGGCACCCATGGCAGGCATTTCGGCGATGAATGCCAGCTTAATCGCGTTCCTGGCTACCATGTTGTCAGGAAAACAAATCTATTTCCGAGTAATGGTAGTTATGCCTTCCAAAAACTTGGATAGCGTGCGGCTCAGCGTAGGCTGGGAGATCCCCACGGAGAGGGCACCCAGCCTCTGGAACGAGCCGTTCGCCAAAAATTGCAGGCAGCCAAGCATCTTGGTCATACCTGAAATTGCTTGCCCCTTCATTGTGGTGCAGGCTAACCATGGCTGCAGCTCACTATACAATTTATGGAGGGAAGCGCGATTAAGTCTGGTGAGCTCGAACAGCTCAAGATCATGCATGCCATCGATGTGCATGTGTCGCCGCCGGTGCAATCTGGTCTCAGTCCGGACAATTTCAATGCCCATGAGCTGCAGATCCTCATGCTCCTCAAATGCACTAGAGTCGTCCATAGCTGCTAGTCTCAAGGTCAAAATGGTCCCGTAAGGGGATCGCAAAGGAAACGGCTTTATAGGGTGGTGGTCCCTCGGCAATCAGCTCTCTGCATGAGACGCAAGCCCATAGCAATAACGTAAGTTATCTGAACGAACAAAAATATCAGATTTGGTTGGGAAAATGACCCGAACTAACGCAAATGTTCCGATTGGCTTTCGTTCATCGAAAGCGCATATACGCATTTGCCCGAACGTTCGTACGAATGAAAAATGAATGAAAAAAAACAAAAAAATGACAAACACCCACAAAAACTTTCAAGGACAGCTACGGAAGTCCAGACGAATGTGTCTCTGAATCGAGCCTATTGCCTTTTGGCATAGTTGCTTTTTTATTCTAGTCTTCAGTTTCACAGCCATGTTGCTTTGTGCTTTATTGCTCTGCTTTGTATTGGTGCCTGTATGTTTTACCTTTTGTCTGTAATTATACCTTGTAAAGCTAAGGAAGGTGATGGCACTATATAAATAATCAATATTAGTTGGCAACACATCTGGCTAAGAAAGCACTGAAAGTTGTTCAAGTATTATGGCAAAGCAGCAGATTGGTGGCCGTGTATAGCTCTTGGTCAGCACTGCAGTGATCAAACCAGTTAGGTGTAGTAATAAGACTGGAGGTCAGAAGAAGTCCTGGTCAGCATTGGGTAACAGGTAGGCAGACGGGTGGTCATGTACAGCTCTGGGTCAGCAATTGGTGAGCCAATTAGGTGTACTAATAAGACTTGAGGCCTGTGCTTCATCAGGAGCCCTCCTGGTCAGAGGGGGGTAACAGGTAGGCAGAACAGGTTGGAAACTCAGAAGGCTTGATGGTCCTCATACTGAATATCTGGATTTTTTTGCTTAGCTTGTGCATGGACGCTAAAGCGTGATGGATGGCTGCATCAATTTGAACGCATGCGTGGAAACAGCTGCACATGATCACCTAAATTGTGACTGTGACAGTGCTCGCTGTACTAGTTACTTGATGGATGTGTTTTTTTATTTTTAATGAAAATATCTGTAAATTCCAGCCAGCTAAGAGATGTTCTCCACACTTTAATAAATAGCTCCCAAGTAATGTTCAGGATGAGTTTGCTCATTAGACTCTTTTTCCCCCCTACAAACATAAACTAACGACCACGATCTGTGACTCTGCAGTGACCCAATCCATCTCTCAGCACGGCCTCTACCTGTCAGTGTGACGGCACCGATCTCTGTTCGCCCTTATCTCTCTCTGCTGCGGCTGTGATGCCAGTAATATGGTGCAGCAAGATGAATGTGATTTACAGGTTTAATCTCTTTCTGAAATCTCCGGGGCTCCATCACCCGCTTTGCGCGTTACCGCCTTTTATTTCGCCGCTTGCTCTCTATATGGCGGCAATGGTGGCAGGCTTTAACACCAGCCACCCTTCAGGGTGCAGGAGCCATGAAACAGCTTGGCTGAACCGTCATCCCCGGCTCCCAGCCATGGCCTTTATTACATCCTATTTAGTGCCTGTGTATCGCCAACATCCATAACCAGAACATTCAGACTCCCCTCCAGCTGCACGCATAACGCCGCCGCTCGCAATATTAATGCCAATATTTGTTTCATCTCAGACTAAACAATGAAGGATGTGGTTACGCTTTGTTTAATGGCACACTCGGCAGGTTCCTCCCGTTCATACCACCTCTCCTCTCTAAAAGCGATGTGTTTATTCTGCTGAGCTTTAAGGAGTTGATTGCTGCAATATTCATAGAGATAAACAAGCCCAGATAGAGAGTCTTATCATTCACAATACAAATGATACACTGATACTCAATAGGACAGCGGCTTGATGTACTAACTATGGCCAGCAGGTGGCAGAATGATGCCACAGCTCAGCTGTAGGAACATTGCGGGAGCAAGAGCTTGCCCTATAGCACACATTGCTTTGTCCTGCAACAGCTCATTGTCCAAATTTCATATGGACTTAGAGGCTTTTTTTTCTACGGTACTGAGAAATACTTATAAAATGTGCAAGACAGCTTTCACCTCTCTAGGCTGCTATTTACTGAAACTTGAAAAAACACATTTTACAATTTTAAGTGCAAGTGATATATAATAAGACATTAAGTCTGCTTAGGTAACCCCCCTCAGAGGCATCCGAATGTGGCGTGTGGCAGCCTAATGCCGAGAAGAATTACCTACCTATGTTTCGACAATGTGGCTCAGCAATAGATTGCCTTGAATAAATAATTATAAAGCACAGAGCAAAGGGAGAGCAAAGCTTATTCAAACAATAAGAAGAATTTGTTTGAGGTATCCCACGGTGCATGCACATCGACAAAGTTATCTTGACACACGTGCCCACCACCCTAACGGGTAAGCGCTTACCAGATCTACGAGATCAAAAAGCCTTAAAACAGATTCATCTGGTGGAGAATTCCGTGATTTCCAATGCTTCAATCATAAGTTTGAAAATCACTCCTCACAATCGTATATAGGATCCATACATAAATTAAAAAGAGAGCACAAAAAAATCTAGTGCAACCCAGTCAGGAAGTTTAAAAACTATTTAATAGATAGAAATACACTCACAATTTTTTGAAGATACAAAGGCATGTAGGAATTACAATCCAGAAGGGAGTCCTTTCTTCCCTTAATTCCGTGCAATCATCAGCAAATAAGCCAATCATGTGTGTATGTTCAAAGTATATGAACTAACGTCCCGTGGCCGCCGTCTCCTACCTCCTAACGCGTTTTGTTGCGTGCGCAACTTTATCAAAGGATGAGCGGCGCGGCTGATGACGCTGTATTTATTGAGAAAGCGGATCCTCCCCATTGGGATGTTAACCAATAAAAATATCAGGCAGTGAATATCATTAACGTACGTGTTGGTTGCTGAGGGCGGGGCATGCACAGCCCGGCTTTCTGGTATTAGCCAATAGAAAACTTGCAGTGAATATCATTAATGAAGGTGCTCGTTGCCAGGGGCGGGACAAGCGCGGCCTGACCGTGAAGGTTAGACCAATAAGAGAGAAGCCCAATGTTATTCAGCGCTGCTACAATACGCTTGCAGCCGTCTCAATGTACAACATCACGGGCATGCTCCTTTCCATGGAGCAGGGGAAAAACAAAGCACTGCCTGATATTGTTATTGGTTAACATACCATTGGGGAGGATCCGCTTTCTCAATAAATACAGCGTCATCAGCCGCGCCTCTCATCCTTTGATAAAGTTGCGCACGCAACGAAACGCGTTAGGAGGTAGGAGACGGCGGCCACGGGACGTTAGTTCATATACTTTGAACATACACACATGATTGGCTTATTTGCTGATGATTGCACGGAATTAAGGGAAGAAAGGACTCCCTTCTGGATTGTAATTCCTACATGCCTTTGTATCTTCAAAAAATTGTGAGTGTATTTCTATCTATTAAATAGTTTTTAAACTTCCTGACTGGGTTGCACTAGATTTTTTTGTGCTCTCTTTTTAATTTATGCATGGATCCTATATACGATTGTGAGGAGTGATTTTGAAACTTATGATTGAAGCAATGGAAATCACGGAATTCTCCACCAGATGAATCTATTTTAAGGCTTTTTGATTTCGTAGATCTGGTAAGCGCTTACCCGTTAAGGTGGTGGGCACGTGTGTCAAGATAACTTTGTCGATGTGCATGCACCGTGGGATACCTCAAAAAAATGATTCTTATTGTTTGAATAAGCTTTGCTCTCCCTTTGCTCTGTGCTTTATAATTATTTATTGCTGTGGGACTTTACTTGGATGGAAAGTTTGGCACGTTGAAGCAAATCTCTAAAAGAACATTTCATTTGAAATTTTTCTGTGCTTGAAAGACTGTAGCGCTGTGTTTACTATTTATAGTAATTTTTTCTAATAGATTGCCTTGGGTCACGGGTTAGCATTTCTGCAGGGTTGGACCACTTTAACAAGGACCAAAACCCATGTAACCTGGTGGTGGAGTCTAAAAGATTTCAGAAGTGGGTTACAGCATACCTTGGTGCATTCCTACTGCGTGAAACCTCCCAGTTCATCTGATAGTCACCTCGATCTGGTGATCCTATGGTGAATGTGCGGGCTCTTTTCCAATCAGAATTACTTGCTGTGCATATTAACGCCTGGCAATCCATGTTGAATGAATATATAGCCAGGCGCCTCTTGCTGGCCACTCCCTCTGGCTGAGAACGCCTGGTGTATATGATGGGTGAGGGTGGGTGCAGCAAATGGAGTGCTGGTAGGGATTTTGCTGAAAGCCTGTGCATGCATCATGAGATTGGGGAACAAAACATTATTACAGGTGACCTCTGGGGGTGTCCTCCACACACCTTCCTCCACTTTAATATGCACAGCAATTAATGCTTATTGGAGGAAAGCCGGCACATGTGCTTTGGGACCGGGGATTGAAGTGAGCTATTGCAGGAACTGCAGGGTTTCGTACATGCCAAATCGGGAATCACTTGTGAAGCAGATCAAAGCCCAGGTGAGTGAAACTGCCGGGGTTTAGCAAGTGTCCCTCTTTTGAGTCCATCTCCCCCTCTCCCTTGTTGTTCCCATTTGTACCTCCCGTTTAATCTGCAGATCTGCATCAATAAATGATTCATTTGCTTATTCAAATGCTTGGATAGTAAAAAAAAAATCACCAGCTAGAAAGACAATGAAAGTCAATGGCACTTTAAACTACAGTGTAAAAAGAATTGAACATTTCTCTACTTTTATAAGGAGTAAAAAAGTAAGTATGACTTTCATTGTTTTCCTAACGGATGATTCAGAAGCAGTGACATTCTACCATGAGAATGTTTTGAGATCAAAGTGTTAATATTGTTGTAACTTTTACATTCTATCTCCTATCCAACAATCAATGAGGATGTGTGGCATACTTTAAAAATTGTCCTTCTTTCCCACACTGAAATGTTGGAAGGTATGGTTTAGGACTGCAGGGCATCTCGAAATGGAATGCTCCTAGGACAGGGAATCACCCAGCACTAGAATATTTTAAAATCTAAGGTCTGGCAAAATTGGCTTTGGTCCTCTTTAGGTTTGACTGAAGCCGGGGAAAGTCGGAAGAGAGAAATTTCTTTTTGTGGTTACTGTCTCCGTGTGTAAATGTCGGTGCAGCCAGAAAGAGCAGCCAGGTATTATTATGCACTGCCATTAATCATGATGGAGGAGAGGCCATGGATATGTAGTGAGATTGCCAAATCGAGGTAAGTATAGGGCAAAGCAGGGGGTATGGCAGCTAGAAAATTTTCTCCCAGCATGCATTTGTATTGGGGTCTTTGGAGATGGGATTAAACTGCTCATTAGTTTGAGGCTTGGGGGGGGGCATTCCATCTTTGTAAGAGAATGTCTCTGCTAGTTACAAAGTTACTTCTGGACAGAGCAGAAACAGCATGTCATTTAACCACTGATTGTGTTTTGTGGCCTATACACCCACAGTTTTTCTTTACAATTTCCCCAAGATAAATACCTTGGGGGGGGGGGGGGGTAACATTTTAAACAGTAGTTAAATAGTTTCTTACGTCTTGTCACTGTACAGCATCTGTTCTGACAGCATGGTGCCATAAAACCAGCAATAGAGAGATAGGTCTCAAAAATCTGTAATGCGCTCCACTCATATTAGATCTTACTGTAAGCGCAGGTAAATGGTAAACTGCACAAATATAGTCCATTTTCACAGTCCAAGCATACGGCAATGGGTTTAGACATATTTGGGTTGATTCAAAGAAACATGTAACAGCTTGGATTTGGCTCACGATCATCCTATTTTTCACGTCCGCTCGTGCGTTCGTATGAACTTGCGAGTGATTCAATAAGCAAATACGTTTCTATCCTAAAATATACGTCCGTTCGTATGGCAGTTCGGGAATCAGACCTATGTCAGTTTCCATCCTGAATTTTCCGTTTCATTTCTCAGGTTGCAACATTGGTTTTGCCCTTTTTCCTTTTTTGTCTGGACGTAAAATCCTTCTGATCTTGCGGCTCCGCACTACAAACTTACCTCATTAAAGTGCATTCTAAATATTTGGTCTTTTATTTTTCTTTATTTCATTCATTTTGTAGTAACCAACCATTAATGAATGCATTTGCATAAGTAAATCTTACTTTGTTTAATTTTTAGTTAACTTGCATTTTTTACTTGTGGATTTAATTTTAATATTTAGGCTTCAAATGGTACAACTTTAAATTTTTTGCGTGGTTACCCACACCCTCTACATACAGATTGCTCACAAATATTAAAAAACACCCAGCAACTTCTGCATGTTATGAGCCTAGAAACAGCCAAGATGGCGGCTCAGGTATTATCGGGCAGCCTGCAAACAGAAAGGGCCTTGTGACTGTGTTGCTCTGGATTCTTTGATTTCTGACCTTTCCATGCCCCCAGCTCTGCTGTGTCTGTGCAAAATACAGCAGTAACCCACATCCTGCACTTTATCCCGCTCTCCTCTCCTCAGTAAGTGTGATGCATCTGACCAAAGATGTGCTTAAATAATTAAACAAAGCAAAGGTAAACAACTACACCAATAAATGCAATCTAAAAATATTATTCTAGTACCTCAATTTTAAAATAAATAACAAAGGACATAAGTTTCTTTAATTAACGCAAATATATTGCAAAATAAAGGTTTACATGCAAAGGACTAATTAAGGTCCACATTAAAATGCTTTTATAAGGCATACATGAATCAGGTATGCATTGCCATACAATTAATGGCCTCGGCCATGCTGATACATGCAGTTCATTGCAGCTCAAGACGCGCAGACTCCTCCACATAGCCAAAAAACCTGTTCAAGAACAGCAATACGACTGCTAAAAGGTGTCGGCTGTGGCTTTCTTTTAAAACGCGTTTAGAGGTTTCTCTGAATCACACCTAAACACATCCAATTAACCTAAGTTTTACGTTTTGATCCTAAGTTTTAGGATTTGATCCTAAGTTTTACGTTTTGATCCTAAGTTTTACGTTTTGATCCTAAAATTTAGGAACGGACTTCCGCTGATCGTAAGAGCATATACGCATTCGTACGTAGGCTCGTGCGAGTCGGAAATGGCCAAAAAAACAGGAAAAAATGACTAACACCCACCCAAACTTACGATTCTCGATACGAAATCAATTAACTTTTGCTCTTTGAATCGAGGGGATTTTGTCTTGAAATCTTATGTAACAGGTAGAAGCCATAAGAAAAAAAAATTATATTTTCTTAAAATAATTTCCACCTGTTTATCTTCAATATGTTTTTAAAAGCTCTAAGTTATCCAAAGAAAAACAATATCAAATACATGTAGATTGGCTCAGAAATGTGTTATTTGCAGTTAGATACGGCAATTGCTAAAACTTTGCCTTGTAAGGAAGGGGGATAAACACTCTGGTAATGAAGTAGTTAAACAATATGGATACAATCGGCCACAGCAGCAGTTTTGTTAATAAGCTGGATGGAGGACTAAGCGGTCATCTAGAGAAGAGGTTATTATTACACCAGCAAAGACTATCTCCCACGTATTGCCCGCTTGCGCCGGCCCTCCTTCTTATTTTCCCTCTGAGTAACTTGCGCTAATTTAATGGGTTAATTATGATGGTGTTTCAACATCTTCTAATGAATTCAGCCTCGGTAAACGGCAACAGCAAATTGACTGGAAAAGTGAAAGCAGACAGCTGTGAACTTTGGAACATCACGGATCAGCGTCTGTACAGCTTCACCGTGCAAATCTCATTTCTAGTTGTGGACCTTCTATGTCATCACATTGACCGAGGAGGACTTTATCTTAAAGAGAACCTACACTTGCTTACTAAGCAGGGCCGGTGGTGGAATAGCTTTAATACAACAACTGCAACCTGTATGTGACTGTATGCATAATGTGTTTAACCTGCTAATAGAAAGGAGCTGTTTCCTTTGCTCCATGTTGAGATGTGTTGCTGATGTACCGTATATACTCGAGTATAAGCCGAGTTTTTCACCCCACTTTTTGGGCTGAAAAAAGCCGCCTCGGCTTATACTCGAGTCCAGGGGCGGCCGCCGCCGCTCTCATTCATACAAACAAGCACACACATTCACACACTGACCGGCACTTCAGGCTGCTGCGCGCTGGTCGTCAATGGGCGGCGTCCAATGTTCTCATTGGACGCCTGCCATATGGGGCACGCCCACCGACGACGAGCACGCAACAGCCAGGAAGTGCTGGTGTGTGTGTGAGAATGACGGCGGCGGCGGCGGCTGGCGGCTGGGGAGGAACGGAGGAGGGTAACCTCGGCCAAACCCTGACCCCCGACACCTGTGCGTCTGAGAGTGGCGGCGGCGGTGGCAGCAGCAGCAGGTACCCACAGGGTTTCAGGGTGGGAAAGAGGGACAATTTACTTACTTACAACAATAGAAACACTTTGAATAGGGAAATGAATCATTTATTAATGCAGATCTGCATGTTACACCTCAAAGAAGAACAACGAGGGATATGGGGGCATGAGCTTCAAAGAGGGACAGTCCCTCCAAATCAGGGACACTTGGGTGGTATGGTGTGTGTGTGTGTGTGTGTGTGTGTGTGTGTGTGTCTCTTTCTGTGTGTGTGTCCCTTTCTGTGTGTGTGTGTGTGTGTGTGTGTGTCTCTCTTTCTGTGTGTCAACTCCAATTCCAATTGAAAAAAGCCGCCTCGGCTTATACTCGAGTCAATAACTTGTTCCATTTTTTTGTGGTAAAATTAGGTGCCTCGGCTTATATTTGGGTCGGCCTATACTCGAGTATATACGGGTATTCTATTCACGCTTATGTTCCTGATTGTTGCCGAATAAACAGCCATTGTTTCTGCACGCCAGAAGAGTGTCCCAGGTGCACCATACAAATAATGCCCACTGTAGCATTTGCCCTGGCTTCAGCAATAAAATTTGTCAACTTTTTTTAAATAGTAAAAATCTTGGGCTTGTCCCCTGCCTCTGCCCCATGGCACCTGTAAAGACCAAAGAAAGCCATGTCAACATCTGCTTGAACACATGTGTGCTAATTCTCCCTGGCCAATGCCCCCAAATGCTTAATACTAACTATATCCCTGTAGTTGGGCATTTTATAGAGCCACCCTCCGCCTTGGTGCCATGCTTTCCATGGGGTCTGTAAGGACAAGAAAACAGATGTTTGAACTAGGCACATGTGTGATGTGGATTCTGATCCTAGAGGCGTCAGCTTGTTTTTTCTTGAACCCACTTGGTGATTGTCAGGCCTCGGGTGGCCCCGTAGCCACTTACTCCCCCTTGTCCGAGTAGTCTGTAGGGAAAGAAAAGCACAAAACACCAGCACTTAGCATACACATCATTGGGATTTCCTTGCCTTGAGCTGTGTGATTTTTGTCTGTTGTCTTGACCTGAGTTCTCTGGCGCTGGTTCTGACTCCAAGCCCAACACTTGGACCTCCTCCTCTTTAGCTGGTTCTGGTGGTTTTGGTGATGAGTCCAAAGGGAAGGACGAGGACACTGGTAATGGTTGGCTGCAACGCTTATCCACGCCCAGTCTTTGCCACAGCACTGGTCGGACCCCTCTTCTCTGGTTGAGCTTTATTCTGTGCCAGAACTCCGATGCTAGAAGAGAAGCACAGTTCAGCATGAGTGGGCAACTTATCTTTGGAGCATCCACTTACCTGTAGCAGAAAAACTGCCTCACCAGGGGCCTCTGCCTTCTTTTAGGTCCTACCAGTGCTGCATTAATGGCCACCTTGAATGCCAATGTCCTCTTGGCGTGTGTGTCGGGCTTGAAGTCATAACACTCTGTCATGAATGTCTGTCAATCAAAATTAGACTTAGTCTATGTATTGTCCTAGTTTAGGTCCACATGCACACTAACCCCTTTAAACACCTGTGTCTCACATCTCCCCCATATGCAGCAGGCCAATGCATGTATTGGCCTACCTGTTTGGGCTGGCGAGTGGCCTACTGAGTAGGCGCATTGTGCTACATTGTGCTCACCAACTCTCCGGGCCTCCATTTCTGGCAGATTGGCCATAAAATACCTATGCAACCTGGCGAACCCAGCTCTCCAGGGTGCCATTACTGCAGATTGGACTGACTGGTACACCCAGACAAAATGGCAGCCCCAGATTGCCAAGTTGGAACAGTGCACCCTACCCCTCGGCCTACACACATCTGAGCTCCCCCCAGTGTCCCCTACAAACAGTTAAGGATGTTACGTTACAGTGGCCGGAGTGTATGACTGACGGCATTTTCAGTAAGGCACATGTGTAAAAAAGTAAATAACCACTGGTGGGCAAGTGCCGCCTGTCAGTAAATAAAGCATGTAAGAAAGAAATAAGATTGGCAAAAGCACAAAATGAAAAACGTGGCCAAAGAAAGCAAAACAAACGCTAAATATTTTTTTGTAAATATATAAAACAAAGAAAAATACATCAGAACAGGTAGGTGCCCTAATGAATGATAATGGGGAAATGGTCACTGGGGATGCAGAGAAGGCGGAGCTGTTAAATTGATTTTTTAGCTCTGTGTACACAACAGAGGAGCAAGCAGCCAACACAGGAGATGCCACTGACAGCTAAACATGGAAATCATCTATGGAAGACTAAATAATTTAAATGTGAATAAGGCAGCAGGACCAGATGGTCTTCTCCGGCCAATTACAGACCTGTAAGTTTAGCATCCATTGTGGGAAAATTGCTTGAGGGGCTATTAAGGGTCTACATATATGAATATGTAACTGCACCTAACATTATAAGTGACAATCAGCTAAGGACAGAAGCTCCAAAACTACCCTGTTTGGCTTTTATGAAGAGTTGAGTAGAAGCCTGGACAGAGGGGTGGCTGTAGATATTTTATAGTTTTTGGGGATTTGCAAAAGCATTTGACGCTGTCCCCCATAGACGCTTATTGGGGAAATTGAGGTCTTCAGGATTAGAAAATATAGTTTGTAACTGGATTGAAAACCGGCTGAAGGATCATGTGCAGAGAGTTGTGGTTAATGATACCTACTCTGAATGGTTACTGAACCCCAGGGTTCAGTGCTGGGCCCACTATTATTCAACTTGTTTATAAATGAAATAGAAGATAGAATTAAATGTACTGTCTCCATTGTTGCGGATAACACAGATATGTAGCACAGTGCAGTCTATTGAAGATGTTCATAAGCTTCAAGCTGACTTGGACACAAGCTGGGCATCCACTGATATCCTGGTCACAGCTGGCTGAGGACCCATGGATGATGCTACAGGCGGTGTGGGGGCGGTGCAGGGGCTATTGGGTGCCTGGAAACTCTTCCTGGTGACTTCCTGGGCGTTGCCGCTCCCTGCTGGAGCTGGCTCTGGCCTTTAACCAGGGGCCAGTCGCACATTGCTTTTTAGTGGGATGCTGTCACTTCTGTCATCTACGGCAAGGTGTGGGTCTGCTTTGCAGTGAGGCTACGCATCGCATAGTCTAGGGGATTAGCTAGTCTAGGGGACCAGAACAAAGGCTAGCATAAGCAGAGGAGACTTGGCAAAAAGGAGGACCAATAAGCAACTAAACATACAGATACGTATACTCCACACCACAGGAGACACCAACGCCACATGTGTGCAGTCAATGGCATTTGGCATATTTTCCAGGTTGAAAAACAACCTCACCTGGTTCCAGGCTGCCATGCTGTCAGGGAAAGAGATTTCTCCTGCAGGACAGCCATGCCATCAAGAAATTTAGTCAAGACGCGGCTCAGCAAAGGCTGGGACATGCGAACTGACAGTGCCCCTAGCCTCTGGAAGGAGCCATTCGTTAGAAATTGAAGGCAGCCAACCAATTTGGTCATACCCTTAATCGTATTTCCTTTTCTTGTGGTGGGGGTAAACCATGGCCACACCTCTGAATAAAGCTTCTCAAGAGAAAGGTGGTTCAGTCAGGTCAAATCAAACACCTGTTGATTGGACATCCGATCACACACGTCCACCAGCAATCCCGCTAGCAAAAAGAGGGCATAATTTGGCACAGTAACTTAGCAAGCAAGCTAAATACGCTAATACGTCAAATACTCATTTTCACGTACACAAACCAATAAGTCAAGGAAAACAGCAAACTCATCCAAAAACCACTACATTGACTAGCACGAGCTAGAAAAACCTACAAATCTGCAAGTTTTAAGCATTCCCGCATACGGGAATGTGTACGGGAGAGGCTATTAATCAGGCTTAAAGTGTTGTGTTACAATGAAATTGCAAAAAGAATGTTGATCGCAAACTTTTTTTGTTCAAAACATTTTCTAAAATAAATGGAATATATGTGTTTTGCATTAGCATAACTAATTGTGGTGGGCCTGGTGTGATTATTAGATGGGGCATTGTCAACTTAATTAGATGACGCTAGACAACTAAAGACTAAAACCAGAGACAAATGGTGCTTCCTTCCTCAGTAAATGATACCAAGTGAGCAAAAATGTGATAAATAAGGTGGAGGAGCAACAATGATGTGGGCCCCTGACCTTCTGGGCCCTGCTGCAGTCACACCTCCTGCACCATTGAAAGTTATGTCCTTGGTGTTATACTGCATACTTTCTGAAATAAACAGAACACCTGACCCTTCTTTGTAGGGGAATATTTATGGTGTGTTTGCTAGCACTGGTTGCTGACAAAGAGTCTCCAGAATATGTAGTACAATTATTGTAGAAAGCGGGCAGGGCAGTTTTGAGGCAAAATAGAGCTCAGTGTGTGAAGGGTTCTTGGACTTGGATATCGGTCAGGTGTAGTGGGAAGTGTAATTACTCTTTAAAGCGGTCCTTCACTCTGAATAAGAGTCTATCTTATATGTTTCCCACACCCTGTACATACAGATTGCGCACATTAAAAATCATCCTACCTGCATCTACTGCATGTTATGAGCTTTTAAACATCCAGGATGGCGGCTCATGAAACATCAGGCAGCCTGCAAACAGGAAGTGCCTTCTGACTGTGCTGCTCTGCATTCTGGGATTGCTGACCTTTTCCTGACCCCAGCTCTGCTCTGTCTGAGCAAAGCATAGCTATAACCCACCCCCTGTACTTTATCCCACTCTCCTCTCCTCAGTATGTGTGATACTTCTGAGTCAAAATGGCAACGCCCATATCCTAAAGTCCTGAACAGAATTGCAGCCCAGTGTGGGAAAGAATAATAAGTAAGTGACTAAAAATGTAAAATATATTAATTTTAGAGGCTTGGGAATCATTTTATAAGGGTTTGTGCTTTTCAAAAAATCATGGTGAAGGTCCGGTTTAAGTAGGTCTTGCTTCCAAAGATGACTTCAGTTGAAGTAAACAAAGATTTCTTTATTCAGGTTGCAGCAATAACTTCCAGTGGTAAACTTCAGTTAAATCATAACTGGCATGATATTCCACAGCATCCTAATCACCACAGCTTCCCCTGAGGCCTTGATGATGGTGGGTCCTCAAAGTCGGACAGTTTGAACCAGTTTTTGGGTGATGGCGTGATAGGGGTGTGGTTTAGCGTCTGTCTTAATTACAAGTCATGTTCCACGATGTGTGTTTTACTTTACCCAGGGTAACTGCTTGATATAATGTTTATTTACATAGGCTGAGCAGTATACCTTTAATTGTTTTTTGTCCCTTCCTGGCTCCCTTAGTCTTGCTATGATGCAAGTAGCTCCTCCCTTCTTCCTCTCTCCCTTCAGCCATTTTCTAGTTTGCATCCAAGCAGTGCACACCTGCTGCTCCATTCTACAACCTACAGTCTTTTTACCTGCTGCTGTTATGGGTTTACATCATAAGTTTCCTGCTGTATTGAACAAGATTCCTGCTGTAAGAAATGTTTATTGCAAGATTCTGTACTGAAATAAACCTTCTGAAACATATTCTACGTGTCCATGGCAAGCCGAATAAGCTATCTGCCAAACCTTATGGAGTAAGAACACATCCGTCACAGACACACACAGATAAGGGGAAGCTGTCTACCGGATTCACATTACTGGTGAGTCAGTATAAGTCACATGCTCTAGGAATATTTGGTCCATAAAAGAGGTTGGTGCAATCACCTTTCAATGCTCAGAAGTCCATGCATTCCACTACCACCATGCATCCAGAGAGCCAGCATTGTGCATTTGGGGGACAATCTTCCCCATGGCAGCAACTGGGTCATTTTTTGGACGGGCAATGAGCCTCAATGTGGGACTCAACGAAAGTGGGACATCTGGTCAGTTTACTTTGTTGAGGTGTGCAATTCTTGTTCAAGCCTGTCTTCCATTGGGCTGTCACAAACTGCTCGTCTCCACTAAAGCTGGCAATGGCTTCATTGCTGCTGCCTCTCCCTGTCTTCTCTGCTAACATTACATTTATCCTCTCTGATGGATCTGATTATAAGAACCCAGACCTAGGGCAGGATCCCCTCTTAAATACTGACTCATGTATGTATCTGCTAACAGAATCTTCTATAACCATGCCCAAGCACATTCTGAACATGGGTCAAAACATGTGTCCCATGTGAGATGGAGTTACTCTTTTGTATTTACTTGATTCATGTTTGTCCAATGTCCACCCCCCAAACCAGATGACCTTCTCTGATTTTTGTCTTCGGCATTAAAGTCTATGGGCATTTCTTCCCTATGGTAGTAAATAGAGATGAGCGAACTTCTTGAAAGTTTGATTCGGGCGATTCGCCAAATTTCCCCAAGAAATTCGGGTTCGCCCGAATCGAACTTTCACAAATCGCTCATCTGAAAAAAAAAATGCCGGCATGGTGGGAGCGGGCAGGCCGGCTACGCCTGTCAGCGGGCCGCCGCCGGCCCGCTGACAGCGTAGCCGGCCTGGCCGCTCCCACCATGCCGGCATTTTTTTTTTTTATTTCAGGGAAAATTCGATCGGCACGAACCAAAAAAAATTCGGGTTCGTGCCGAATCGAATTTTCCCTGAAATTCGGAGCGAATTCCGGTTCGTCCGAACCGGTTCGCTCATCCCTAGTAGTAAACTTACTACTGCCATTTAAAGTCTAAACTACATTGCTACAACTGTCCCTGAATCCCCATAGGACAGAATGGGGATTTCTAAGTAAATTTACAGACAACTAATTAATGCCATTCTCAGGGCCTACTCCACTGAATAGGATCTAATTCTTATTAACTTATTAACTGTAGTTACTCGCCTTTTCAACCTGTCACATCTGCCCTGGACATCTCAACGGCTGGGTCCCAGAGGAACAGTCTGAACCTGCAGAGTTCTTTCAGAAGACCAACTATTTACTGAAATAAAAAAAATATGCTTCACTTTTATATAGGAAAAAAATGTAACACTGTATCTCTGCGGCTGGTTTTGCTTTGACACACTTATATATTGCTGGAGTTTAGATTCCCGATGTGTTTCCATGCAAAGCTGCCACGGGCTATTCTGAAGGAAGTATTTGAGATGATGGTTTAGATTTCCCAGCAAATTGAGCCTTTTATGCTGCTCTAGTGAGATAGATGGGGAACCTTCATTTTAAAACAGTAGAAATGAGAATTGTACTGGGTGTAAGGATTACAATGCCGGGGACTGGTGGCTGCAGCTTGGCGGTCTATATTTTCTATTTGAAATGTTTGGATTGTTGCCTGGAATGTCTGTGGTGTCACCTATTCACAGGTTGGTCTGTTATTTTTAATAGGGCCTAATTGATGGCACCTACACTGCAGTCTGTAACTGTCACCCTGAACTCTCAGTAGAGAAGCACAAGTATTAGGTCGGGTTGCAGCACAGATGAATCATTGAGGTTGATTCATTACTAACACCAGGTATCGGCAGATGAGAGTCTGCACAGAGGCACTTAGAGCGACCGCTAGTAGACGCTGTGATCGGCTATCGGGTGCTGTAATAGAACAGTCGCTGTAGTAACCTGGCCGGCATTGATGAATGAGATGTATGTTGGGCGTTCTAACACCAGTACAGCGTTGCAGGGAACGAAAGGTAGCGGCAGCTCATTGCGACCGACTCTCAGCGTCTCACATCATACTCAACAAAAAAAACAGACACACACAGCGTCGGCGCTCTGGATCTGGACGCTATAGCACAGAGCGCCAGAAGCTGTGTGATTAAAGTCTGTTTTTGAACACATATCCACCAGTAACAAAGCGAAAACACATGGAATTACACGGTTGTAACACTGGGACATTAATACTTTAATGCCAGACTTGTAATGACAATTCTACATAAAAATATAAAAAATCCAGAAGCTTTCAAAAATGACTTTTTCTAAGCCAGGAGAGGTCACACAATTATTTGAGATAAAAAAAAAAATTTAAAATATAATGTCACATAAGTGCCAAATAGTGCCAGTTAGTGCCACATAGTGCCACATTGTGCCATAGTGCCAGAAAGTGTCAGATAGTGCCAGATAGTGCTGAATATGACTTTTTCTAGGCCAGGACAGGTGACACAATTATTTGAGAGAAAAAATTAAAAATATAATGGCCATAGTGCCACATAGTGCCAGAAAGTGCGAGTTAGTGCCATATAGTGCCACATAGTGCCATTTCATGCCAAATAGTGCCAGAAAGTGCCAAATAGTGCCAGAAAGTGCCAAATAGAGCCACATAGTGCCACATAGTGCCAGTTAGTGCCAAATAGTGCTAGTTAGTGCCAGATAGTGGCAAATAGTGCCAGTTATTGCCAAATTGTCCCACATAGTGCCAGATAGTGGCAAATAGTGCCAGATAGTGCCAAATAGTGCTAGTTAGTGCCAGATAGTGGCAAATAGTGCCAGTTATTGCCAAATTGTCCCACATAGTGCCAGATAGTGGCAAATAGTGCCAGATAGTGCCAAATAGTGCCACATATTGCCAGATAGTCCCACAAAATGCCATAGTGTCAGATAGTGTCAGTGCCAAATAGTGCTACATAGTGCCACATAGTGCCAGATAGTCCCACAAAATGCCATAGTGTCAGATAGTGTCAGTGCCAAATAGTGCTACATAGTGCCACATAGTGCCAGTTAGTGACAAATAGTGCCAGATAGTCCCACATATTGCCAAATAGTGCCACATAATGCTAGATAGTGCCAAATAATGCCAGATAGTGGCAAATAGTGGCACATAGTGCCATAGTACAACGTAGTACCAGATGGTGCCAAACAATGCCTGAGAATGCCACATAGTGCCAGAAGGTAGTGCCATATGGCACTATTTGGCAGCATTAAAAACAGAAGAAAAGGAACGTCCACTGAAATGTATGGGAGAGCGACAGGTAGCGTCAGGTAATACCTGGCGCTCTGGAAGCTAGAGCACCAGCGCTATACGCTGAGCTGCCTGTAATGATGAATCATAAGCTACATGGTGCTATTAGAGTCGCTCACCAGATTCGCTTTCATAAATGTGGTATTGCGTACAGCGCCCAGCGTTCACCAGATGCTGCCAGCCGCTACGAGGCACTACCTGGCGCTATCCCTTGATGATTAATTGTCTTCCTGATCTGAACTGAGAGTCAGTTTGCAGTATAGGCATGTAAGGTTGGGTTGTGCTCCAGATGAAGTGTTCCACTGGTGATCTGTGGAGTGGGGTGCAGGCAGGGTTGGCAGGTCACATTAGACAGATTTGAGCAAATTCAGGTGGCCGATCAACAGCCAAATACCCCCAACTTGCAAAGAAAGAGCTAACGTCCCAAGAACATTGTGCTAATTCAAAAAAATCAGAGGTCTCTTTTAGCTGAATGATGACTATATAGAGTATATGAAAAATCCTCATTTAACACCTTTCACATATTCGTACTCACGTGACTATCTATTTCTTTAACTCTTTTCTGCAAATTAAAGCGGGCATAAAACTAAACCCTCAAGGCAGAAAAGATTCCAGGGATGGAAAGAGGTCATTTGTTCTTTTTTTTACTGTTAACTGTTAACAATTGGGTTGCTCAGCCTCAGCTTTGGTGTTTCATCATGACTCTCCATTGTGATGTTAGAGCTTTTTTGTTAGCATCATAGTCTGTAATATTAACTGCTGAGAGGAAGACATTCGCTCGTCTACGTATCTATGTATAGGAAAGAGGTCATTTGTTTTTTTCCCAGTTCGGGATGCCTCAGGGGCAAGAAACAAAACCTGGGAAAGTCAAATTCCTAGGAATAATGGTCACCTGGAATGTTCAAACCAGACACATGCCTCCAACACCGATTACAGGGTGATATTAATAACAACCTATGGCTTGGCCTCCATATAGCCAATATCATGCATGGGCCCCATATGTAGAGACTGATGCCTCTGCTGTCTGATGGTGGCCATGCTAACAGCCAACATTTATCAACCTTTAAGATTTCTTCTTAGAGGATAAAGGTCACCTGGAATCTTTAAACATATTTCTTGATCTGAGCTGACAGTGCCATTTGGTGTGAGTATTTGTTCAATACAGATATATCCAGTGAACAAACTATAGAACAGTTCTATATCCTGTGTTATTCTTATGGCAAGGGAAAAACTAGACAACTGGCAAAAGGTAAAAATGGATTAAATCTGAAAACCACGTTTGATGCAAGTATTGGTTTCATAGCGACATGCACAGTGAGACCTTCTCTATGATGCCACACTTATAACCAAAGTGTGTACACCTTTAAGATTTCTTGCTGGAGAATAAAGGTCACCTGGAATTATCATATGTGGCTCTTCATCTGAGCTGAAACTATTTGACAGTGCCATTTGATGTGATAATTTGTTCAATACAGATATACACAGTATACACAAATACAGGGCTGCCATCGTGAATTTTTGGGCCCCACGCAGGCTCAATGTCAGGGCCTGGGGGTTATCTTACACAGACATCAATAAATGCCGGTATATCTATTCTAATATCAAGCTGTGCCGATGGCATCTGTGCCTTGTCATCTGAGCTGAAACTATTTGACAGTGCCATTGGGTCTGATAATTTGTTCAATACAGATATACACAGTGAAGCCATCTATAGACGAAATACTATACAGGGATGCCATCATGAATTTTCGGGCCCCACGCAGGCTCAATGTCAGGACTTGGAGGGGGGGGGTTATTTTACACAGATGTCTAGATATATGACAATAATAAATAAATACAGGTATATGTATTCTAATATCACAATAGCCTCGATTCAGAGACACATTCGTCTGGACTTCCGTAGCTGTCTGTAAAAGTTTGGGTGGGTGTTTGTCATTTTTTTGCTTTCTTTCCTCCATTTTTCATTTGTACGAACGTTCGGGAATGCGCTTTCGATGAACGGAAGCAAATCGGAACATTTCCAAACAAAGTCGGAAATTTTTCGTTCATTCAGATAACTTCCGTTGTTGGGATGGTTTCTGTCTGATTCAGAGAGTTTATTTCCGACGGATCACCACCCTATAAATCCGTTTCATTTCCGATCCACTTACGGGACCTTTGAGGCCTCGGATTGCTATTGTTGAACATGTTTTGCGGCTATCTGGAGGAGTCTGCACGCCTTTGGCACCAAGGCATTGCATGTATTAGCATGGCCGAGGCCATAAATTGTATAGCAATGCATACCTGAATCAATACATTTCATGTATGCCTTATAGAAGCATTTTAATGCTGACCTTAATTAGTCTTTAGCATGTAAACATTTATTTTCCCACACATCCATATAATTGCTATATTTTTTTAGACTTATGTCCTTTGTGAATTATATTTGGATTGTTGAACTTGAATCTTAATTTGTTGTAGGAGTTATTGTTTTAGTCGGTTACCTTTGCTTTGTGTAATTATTTTATATTTGGTTGCAGGAACCGCAAGATGTGCCACTCACACAACATAAAAGCAGTCTTTGGTCCAGCGAAACGATTCCTCAGTGTTCTTGCAGGGCATCCAGGGTCGTCCCATGATGCTTATATATTGCAGAGCTCCGGCTTATTTCGTCAGTTTGAGTCAGGAGAATTATCTGGTGGATGGCTCCAGGGTAAGTTTGCTCACATTCCATCAATCCATTTTCACTGTATGGCAATGAATATAGTTGATGACTCATGACTTAACCTATTGCTGTTTTTAGCCCTTGATGACATGTTAAACAATATTGTAGCTTAGAATGTGTATTTTCTGTTAGTATTTTTAAATTCTTTCAGGGGATTCTGGATATCCACTCCTGCCCTTGCTCCTGATGCCCATTCTTTGCCTGCAGAATGCGGGGCAGGGGTTCTCTAATCGGGCACTATGCAAAACCCGGGCCGTGGTGGCGAGGGCCCTCTGGCTTTTGAAGTCCAGATTTAGGTGTTTGGACCATACGGGGGGGGGGGGGGACACTGCAGTATGACCCCAACAAGGTTATACCAATATTTAATTTATGTTTTTTAACAGGGACCACACGTGCCAGAGTGGCACAACTGAGTGTCAGGGTTCTTCAGTTGGTGGGCGAGATGCAGGAGCTGCGCAACTCGTTGGGGACCACAGATGAAGAATAATGTTATGTGGCCTGCCATTGCTATGTATTTTGTTTTTTATAGTTGTAAAAATTTGAAATTTTCAACATTTTTAAAAATGTTATATTTTATGATGGAATCCAAAAAAAAAATGTTACAGTGTCATTTCATTTACAAAATACATTAACACAAACTAATGGGCCCAGAAATATTTAAAGATGAATATTCACATAACCGAGAAGGGGTTAGGGTGAGCTTTAAGGTTCCAAAAGGGAAGATGGAGGATAGTGCTAAGTGATTTAGCTAAACATTGTAGTAGAAGTGAGGGTGGCAAATATGTAGGCGAGCACTTTAATGAGTTAAGTTTGTAGTGCGCAGGCGCTAGATCATAAGGATTCCGTCTGGACGAATATTTATTGAAAAAGGGAAACAGAATCGAACGGGAAACGAAAAGGATTCGTTGGAGGATACGATGGGAAAAGGTCAAAAACGAAAGCCTACGTTGTAACATGTGGAAATGAAACGGAAAAGTCTGGATGGAAAATTACATCCTCGTATTTGTAATCTGCCGTACGAACGGACGGAAACTTTACAGAAGGTTTTCAATGCATGCATAGAATCGCTTGTACGCTCATACGAGAATGGAAACATTTCACAAAAAAAACAGATCGGCACTAAAACTGAAGTTTTTTTTTGTCTCTTTGAATCGAGCCTATAGTGCCACTTAAATATACCTGTCTGGCCCAAATCTCTCTTTTCTTCTATATTGCCTCCCTGACTAACATCAATCTCTTCCTTTATGTCATCTCGCTCCCTCAAACTGAACAAGGACAAAACAGAACTGGTTATCTTCCCGCCATCCTATTCCCCCCCCCCCTCTGTAACACTACCATCTTTTTTTAATAATCTTATAATAACTGCAAATCCTCAAGCTCAATTCTGGACTCCTCTCTCTCATTCCCATTTCAGATTCACTTCCTAAAATATCTCTTGCATTCGTTTCTTCCTCTCATCTGACACCACTAAAATATTAGTGCATGCCCTGATCTTATCCCAACTTGACTACTGCAACACCCTCCTTTGTGTTTTACCAACAAACAGACTGGCTCACCACCAATCGATTTTGAGCTCTGCTGCTTGAATCATCCACCTTCCTCTCTCGCTTCTCCACTGCTGCTCCCACTGTCAGTCCCTTCACTAGCTGACTATTTTTCAACGACTTCATTTTAAAACTCTACCCTGCAAAGCTCTCTCCAGTCAGCCTCCCCCAACATTACCAATCTAATCCAGTGATCCTAACCTCATATGCAACCTGGCTCTGCCTCCCTGGTCACCTCCGCTCACTCCCACTTTCAGGATATCTCCTGTGCCTCTCCACTTCTTTGTAATGCACCCCCATCAACTCAACACTCCCCAACATTCCCAGCTTAAATGTGTCCTCAAAACTCACCTCTAAAATCAATCATATAACCTGGCTAAAGCAAGCAACTCATATAACCATCCCCATATGCATACTAAACTCAAGCACTACCCTCTTTTGTCTCCCCCTTTATCCTTTAGACTAGGGATTCCCAACCTGTAGCTTGGGAGCCACATGTGGCTTGAGGACTCCTGCTTTGTGGTTCATGGGCTGTCTGGGATAAATAAAGGGGTAGATTTAGAGCCAGGTAAGAATTTGCAAGCCTTTTTAAGGAGAGAAAATTGCTACACCCGGTAGACAATGAAAGTGAATGGCAGATTTCTCTTCTTAAAAAAGAATGAGAGTTCTCACCTGGCTCTGAAAACCTCAGACAGGTGG
This sequence comes from Gastrophryne carolinensis, assembly GCA_027917425.1. Taxonomy (NCBI): domain Eukaryota; kingdom Metazoa; phylum Chordata; class Amphibia; order Anura; family Microhylidae; genus Gastrophryne; species Gastrophryne carolinensis. The sequence goes on from CM051235.1 coordinate 200,080,308, forward strand.
AGAAATGTGCAGACTTACCCACACTTAGAGCCTTATTTAAGAAGCGGCAGCGCCACACAGCACCACTTTTTTGGCCTCAGTGGCACTCAGCGTACGATTTAAGAAAGAAGCCAGCTAGAGTCTTATCTTACACTAGCGCCAAAAAGGTTGCAGTGCCAGGAGCTCTTGTTGAAACAGCACTAGTTTCAACTGGAGCCGTAGGTCAAGATCCCATAGAGCACAATGGCCAGAACTGGATTGCAGTGTTTAATGCTTATAATTAATATTACACACATTTATTTGTGCAGATTCTGCATTATGACTTGTCAATAATGGAAACGCAGGAACTAGATTCACAAAATGTATTTTTTTGGGTGGGTTATTAAAGTTGATTTTTATGGCTTCATTTGCTTAACAATGTGTAATTTCTCATAACTGTAATGATGACATGCCGACCAGCGGTGCCAAAGAATTCAAGTAGAAAAAAAATCATAAATATGCTGAAAAACTTGCGCTTGGATAATCGCCAGCCAGGTCCAACAGGCGCTGACATGGGCTGGCCAATACCTAATGCAACAATTCAAGCTAATTAGTTAGTGTTCTCGCCCACCCTGGAGTCTATGAGGCCGATTCATTAATAGCGTCAGGGAGCGACTGTAGCGGTATTTTCACAGCGCCCGCTAGTAGTCGCTGTGCTTGGCCGTTGTTCGGTTGTTGATAGCGACTCAGTCGGTGTGCAGAAATGTTGAATACAAGGTGACGAGTCGCTATTTGACAGGTTCCGCGATGTATGGGTGCGCATGATAGCGACTGGTCAGAGCGACCGGCTTCCACCATATTCATCAAAAAATCATGCTCAAAAAATTCATGCGCTGTGAAATGCATGTTTAAACCCCAGAGCACTGGCGGCGTTAAAAGTAGTTTTTTAACCCCCAAACAACCATATTTTTGGAAACCAAAAAAAAAAAAATTTTTATGAATTTAGTAATATGAATACAATAATATTAGACTTGTAATATCAATTCTGCACAAATTTTTTTTTTTTTTTTTACCTTAAAAAAATTATCTAACATGGCAGAAGTGGTCACAGAATTTTTCACATTAAAAAAAAAAAAAAACAATAACAATTAATTATGAATATTTAAAGATTGTTCCATTGAAATGCATTGGAGAGCGCCAGGTAGCGAGAGGTCATACCTGTCGCTGTTCAAGGTCGGACGCTGGCGCTGTGGGCTGAGGCTGGAATAATGATGAATGAGTCGCTATCTGGCGCTATCTCAGTCGCTAAGCAGGATCGGCTTGATAAATGTGTGATTGTGGTGGGGAGCCGGCGTTCTCGTGGCGGGGCCCGTCATTACTGGCCGCTCACCAGTCGCTATCCCTTGTTAAATAAGGGCCTATGAGTCTATGAGACTCCAGGGCAGGCATACTCGCCCCCCCATCCTAGATTCAGGATGCCCCCCGGTGTCAAACCCCCCAGGTTGCCCGACAACTCACCTTCCTTCCCAGTCCAACAGCGCGTGCATGAGCATATCCCCACTATCCCTTTAGCAGGATGCGTGCATTTGTGAATGTCCGGTGCAGGCACACTCCCTGTTGAAGTGTAGTGGGGGGTTGCGGAGATTTGCATACCCTCTATAGTCATCCAGCTTCTGTGCTGTGACTGTGGCTCATGGCCATCTCGCAGTACTGCAGGGGAGAAAGGTTGGGGACCCTTGCTTTAGACTATAAGCTCACAAGGGCAGGACTCTTTCCTATTGTATCCTGTTTTCATAGCATTTGCTTTGAACTTTGTAACAATTTGTTAGTTATAGTTATAGTCTTACTTTTTCTGCAATTATATAAACACAAGGAATAAGAGATAAGGGAACAGAGCAGCTTCTTCTCCACAATGACCCCAAATCAATTGTCTGCACAGCTCGAGTATGCAGAAATTATTTGATCTAAAATTACATATATGCAAGACAATTATACCTTGTACAGCACTAAAAAGGTGGCTCTATAGAAATAAATAATAACAATAGTAATAATAAAGCTGGTCTTACTCCAGTATGCTATTGCTGAATACTGGAGCATAATTAAAGCATGGCTGCCATGGGACCCAGTCATCACATAAAGATGCAGCTTTACTTGATGCACTGGTACATAATGCTCTCTTGACATCACCAATATTTTTCAATGGCTTCTGCGCTGAGATAATTAGTTGCTCTGGGTTTCTGGGTTAACTACTGTTACATTTGTATTATAGTTTATGGTTTATGGCCAGTGAGACTCTACACAGGCAATCCCCCACACATCCTATAAGGTGTGATGGCTGGTGTGACATAATTGATATATATATATAATATATATATATATATATATATGACAAAGTGTTACAAATAATGGGGGCTTATTTTCAGGGAATGTCTTATTTTTCCATAAACTGTCTACATTTGTTCTTTTTTGTTTTTCATTCCAAAACTGATAGAGCTCCCATAATATTGCAGCACAACCCAGAGCCGGCCTTTAGGGTGTGCGGCGCGTGCCGTAGCACAGGGCAACACCACCACTAGGGGGTGCTGTTTTGTTTTTATATTCACTTTATTTTATCCCGTGGCGATTTGCCTCCTGTCTTTGTCCAGCCAGCTGGGTAACCTGACCCACTGTACCTGTCCCAATGGGCACCACTGTCCTTTCTTTAAACACAATTTTCCTGCTTTTATCTCCATGGCAGGACAAGCGTGCCACGTTGATTCTCAGCTAGCTGGGGGCCCTCACCCCCTCACAGTGAGCTGGTAGAGGTTGCTGGTGGCGATCTATCCAGCCGTTGCTGCCTTAAACTGGACCAACAGCCTGGCACAGTTGGAAAAGAAAGGTAGCGGACATTTTGGAGCTTCCTCTCCCAGCATCTCAGCCATGCTGCTTCCTAGATTCAACTGACATAACTGACAGTGCACAGTAACAGGAAGCTCAACAGCACTTCCTGTTTGCAGATAGTCTGCAAATACATGGACTGCCATTTTGTTTTTAAAATTGACACCAGCAGAAGTTAGAAAAAGGTAAATTCATTTTTATGTGCAGCAATCAGAATTGCCCTGAGGCTGTTTGTTGTATTGTCTGGTTTAGGTCATTTTTGACTGTTAGTCGGCTTTAATCATTGATGGCTCATCATAGGAGCTGCCAATGACTGAGGCATCGGGGGCTGGCCGTCAGCGACCTTTGCCAGCCACCTGCTCACTGCGGAGCTGAAGAGGGTCACCCAGCCGGCAGAGGATCGGAGCGGCAAGCTCGCCCTGCCATGGAAGTAAAAGCAGGAAAGCTTTTTTTTTAAAAAACACATCTGCGCCTGTCAGCGCCTGTACATGGGGGAGGAAAGCGGGAGCTGAGTGAGCCACCAATGCTCAGGACAAAACAAAAGCAGTGTCAGGACAGAACTAAATGAGCTGCCAATAAGTCTGCCTAACGTTAAGGCCAAAGGGGGGGATTAATGTGTTAGTTTGTGGTGTTAATGGTGGGGTAACTAGAGTGTATTTGTAGAGGTGATTTCAGGTGATCCTGGGGTTTCATACAACAGGACATCCTAGGACATGTGGCTGCTCCTCTTTAAAGGAGAACCACCCCCCTTGAGAAATATAAGACTCTTGGGGCGATGGTCCACCCATTTCTGGGGCATCCCGATTTGGTGTGAGAAACCCTAGGGATTGCCCGATCAACTCTTCCTCTCGCTGCACCCTCAACATACTTCTAGCTAGGCACAATCACGCCAGGCTTTCCGGTGAAGACACACCCACGGTTCTGAGGTCAGAGCGGCAAAGGAAATTTAAATGTGATAAGCGCCACATACACCATGGAAATGAGGAAAAGGTACACCCAATGGGGCATTCCAAATTGGGATGCCCCCACCAGGAGGAAAATCTTGGGTTTTGTTCAACTTTAGTCTTGCACAGGGCGCCTTTGAAGCTAAGGCCGAACCTGACCCCCCCATATATATGTGTGTATTAGCTAATATAGAGTGACAATCACATATCTCCCTGGAACCCCCCTCCCATCCGGAATAATCCCCAAATGACCCAAGGCTGTTTGAAGCCCTTTCAGAGTGACTCCTCAGCAGTCCATAAAACTGAGGGTCACATGTGATAACCTACAAATGTGATTGCACAGGACTTGCATTCTAGCAGGCTATAAAGCTTGCCTTTAAGATGAGCAATTTTCATTGGAAATTAAGCATGACTAAACCTGAAACATGTTGCCCGTTCGCTAAGATTTGCAAACTGTGATGCTATGATATGATAATAATGATGTGATGTGCTTTTACTTGTGGGTGTTTTAAAGAGGAACTTCAGAGCCCCTGGAGTTCCAGCCCTTGGGGCTACCTGTGTGGCCCACTGTGTGAAACCCCCATGAACCCCTGTAAACACTCACCCTCTCCCGGAGCCCTCGCTGTGTCTGTGCGCTCTGGACGCATCCCCGCTTAACTGTAGCTGTGCGAGAGCCCACCCTTCCTGTATGGGTGGCACAGTCACGCCACGGCTGCAAGGTGGGTGGGGGAGGTGGCTGGAGGAAGCTGAAGGGAGCCGAATGACAGTGAGTGCGCTGATTGGCTTAGCGTGTTGCTCAGCCAATCAGCACACTTGTTCTCACCCAGGAGTCGTGGGACTGGAAGGAAGGTGAGTGAAACAGGGCGACTTGGGGGGGAACACACAGTGGGGCATCCCATTCGGGATGCCGCCGCAGAGAGGAATAACACACAAGAAAGTGAAATTCATGTTTGTTGTTCCTCTTTAATAATTGGACTTGCAAAGAAACGTAATAATAATAATAATCTTGATTACTTTTCAAAGTATTACTTTCCATTATATTTGGTTGCTATTTGGTTATTTGCACTATTTATACATCATTTCCTGTTATTGTTCATTTTTGATTGTATTGCACCATTTTTTCTGATTGTATGATTTTTCAGTTTTTTAAAAATAAATCTCAAAGTCATAGCTGATTCTCTAAGTACTATAAATCAAGATTGTATATTGGTGGCACAATATCGGAGGTATGCCAAGAAACAGTACATATCACGTGGCACCTGTTTACATGTACTGCTGACATCACCTAGCATTGCGGTGGCTGGTGTGTGGTGAGGTTGGCCAGTTTGACCAGAAAAACAATAAAGGTCTGATCATCTTGTGCAATCTTTACCCAATTTACACGTGGAGGCTGATTCACTACAATCGCCAGGTATTGCCAGATGAGCGTCTGTATAGCGGCGCTCAGAGCAACCACTAGTAGATGCTGTAAGCAGGTATCGGGCACTGTATCCTAGCGTTGCGGTTGCTGTAGTAACCTGGACGTCACTGATGAATATGATGTGTGTTGGATGCTCTAACATCAGTACAACGCTGCAGCGAGCAAGAGGGATCGCCAGCTCAGTGCGTCCGGCACTCGGCGCTCCACACCATATTTAACAAAAAACTACACACACACACAGCGTTGGCGCTCTAAAGCTGGAAGCTGTAGCATAGAGCACCAGAAACTGTGTGATCAAAGTCTGTTTTTGAACACATATCCACCAGTAACTAAGTGAAAACACATGGAATGACATTGTTTTAACACTGTGACATTAACACTTTAGCGCCAGACCTGTAATGACAATTCTGCATAAAGATACAAAAAGTCAAAACATTTTATAAAAGGGTTTGTTTGCAGCCAGGAGAGGTGACACAATGATTTGACCCCAAAAAATTTAAATTGCCAAACATGCTATTTATACACAAATAATGAAGCCCCATTGAATGAGAGTGCTACAGAGCAACAGGTACTACATGGCGCTCCTGACTAGAGCGCCGGCGCTATAAGCTGAGCCAAAGAAGGGGTGGCAGCTGCTCAGACCATTTTATAACTAACCTGGGAGGTGCACGTTAGCAGGGCAATTAGGATACAGAAGTCTTAAATGAGCCACAGCACTCAACCCTGTTAGCTTGCAGACCAACCTACAATCTGTTTTTAAATCTGGTTAAAATCAGAGGACTCGGTCACACACATCTGCAGAAGTATGCTTAAGCTGCACCACTACACCAAAGTGCCTCTGTGCGGTGCAGTCCTAACTCTAATCTCTGAGAGCCCATTTGGGATATACAATGCAATAGATAAATTGGGAGCAGGCTTACCTGAGGTTGCCCTAAACCTCAAGTGCAAGCCATGGGGTGGAAGGGTCAAAGACCTTGCAGTACAGCCTAGACCCCACACCCCATGTGCTTGCACAAATTCAAAAGAAACAAAGGAGGGGTGGCAGCCGCTCAGACCATTTTATAACTAACCTGGGAGGTGCATGTTAGCAGGGCAATTAGGATACAAAAGTCTTATGGGCCCCATGGGCTGCACTCAAGGTTTTAGGGCAACCTCCGGTAAGCCTGCTCCCAATGTATCTATTGCATTGTATGTCCCAAACGGGGCTCTCAGAGATTAGAGTTAGGACTGCATCTACACAGAGGTACCTTGGCGCTTAAAAGGGGTTTCACGTACAGCGTCCGGTGTTCACTAGACGCTGCCTGCCTATCCGTTCTTAAATAACCCCCATTATGTAACATAATGACATGCCACAGAACAGCTTGATCTTTTAGAGGCTGCGCAGATTCCTGAAAAGAACACTGAGTAGGTCTGGCTGTGGCTGGGCCCCAAACAGAAGCGCGATCAGTATGTCACTGAGGATGGCCCTGATGTTATATCCTATTTTGGTAAGGAAAATACTAGACAATTGATGATACACAGAATATAACACAGTTCTTCTCAGGTTTACTACTTGACAAAAAGCTTCAATCTTGGGCAGCAGCAGCGGTGCAGAGGGTAAATTGATTAAAGCAGGGCACATGCCGTGGGTGGGTGGGCAGCTGAAGTGAGATAAATACGTCTGACAGGCAATGGTGGGAGATGGAGAGCTGCACCTGAGCTACGCAGATCTATACAGCACCCTCCTGCCTCTGAATAATTCAACACCCTGAAAAGAACATGAGGTTCTGGCAGCACACTACAGCAGAGGAGCTGACAATCCAAACTGCTAAGCATGTGGGTTGGAACAAAACATCCAAAGAACAGAAGTAAGAGGGGGTGGTTCCGGCTCCCTGTAATGATAATCAGAATGAATCTTGGCTCCGGCATCCAACGACGCAGCCCCTTGTGTCCCGGAGAGACTCCAGACGGTGCTGCAAAGGAGAGATCTGGTTATGTAAAGCTATCACAGGCACAATTAAATGCCACATGTGCCACATCTGCCCACTGCGCCATGGAATTAGGTCCTCCATTGTTAAAGGGCATCTGGCAGCCGAGCCGGGTATGTGACAATATGGACCAGCTGCTCCATCAGATGTCATGGCAGGCAACAGCATTGTTGTCACCGGGGCTGCGCCCAGAGGATGGGCGATTCACCAGCCTGATGATAGAGATTTCGGTGTGTCTAACCATCTACAGCACCCCATCAAAAGTATCCCTGCCCTTGATTGGGATAGAATTTTGAATCACAGTCATTAATTTGGAATTTTTGACACTTAGTTTACAATCTGTTTGCCTCATCTGCTTCTCTTCTTGCAATTCCAGCTGTGGCTCCCCTGTGTCAGTCCCTCCACTGGCTGCAAATATCCAAAATAATAATAAATAATAAAATAATAAAAGTTCTATTCAATTATATTCTAACCTCTAGCTATTCTTACCCTGCAACGCTCCCTCCAGCCAAGCCCCTTCCTACTGTACATTGCACATCCAAAAATACCAGGCCAAGTGCAGAATTCCGCAATGCCCATAACCCTCCTCTGGCTTCAACGCTGATTACCGCTTTCCACAGCCATCCTCAGGACTTTCCATATGCCGCACCATTCCATTGCTTTCAAATGTGACCTCAAAACTCACCTGTCATCTGACCTAAGCAATCCACTTACTACTACTTTATAACCAACATACTACTTGCTACCCAACCTCTCGTCAACACTTATTTTTATATTGTGACGGATCCTCTCTCCTAATGTACCTCATCTGTCAATGTGTATTTATTGCATTTCTGTTAATTTCTTCCTTGTCTATGGCATGGGAAATAATTGTGCATCATAAATAATAATAATAACAGCAATCATAATAAAGCTTTTTTGTTATAGGAGTATAGAGTAAAGGAAACAAGAGATTACAGAACATGTAAAGCTTTTCAAACTTGTTCTTTTGACTGAGGCCCCTGAACCCCATAGTGGCTGTACAGTCCACTGTGGCTATAGGGTACTTATGCAAAGTTCGCGTTTGTGTTGAACTTTGCAAGTTTGGGTTGGCAAACCCAAACACGGACTTCAGACAGAAAAGTGGGACTGCCAGTGTACAACTTACCTACCTTACCATTGGTGTTCAATGTTCCGCTGTGCTGTCAAATAGGCTATGGACGGGGCTACACAAAGATGGCCGCTGGCTGCTCCCCTGAGTGAGGGCATTGGCTGCTGGCACTAGGAATGTCCTCACTCATGGGTGTGGCGACTATCTTTCTGTAGCCCTGCCCATAGCCTATTTGACAGTGCAGCAGAGTGCCGACTGCCAATGGGATCCTGGGGCTCTTGTAAGTGTGGAGCTGCTTCCTGCTGCACACACTGTATTTTTTTTAAATTCTCAGCCGCGATTCTGCCTCTGGAGGCCCCTAGACAGACGCCTCCCCTCTGTATGCAGGTGGGTGACGAGTGGGCGGGGGCGGAGAGGCCCTTAGAGGCAGAATCGCCCCCCCTAAGTTCAGGTCCCCATTGATTTCAATGGGGACCAGTATCGTGTTCAGGTGCGATGATGTACTCACAGTACCCTGAGACATAGGTTCTCTGAGGGGAAATGGATCCCTGTCTGTAAAGTCCTGAGATATAGGACCCATGTGGGAAAATCTGGACATCAGGCCAGAGACTGGGCATATACACTGTTTGTAGAAACTTCAGTAGGACACAGGACCTTGGCAAACACAACAAGAAACAAGACTTGGTGATGTGCAAGACACAGCAGGATATGGAAACCCATAGGGAAATAATATGATAAAGGCCTTAGTGGTGTGCAGGACACAGCCTGTACTTATAGAAAGATAACGGTATACAGGACTCGGTGATGTGCAAGACACAGCAGGATATGGAAACCCATAGGGACACAATATGATAAAGGCCTTAGTGATGTGCAGGACACAGCCTGTACTTATAGAAAGATAACGGTATACAGGACTCGGTGATGTGCAAGACACAGCAGGATATGGAAACCCATAGGGACATAATATGATAAAGGCCTTAGTGGTGTGCAGGACACAGCCTGTACTTATAGAAAGATAAAAGTATACAGGACTTGGTGATGTGCAAGACACAGCAGGATATGGAAATCCATAGGGACATAATATGATAAAGGCCTTAGTGGTGTGCAGGACACAGCCTGTACTTATAGAAAGATAAAAGTATACAGGACTTGGTGATGTGCAAGACACAGCAGGATATGGAAATCCATAGGGACATAATATGATAAAGGCCTTAGTGGTGCGCAGGACACAGCCTGTACTTATAGAAAGATAACGGTATACAGGACTCGGTGATGTGCAAGACACAGCAGGATATGGAAACCCATAGGGACATAATATGATAAAGGCCTTAGTGGTGTGCAGGACACAGCCTGTACTTATAGAAAGATAACGGTATACAGGACTCGGTGATGTGCAAGACACAGCAGGATATGGAAATCCATAGGGACATAATATGATAAAGGCCTTAGTGGTGCGCAGGACACAGCCTGTACTTATAGAAAGATAAAAGTATACAGGACTTGGTGATGTGCAAGACACAGCAGGATATGGAAATCCATAGGGACATAATATGATAAAGGCCTTAGTGGTGTGCAGGACACAGCCTGTACTTATAGAAAGATAAAAGTATACAGGACTTGGTGATGTGCAAGACACAGCAGGATATGGAAATCCATAGGGACATAATATGATAAAGGCCTTAGTGGTGCGCAGGACACAGCCTGTACTTATAGAAAGATAAAAGTATACAGGACTTGGTGATGTGCAAGACACAGCAGGATATGGAAATCCATAGGGACACAATATGATAAAGGCCTTAGTGATGTGCAGGACACAGCCTGTAATTATAGAAAGATAACGGTATACAGGACTCGGTGATGTGCAAGACACAGCAGGATATGGAAACCCATAGGGACACAATATGATAAAGGCCTTAGTGGTGTGCAGGACACAGCCTGTACTTATAGAAAGATAACGGTATACAGGACTCGGTGATGTGCAAGACACAGCAGGATATGGAAACCCATAGGGACATAATATGATAAAGGCCTTAGTGGTGTGCAGGACACGGCCTGTACTTATAGAAAGATAAAGCTATACAGGACTTGGTGATGTGCAAGACACAGCAGGATATGGAAACCCATAGGGACACAATATGATAAAGGCCTTAGTGGTGCGCAGGACACAGCCTGTACTTATAGAAAGATAAAAGTATACAGGACTTGGTGATGTGCAAGACACAGCAGGATATGGAAATCCATAGGGACACAATATGATAAAGGCCTTAGTGGTGTGCAGGACACGGCCTGTACTTATAGAAAGATAAAGCTATACAGGACTTGGTGATGTGCAAGACACAGCAGGATATGGAAACCCATAGGGACACAATATGATAAAGGCCTTAGTGGTGCGCAGGACACAGCCGGCTACATGTACTTATAGAAAGATAACGGTATACAGGACTTGGTGATGTGCAGGATACAGGAACTTGAAAGTGGACACACATGTGCAGGCTTTTGTGAATGGCTGACGCAGGCACGCTCCCAGACGTCCATGACTGCACCTTGGGAAGGCCGGAAGGGTAAGTTTTACAAGCGACCTGTGAGGATACACACGGTGAAATACCCTTGTTAAGCGTACCAAAACTCAGGTGAGTAGAAAACCTGGGTTTTAGTCCACTTTGAAGATACACAACCGGACAAATTAATTAGTCGGGTGCAAGACACAGCAAGATAAAGAAATTCATAGGGAAACAACAGCACAGCACGATATAGGCACTCATGGGCACACAATAGGATACATGACTGGGTGGTGTGACAAATACAGCAGAATAAAGAAACTCATAGCCACTGAACTAGACAGGACACAGGCGTAGTGGTTTGCAAAACAAAGCAGGATACAGGAACATTCAGGGTTCAGCAGGATAGAGATTGGGCTCAACACTGGATCCAATGCTAGTCACAACACATGACAGAATACATGATACACCCAGGGCTGGTTGGAACGGACAACTACATGGAGCGCAGTACTACAGGTGACAAGAGGGGCTGTGCTGAATGCTGAGATCTGGCTGTGACAGTGGAGATGAGCCTTGGTAAATGCTTAAAGTGAACCAACACCCAGGATTTTGACTATCCTGGGTCTTGGTCCACTTCGGTGGGGCACCCCCGATCGGGGTGCCCCGCTGTGTGAAACCCCCCCGAACAACTCACCTCTCTCACCGCGGACAAGCGGCTCCTCCGCCGCCGCCTCCCGTGCGTCACTCTTGATGCTCGCGCGCCCGCGCCGGCCATTCACAGACGGCCGGCGCGGGCGCGCGCACGTCTAGAGGGGCGTGAGGGAGGCGGCAGCGGCTAAGGTAAGGGGGTTTTGGGGGGGTTTCACCCCGCGGGACATCCCGATCTCGGATGTCCCGCGGTGAGGGAGGTGATCGGCCCGGGAATCTTATAGATTCCCGGGCCGATCACCCCTGGGTGACGGTCCACTTTAAACAGAGTAGAGCAGCTGGGGCTACTTATCTTTTCTGCCTCTTGTCTTTCATTTTTTCCTTCTTTTTTTCTTCCTTTCCTCTTTCTTTTTTTTGCCTTCCTTCCTTCCTTCCCACCTTCTTTGCTTCCTTTCCTTTTTTTCTTATTTTCCTTCGTTTCTTCCTTTCTTTTCTCCCTTTCTTTATGATTCCTTCTTTCTGTCCTTTCCTCTCTCTTTTTTTTCCTTCTCCTTCTTTCCTACCTTTGATTTTTTCCCTTCCTTCCTTAATTTTTCCTTTTCCTTTTTCTTTTTTCTCTCCATTTCCCTTTCTTCTCCTTCTGTTTTTTTCTTTCCTTCACTCATTCTCTTTTGGGATGTTTCTTTCCTCCCTTCTCTATATTTTTCTTTCTTTCTTCATTGCCACCTTCCTTTTCGTTCCTCCCCCTTTCCATTTTTTATCCCTCCTTTTTTTCTTTCTTACTTTCCTTCATTTTCTCTTAACTTTTTCAGTTTTTCTCCATTCCCTCTTTCTTTCGTCCCCTCTCTATCCATTTCTTCCCTGCATTCCTCCCTTCTCTCTTTCTCATCTGATCGTGTATCAGCTACATTTAGGTGCCTCGGGTCTTCTGATAACCAGTCCACCCCTGCTTGGATGACTCAGCTTCTGGTAAGGTGAGAATTTGGTTGAAGCGATCCTGCCATCCAAAGTCTCCTCTAAGCCAAATACCTCCTTCTGATGAAGCTTGTTAGTGAAAGGCGTATGACTTTAAAGACACATAAGAAATGATGTATGTTGTACATAAATACGTATTAACCAATAAAATAATAAAACATAATAAAAATATGGCTAGAAATGCCTGCAAGCTTATTAAAGCTCATGGAAGATACTTCCGATAAGGCTGCGACCGGGAGGGGAAGCATTTTTAGTACGCGCATCTCTCGCTGCAGGCCTCTTGAAAGACGCCGCAGGGAACCCGACAATAACTAATGACTGATATCAGAGCGCAGTGATTTGCTGTAAGCGACACGCTATGTGAAATATCTAATTATTGTCATTTGGTGACAGGGCTCACATAAAAGTGACGCATGTCGCTATGTTACAAGGGGAAGAAGTTATGTGTCGCGCCATGCTTTTATATGGCAGAGGAGTAGCTGGCACCCGGGGCAAAGATTCCAAATGGCGCCCCCCACCTGTGCTCAGGTCCCCCTTTGGTGCCCCCCTAAACTGATGCACCCGGGGCACCTGCCCCCCCTAGCTACACCCCTGTATAAGGTCCTCAAGAGAAATGCTGCCATTACCAAATATATAAGGTTTATTACTCAACTAGCTATGCAATTAAATATATAATAAAAATGAATAATTGAATGTGACGAATTAAGCAATCAATAATTGAATTAAACAATAAACATTTCTATACAAGCACATTACAAAAGAATTTACAGAAGAATTCTCCCCATGGATACACCTCGAGACAACAGCCAGGTGAGAAATAACCACTGGGATCATACATCCCTGATAATATACTGTAGAGCCATGCCCACACATTAGCTGGGAAGCCATCTTAAAGCGGAACAAAACCAAAAGGGTTAGCCCTGGAAACTAAAAGATTCCAGGGCTGGACCGCTGACCTTCCCCCTGAGTGAGTGAAACCCCCCTGGGTCCCAGCAAAAGTCACCTCCTTCCTGGCTCCCTCGTCAGTGTAAATTTTGGGGCCACATTCTCAGCAAATAGGCTGGTGGCGGGAGTGGGCTCCTGATTGCCATAAATAGAGCTGTTTGCTGAGCATCAAACTAGCGGCTCTGATTGGATTACAGTCTGCTCCTGCACTGTAGGACCGGGAAAATGTAATTTTGCATGAGCGATCTGTGGGGTTTCACACAGCGGGGCATCCCAATTCGGATCACAAAACCCAGGATTGTCAAAATTTTGACAAACTTTAAAGTGGACCAAAATCCACCGCGGTTGATTTTCCTCCCAGGGCATTCAAGATTGGGATGCCCCACGGTGAGAAACCCCCCAGGTCGGCCCCATACACTTACGTTGTTGCTCCGTCCAACCTAATGCGGGAGCCGCGGCCGCATCCCCGCTGTCCCCCTAGCAGCCATTTGTGCGGGCACGCTCCCTGTTAGAGGATAGCAGGGAGCCGCTGGCTTAGTCGAAGCCTTAGACGACGTGATGTCAGCGGCTCTGAGCTTGTTGATTGGACGAGTGGCCGTGCATGCCCCATAGGACTGGGAACAGGTGAGTTGGGCTCAATGATCTGGGGGGTTTCACACAGAGGGGCATAGTGGGGATAGTCAAAATCCTGGGTTTTGGTCCACTTTAAAGCAGACCAACCCCCCCCCCAAAACCACTCAATCTGTTTTGCTCCCCCACCTCAGGTACATTATGGTTTGAATGACTTCTGACCTCAATGCTGCTTGGTATTTCTTTTATAATGATTTTAATTTTGATTTTCCCCAGCTATGCCGTTGTATGCCGTTGCTTTCTGACAGGATACCATTGTTCTAAGCTAGCTGTTTAAGCCACCCTACTCGCAATATCGCGCTGGGGGCAATTACAGCCTAATGAGAATGGTACTAGAAGGAAGCTAGGAGCCTAAAGAAGATTTAATTTTCCCTTAATTTTTCCCTAATTTTCCCTTTGAAGCCAAAATCATTTGTGAATATTTTTCATTACAAGGACACTAAGGGAAGTTGATACATAGGTTTTTTTTCATTTAAGCTTCCACAGGACGTGGCTGATCCGCTTTAAGTGCACTCTTGGAAGAAAACAAAGATAAGTGCGCTTTTTGGTGCTGAATTGACTCCCAGATGGAAAATGAAATGGTACTTTCTACTTCAAAAACCTGGGAAGCCAAACCCAGGGGGGAGCCTTACACCTGTCTGCTGGGCTGGATGGGGGAGGAGCACACTATTCTTTTTATTTTTAGTAATTTTAGAGCACTGTTCAAACACTAGTTTAAGCTTACATTAAAATGGACCAAAACCCACACTGATCGGCCTGGGAATCTATAAGATCTATCAATAATCGATTGGCCAATCGATTCCTTCCCCTCGGGCCATCCTCGCTGGATGCTCAGGTCGCCCTATTCACTTACCTCGTTTCCCCGCTATCCCTCTAGCAGGTCGCGTCTCCATGTTAGAGGGAAGGATGCGGCCGTCAGCGAGCTCAGACCCACTGCTCTTAGACGCACTGTAGGACTGGGAAGAGATGAGATGGTCTCGGCGTCCTGGGGGATTTCACGCAGCGGGGGAAAGAACCAAAACCCAGGATAGTTAAAATCCTTCGTTTTGGTCCACTTTAAAGGAGCCCTATCATAAAATCGTGTAATAATAAAAATCCAGATTGTGGTTTATTCTCTCATGGTAGGAATAAAAATCAGGGGTGACAGGTTTAGTCTATTAGAAGTGACACAGCCTGTCACCCCGGATGTGCTTTTTCTTCCATTAAAATAAAAGAAACAAGTCTGGCTGGATATTTCTTGATGCTGGGTGTATAAGTGACCCCTCCTCCCGCCATCCAGCACATCTATATGGATTTTTATTATCGGGCCATTATTCACGATCCGTGCTCCTTTACTATGGGGAGGCCGATTCATTAATAGTGGCAGGTAGCGACAGTTGAGCGACTGTAGCGGCATTTTCAGAGCGCCCGATAGTAGTCGCTGTGCTTGGCCATTGTTCGGTAGTTGATAGCGACTCAGTCGGTTTGCTGTAATGTTGAATATTGGGTGAGGAGTCGCTATTTGACAGGTTCCGCGCTGTATGGGAGCGCATGATAGCGACTGGCCCTAGCGACTGGCTCCCACCATATTCATTAAAAAATCCCGCTCAAAAAATTCTTGCGCTGTAAAATGCATGTTTAAACCCCAGAGCGCTGGTGGCGATGGGTTAGAAGTAGTTTTTTAACCCCCAAACAACCATATTTTTGGAAACCAAAAAAAAAAGTTTTTAAAATAATTTGGTAATATGAATACATTAATATCAGACCTGTAATTTCAATTCTGTACAATTTTGTTTTTAAATTCTAAAATGGCAGAAGTGGTCCCAGAATTTCTCACATTTAAAAAAAAAAAAACAATTAATAACAATGAATTATGAATATTTAAAGATTGTTCCATTGAAATGCATTGGAGAGCGCCAGGTAGCGAGAGGTCATACCTGTCGCTGTTCAAGGTCGGACGCTGGCGCTGTGGGCTGAGGCTGGAATAATGATGAATGAGTGGCTATCTGGCGCTATCTCAGTCGCTAAGCAGGATTGGCTTGATAAATGTGTGGTTGTGGTGGGGAGCCAGCGTTCTCGTGGCGGGGCCCGTCATTACCGGCCGCTCACCAGTCCCTACCTGTCGCTATTCCTTCATAAATAAGGGCCTGAGTATTGGGTCTCCAGAAACTGGACCAACCACAAGGTAGCTCACGTTCACCCAAATCCAGTTAATTAACTACATTTCAGCCAGGTGCAGCAGGCCTAGGTGCTCACTTGGCATGCATTCCGCATTCTCCCCTTGTCCTGGCACTTCCATCCCAAAACGCCGTATGTCACTAGGTGGCACCTTTAGACATCCAGACACAGATGAGACGACAGGTGTTAGAAGTTTAAAAAGAAAGAAGACAGGGGAGAGCCCCCCCAGCTTGAGCTCAGAGCTGATCTGCCAACCAGGGAAACGTAAGCAATTCATCTCCGAGAGTGGAATGCCAGCAGCTCAGACTGTCAGAAGCCAGCTCAATATATGCTAATGGGGCTTTGAAAGTGTGGAGCTCTGGGATCAAGCTTAGGAGCTCCCTAATACCTTTATACTGCATGGACAGCCCCCTCCTCATATCACGGCTCCCCAGGCATGTTAGCCAAGGGAGAGTCTCCAGCAGACCAAAGCTAGAAGAAGAAGAAAAAAAAAATAGATAAGTCGGAGAAGGAGGAGAACTGTAGAAAGAAAATGAATGGCATAGATACGACCGAGCAGATAGAGAGGCATGAAAATAGTAGAAGCGGGATAAGAAAGGGGACACAGTGAACTTTTTGAGGCTTGAATAATTTAACAGCTACCGCAGAACAGTTAGTTCTTGGATCGGTGTTTACATTAACCTCCTAACTGCTTTGCCTCAGCTTTACTCGGCCAGTGGGAGAAGGAGCTCACAGCTTGCCGGAGCAGACAGCTGACTCTTCCTGCCCTCTGTTGCTGAGCCCATGTGCCAGGACCCTCTGTTTCCAGGCACATTTCAGAAAGATTTTCTTTCTCTTCTTACTTGGACTGGAAGGGTGGCAATACTAACCATGCAAAAGAAAGGAAGATCCTTATGAATAGTGAGGTTCCAGCATAGAAAAATGATAAATCATTGTTTTTTCTTGCTAAAGTTTTGTCCGCTTGCACTATTTCTGATCCCATCCAACTCTTTTAAACCGGACCTTCACCCTGAATAAGAGTCTATCTTATAGGTTTCCCACACCCTGTACATACAGATTGCTCACATTAAAAATCATCCTACCTGCATCTACTGCATGTTATGAGCCTTTAAACATCCAAAATGGCGGCTCATGGGACATCAGGCAGTCTGCAAACAGGAAGTGCCTTCTGACTGTGCTGCTCTGCATTCTGGGATTGCTGACCTTTTTCTGACCCCAGCTCTGCTCTGTCTGAGCAAAGCACAGCTATAACCCGCCCCCCCTGTACTTTATCCCGCTCTTCTCTACTCAGTAAGTGTAAGGCTTCTGAGTCAAGATGGCGGCGCCCGTATCCTAAAGTCCTAAACAGAGTTGCAGCCCAGTGGGGGAAAGAATAATAAGTGACTAAAAACTTAAAATATATTAACTTTAGATGCTGGGGAATAGTTTTTTAAGGGTTTGGGCTTTTCAATAAATCATGGTGAAGGTCCGGTTTAAGCTTTCTAGCCCTGGCTCATCTGAGCACTGGTTAGCAATGCCATGCTTTCAGGGCCGGATTAAATGTGGTGGAGGCCCTTGGGCACAAAATCTGGTAGAGGCCCCAGATACAGTATTTAGCTTCCTTTAAAATAATAGTCCAGCCAAGTAACTGATTGGTGGTTGTCTGGCACCCGCCTACTTACTGGAATGTAATATCAAGTCCCTTGTGCCACCTTTGTGCAGGTGCGTGCTACTCAGGAACTCCTGCTTTGCCATTCTGGGCCGGGAGTAGTGTAGTTGCCTCCAGCTGGTCCAGCTGAAAAGTGGGGGCCAGCGGCTGTGCTTGGTGGATTATGTGCAGTGAGCAGCCGCCTATTGACTTCACCCATAAATGGAGCATTGCTGGCGGTGGCTTTGCAGCTCTAGACTTTCCATCCTGGCCTGTGGTGGCTTTGGCTGCAGGTTTGCAAAAACAAAAAAAGGCTTGCCCAGACATGGGGGGCACCCACTGCCGCCAATAGCTTTATTACTGTCCCCGCGGTCCCTCAGACCAAAGACTGAAAAGCCTCCTGGAACAGACCATAACCCAAATTTGGTGGAGGCCCCCTTTGCAGGGCAAGTGGTGGAGGCCCCGGGGCTTGCACCCCTTGCACCCCCCTCATAATGCATACTTTACATTACATACTCTTTTTGGAGGTGTATTCCCCTATTTTTTAACCAGGGGATTCATGTATATTTGTGAGTATCAAAAGTATAAGTTTAGGTACCTCTTATACTAATCTGACCCTGTGAAATGGTATTTACAATAGACCATCCAACGTATTGTATAAATGTTATGACTTTCTAAATAGTAGCAGCTGGCATGTCATTTTTATAGGCTGCTTTCACGTTTTTCTGTTATCAGGCACTTTAAAGTGGACCAAATCCCAGGATAGCCAATAGTTTTGACTATCCTGGGTTTTAGTCCACTTTAAAGAGGAACATCAGACCGAAAATAAAAAGGCCCCCCCCTATTTACCGGCTGCTCCAGGGCCTGATCGCTGCCCCCTACACCGGCTTAGCTGTCTATTGTCTATTAGTCTATTCAAAGTCCCGCACTGCTCAGTGAAGTCTCGATGTATTTTGGGCGGCCCCATTGCATCCCAGTTATGGCCACTGCGCAGGTGCGAGATCGGGGGCCACGCATAGTGCCTGATGGGATGCAAGATGGCGCCGCCCACCACAAGGTCACCCGGAAACCAAGGGACCTAGAAGATGGATCTCTTCTAAAACCGGAGGAAGAGCAGCAGATCGGTGACCATTGACCATCTTTAACCATTGAATTATTGTTGTTTATTTTGGGGTCTAAATATATTTCCACATTACTGATCATTCCTCCTCACTTACATTGCTCCAGCTTCACATTCACATGTTAACTGCAGCTCACTATGGCCTTTTGTGATGTTGAAGTGGTTTTGAACTGTCCTTGTGCTGTTGATCATTTTTTTTCCTTATACAAGTAGATGAATATATTTTATATGTAATATTTTACATTACATTTTGTTTGTATCTGCTCCTTTTGGGGCCCAGGACCAGGGCACAAGCAGCATTATGTTAGCGAAGGCCAAAATAGGGTCACCTAAATAGTATATTGGGCTTGTTAAAGTCATACAGCCAGGGGTGGACTGGGACTAAAAAGCGGCCCGGGACTTTTTGGGGCACCGCGGCACTGAGGACAAAAATAAGAAAGAAAATATTATGAACAAAATGGTGTGCTAAAATTCCCCCTCCGAATCACCAGACAGTGGGCAGAATCACCCCATTACAGCCAGTGAGCAGCATCCCACATTGGAGGCAGTGTGCAACATCCCACTTTACAGGCTGAGAGGGGCATCCCACTTTACAGGCTGAGAGGGGCATCCCACTTTACATGCTGAGAGGGGCATCCCACTTTACAGGCTGAGAGGGGCATCCCACTTTACAGGGGGGCAGATCAGATTTGGATACAGATCGGTCGGGGGCAGGTAAGATTTGGATACAGATCGGTCGGGGGACAGATCAGATTTGGACACAGATCGGTCAGGGACAGATCAGATTTGGACACAGATCAGTCGGGGGCAGATCAGATTTGGACACAGATTGGTCGGGGGACAGATCAGATTTGGACACAGATTGGTCGGGGGCAGATCAGATTTGGACACAGATTGGTCAGGGGCAGATCAGATTTGGACACAGATCGGTCGAGGGCAGGTAAGATTTGGATACAGATCGGTCGGGGGACAGATCAGATTTGGACACAGATCGGTCAGGGACAGATCAGATTTGGACACAGATCAGTCGGGGGCAGATCAGATTTGGACACAGATTGGTCGGGGGACAGATCAGATTTGGACACAGATTGGTCGGGGGCAGATCAGATTTGGACACAGATTGGTCAGGGGCAGATCAGATTTGGACACAGATCGGTCGAGGGACAGATCAGATTTGGACACAGATTGGTCGGTGGCAGATCAGATTTGGATACAGATTGGTCGGGGGACAGATCAGATTTGGACACAGATTGGTCGGGGGGGCAGATCAGATTTGGATACAGATCGGTCGTGGGCAGATCAGATTTGGATACAGATCGGTCAGGGGACAGATCAGATTTGGACACAGATCGATCGGGGGCAGATCAGATTTGGAGACAGATCGGTCGGGGGCAGATCAGATTTGGACACAGATTGGTCGGGGGCAGATCAGATTTGGACACAGATCGGTCGGGGGGGCAGATCAGATTTGGATACAGATCGGTCGGGGGCAGATCAGATATGGATACAGATCGGTCGGGGGACAGATCAGATTTGGACACAGATCGGTCGGGGGCAGATCAGATTTGGATACAGATCGGTCGGGGGACAGATCAGATTTGGACACAGATCGGTCGGGGGCAGATCAGATTTGGATACAGATCGGTCGGGGGACAGATCAGATTTGGACACAGATTGGTCGAGGGCAGATCAGATTTGGACACAGATTGGTCGTGGCGGATCAGATTTGGATACAGATCGGTCGGGGGACAGATCAGATTTGGACACAGATCGGCCGGGGGACAGATCAGATTTGGACACAGATGTGATGTGGCTTTGTAGAAGTTTTCTCATTGGTCACACTGGCCAATCAGCATCTCTCCTCTTACAGTTCTGTGAGAAGCTCCATTTAGTACATACAGTATATGAAGGACAGGGAACATGGAGCTCTGCACAGCCCAGTCTATTAACAGCAGCACATGGAACACTGTTTGTTTTGTAGAGGGGGGTTGAACATCTAAACTTTCCCTAATAAGCTGCCAGGAGGGAGGACACACAAAGAGGAGGCTTTACCTTGTGGCAGAAGCAGCAACAGTTACACGTCCCTGCAGCCGAGTTACAAATGTCAGAACCTGGTGAAGCATCCACTGCCCTCCAGCTCCTGGGACAGGCTGTCACTAGGGGGCAGCAGCGTGCACACATATCCTGCTCTGTCACATGACACAGAGCTATGACGGCTCCTCTGCTTCCCCGTCCTGTAAGTGTAATTGCTGATGCCGAGCCTGCGCGGAGCCAATGTTCTAACAGCGGCCGATGCGCAGAGCAGTGTAATTGGTGGAGGCCACTCTGCCCGCCGCTGCTCTCACACACACACTAATGTTTGCAGATAATCTGGGTGTAAAGATTACTGTGTGTGAGAGCAGCCTCCACCTATTACACTGCTCATCGGCCTTCCCATGTGCCGGCCTATCGGGATTCTGCCCTATGGTCAGCCCGCCCCTGCATACAGCAGGGTAAAAAGAAACAAAAGGGTACTTACCTTATGTCCTGTGCCGCTGGTCACTGCAGATCCGATTCTCCACACCCCATTTGATTGCTTTATCGGGCCCCCACTACAGCCGCCGCACCATCTAGGGCCAGACCCCTGGGATGGGATTCATGGAATTGAGACGGCGGGGTGTGACCATGCCCTCTCCATTCATTGCAAATGTAGGTAGTGGGCGAGACCCTGCACGCCCCCTCTCTATTGTATTGAATAGAGGGGCGTGGCCACACCCCCTGTGTCTGATGGTGGGGATGTGGTCTGGCATAGAAGTGCCAGAGGGCAGAGTTTCAGGCCCCGGATGGCGTGAGAGGCGATGGCTGCAACGGGGGGCCTGATAAAGCGATTGGGTGAGGTCTGGAACACCGGACCTGCAGTGACCAGCGGCGTAGGACAAAAGGTAAGTATTCTTTTGTTTTAATTCCCTGCTGTATGACTTTAAACCACATAAGTGGAGAGGTTTATGTGGGCCCTTGGACAAGCTTAGCATTTATTGGTTCCAGTAATAGAGATCATGACTCGTTTTAGTTCGGTCAGGCCCCCATTTTTGCATGTTTGGAGGGTCCACCTTGGTCACTCACTGTTATATATTTTGTCTGTTACACCATGTAAGTGACTTTTATCAATGTAATAAAGTCACTTACATGTCTGGTCAGGCCCCTAGTCATATGGGTCTGGCCATTCGGAAATGCGGCATGTTTGCATGTTTGGAGGGTCCACCTTGGTCACTCACTGTTATATATTTTGTCTGTTACACCATGTAAGTTTAAGTTATCACTGTAATAAAAAAATGCAAAGCTTTAACCCCTTACAGCAGCGGATAATCAATGCTTTGGACTAGTTGGGCTGCAGCCCTTTAAATCTGTGTACATTCGGGGTCTATTATCGTGGGGTAGAGTGGTGTTTCCTACACTAATGGTTATCATCCAGGCCTGGCTGCTTTCTTAGTGGCCGGGGGGAGGTCTAATTGGCACCATTCACCTGAAATAGGTGCCTCCATTGGCAGTTGTGGGTGCCCAGCCATGGGGGGGGGGGGGGCATACCAGCCTGCTCACAGTTCCAGCCTGCCCTTTCCAGCCTCTCCATCTCCTACCTTGTGGATATGTCATCAGTGACGGGGGGGGGGGGGGGGAGGCATTCTTGACACCCTGTGGGATGTAGCATCTTGGAAACATTGGGGAATGATATAAAACAGAACAGATAAGATGGTGCGCTTACACTTGGAGAATAGAGATACCACAGGACACGGGAGGTGTTTTAGGGCCCCCTTTTCTTTGCATTTGGACCCTTGGTGGTTGATTGTCATATGATTTCATTAATTCCCTATTTATTTGTGTGCCTACGGTTATATTTATTAGCACTTTTCTGTACACATAAAGGATGTTAATACAATTTTCGTTATCTGTGTTTCTCTTTTCAAAGAATCTTTGTCACTTGATTAACTTTTTGAATTGATATATTTTGTGATTCTTGCTCAGTATTATTGTTATTCACTACCACTGAAAGTTCCACCGTATTTGCCAATCACTCTGAGCATGAATGGCCCCGGAAGATGCCAAGAGCCCCTGCACTTTGACAGGTGTGCCCTGGTCCAGGCTCCAGGGGCTTGTAGCCAGAGGCAGACTGGCCATAGAGATACCTGGGTCAATGCCCAGTGGGCTGCGCTGCTTTGGGGCCAGTTGGGCTGCCGCTTTTAACACCCTCATTCAATCCCTGCCTCCTTAGTCTTCCTCTCAGGCCCACTGTACACAGCCACACTGTACCCACAAGCCAAGGAACCCCAGCCCCTAATGCTATAGCTCCCGGTATCATGGTTGTGGGGGGAGGGGCTCAGCAAAGACGTCCTGTGCCGGCCAGGGGCTGGTAAAATCCAGAGCTGATTTTCAGCCCCAGTCCACCACTGCTTGTAGCAAAGACCTTCTGATGGCAGGGTGCCCGTGCCACATCTGGTGAGCATTGGAGAACATGCCAGCATGCCTTTGCCACATCTGGTGATCACCGTAGAACAGCATTCCCTGTGCCCACGCACACTCCTGAAGCCTGTTTGAGATGCCCTCCAGATCAGCCAGAAGCCTCTGGCAGAGCGATGGTGCTGAACCAGATCAGAAGGTAAGTCTAGCAAACTGACAGTAAGTTAAAATAGCAAGCTAGGAAGACTAAAGTAAGGAGGATGAAGAAACCAAAAGAGGTGGATAGAGTGCCTCAGAGCGAACAAGAGATAATTAGGAAAAGAATAATCCAGGGGGCTGTATCTATGCGTACTGAATAGAAAGCATCATGATTACATTATAGATTAAGGTTATCTCTGTTTCCCTATCCCTTGGCAGCAGTACAGAAAAACAGAGCAAAGCTTTGTGTATTCTTGAAAGAACACAGCAAGCAGCCCCAGGGGTAACAAACAAGCAATCACAGACTTGCACGTGCATGCGCACACACACACACTCTCTATTTTCCCAGCAGCAGTAGGTTACTGTAATCATATATACCTGTTCAAGTCTCCATCCGCCCACAGCCCCGTACACAATGCTTGCTCATCATATGCTGCCCTCTAATCCTCATAATCCCAGCTCTCCCCCCTACCAAAACTGTCCAGAGACTAATGAGGCGCCGGTACCCCTGGGACAGATCCGCTCAGCCAAGACCCCTGCAGCGCATTAGAACTTTAGCATTAACCCTGAATAATCTCTACCAGCATAGCAGCTAATCAATATTACATGAATTTCATCCACAAAGCAAGGCAGGTGTTTGTTCCAACAGCAACATAACATAGCTAGAGATGCCATAAAAAAAAGATAAATCTGAATGAAATGAGGTTGTGACCTTTGTTGGCTAATAGGGATGAATAAATCGACAGTTACTTGCCTCACTGAGGCTTTGATAACTTCACTAATTAGAATAAAATCCTCTGTAACGGTGTTAGTGTGGATGCTCTTTGATCCACATCATGGCATATCTGTAGTTAAAGTCTGGTTGACCACCACTTAATGCTTTACTCAACATTATGACTTATGCAGAAACCTTTATCATATTTCTTATATTATAGTCATAACTTTGCACATATGTAACAGCACAATGAAAACATCACTGTTAAAGTGGAACAAAACCCGGGTTTTTGACTATCCTGGGTTTTGTTACCTGCCCTGGGGGCATCCCGATTTGGGATGCCTCACTGTGTGAAACCCCCCATATCAAACATACAGACTCACCTTTACCCGATACAGCGAAGAGTGGGCTCTCATCCAATCAGAGCTGTTTTCCGTGCATATTTAATGCTCAGCAAGTGGCTCTGTGTACGGCAATCGGGTCCAAAGCAGCCTCATCCCCAGCAGCGGGCACACTCCCCATCTGAGTGGCTGGGGGAGGGAGTGCACACACAGCCCAAAGATACTAGGGAAGCAATTACCTATTTTTACATTGGTGAGGGAACCGGGAAGAAGGTGAGTTATGCTGGGACCTCGGGGGTTTTCACACAGTGGGGCATCCGTCTTGGGTGTTATTCGGATTTAAGTTTGTTTTTGTGGGATTATGGAAAATGGGCCGTAGTAATGAAAAGTGGACATTTGGGGGCTGATTTACTATGCATTCACTGGCCATTCGCTGACCATTCACTATGTTTTCGCTAGTTTGCCGCATTTACTATGGTCAAAGGGGTCTATTCACCAGGCAAAGGCTAAGGGTTTTGGCGGCGAATCCAATAGGAATCAATATTACTTTTGGGGAAAATGTATTTTTATGTAGTTTTTGCATCTTTCACTAATAAATTGAGCATAAAGGTCAGATAGATTGTGGGGTATAATGAATAATGGAATAAAACACACTACACCAGATAAATAAGAACCAATTTAGAATTTAACAGTTGAATATTAGGTAAAGTATTGAACACAATAGCTGGTGAAAATAAATGTAGCCACTGGATTAAGGCAACAAATGACTGTAGAAAGATCTAGTATAACTTTTGAAGAATATGGGGGGGGGGGGATATCTCAAAAGGCTAAACTTGTGTCTAGGTTACTTTAACATATATGGCTATTTGGATAACTTTAAAACACACTATATGCTCTGTGTAATTCAAACAATCTATCAATACACACACAATCTGTTTAACATGTAAGATTAACTCTATATAATAAACTTCAGGTAGATGATGCTCTAAATTTGTAACTATACTGTAAATAGTGAGGGGAACTGAGAAAAGTTCACTTATCCTTAGTCCAAACTATCTTGGTGGAAAATAATACAATTCTGTGATCTCTCACCTGAAGAATGGGTATTATATGTATACAGCACGTCCTGTTCCAGAAGATATTCCTTACACATGGGTTATACATCCAGTAGATGGCGCTGGACTGCAGAGACAGAAAAGTGGCTCCTCCTGGCCCCATATATACCAGGGACCTCCCACAAAATCCCCAGTATTGAAAAGCAGTTAAATGAGACCGGGAGAACTATAACCAATATATAAAAATTTTAACATAAGAACAATCACCATAAAGAGGTAACTAAAGATAATGATAACAAGGGTGGGGTGGAACAGGACGTGCTGTTTACATATAATACCAATTCTACAGGTGAGTAATCACAGAATTGTATTATTCTAAGTATACAGCACGTCCTGTTCCAGAAGATATTCCTTACTCTTGGGGACATCCAATAGCAGTGTCCGTAAGGTAGGGTGGGATTCCCAAAAGTAACAGCAGACAGTTTAAACCACTGCCGCCTGCAGAACGTTGTGGCCAAAAGCAGCATCAGCTAAGGCCCTAACATCAAGCTTGTAAAACTTAGAAATGGTATGAACAGAAGACCAAGTAACGGCCTTGCAAACTTTTTCAACAGAAGCTTGGTGCTGAAAAGCCCAAGAGGCACCAAGAGCACGAGTGGAATGAGCAGTAAGGCGGAAGGGAGGCTCCTTCCCCTTAGCAGAATAGGCCTGTATCACAGCCTTATAGTGGACTTAGCCAGAGCCAGACCCTTCTTAGGTCCAGCCGGGAGCACAAAGAGAGCGTCAGTCTCCCTGAAGGATTCAGTAGCCACCAGATAGAACTTCAGAGTCCTGACCACATCCAGAGAGTGTAAAACCCTCTCCTTAGAAGTACTAGGATTAGGACACAGAGAAGGCAAAACAATGTCCTGATTGAGATGAAAGGCAGAAACAACCTTAGGCAGAAAATCTGGCTTAAATGAAACACCACCTTGTCCTGGTGTCTCTCAAAATAAGGGGGCTTGATAGAAAGCGCCGCCAACTCAGAAACACGCCTCACAGAAGTGATCACCACCAAATAGACCACCTTAAGCGTAAGAATGGACAAAGGGGCTCCTTGCAAGGGCTCAAAGGGAGACCCTGCAGGGCAGATAAGACCAAGTTCAATTCCCAGACTGGTAACATAGGCTTACCTGGGGGACGCACGTGAGTAACCCCCTGGAAGAAGGTCTTGACCACGGGATGCTGAGCAAAGGATCTTTGGAAAAAAATAGCCCAAGCAGAAACATGGCCTTTCAGAGTACTGAGCTGAAGACCCAGATCCAAACCATGTTGCAGAAACTCCAGAATCCTAGGAATGGAAAACACACGACAGGGAAGCGAGTTAGACTCGCACCAGTCAATGTAAGTGCCAAACCCTGTAGTAGATGGAAGAAGAGGACCTCTTCCTAGCCCTGATCATGGTATTTACAACCGAGGCAGGCAGCCCTTTTTCCATCAAGATGGAGGTTTCAACAGCCAGGCCATCAAAGCCAGCGTTTGTAAATTGGGGTGGCGTAGGTGCCCCTGAGTGAGCAGATCTGGAACCCGGGGCAGGGCGTAATGATCAACTGCCAGCTGCACAATGTCTGCAAACCACACTCTTCTTGGCCAACAGGGGGCCACCAGTATGGCTGCCACCCTTTCCTGCGCTATCTTGCGCAGCACCCTGCCCAGCAGGGGAAAAGGGGGAAAGACATACAGAAGCTGAAACCCCTTCCAAGACATTGCCAGGGCATCCATGACCAAGGCCAGAGGATCCTGGGACAGAGAGACAAGGACTGGAAGCTTGTGATTGTGACGGGACGCAAACAGATCCACATCCGGCTAACCCCAGCGGTGGCACAGGGAGCGAAACACCCTGCTGCTGAGGGACCATTCTCCCAGACGAGAGGTCCCCCTGCTCAGAGAGTCTGCCTACAGATTCTCCACCCCTGGGATGTACACAGCTGAGATGCAGGGAACATTTTCCTCCGCCCAAGACAGTATCAGGGACACTTCCTTGAGGGCCCTCTTGCTCCGGGTCCCTCCCTGATGATTGATGTAGGCAACCGCCGTCTGGTTGTCCGAGCGGACCTGAACAGCCCGATCCCTCAGGTGTGGGGTTAAGTGGGCGAGAACCAACCTGATCGCCCTCAATTCCAGAATGTTGATAGAGGCATAGGCCTCCTGAGGGCCTCACTGACCCTGGAATTTCATGGACTTCCACATGCCCCCCCAACCTGTCAGACTGGCATCCGTGGTGACAGTTTCCCAGCAGGGGGCCAGAAAGGATCTGCCCACCAGCAGGTTCCTTGAGTCCAGCCACCACGATAGAGACCGCCTGACCAGAGGGGACAGGACAAACACCTGATCTAAATACACAGGGTCCCGTTCCTATACTGACAGAAGGTGAAGCTGAAGAGGCCTTATGTGAAACTGAGCATATGGAACCGCCTCGAAGCAGGACACCATCAGGCCCACCAGCTGCATTCCCTGCCTGATGGATGGATGAGGACAAGAAAGAAGGAGCTGAGCTTTCTCTTGAAGACTCTCCACCTTCTGCTGAGGAAGAAAGATCTTGACCTGAGATTAATCCAGAATCATGCCCAGAAAGGACTTCACCATGGAAGGAGACAGGGAAGATTTGGGGTGGTTGATCACCCAGCCGAATGACTCCAGTGTGGACACCACCCTCTGAGTGTCCAGCTCTGCCTGATGGAAGGACTGAGAAGCGATGAGCATGTCGTCCAAGTAGGGAAGAATGCGAATGCCCTGAGATCTCAGCAGAGCCATAACTCCTGCCAGGACCTTGGTGAATACCCTGGGAGCCGAGGTGAGGCCGAAGGGCAGGGCCACAAATTGGTAGTGCTGATCCTCCAGAGCGAACCTGAGGAATCTCTGATGACCTGGAAAGATAAGTACTTGAAGGTAAGCATCCTTGATATCTACAGAGGTCATGAAGTCCCCTGGGCATAGGAAAGTCACAGCTGAGCGCAGAGTCTCCATGCGAAAATGTCTGAATCTGACAAATTTGTTGAGGTGCTTCAAATCCAGGATGGGTCTGATGGACCCATCCTTTTTGGGGACGATGAAAAGATTGGAGTAATAGCCCTTGCCCCTTTCCCTCAAGGGCACCCGGCAGATGACACCCAGTTCCAGAAGGCCTTGGACAGCCAGGGACAGACCCTGAGCTGACAGGGGGTTTTGAGCTAACCGAGATTTGATGAATCTTGGGGGCGGCCAGGCTGCAAACTATATCTTGTAACCGGAGGATACTACCTCCTGAATCCACCGATCTGAGACATGACGCCTCCAGACATGAGCCAAGAGCCGAAGCCGTCCCCCCACCCGGATGGGTGAGGGCGCCCCTTCATGCCTGAGGGGGCTTGGGGGAGGACTTAGGCTTGGGACCCCAGGAGGGGCTAGGGCGGCCACGTCCTCTGCCCCTGCCCCAAAAATCTCCATGGGCTCCAGCAAAGGAAGCTCCCCATCCAATTCTGGAGCCCGTGAAGGAAGGAGAAAAGGCACCTGAACCCCGAAAGGACCGGGGCTGCCTTCTACTCTGAGGTAACTTTCCTCCCTTAGCAAACAAGTCCAGACGTTCCCCAAAGAGGCGCAGCCCCTTGAAGGGAAACCCAGTGAGAGCCTTCTTAGCAGCGTTGTCAGCTGCCCACTGGCGCAGCCAGACCGAGCGGCGTATAGCCACTAACAAGGCAGATGCCCTGCCACACATTCTAATGGTATCATCCATGGCAGAGAGGACATATGCAACGAATTCCTCACAACGCAGAAGAGCTCTATACTCTTCACTACCAGCATCATCAGGGGCCCCATCTAAGAGACTCCTGAGCAGGCTTTTAATAGCACAGACCAGACGCAGCGTGGTCCCCACACAGGCAAAGGCATGGCAAGCCAGCTGATCAATGCGCCTGTCCTCCCCATCCCTCAGTGTAGTGGAATGCATGACGGATGTGTTGGACAAACCCAGAACTGGTGCATCCACCTCGGTAGGACATGACCAAGGTTTAACCATTTCAGCAGGAAAGGGATACCTCTTATCCCAACTCTTTGGCACCCCAGGGAGCCGGCTAGGCCATTCCCACTCCTTGAGCACTAGATTATTAAAATGAATTTGTTCAGGAAACTTCAAGCGTGGTTTAACAGTATGAAACAGCTCCCCCTGCTGCCGCGTAGCCACAGCAGAAGGAGAGATACAGAGTACTTCAAAAATGTGAACTAAAAGCCTGTCAGTATCATCTGAAGCCCATGGGTCAGACCCAGAATCGGCACCATACACCCTAGATTGTTCCTCAGATGATTCTGAATCAGAAAATAATTCCCTCTTCCAGGGGGGTATAACCAGTAATGTCAAAAAATTCCTCAGCCTCCATAGGAAAGAGGGAAACACCAGGTGATAAATGCCGCTTCTTAGCAGAAGCCTTACGTGGGCCAGAGCCAGCAATATGTCTCTCAATGCTGGCCACCCGTGCAGCCAAATCAGGTTGAGACTCCCCACTAGTATGCACCTCACTGGGAGTCAGATGTAAGTGTGGGGGGGTAGGCCCAGCCACCGGTAACCCAGACTGCAGCGCAAGCGTCTGCTGGGCGCAGGGAACACACACCCTGACATCATCACTTATAGGGGATACCCCACACGCCACACACAGCCTGGCTTGTCCCGAAGGAACCCCTAGCACATTATCCTGAGAAGCCTCCATATGGTGATTATTGTGGCATAATTGGCCAATTGGGATTGACGCCAATAAGGCTACCTGGGATGCCCCAATAGCCCGCTAGGTAAGAGGGAGGTAAGGGAATACAATAGCCCTCCAATAAGAGTTAACACTAAATAGATTGGATAGGACCAGGAAAAACCACAAAAGTTTGACCCGCCTGCAAGACATAAGCAAAAAGATCCCATAAGCAATATGCAATACAGAGAATACAAAATAAATCAGCCCGCAGGGGCACTTATGGGCCGCGATAGGGAGACGCCAGACACTCGCAGCAGAGAGCTAAAATGGCGCCTACATATACCTCGAAGGGCGGGCCGCGGAGACAGCGATGCAAAACGAGTCAGCCACAAGGCCCGCCCCCCCAAAGAGTGTGAAAAAGCGCCCACATGACAAGACCAGCCAATGATGGCGCAGCAACGCCTGAGGCGATATCGGCGCGGACCGCGGAGCGGAGTACAAGCATGCAGCGGCGGCAAAAGAAACCAGTGCAACCAATTCAAAAGGGATCATAACATAAATCATATAGACAAGACATGCCCCCCCCCCCCCAAGATCTACCAGGGAGAGCGAAGGGGAAGCGACGGCCAGCCTAAAGGGAGCCAACTGCGGGGCCAGGGCGCGAGTTGCATAAGACGCGGGAGGGGCATCCCATAAGGCTCACTATGGGCCTATACCGCCTACCCTTTGGTGGGGGACTGCGGTTGGAGCAGCGCTCCTTAGCACCTGACAGCGGTGCTGCCTACCTTCACCTGAACCAGCGCAGCCTGAGCTGGGAGGCAGTAAAAGGAACGGGTGGCAATAGTCCTACAGGGCCGCAGGCTAATAGCCCCGCTCACCTGCGAGTAGAGAGAGACATCTTCTAGTCATCGCAGCCAGGACTGCAGAGAAGAACTGGGGATTTTGTGGGAGGTCCCTGGTATATATGGGGCCGGGAGGAGCCACTTTTCTGTCTCTGCAGTCCAGCACCATCTACTGGATGTATAACCCAAGAGTAAGGAATATCTTCTGGAACAGGACGTGCTGTATACTTAGAGGCTGATTTATTAATAGCGCCAGGTAGCAACAGTTGAGCGACTGTAGCGGTATTTTCACAGCACCCGCTAGTAGTCGCTGTGCTTGGCCGTTGTTCGGTTGTTGATAGCGACTCATTCGGTGTGCAGTAATGTTGAATACAAGGTGATGAGTCGCTATTTGACAGGTTCCGCGCTGTATGGGAGCGCATGATAGCGAATGGCCATAGCGACCGGCTCCCACCATATTCATTAATGTGAAATGCTTGTTTAAACCCCAGAGCGCTGGCGGCGATGGGTTAAAAGTAGTTTTTTAACCCCCAAACAACCATATTTTGGGAAACCAAAAAAAAACAAGTTTTATAAAAACATTTTGTAATATGAATACATTAATATCAGACCTGTTTTTTTTTTTCTTACCTTAAAAAAAATATCTAACATGGCAGAAGTGGTCACAGAAATTTTCACATAAAAAAAAAATAAAAAATTAACAATTAATTATTAATATTTAAAGATTGTTCCATTGAAATGCATTGGAGAGCGCCAGGTAGCGAGAGGTCATACCTGTCGCTGTTCAAGGTCGCTCGCTGGCGCTATGGGGTGAGGCTGGAATAATGATGAATGAGTCGCTATCTGGCGCTATCTTAGTCGCTAAGCAGGATCGGCTTGATAAATGTGTGATTGTGGTGGGGAGCCGGCGTTCTCGTGGCGGTGACCATCATTACCGTTTGCTCACCAGTCGCTACCTGGCGCTATCCCTTGTTAAATAAGGGCCTTAGATTAATAGTCCTGTTATTGCTGACTAAAATGGTGCGGTTTCTATTTTCCGGATATTTCTTTCTTCAAGTGCCTCAAAAACTCTCCTAAATAAAATTACCAAGGGCGTCCTCCAACCGCGCTGAGTCCCTTTCTTTGCGCTCCACGGGAGGCTTCACACAGTGAATAACACACAAAAAATAAGTCTTTACACCCCTCACACAGTTTAGCAGTGAGGTAAATAAGGAGAGTGTTAGTTTCAACCAAAAACGTCACTGTGGCCCTATAATTTATGTGGGCTCAGAAACACATACAAACACAGAAGTGCTCCCATTGACCCACCTCATGGACTCTGGTCTCTCAGAGCTGTGCTGTGCCTTTTATAGCCTGCAGGAATGACTGCACCAGCCTCTCTCTCATGGCTGGCCCCGCCCACCCACACACACACAAGAGTTTTCCAGAACCCTCCTAGCAGAGGTTTGTTATATGTCGGTTACAAGCCAACTAGTATTGATAAACAACTAATAAAATGGCACCCCATAGACACCACAAATATTCTGAGATTAATTCTATGCTGCCATAAACTGTAAAGTGGTTATTAAGAAGGATTTCATGTTTTGTCACATCAAAATCTGCCACCGTAGTTTCCCCGTTGTCAGGTGAACCATTTCCGCTAGTAAATACCATACATTTTGACTGACGAACTGCCGTAAAGAAACAGCAAAATGCCACCAGAAAGTCAGTTGTTCCCTGTGTTCGCCAGTGCAAAATAGCTTAGATCACCGCGTTATTCCACACTCGCTATGTAGTAAATCAGACTCTTGATGTCACCCTTAGGAAAGTTGTTGTGTCCTGAACAGAGGGGAATCCAGTGCAGCATTAATAATTGGCTCCAGTTGGTTGGGACCTACCTGGGCAAGTTGACGATGTAACAGCAGAAGTGAGAGGAGTTAAGAAAGGGATAGTTTGAAGGTTTCCTCAGCAACAAGACAAAAAGGACCCTCTCTGTGAATCCTGGTCACTGGACTATCATTACATTTTAATGGCTGTAACAAAAACTTTAGACTAGGATCTCTTTTCTATTGGTGAATTATACAACCCTGTTTCCATAACCAGTATGAACTGGAGAACAAAGCTTGCAGGAATGCAGATATGATAAGGAACCATGCATTCTGTAAATCCTGTAAATGTAGGACTTGAAACACAAGTGATGAATAGGCATATGATGGACACAAGCTCAGATTGAGGCCTTCTCAGAGCTGGTTTCCACCAGATTTTAAAGTGGACCAAAACCCAGAATTTGGACTATTCTGGGTTTTGGTCCTTTCCCCGGGGATACCCTGCTGTGTCCCAACCCCCCCACCCCGCAGATCGCCGCAGCCAAATCACCTTATCCCAATCCCACGTGTGTAAGAGCAGCGG
This sequence comes from Gastrophryne carolinensis, assembly GCA_027917425.1. Classification (NCBI taxonomy): domain Eukaryota; kingdom Metazoa; phylum Chordata; class Amphibia; order Anura; family Microhylidae; genus Gastrophryne; species Gastrophryne carolinensis. The sequence continues at coordinate 200,113,828 of CM051235.1, forward strand.
TTCTGACAACCGCATCCTCTGCTTCCCTCTATCAAAGTGCGTGCCCTCGCCAGGCATCTGTCAATGACCGGCGTGGGCACGCTCCGTTAGAGCAAGGCGAAGGATAAGGTGAGTTGCTGGAGCGATCTGGGGGGGTTTCACACAGCGCGACACCTCCGATCGGGGTGCCCCCAGGAAAAGCACCAAAACCCAGGATAGTCAAAACTTAGCACTATCCTGGGTTTCGGTCCACTTTAATGTGTGCTGAATGGGAGATACTATATTTTTTAAAGTATAGACTGCTGCATCAGGAAACCACAACCAGTTACATATGTCTATATTGCTATATTCAGGAGGCTACAAATCTGATTAAGATCTCACAGTGAAACAACTGTGACTAAACAGATCATGCTTACTATTTACTCATTTTAATTTTCCTGCTGATGAAAAAGTATGCTGCTTTATGCTGAGTAACCCTTTAATATACAAGAATATGGACTGGTCACTATCCTGTTTCCTAAAAATCCTAAAACTTTCCACAATAAGAAAATCAACCAATTTCATGTGCTTTTACTTGTTCGATTTTCTGCCCCGCCCTGGGGTCCTGGCTCACGCTGGTATAAAAATCCCTTCTCTGCGGTGGGAGTGAGCGGTAAAAGCCAGTAGCAGGACAGAGGATCTGTGTCCTCTGCCCCGCAGAAGATGTCAGAGAGCGACAGATGAGCGGCAACTTGCCTAGCCCCCCCGGGCCATTACCCGCACCCCAAACTGCCAGGTGCCTGTGTGGGCTATGTGGGCTGGTAGATGTGCTGGGGGCCTGCCGCTCAGTCTCTGAGCCCTGGACTACAAGCCCACATAACAGGTGCCCAGGCTGGTTTTGCTGGAGAGAGGGGACCCATTGACTTTTTTTGTATTTTTGAGGGTTTAACCCTTCAAAATTAAAAAAAGGCATGGTGTTCCCCCTTCCAGAGTGTGGAACCCTAAGTCATTTTTCTTCAGGAGGAAAGTGGCTGGAAAAGCCCTACACACCCCCTGTCACTCACTGTGACACCAGCCACATCTTTTCTGCCTATTAGTAGCCTCTCCCTGTGGAACCATGTGGCCAGAGCCCACTGCCAGGGCTTGGGATATCTGTGGACAGCAATGCGGGGCAGCATGGACAGACTAGAGGACAGTGAGGCAGCAGGTGAGTTTTTCTTTTTTTTCTTAAGGATTTCAGGGAAAGATTTGTTTGAAAGGAATCACAAGAAAATTCATGACTATTTTTCCTTGAAATTTGCAGCGATTGTGAGCTATCCATTATGTACATCCTACAAATGTAAATCAAATGTAGGCTTTGTATACAAAAGATGAACAGACATATGACTGTTAAGTGCTCAGTGCTGAGATTTCACCATATTTTAATAACTTACATGGAATATAGTATACTATTAAAACACAAACCCAGGGCCACTTTCGTTGTTTGAGGTCTGACCAGTGTTGCATTATTCTGTGTGGGTATAAGCCGAAATCCCCTGCCCTCTCAGATGGACTGCTACGTCCTCTTTTCGTGGGTGTTGGGCTTGAAGTTGTAACGGTCGGTTATGAAAGTCTGCTGAAACACTATATCTTTATATATTTCTGTTCCCATTAGAAATTGTAAAAATCCTATACAATAAAAATTGCACTGTCTATAGGCGGACCCCTTTTGTTTAGCCACCATGGTTGGTTCCTTAGCTAATATTCAGCATGGTCAGCAAGGACTCCTTATGATCTGGATTTGGCCTGGTTTAGTTTAATGTGTGTATTTGCATACAAATTAAGTAAGCTGGTGAGTAGATACCTGTTTGGTTTGGGATCTGAGCCAATCAGAGTATCACCTGGGTTAGTTTGTCTGGACCAATCAGGGATCAGCTGTGCTATTTCAAAATTGGTTTGGAGGGAAATAGACACACACGCACAATGTAAGCATTTACTTGGAGTTACTGACAAATGAATTTATTAGACAATGTGGTGTCATTTTAGAGATTTTTTTTTTTTTTTAGCAAAGTTACACCCAAGCAAAACATCTGCAAAGACAAAAGGCACCTTACCTTTTCATCACTTAACCTGCAACCGCAAAATGCATGCCTATGCAACTGGGTGCACAAGCACTTAGGTCAAGTGGCGCACTCAAATCTCCCCTCCGCTAGTACTGTTGGATAATGCTCACTGACAGCACTCTGCAACATGGCGGACCCAGCTCTCCCAGGCCACACTACTGGCAAATAGGAGTCACAGACTCACTTAGGCCAAGTGCCACACCCAGCTCTCCCCACTAGTACTGTCAGATTGTAATATGCATCAATACAGGAGAGTGGGCAAGAAAGGGGAGAAATGTGGACCTAAACATCCCAAAACATATACTCCTGAGCAGCTGGGGGAACCAGGGCCACATGTGTGCAATCAATGGCGCCCATGACATGTGGCATATTCGCTAGGTGGAAAAAACCTAATCTCACCACGTTCCAGTCTGCCATATTATCAGGAAAAGAGATGTATTTCTCCTGCAGAACAGTCAAACTCAAGAAATTTAGTCAGGGTGTGGCTCAGCGAATGCTGGGACATGCCAACTGACAGTACCCCTAGCCTCTGGAAGGAGCCATTCGCTAACAGTTGGAGGCAGCCAAGCAATTTGGTCATACCACCAATTGCATGCCCCTTTCTTGTGGTGGAGGCCATCCATGGCCGCAGCTCTGAGTAAAACTTCTCAAGAAAAAGGCGGTTCAGTCGGGTCAATTCAGACACCTGCTGATCAGACATCTGATTGGTATTCAGGCCATGGCGGGTATGCCTAAGCTCTGTAAGGTACACTGCTCGTACTCTTCACAGAACTCGTCAAGGGGCTCCATTGCAAGTGCGTATGCTGGTTCTCGCCAAAATGTATAATCCTGCAAAAAGGTAACTCAGACAAAAAAACATGGCCCAGAATCACGCGGCATGGAAACTTAGACAAATATGGGACTTTGACGTCATTCCCACATGCAGGAATGCATACGAGAGAGACTCTGAATCAGGGCTTATATTATTACATTTAGAAGGCTGAGATCTTTTTTCCCAAGAAAAATGTTGCATGGAAATATGGACTGGTCACTATTCTGTTTCCTCAACATTACAAATACAGTCCAAAAATTGACATTCTCTGGGGTAAATATAAAATAATATAGTGAGCTATTCAATACATCAAATACATGTAAATCAAAGGCAGGAGTATTAGAGAAGCAATGAACAGACATATGGCAGAATCACCTTCAGATGTTTGGTGCTGCTCAGATTTGGTTCTTCACAAGATTTTAATGAAGCAAGGCAGCATCAGGAAATGACTGTTTCAGTTACAGCCGACATAACAATTTTACCACATTCAGAGGTAACCATTGAAGAACCAAGTTCTATATTTCCTATAAGAACCTGGCTTTTGTTCTACGCAACCTCTCTCCATGCCCCAGCAGAGATGCAGCCTAAGAAAGAGCACATTAGTGAGAAACGCGGGGCTCAGATTTAGGGCATTTCAGAAGATCAAGATACGTATTTGGGGAATTAGCTGGCGAGGAAACCGGCTCTACAAGATAAATGTCAGGATGAAAATTAGAGCCATTCAGAAGAGAGGCAGTGTCCCTCAAGACAGTTGAAATTAAAAATTTGCATTCCAGGGAAAGTCCACTTCTTTTAAGTAATATTGTAACATAGATAATTGCTGCACGGCTTTTTGTTATTCAGTGCTAATAAAAACCAACGTTATATTTAAATCCGCAGCCAGCAAAGCTTTTCCTAGGCTCGTAAAAGTCTATAACTTTCCCCTTGTAACCATGGCAGCAGTGCTCTTTGCACAAGATGTCACAAAGTTTTTGGCTTATAGCCTTTCCCAAAAAGCCTTCAAGGGACCTTTCAAAGTTTGTAGTTTCATCACACTTTTTGCTCACCAAGCTTTACCTCTGTTAGGTAGGCCCTTAATCCCTTCCTGATGAGCTCAGGTATCTTAGCACCACTGCCCGCCACATCCTGTCTCTCGCCAGTGGCCTTCACTCCATCAGCACCTTCAGTTCATTTTCACTAGATGGCACACAGGTCTTCAGTGCTGGGTAGCCCCAGGGTTCTTTGTTGCCTGACAGCCTGAGGTTCTTCTTTGCCAGGTGTCCTGTGGTTCTTTATGCCTGAGTGGCATCTGGTACTTCGACGGCGGAAGACCAGAGGCTGAACTGCAACACAATGTGAGTAAAAGTCAATTTATGTGCTTTTCCTACTCTACCATTTCTTTGTGATTCTTTGTATTTGTGTTTGCTTTCCAATTTTGACACAAAATGACATGCACAATGTGATGTAGTACAGAGATATCAAAGTGCCATTAGTTTCAGTGGACAGGATTTTCCTGCTTTCGTTAAGTTAGAGTATTTTACCCTACCTATAAGATTCCTGGGCTGATCGATTTCCTCCCCCCTGGCATCCAAAATCGGGATGCTCCACTGTGTGAAACCCTTCAGGTCGCCCCATTCACTTACCTTCTTTCCCGGTCCAACGCCGCATGCACGAGCCGTCAGCACATTTGGAGCTGCTCACCTTAGACAAAGGTTCAGACGACGTGACATCAGCGGATCGGAGCGCGCTGATTGGATGATCGGCCACGCATGAGCCATAGGACCGGGCAGAGGTGAGTTTGTTTCGGCGACCTGGGTGTTTCACACAGCAGGGCATCCCCAATCGGGGTGTCCTGGGGGCAAGGACCAAAACCCAGGATAGTCAAAATCCTGGGTTTTGGTCCACTTCAAGTGACAACAGCGGTATTCATTTTAATATAAGGTCCTTAATATTTGTATGCACTGCTTATTTTATTATTTACTATACAGTGCTAGGATCAGGGCCACTGAGCATGGCATTCATTGAAAGACACAAAGGGCAGCTCCTGGACCAGGGTTAGCATTCCCATCATGCATGCAGATTGTACATTCATGCTGTGTTAACACATTTTTTTCTCTCCAGGTACTTCAGCTCTATCTCACGGTCCAGTGAATTGCTACACGGATAATTGGCCAGTGAGTAAATTATCCTTCTTGCAGTGGGGATTCTGGATAATTATACTTTAAACTCTTTGGGAACAGGAGGGAGGCTTGCATTAATAATATTATTGGAGCGAATGACTCTAAACTCTAATCCATCTACAAGAGCTGTTTGTATGACCCTTCTGCTTGGCCGGCCTTTGGGGTGTGTGGCGTGTGCACAGGGTGACACCCCAATCTCTGAAGGGGGCACCAGGAGACGCCATTCAGGCAGCTGGCTTAGCAGGTCTCGTTTATGATTTTTTTCCATCTCACTCCCTCTTCTCCTTTTTACATTTCTTCCATCTTTCTTTCACATCTGCACATTGCATCCATTATTCATTTTCTCTAATGCCAGCATACTGTTATTTTCCTTTTCTTTTTTGTCCCTACCTTTCCTTAACTGTATCTCTTTATTTATATGAGCCCTGCATCTTTCTCTCTTTCTGTATCCCCTTTTTTTTTCCTTTTCCACATTTTTCTTCTATTTTTCAAAATAGTCTATTTCTGTCTTTTCCATACTTACTTCACTCTCTCTCATTTCCACATCCCTTGCTCCTTCTCCTTTCTCAATCTGCTCTTTTCTACATTCTTTCCATTTTCTTGCTTTGCTCTTTCTCTCTCTCCCCCACATTTATTTCTCTCTTTTTTTTAGACTTTTCTAAGAAAAAAAACATTTCTATCTAATTTTTACATTCTTTCCTCCTTCTTTTCCCCCTGTCGCCTTCTTGTTTTCTTATGCATCTCTTTTTTCACATTCCTCTCTTTCTGTTTTCCTCTTCTCTGTCTTTCTCACATTTTACCTTAGCTCTTGCTCTTTCTTTTTTTCTTTCTGTTCCATGTATTTCTTCTCTCTCTCATTCTCGCTTTCTCTAATTCCATTTCTTTTTTCTTCTTGCATTTCCTTATCACTATCTTCTATTTTCTTAACATGAGCCCTCACTCTTTCTCTCTTACTGTATGCCCCTTTCTGCCTTATTCCCTCTTCCTTTTTTCACAACAGCCCTTTCCTGCCTTTTCCATAATCTCTTCACCCTCTTTTATTTCCATATTCCCTGAGGCTTCTTATTTTCTCCTTCTGCTCTTTTACACATTCCTTTCTCCTTCATTTTTTATTTCTTTTCCAGTATGTTTTATGTTCTCCTCTTCTTTGTCCATGAATCGCTCCCTCTTTTCCATGTTCCCTTTTTTTCTTCTGTTTAGATTCTGTCCATCTCACCCTTTTCTGTGCTCTCTTTGCAGGATCCAGAAAGAGAGATTTTTATAACACAATTTTGAGGTTCAAATTAGGGGCCCAGCCATCACATTGTAGGTTATGATGGGCCCAGACCCTATACAGCCAATATATATATTGTGGGCCCACATAACCAATATGTGGTGGCTGGGCCCCTACTAGTTTGAACTGGGTCCCAATGCAACCAGGCTTTTCTCAGTATTGCCCCCCCCCAGGATACTGATAAAGTAAAATACAAAATTGATTAAAAAAAATTCTGAAGGAATAACAGACCTAAATAACTGTTTATGCTGGTGTAATATTCAATTTCATAAACCCCCGGACCCCACTGTCCACCACATTTCGTCATTTACAGGCCAGGCCCCTGCCTCATTAAAAGATCAATGCCACATTAAAGTTGACCAACACTAATTTTTAACTAAATAGTTATTGGTGGCTGCTGTACTCCCCCAGGCCCATTCTGCTTCCCTGTATGGGAGGCCGGGCCCCACTGACAGTCACATGGTCTGGTTTCTTTGGTGGCTGGGATCACTGTGCATAGTGAATGAGACTTGCCATAGGAAGTGTGGCAGCATTGAATGTAGAGCCGCCATCTGGGCGCTACACTGGAGTCTTAGCTCTCCTGCATCTGATGACAGCCCTGGATTTTAGGGAGTGTGCTGAGTAACATGTTCAGGAGGGTATTATTAGGGGGAAAACGCACCACTTGTCAGTTCAGTAGACTTAGGCCTTATTTAAGAAGGGATAGCGCCAGGTAGCGACTGGTTAATGACAGGTAGCGACAGATAGCGACTGGTGAACGCCGGACACGGCACGCAATTACACATTTATCAAGCAGAATCTTTTTAGCGACTGGGATAGCGCCATGTAGCGTCTGATTCATCATTTTCCCAGCCTCAGCGAACAGCGCCAGCATTCAGCCTTGCACAGCGCCAGGTATGACCTCTCGCTACCTGACGCTCTCCCATACATTTCAATGGACGATCCTTTTCTTCTCTTTAAACAGGGGTTTTTTTTTTTTCAAAAAAATCACAAATAATTCTGTGACCTCTTCTGGCATTGAAATAGCAGTTTTTTCATAATTTTTTCATTTTTTATATATTTCTTCAGAAATGACATTACAGGTCTGGCATTAAAGTGTTCATGTTACAATGTTGCTACAATGTAATTCCATATCTTTTCGCTTTGTTACTAGTTGATAGATGCTGGAAAACAGACTTTAAACACACCGCCTCCTGCGCTCTGGGCTTCAAACAAGTATTTTTCAGTGCCAGAGATTTGTGAGGCTGTTTTTTTGCTGAATATGGTGTGAGTCGGTCGCTATGAGCAGTCGCTAACATGCGCTCCCATACAGCGCTGTACAGGTCAAATAGCGACTCCTCACAATGTATTCAACATTACTGAACAGCGACTGAATCGCTATAAAGTAGCGACCCACGGCTGAGCACTGCAACTACTAGTGGGCGCTCTGAAAATGCCTGCTACAGACGCTCATCTGTCGCTACCTGCCGCTAATGATTAATCAGCCTCTTAATTTCATTTTAGGTTTGATTAAAGGGTAATTCCACTTACAAACAATTTCCATTATTGTGTGCCAAAATGATCAATGAGCTGAATATATCTGTGAATGTTCTTCTTTGTTTGTTTGCAACGTGGAGGCTAATTTAAGACTAGCGTCATGTATTGCCATTTGAGTGTCTATTTAGTGGCTCTTAGAGCGACTGCTAGTAGACGTTGCTAGTTGGTGTCTGGTGCTTTAACCTAGCTTAGCGGGCAGACAAGTGACGCTGTAGTATCCTGTCCAGCAGTGATAAATGTGATGTATGGGTGGCGCTGTAGAAGCGATCTCCCTCAACCAATGCATAAGTAGCGCCCCGAGGAAAAGCCATCCAGGGCAACGCCACATATAACAGCAAGATAACGCTGCAGTGAACGATAGGTAGCACCAGTTAAGTGCGTCCGAGGCTCGGCGCTGAAGCCCATATTTAAGAAAATCAAACACAACGCTCTAACGTTGAGTGACTGATGCTATATCAATAAAAGTCTGTTTCTCAACACATACACACCAGCACTGGAGCTAAAACAAATGGAATGACATTGTTTAAACATTGTAACGATGACACTGCAATGGCAGATCTGCACATACAATTCTGCATAACAAAAATTCAACATATAACAATATAAGAGGCCGATTCATTAACAGCGGCAGGTAGCGACAGTTGAGCGACTGTAGCGGCATTTTCAGAGCGCCCGCTAGTAGTCGCTGTGCTTGGCCGTTGTTCGGTAGTTGATAGCGACTCAGTCGGTGTGCAGTAATGTTGAATATTGGGTGAGGAGTCACTATTTGACAGGTTCCGCGATGTATGGGAGCGCATGATAGCGACTGGCCCTAGCGACCGGCTCCCACCATATTCATTAACAAATCACGCTCAAAAAATTCTCGCGCTGTAAAATGCATGTTTAAACCCCAGAGCGCTGGCGGCGATGGGTTAAAAGTAGTTTTTTAACCCCCAAACAACCATATTTTTGGAAACCAAAAAAAACAAGTTTTTTAAATAATTTTGTAATATGAATACATTAATATCAGACCCTTAAAAAAATTATTTAAAATGGCAGAAGTGGTCACAGAATTTTTCACATTTAAAAAAAAAAAAAAAAAAAAAAAATTATAACAATTAATTATGAATATTTAAAGATTGTTCCATTGAAATGCATTGGAGAGCGCCAGGTAGCGAGAGGTCATACCTATCGCTGTTCAAGGTCGGACGCTGGCGCTGTGGGCTGAGGCTGGAATAATGATGAATGAGTGGCTATATGGCGCTATCTCAGTCGCTAAGCAGGATTGGCTTGATAAATGTGTGATTGTGGTGGGGAGACGGCGTTCTCGTGGCGAGGCCCATCATTACCGAACGCTCACCAGTCGCTACCTGTCGCTATTCCTTCATAAATAAGGGCCTAAGTGTTTGGTTGCTGGGCAGGAGAGGCCACACATTTATTTGATCCTAAAATGAAAACGCCATTTATACACAAGCAAAAAAACACCATAGAAATGTATGAGTTAACGCTGCTGAGCGACAAGTGCTACATGGCGCTGCTGAACATACAGCGGCGGCGCTTTACACTGAGCCGCCACTAGTAATACATACGACGTTACATGATACTATTAGGGCCTTATTTATCAAGGAATAGTGACAGATAGCGAGAGATAGCGACTGAGGAGCCGGCCAGTAAAGCCAGGTACCGCAACTAGAACGCCTGCTCCCCTCCACAATCACACATTTATCAAGCCGATACTGCTTAGCGACTGAGATAGCGCCATATAGCGACTCATTCATCATTATTCCAGCCTCAGCCCACAGCGCCAGCGAACATCCTTGAACAGCGACAGGTATGACCTCTCGCTACCTGGCGCTCTCCAATGCATTTCAATAGCAGAATGTATTTTAATTAATAATTATTTTTTAATATATATATATTTTTTTAAATTTCCAAAAAAAAAGCTGTTCTTCCTTTGAAAATGTATTTTTTGGGGATTTTTAAAAAACATTTTTTTTTTTGCAGAATTGATATTACAGGTCTGATTTTAAACTATTCAGGTTTGAATATTATTTCAAAATCATTCCATTTTTTTGGGGGTGGTTAGGGGGTTAAAAAACTACTTTTAACACATCGCCTACTGCACTTTAAACATGCATTTCACAGCGCTAGGAATTTTTAAGGCTGATTTTTTAATGAATATGGTGGGTGCCGGTCGCTATGTCCAGTCGCTATCATGCGCTCCCATACAACAGCGAACCTGTCAAATAGCAACTCAGCATCTTGTATTCAACATTACGGCACACCGACTGAGTCGCTATCATCCACCGAACAATGGCCAAGCACAGCGACTACTAGCGGTCGCTGTCAAAATACCACTACAGTCGCTCAACAGTCGCTATCTGTCGCTATCTGTCGCTATTAATGAATCAGCCTCTTAGAGTTGCTCACCAGATTGACTTTCATATATATGGTCTTCACATACTGCGCCTGGCATTCACCTGACACTACGTGGTACTACATGACATTAGCGTTTCTTAAATAAGGCCCTTTGTGTTCTAAAAGAAAACCGTTTTCTGTAGTAACAATGTGTTAATATTAGCAATGTACACCAAAGTGTATGGGGGCACAATCCTAATATAAATGTTTGATTTAAATTTCCAAAAGAGCGAAACAATAAGGCAGAACACCAAAAAGGGAGTTTTCCTTTAAGCTGATCTCAGCAGTCTGAATTACAGGTAAGGCTGATGTGCTCACTTATCAGTCATTGTATTGCATTTCTAGGACACTGGCGCTATAACTACTTGAACATTTGGTGATTGTACAAAGTAATAAAGTTACCGCTAAATAACGTGGGCTAATGGTGACAGCTGTCATCTCTCTTCAGCACCCATGAAGGCCCCCAATTGCAGGGTGCCTTTTTATGCTCTGTCAGTGTGTGTGTTCCTGGGCACGCATCACCATAAATGATTGATTTTATTTCAGCTGTAAAGAGGCTTCGCTTGATGGTTACACACAACGGTTCAATATGATCATTTGCTGCCACTCACCATATTGTTGGAAATGTAGAAAGCAAGCAAGAGGAGCTGCGGGGAGCAGGGAAAATGCAGCGCTTGCAGGAAAACAAGACAGAAACGTAATCAGCTGTAGGCTAAATAGATTCTTCAGAGAGCGAGGAAAGAAGCTACAATGGTGACCTTTATAGGCGTCAATACGTAAAAGAGGAGTTTTCCGGTGGAAAATGAATTTGAAAAAAAGGTCTGCCATTAAAAGGGTCGCCCCTGCGGGAAAAAACTTTACGAGCAATTAACAAAGATAATCAAGTTAAGACATCCGATTTGGAAGTTCAGGAGATACTATAGGCAAATGTCCCCTAATCTAATTTGAGTTAAGTGGTTCTAACCTTTGCACTGGATTCCCACTCCGTATATCTGCTGTTAACTGGAATATTAACATACCTCCATGTTTCCTGCCTGTACCGGGATCAGATGGTGGTTAAAGGAAAACTGTCGAGTTTTTGGTGTTTAGACTTATTCCTCTTCTGTGATGTAAAATAAACATTTGTGTTAGGCTTGTGACCCTATACCTGTGATTTATTTATCAGCATGCTGTTTCCATGTTTCTTATATGCCAGTGTCTTGGAAAAGTAGGAGTGGCTCTCCTGCTCTTTAGTAAGGCTCGTGGAGGCTGATTCATTACTAACGCCAGGTATCGGCAGATGAGCGTCTGCATAGCGGAGCTTAGAGCGACCGCTAGTAGACGCTGTAAGCGGATATCGGGTGCTGTAACAGAGCGCCTCAGTCACTGTAGTAACCTGGTCCCCAATGATGAATGTGATGTATGTTGGGTGCTCAAACACCAGTACAGTGCTGCAGCGAGCGAAAGGTAGCGCCAGCTCAGTGCGACCGACTTCCAACGACTCACGCCATACTTATCAAAAAAGGACACACATACAGCGTGGGCGCTCTAAGAGGCTGATTTATTAATAGCGACATGTAGCGACAGTTGAGCGACTGTAGCGGTATTTTCACAGCGCCCGCTAGTAGTCGCTGTGCTTGGCTGTTGTTCGGTTGTTGACAGCGACTCAGTCAGTGTGCAGTAATGTTGAATACAAGGTTACGAGTCGCTATTTGACAGGTTCCGCGATGTATGGGTGCGCATGATAGCGACTGGTCAGAGCGACCGGCTTCCACCATATTCATCAAAAAATCACGCTCAAAAAATTCTCGCGCTGTGAAATGCATGTTTAAACCCCAGAGCGCTGGAGGCGATGTGTTAAAAGTAGTTTTTTAACCCCCAAACCATCATATTTTTGGAAACCAAAAAAAAAATATTTTAAATAATTTAGTAATATGAATACATTAATATCAGACCTGCAATATCAATTCTGTACAATTTTTTTTTCCCTTAAAAAATGTATCTAAAATGGCAGAAGTGGTCACAGAATTTTTCACATTTAAAAAAAAAAAAACACATTAATAACAATTAATTATTAATATTTCAAGATTGTTCCATTGAAATGCATTGGAGAGCACCAGGTAGCGAGAGGTCATACCTGTCGCTGTTCAAGGTTGGACGCTGGCGCTGTGGGCTGAGGCTGGAATAATGATGAATGAGTCGCTATATGGCGCTAGCTCAGTCACTAAGCAGGATTGGCTTGATAAATGTGTGATTGTGGTGGGGAGCCGGCGTTCTCGTGGCGGGGCCCGTCATTACCGGCCGCTCACCAGTCGCTACCTGTCGCTATTCCTTCATAAATAAGGGCCTAAATCTAGTCGCTATAGCACAGACTGCCAGACGCCGTGTGATTAAAGTCTGTTTTTGAGCACATATACACTAGTAACAAAGCGAAAACACATGGAATGACATTGTTTTAACACTGTGACATTATCACTTTAGTGCCAGAACTGTAATGACAACTCTGCATAAAAATATAAAAAGTCAAATAAGTTTTTAAAAATGGTTGTTTGCAGCCAGGAGAGGTGACACAATGATCTGAGCAAAAAAATTAAATCGTCAAACACGCTGTTTAAACACAAGCAAATGAACGGCCATTGAAATGTATGGGAGAGCGGCAGTGAGCGAAAGGTAATACCTGGCGCTCTGGAAAATAAAGCCGCGTTGCTATACACTGAGCAGCCTGTAATAATACATGTGACGCTACATGGCGCTGTTACAGTCGCTCAGCAGATTTGCTTTCTTAAATGTGGGAAAAAATGCACTATTGTCACTATTTTTAATCATTTTGTGAAATTATGTTTACTTTAAATAAAGATCTAAACTACACTTTATGGTAAACAAGATTAAGGATAAGTCAGAGCGAAACATGTTTATTTAGTAAATGAATTATTATGAATTTGGAAGCATGCAATTATGGAATTTTAAGAAATGGATGGATACAATGAAATATTTTTATTATTTACAACGCTGTGGTCGGTGATTTAATGTGATAAAATGATTTTATAATAATGGACTGTATAGTTATGTAATAAGTGGATATTTTACTGTTAATCAATGGGTGTTTGGAAAAGGTTGAATTAATGCCTGTCGTTTCTGCCTCAACCAATTAGATGATTTGTAAGCCAGGAAGTTTCTGAAATGTACATCAGAATGCAACTTTTATGTAGATTGCTAAGGTGAAAACATTTTTGCTAGGGAGAACTGTTTTCTTTTATAACAAACAGATAAGCTCAGCACCTTGAGCACATATATTGGCACACACAGTTATAGACCCTTTTAGTCCACAATAACCTGGAGCAGGGGCAGCATTAGAAATGTTGGGGCCTAATATCACCTTGATTTGGGGGACCCCATAGAAATTCCATAGATTTGATAATGAGGATGACAGGACGGCAGGGAAAGTCTGACCCAAGAAACACAAGAGAGGCTGATCAGTGGTGGACTGCAGTGGTAGAGAGTGCTCAGATGCCATGGAAACATGTGAGAAGTCAAAGAGCTACCATCAGAGATAGGCCCCCCTGAGCAACTGTGCCCTACCCATTCTGCACTCACCTGAAGGCATGGTGAGTTCAGCATAGTAGAAAGGTCAAATTATTCCTCCACAGGCCACTAGGTCCCTTGATCAAGGAGCAATGCCGGGTTTTCAGCAGAGCCTCTAATGGAGGGAATGGACAGGGGTGTATTGGTAATAAAGCCAAAATAGACAAACCACCACCATGTTTAATAGTACTATATATTGTGGGTACCATGTGGGATGGGGATGCTGACAGGCTTGGGACGCTTGAAGGGTACGCATATATTCCATGGAGATGGTCTCTTAAACAAGTAGTTACTCACTTTATTAGTAGCTTGCATAACTTACACTTCAGTAGTCACAGATACAATCCAAGGTTGTCATCACATCCATCAACAGCATAACAAAGTCAGTTGCCCTTTAATCTGAATAAGTCTACAGCAGGCTCTCTCCCTTTTAACGGTAACTTGGGGTCTTTACTCCTTCCTCAAGAACCAGGGTGTACCCCTTGCTTCTTGTTTCACTCTAGCAAGGTAGAATCATGCTCCGTCTAGATCCTTCTCTCATTCTGGCCACTGTCTCCTCTTCTCCTGCACACGTCTTGTCTCACTCCAGGTTATTACAATAATGTGATCTGAGCTTCAACTGTCTCTTATAGGTGTCCTACCCCTTTTATAGTCTGAGTTCCTCCTAAACCCAACTGGTGAGTAAGACCAATGCATCAACCATCATAGCAGGTGCCAAGTTGTTTACCATGGTCTGAGCTCCTAAATTGTTACCTATGTACTTCCTCTGCACTTTCACTCAACTAACTGTGATTTAGCTCACGTAACTTAACCCTTAGAGTGTAAGCTCTACTACCACTAGTGTAGAACTTAAAGTATTGTCTATTAATGCATACCTAAACTAATGTGAAACAGGTTCATACATACCACACTCGTTTAATATCATATATATGTTACCTTTACATATATATATATATATATATATATATATATATATATATATATATATAAAGTTTTATGACAGTGGACTTATCACCAGGCACTGCAGCCATATCTTCAGTCTCCCTGTGGTCTGTGGAGCACTGCCACCCCAGGCTTGGGGAACCTGCCTCAGATTCAGTGAGGCCAAAGATGCGGCTCTGTCGCATGAACATGACATGGGAACAGTGGAAATGGGCAATTGCGGGCCTGCATAGTTACATAAATAAAAGGTTAAATATAAATAGTTACAAATAGTTACAAGATACATTCAGACTTAATGCTATGCAGGAAGACAGAGTTGAGGGAAGCATTCAAAATAACTGGGAGGATTATGTGTCCACTCACAGACTTTGAAATTGTAACTGGCGGGCTAAGACTTGCATACAACATGTGAAATAAGTATGAAGCCACAAACAGATATTTAGACCAAACTCTAGTGGAAATAAAAACAGTCAGACCCTGAGAAACTAGACATAAAAATGTTCTTTCTTATAGTTCCAGAAATTGAACAACTGACTAATATTAGCAGAGCGGATGCTGATTGAGGAGCAAAGCTGGATATTCAGCCAAGAAGTTAAATCCTACAGGAATCCAAGGCCATGGGGGTCACAGAAATCTGAAGTCTGAAGGACCTGAACATAATACAGCAGTAATCTGCAGTCAAGGTGCTCTTTTGAAGTGTCATTGCTTGGGAAAGCACGTGCATATGCGAATGGGAGCACCACAGGGCATGTGCTACTTACTGTGCTGGTTCAAGAGCATGCTCCTCTTTTTCGCTGGTTGCTGGATAATCGAGTCAGGAACTTTGGATGACAGGTTTTCATGGAGATGGTCCTTTCATCCAAAGTTCCTGACCAATAGTCCTGAAATGGCAAATTAATAAGGAGGAATCCACTAAGAAAGCACCAGGGATCTTCTGCATCTATACAATCATCTGCCCGTCCCTAACCAAGCATTCTATGTTACAACCTTAAAGCTGAACCTAAAATGTTGAAGTTGACCAAAACCTAGGATTTTCACCATCCCAGGTCATGGTCTGTACCCCTGGGACAACCTAATTTTGGATGCCCTGCTGTGTGAAACCCATCTGGTCTCCCACTGTATGTACGTCGCTGGCGAACCCTCTTTCACAGACACAACTCTCCTCCACCCATTTTTTTTGGACACGCATATAAATAAGATGATTGGAAACTTGGCTCTATGACTATGTCCTGCTGTGCATTCCATCACAAGGAACATGGCCATGCACAGCCAAAGCAGGATGCAGGAGGTGCAGCTGCGCAGGTGCCATGGGTTACGTCTGTATTACATGCCCAGCGGCTTTTTCATTAGGGGCGGTATTTAAACTAATCTAGATCTTATAGACTAGGTCAGGTTTTGGTCTACCACTATCTTACATAGGCTAAATGTGTCTCTGTGAACACTTACGCTGCTCCTGGTGTGGAATGGGGAGGTTTTAAGGACAAGGTGAGTGTTTTTTTTTTACTTTATGGCCTGGAAATGGAGGGATGGGCCATCAGGAATTTGTAACCCCCATATGATCTTAGTGTCAGGACCACCTTACTCTTTCTATACCGGATTTGACAAAAATGATGCATCTGATACCATTAATCTGTTGCTAATATATACAGTAAAAATGACTACCCCTACCCCCAGATATCCACTTGACTTCCCCTGCATGGCTACAATCTGACAATATTATTCTCCATACTACCATGACACTGCAGTGGGCCTGCTAGCAAGCAACTGAAGGTCGCCAGGTGGAAGTGCATGGAGTCCTGTATGGCATTGTGCACACCCAGCCAGTGAATCTTAAAGGCTGTAGGTCACACATACTGGGATTTGGGATATTTAAGAATAAAAGCAGCCCAAATTAGGATGCCAAGGGGCAATGTCTGATTGTGAGCCTACCATACAGTGAAATGCTAATGCATATTTTTAGGGACAAGTGACTGGGATTATGTCAAAGCGTATTGTGTGGGAGAGGATAATAAGTACTCTTCTGTAATAAAACAGCATACGTGGTGGTGGTGGCATTTGAAGGCTGATGGATAGTGGTGTGGTGGAAAGCCGATTGGTGGTTAAAGAGTGGAAGGCTTATTGGCGGTAAGGGAAAAAGGCTTGTTTGGGGTGGGGGTGGGGGATTAGTGACAGGAGGAGGGAAAGCTGATTTGTGGAGGTGCTGAGAAAAGCTGATCAGTGGTTGAGGGTTGGAAGGCTTATTAGTGGTGGGGAGAGATGGCTAATTGGTGGTGGGAGGAGAAGGCTGATTGGTGGTACAGGGAGTAGGCTGGTTGTGGGGGGTGGAAACTGATAAGTGACAGAAGAAGAGGGGGGCTATTGGTGGGGGTGTTGTGGAAAGCTGATTGGTGGTTGAGGGGTGGCTGATTGGTGTGGTGGTGGGGGGAAGGAGACCATATGGACATGTGGAAAGCTGATTGGTGGTAGAGGTATTTAAGGCTTATTGGTGGTGGAGGGAGAAGGCCGGCTTAGGGGGTAGTGACATTAGGAGGGAAAGCTGATTGGTGGAGGTGCTGGGAAAAGCTGATATGTGGTTGAGGAGTGGAAGGCTGATAGCTGGTGGTGGTGGCTGATTTGTGGCAGGGGGAGAAGGCTAATTGTTGGTGGAGAGAGAGGTTTGGTTGTGGGGTGGAAAACTGATTAGTGACAGGTGCTGATAGGTGGTTGAGGGGTGGAAGGCTTATTGGTGATGAGGGGGGGTTTTATTGGTGGTGGAGCAAGAAGGTGGCAGCGGGAGGAGGATGATTGGTGGTGGGTGAGAAGTCTGATTGGTGATGGGGGAAAAACAATTAGTGGCAGGGTGAGAAGGATGATTGGCAAGGGGAAAGGACCAATAAGTGGCGTGGGAGAAGGATGATTGGTGGCAGGAGGAGAAGACTGATTGGTGGTAGAGGGAAAAAAACAATTGGTGGCAGAGTAAAAAGACCAATTAATGGCAGGGGGAGAAGGATGATTGGTAACGGAGAGTGGAAAGCTGCTTAGTGACAGAGGGAGGAAAGGCTGAATGGTGGAGTTGGGGTGAAAGGCTGATTGGCGAAGTAGGATGGATGACTGGTTCATGATAATGGGAGAGAGCTGATTGGTGGCAGGGGGGTGTAAGACTTAATAGTGACCGTGGAAGGCTTATTGGAAGTTGTGGGTTGGAAGGCCAATTGGTGGCAATAGGGTGAATGTGGAGTTGAAGTGGGGTCAGTGAGGTCAGTTTAAGTCCAGAGGGGGTACACAGTTCTCCGCTGTAGGTTTTAGGTCCACTTCAACCTTTTGCTTGTTTAACAATAAAAATAAATTGTGCCAACAATTGTAAGCCTGTCATTACATCAATATAGACTTGATATGTGCCAAGATGGATGCTGGGGCCATGAACAGAGCCCCATTTACCTAACAAGGTTGCCTGGGCCAATAGCCCATAAGCATATGAGTTCTCTGATGCATACACACCTTACCTTTAAAAAAGCTGAGGAATGTCGACAGATTTATCTCGTCACATCATGTTATCCTGCGCCACGTGAGAAGATAATATAGCGCCGCGCTCACTCGTCCCTCGGGAGCATCTAAGATAATTCACTGCTTGATTAATCTGCTTGATAGAGTAATAATACATAAATAATGTTTTCTTGAGAAGCAAAATAAACTCCGGATGATAAATCTGGTGGGAGGTGATTTTTCTTTGAACAATGAATTCCATTCTCTGGCGGCGTGAGATGCTTTCGCACCGTAGAGCTGCTAAATCAAATATAATTGGTTCGACAGGGGGAGATGCATTTTATTGATTTGTAAATTAAAAAGCAGTAGTAGCGTGCATAGGAAACCGAAGAGCAGAATAATGCAAACAGCCGAGAAGAGCACTTAAGAAGCTTTATAGAAAAAAAGGTAAGTGGAAAAATTAGACAAATAACAGTAAAGGCCATCTGTGGGCTAAAATGAAAAAACACATATACTCGCCTAACCTCATGAAGCCTTGATCTTTTAGCGCTGATTCTTCAAACTCTTCTGCTGGCGGCACTTAGGCTGGCTCCATGCCTTGCTTCTCTTGCATGTTCCAGACTAACCAGAGCTGGGACTAATGTCTGAGCCTGTCCAATCAGCAGATAAACCTAAATTGGACACTAACACTCACCTAACCTGTGCTCCTGTACCTCATTGAACTGCTGGCTGCCAATGCGGTTTGCCAAATATCTATGTGGGCAGGTACCACGTATGTGGGCTCAGTGAATCCTTTTGACCGATGGTCACATGGGCTACTGGATGAGCCTCTGGGAAAGCAGAAGGATAAAAATAATGCCCCATTTTCAAGCATTGGTTGTAACCTGACCGTGGAAAGTTATCTTTAATCGGGATGCACAGGGTAGAGGGCTGAATGACCCAATGGGATGTTTTGTTTTGAGGTCTACTTTGCTCTTTAAGCCCTGATTTACTAAAGCTATGCTCAGACAAAGTAGTAATCACTAAACCATTTATACTGCTTTGTGCTGAGCTCTGTGTTAAGAGCAGGTCCGAGGAATAGCCGCCTTTTTGGTGCACAGTCAGGCTCCCTCCCCTAGAACACAATAGGGAGGTTATGAAGAATTTTAATAGACGTGCAGTTCACTGGGATTTAAAAAAATTATAAATAACTTGCCTTATTGAGAGCTCGAAAATTAATTCTGGCTGGAGGTGGAAATGTATTATTTGCCTTTATATCATCTTAAAATAATCTCTGTGCTACACTTTCCAAATTCTATGTGGCAATGGGTTAACAGAGACACGTTAGCATTTATTATGACATGTTTAATGAACATTAATTAAGATAGAAGATGGCAGAATCCCTCAGGCTGACGAAGTAGGAGCTCCCTTAATTATATCCGGGGAAAATAAGGCTGGGTGGTGGTGGTGCGGACAGATTGAGACAGACGTGAAGCGACATAAGGATGGTGCGACTGCAAAGTGAGGGGAGACATGACTGACGTGTGACAACTGGGGGAAAGGTGACTGAGAAGAAAGGCAGGGAGGGAGAGAACATGAGGAGTAAAGGAGGCATAGGTAGGATGGAGAGAGAAGGGGAAACGGCAGGGAAATTAGACTAAGGAAAATTAATCAGGTATGGGGGGAGGGGGAAGACAGTAAGGAAAAAGGAAAATGTTGGACCAAGAGAGAGGTTTGAAAAACAGAATATGGAGAGGGAAAAGGAGAGGGGAGAAACATAAGAGTGTGAAGGGAGAGAGGGGAAATGTAAAGCAGAGAAATCACAAGTAGAGAGCACAGAGGGAGAAATAAAGGAGAGAGATTACAAAAGGCCAGATAATGGGAAAAGAGAGATGTAGGCAAAATAAAGAGGAGGATGTAAAGAGAGGAAAAGGTAAAGAAGAGACAAAACATATGGTGGTAAGATAAAGAGAAGTATGGGAAATAGGGGGGAGTAAAGAGATTAGACCGGTGAAGGAAGGGTAACAGAGAGATAAGGATAGAGGGTACATAGAAAATAAAGATGATGGAGAGATAAAGAGAGCTATTACAAATATAAAGGTACTAGAAAATGTACCTGCGCTACCCGAGTATAAAGTGTCAGTATGTTAAATAGTTTTGTTCCAAGGGTGCCCAGGAAACCAATCTATCACCTTGTTTTTTTATGCACTGTTTATGTAAACTGTAACGCAAATCACATTAGAAATAAATGCAAAACGTTTAACATCCTAAATACCTAACAGCCAAACTGAGATGTCAGGTCCTAAGACTTTATGACGGAGCTTGTTTATAAACAACATTGGCAATTTTATTTCCAGGTGCATAGACAAAGGTTTTTACCTGATCCAACTCTGGAACAGGCAAAATACAACTGTCGGTGCGAAAAGCATGTAGAATCCAGATTTATGCCAAACACCTGCAGTGATTGGCCTTGGGTCTTGATTATTATCATTGCAAATTATAGCTTAGCAAGAAACTGTGATCATATAAACAATATTGTTTCATCTGAGTTACTCAGTGGAATAAAAACTTCTTCTCCAGCAGCACAGCCAGTTAGGATTGTTGCTTCCAGCTGTCAGGTCCCGTGGGACGTCTTCCTTCCAATAAGTCAGCAACCCCCAATCTCCGCTGCTTTCTTCGCCTATAGCCAAGCCCCCGTTTGCCGGGACGCAGGATACGCCTCACCGGACACGGTTGCCCCCAGGACTGGTTAGCACAAAGGATGCTGACTTATGCAGGGGAAGGTGGACGAACCAGGAACAAGACTGGTAAGACAATCGGGCAGAGGTCATACACAGGTGATCAGTCCAAGGAAGCACGGTACAAGAGGATTGAGACGGAAGAATGGTCAGGGCTAGCCAAAGGTCACACCAGGAGGTCAGAGATACGCGGTACAGAGGAGCAGGCAGGAATCGTGGTCAAAAACAGGCAAGGTCGGTCCAGACGGCAATCAGGAATGGTCATACACGGCAGAATTCGTAAGGAAAATAGCAATCACAATCACACCCAGCAGCACGCTATCACGGGCAAGGAACAAGTGCAGAGTGAGCAGCTTTATAGGAGTGATGGAACAGGAAAGGGGGATTGATTGGTGCAACATAGGAACCTGAGGCTGATTGCCCCATTCAAACTGCCAAACTTTGGGCTCATTGGCCCGATCTAATTACCTCCGGCGGGCGCCCTGTGTGCAGCGCCGCCGGAGGGCATAAACAGCAGCAAGTGACGCGCGCGCGCGTGTACGGAGTTGCGTGCCGGGAGCGCGCCGAGACGGCCGTGGCGCGGCCGCTCCCGAAGCCGCCGGAGAGGAGACCGCCCGAGCAGCCGCTCGCGACGGAAAGAGCCGAGCGGCAGCTCGGGGCGGAAATAGCCGAGCGGCGGCCGGGGAGAGGAGACGCCGAGCCGCCGCCTGGCAGAGACGCCGCCCAGCCCGCACGCTGGCCGAGCGGGAGCCGCCGATGTGGGACCGAAGGGCAGGTGAGTGTCCAGGGTTCTGTACAGGGCTCGTGACACCAGCACATGGGGATGACATGTTGTAATGCACATCATGGTTCCATTACACAGTTTTGGTGCATCTAGATTCTGCATTAAAATAAATGGAGCACCGACCTTTAGATCCAACTCATGAGAAGGCATCCCGGTTGGTTCTAAAGTGCTTAAAAACTCAACTTGGTACTGCACGATCTGTTCTGGATCTGTTGTGGTGTCAATGATTTTGTATGAATAAACTAATTCTGGAAACTCTTTAAGAATGTGTAGGTTTACTGCACGCATCATTTCTTGCAGCCAAAATAGTTCTTTGACCACGGCAAGGAGTTCTTCCTTTGTTAAACTGAAAGCCAATGTCAGGGTGCTTAGGTGATTGTACACCCCCTTTATAAATCAGCAATGAGTGATATATTGCCTATCTGCATCTTGTTGCACTGCACCATTACCAAGCATCGGAAGCAATTGGGAGAACTGCAGAGCAGATTCACCAATATATTTTCTCTCATGTTGGTTCTTATCTCAGCTTTCAGAAGGAGAAGCCAGTAAATGAATAAAGCCTGGATAAAGGAATCCATGCATGACACCAAAACATGGACACACCACCTGAAAGTAAATGCGATACAGTGCAAGACTCATAGCCAAGGGATCTTCTCAAAAGTATAGAGAGGACTTTTGCTCCAGTAGTCAAACATTCTACAATAAGGACTTTGCTGAAAGTAGCCACCACAAGGAAAATGCAAGTGAAACACAATAGAGTTTCCACATGGCAAGTTAACAGAAGACCTCTACGTAGAAAAACCACCAGGATTCAAAGATGAACAAAGGCCAGACCTAGTATGCAAACTTCAGAGGAGAATATATACAGTCTAAGGCAAGCCGCCAGAGCATGCAATATGAAAATAAATGAAGTGATTACACATAAGAACTTTCAGAGGAGTAAAGCAGACCCCTTCTTATACATAAATGAACAGGTAGATAAGGAGGAAGATAATTGGGGAGAGTAATGAGAAGAGGTGAATGAGAAGGAAATGAAGTAGGGAGAGTAGGACAAAGAGGAGAACAGGACGTAAGACACTTGAGGTCGTTTCAGCACCATGTGGAAAAAGTTCTCTTGGGTGAAAAATAAAATAGTGGTCTATGAAATTCCCACACAAAGAGGCTGGCAGTAACATCTGCTTGTCTCTTTGTTATGGATATGGTGTTTGTGGCGACATGTGTAAGACATCACAGTCGGGTTTATTGATTAAGCGATTGATTGGAATGTCTTATGTGGACAGATAACATGATTTCCTTTTTTAGACTAATTCATTAGATTTTGACAGTGTCAGCTAATCTGTGCTTGCTTTAAATGGCATGTTCACTCAAAGGAAAAAAGCTAATGCAGTGATCTACCCGCAGCAATTATACTGGTTACATTTATCTTGGTGGTACTTATGTATAATGTACTTTTTAAATATATAGGGGTGACTTAAGAAAGGTTTCGCCGGGTTTACGCTAGTTTCCACATTTACCAAGTGAAATGTGGCATGTTCTGCCGGCAATGGCCATGTTTTCCTAGATTTACTTATATTGCAGTTTGGCTCAGTAAATGCTGACGAACACCTTTTGCATTAGCCAGTTTTTAGTGACAAACCCCATGGGAATCAAAGTTATTTTTGTAGAGATTGTTACTTTAGCTTTTTTTTCGAGCATGAACCTTAGAAAGTTACCCAGTGTGTGAAAAACAACTACCGGTAATAATAATGTTTTTACATTACTTTTATATTTTCAAATAAACGTTTATTCTTTGGCATTTCAAACAACCCAGACACTCCCAAGATACCACACATATATTTTGTGACCCTTCTGACATATGCTATAAAAGTGTGTTTTCAGCAAGATTTCATGTTTTTTCCTAGAGAAATCTGCCGCAGAAGTTTGCCGGCATTCGCCAGACCACGTTTCAATTTAAATACCTGTGAATTTCGACAGCAAAATGCATTGCGAAAGTTTGTGTTCACTGGTGTTCGCTGCAGTAA
Source organism: Gastrophryne carolinensis (assembly GCA_027917425.1). NCBI lineage: Eukaryota > Metazoa > Chordata > Amphibia > Anura > Microhylidae > Gastrophryne > Gastrophryne carolinensis. The sequence goes on from CM051235.1 coordinate 200,137,551, forward strand.
GTTTTGCTCAATCCGCCGCAGTTTTCTCCTCTGGCCGCACCGCTTGGAGAAAGCAGGAAAGCTGGGAGCCACGCAAACTAGCGCACGTTGTAAATCACCACCATAATATAATAATAAATCTATTTTTAGTTATTGTATGTATGATGCTGCCTACTTGGAGTCATTATACCTTTTACATTTACCTTTTTTCTGTGTAACTTTCCATCATGTATGCTGTAACTTCCTCCTTTCACAATATGACTTCCTGTTCCCTGCTGCAAGACACATACACACTGAGGTGGGGGAGATATCCTATTTGACCATCATAATTCCTCCATAAGTCTTTCACAAACATCTTCTGCATAATGTGTTTCCTGAATCCTTCGGAATATAATCTAGACATTTGTGTGTACAAGGTATGTGGCGATTTCAAACGATCTTTGAAGGGTTATCTGCCCAATTTAGGCCGGGCAAAAGGGAATAACCATTACAAGAAAATGTCAGACAATGTAGAGATGCCGCTACCAATTAGAGATGGTACCTTGCCTTTACAATCTTTATCTTGATCACAGAGAAGACATGAGTATGTCATGCTCTCAGTAGTTGATAAGCTTGGACACAGGACCAGCATCCACTGGAACAGTCAAAATCAGTAGGTCAGTAGCCAAGTAAATGTGGCAACCATGACTCAAGGCAAGAATCAACCATAACTCAAACAACGATACGATGGCACAGTGGGACAAGAAAGGTAGCTGCCATTTTGGAGCTTTCTCCCCCAGCATATCAGCCATGCTGCTGCCTGGATCCAACTGATATAAATGACAATGCACAGTAACAGGAAGCCCAGCAGCACTTCCTGTTCGCAGGTGGCCTGCAAATGCATTTTGTTTTGAAACTTTATTACAGCAACATTTAGAAAATGGTAAAGGGATTTTTTTGCAGCAATCTAAATTGCCCTGGGGAGGGATGTATATGAGCACTGCTTGTTGGGTTAATGTCACGATGCACCTACCTGCACCTCGTTCCAGCGCCGTCTCCGCCTCTCATGCCCGGCCACGCCGGGCGGCTGCGAGCGCAGCTGTGAGCGCGCCTCCCTCTGCTGCTTCCTCTTCTGCCGGCGCGCGAGCACGTCCATCATATTCCCTCCGGCGGAGGAAGTTAAGTTAAAGTGCCAATAAGCCCAGGTGGGTGGGGGGTGTTCCCGTGCGGGGACAGGGCCAATGAGTTCTAGGCAGGTAACTGAAACCCTATCAGGTTAGAGTTTCCAGTGTGCACCAATCACATACATATTTCCCCCCATCCCCAATCATTTCTGTCCCTATAAAGGTTCACCGTGTCCGTTGCTCAGTGCCTGTGATAGCGCCTAGTACCTAGCCTTTCTTGCATTTATCTCGTGATTGATCTTGTTGCCGACCCTCGCCTGAACCGACTATTCTAGATCTGAACTCCCGTTGCCAACCACCACCTGTACCGACCATCCTTGATCTGAACTCCCGTTGCCGACCATCGCCTGTACCGACCATCCTGATCTGATATCCTGTTGCCGACCTCTGCTCTGAACCTTGACCACGATTTGCCTTCTCCTTTTGTACCGCTGCCATCTCAGAACACCCATTGCCGACCCCTAGCCTGTCTGGACTTTCCTGTTAAAACGCTCCTGCTATTGGGCTCGCTCAATACCCAGCCACTGGTTCTCCAGACCTCCCAACAGTAAGCCTACATCCTTTTTTGCCATTGAAGTCCTGGGGGCAACCGATACCGGGCAGGCGTATTCTGTGTCCCGGCAAGTGGGGGCTCCTACAGGTGAAGCTGGCTGCGGTGATTGGGGGTTGAGGGCTTACCTGGATGGCTGGAGTTACCAGAGCGGATCATTAGAGTACCCAGAGCGTGATAGTTAATCTGGTTTAAGTAATTTTTGACTGTTGGTCCGCCTTAAGAAATCAAGTCAAGAGACATAAATTATTAAAGTCAAGAATCAATCATGAGTCAAACTAAGATTATCAATGAGTAAAGCCAAGAGTTAACCATTAGGCAAGCCAAGAATCCATCATGCAGCTAGCCAAGAACCAACCATAAATCAAACCAAGGATCAACCATAAGGCCCCTTTCACACTTTGTGTAATAATTGGGCCCTGTCAAAGTGTGCTGGGGTTTTCCCGCAACTGCAACCCTCCCCCATAGAAGTCTATGGGCACCTCAGGTAAAGCACAGGTTCTGGGCTTTATCTCTGGTGTGTTGTGGTGCAAGGGCCATACTCTCACCTACCATCCATGCCACTGGTCCCACGCCGATGTCCTGCCACTGCTTGCCACTTCAGGTCTCGCTGCCGCCACTTGGATCTTCTGCCTTCCCTGCCACAAGGATCTTCTGCCCCTGCTGTCACCAGGATCTTCTGCCACTGCCACAGCCTTCATCTTCTGCCGCTGCCGGGATCTCTTGCTGTCACAAGCTGCTGCCTCTGCCTCCAGATACCGCACCTGTGCCAAGGGACATTAAACAGCGGGGCAGTGCAGGGAGGCATGTACATGCTACCAATCCACCATGCTGCACCGGCAGAACTGCGCAGCACACAATTGTGCACAGCGCTACGCATAGTGTGTAAGTCGAGCTAGGAATCATCATCATGATTCAAACCAATAATCAATAAAGAGTCACGCCAAGAATAAGCAATCACTTATGCCAACGATCAACATTATTTCAGTCAAGAGTCAACCATGAGACAAGCCACGAGTCAACCATTAGGCAAGCCAAGTGTCAATCATGAAGCAAGCCATTATTTGGCCATTCTTGCTGCTTCCTTTCCTCTTTCTTACACCCTTTATCCTTTTTTTCCTTTACCTTCCTAATTCACCCCTTCTTCCTTTCTTACCTTCCTAATTCACGCCTTCTTCCTTTCTTTGGCAGCTCAAGGGTTCTCTCTTTCCTCTCTTGTTTCTCATTTTCTCGCTTGTCATTTTTGTTCCCTTTGCTTCTTCTCCTTCAGCATATCAGCCAGTGCACCCCCTAGTGGCTAAAATAAGGCCACAACTTACAGATCTCTGGTACAGTGTAGCCTATATTTGTCCCCTTAATATTTATAGAAACAGTGATCTTAAAATAAAAAAATAGGTTGCCTTAAAATATCTCATGAAAATTTGGACTGTTTTTTGCCCTATTTGAAAAGTTAAAGTAGGGTGTGATTTTGTAAAGGTAGAAATGTAGGTAGCAAAATGTGCACCTAAAACTTTCACCAAGCAACTTTTTATAATGTTAACTGTGGATATTTTAATCATCACTGAGTGAAAGTTTTATGTAGTAATAAATAATATATGTGCAGAACAAATCCCTTTTCTTCCTCTGCCACGCCCCCCACCCGCCATCCCCACCCGAGTACCTTTGGTGATGCAGCTGGCTCGCTTGTGGCTCGGTTTAAAAAAGAAAAACTCTCTTTGGTCCAGCTTTATAAAAACAAGGGTGAAAAATAAGGACAAAAATAGTAGAATTTACTCAGAGATAAATGGGGGTGGGGGGGAGCGGCACTCCACACTTATCTAAATAAAGTGGCGGCAGCATTAAGATGAGATAAGTGTCCCCTTTTCTGCAGCGCGACTAATGCTGGCCATTTTCCATTTGCCTAATGGAAGTTTGCTAGAAGACTGTTCGCGGCAGGTATAATTTCCCCATTTTTATTTAAGAGGTACTTTGTACTTGGCAAGTGCTGAATTAAATTTGATAATATTATGGGCTTTATATGCTGAAGAAGGAAACCCTTTCTTTCCTCTCTCAACTCACCGCGGCCGTGTGACCTGCAGTGAAAAAGTCCAGTGGCAGCTTAATAAAATATTTCAGTGTGAAATATAATCAGAATCATATAGCTGCCCCTGTAGCCACTGCTACTAGCAATTCCCAGAAACAATGCTGTGAGCTTAAACAAATATGTTTTCACCAGTTCACCTTTCGTTACAGTGTCATCATCATCAGGCTCCAGTGCAGCTTCCTGAGGGCACTCTATTGTGAGCCAGACAAACAGTATGAAACTATGGGGGTCATGCTAAATATTAACATACAAGAAAGTGCTAAAAAAAGGCTTTGGCCTACATTTCCTCCCCAAACATTATATGTACAAGTGATGGCACATTTTTACAGTTTGGGTACATTAATTTTCCAGTGATGTAAGGATACATTTTTAAAGTTTGGAAATAACAGCACCCTATGGGCTATGCTAAAGATTTCACCATTTTTTTCTGCATATCCCATAGGGCTCTGTTATTTCCAAATTTAAAAACAGATACTTCTACCTTATTGTATATATGATGTGCCTAACCTCTAAAAATGCTCCATTACATGTACAGGTCATTTGGGGGGACTATCCTGAGTCTTGGTCCTTGCCCCCTGGGGCATCCCTGCTGTGTGAACATCCCCAGGTCGCACAAACCAACTCACCTCTTGCCGGTCCTATGGTGCATGCACGGCCGCTCGTCCAATCAGTGCGCTCGGATCCACTCAAGCCCCCTCACCCAGGAGCTCGTCTAATATGAGCGGATCCAAGCACGCTGGAGGCCGCATCCCCCACTACACTCTAACAGGGAGCATGCCCGCGCCGATCATTCACAAATGCCTGGCGCGGGGATGCGGCCACGGCTAGCACATGCACTGTTGGACTGGAATCTTATGGATTTTTAAAGTGGGTTTTGGCCCACTTTAAAATATAGAACAATTATGATAATAATAACTCAACAAATATTCATTTATTATTAATAGAATCATCATCATAAAACATTACAATACAATAATAACATTACAATACATTACAATAATACATAATATTTATTCAATATATCACAATCTCCCTCTGGCTAATGCATACACTCCTGCACTCCAGTGCCAGAGCCTGCATCAGCCGCAAGATGCTTAAAATGCGCCCTCAGCCCGTGTGTGAGCCATAGGATTGCTGCCAATGTGAGGAAATTGTCGATCCCAGATGGTTTCTTTGAAACTCAAGGACCAGCCAAGGAGGTTTTTGGTCCACTTTAAATGTGGTGGAGGCTCCTGGGCAGAAGACTTATGGAAACTCCCCCATAAATAGCTATAAATTACTAGAGATGAGCGAGTAGTATTCGACCGAGTCGGTATTCGATCGAATACTACTCTATTCGTCATACTCGATTTCGATCGAGTACAGCGGCGATGGCGCACTCACAATTCGTTTCCCCTCACACCTTCCCTGGCGCGTTTTTTACACCAATCACCATGCAGGGGGGGTGGGACAGGTCCTGGGAGGACGCTGGCATCGCGAGAACGGTGTCTAGACGCATTGGCTGGAAAAACCATGTGACCTCGAATCTACAAAACTCAGCACTTCCTCTTCGTCAGCATTAGCAGCTTGAACTTATTGAGGGATAGACGCTCACAGCAGGGAAAGACAGGCTGTAGCTGGCAGGGCCCCAGAAGCTCGGGATATCGCATTTACCACCATATATACCAGCTACCAGAAGAAAAGAGAGTCATTAAGAGCCCTTATTAGGGCTACTATGCTGAACGGTATATAGCTCATATGTAGGCAGGCAGGGCCCCAGAAGCTCAGAATATCGCTTTTACCACCATATATACCAGCTACCAGAAGACAAGAGAGTCCTTAATCCCTTATTAGTGCTGCTATGTTGAACAGTATATAGCTCATATCCTATGTAGGCAGGCAGGGCCCCAGAAGCTCAGAATCTCGCATTTACCACCATATATACCAGCTACCAGAAGACAAGAGAGTCCTTAATCCCTTATTAGTGCTGCTATGCTGAACAGTATATAGCTCATATCATATGTAGGCAGGCAGGGCCCCAGAAGCTCAGAATCTCGCATTTACCACCATATAGACCAGCTACCAGAAGACAAGAGAGTCATTAAGAGCCCTTATTAGGGCTACTATGCTGAACGGTATATAGCTCATATGTAGGCAGGCAGGGCCCCAGAAGCTCAGAATATCGCTTTTACCACCATATATACCAGCTACCAGAAGACAAGAGAGTCATTAAGAGCCCTTATTAGGGCTACTATGCTGAACGGTATATAGCTCATATGTAGGCAGCCAGGGCCCCAGAAGCTCAGAATATCGCTTTTACCACCATATATACCAGCTACCAGAAGACAAGAGAGTCATTAAGAGCCCTTATTAGGGCTACTATGCTGAACGGTATATAGCTCATATGTAGGCAGCCAGGGCCCCAGAAGCTCAGAATCTCGCATTTACCACCATATATACCAGCTACCAGAAGACAAGAGAGTCATTAAGAGCCCTTATTAGGGCTACTATGCTGAACGGTATATAGCTCATATGTAGGCAGCCAGGGCCCCAGAAGCTCAGAATATCGCTTTTACCACCATATATACCAGCTACCAGAAGACAAGAGAGTCATTGAGAGCCCTTATTAGGGCTACTATGCTGAACAGTATATAGCTCATACCCTATGTAGGCAGGCAGGGCCCCAGAAGCTCAGAATATCGCATTTACCACCATATATACCAGCTACCAGAAGACAAGAGAGTCATTGAGAGCCCTTATTAGGGCTACTATGTTGAACAGTATATAGCTCATATGTAGGCAGGCAGGGCCCCAGAAGCTCAGAATATCGCATTTACCACCATATATACCAGCTACCAGAAGACAAGAGAGTCATTGAGAGTCCTTATTATTAGGGCTACTATGCTGAACAGTATATAGCCCATATGTAGGCAGGCAGGGCCCCAGAAGCTCAGAATATCGCATTTACCACCATATATACCAGCTACCAGAAGACAAGAGAGTCATTGAGAGCCCTTATTAGGGCTACTATGTTGAACAGTATATAGCTCATATGTAGGCAGGCAGGGCACCAGAAGCTCAGAATATCGCATTTACCACCATATATACCAGCTACCAGAAGACAAGAGAGTCATTGAGAGCCCTTATTAGGGCTACTATGTTGAACAGTATATAGCTCATATGTAGGCAGGCAGGGCCCCAGAAGCTCAGAATATCGCATTTACCACCATATATACCAGCTACCAGAAGACAAGAGAGTCATTGAGAGTCCTTATTATTAGGGCTACTATGCTGAACAGTATATAGCCCATATGTAGGCAGGCAGGGCCCCAGAAGCTCAGAATATCGCATTTACCACCATATATACCAGCTACCAGAAGACAAGAGAGTCATTGAGAGTCCTTATTATTAGGGCTACTATGTTGAACAGTATATAGCTCATATCCTATGTAGTCAGGCAGGGCCCTAGAAGCTCAGAATATCGCTTTTACCACCATATATACCAGCTACCAGAAGACAAGAGAGTCATTAAGAGCCCTTATTAGGGCTACTATGCTGAACGGTATATAGCTCATATGTAGGCAGGCAGGGCCCCAGAAGCTCAGAATATCGCTTTTACCACCATATATACCAGCTACCAGAAGACAAGAGAGTCATTAAGAGCCCTTATTAGGGCTACTATGCTGAACGGTATATAGCTCATATGTAGGCAGGCAGGGCCCCAGAAGCTCAGAATATCGCTTTTACCACCATATATACCAGCTACCAGAAGACAAGAGAGTCATTAAGAGCCCTTATTAGGGCTACTATGCTGAACGGTATATAGCTCATATGTAGGCAGCCAGGGCCCCAGAAGCTCAGAATATCGCTTTTACCACCATATATACCAGCTACCAGAAGACAAGAGAGTCATTAAGAGCCCTTATTAGGGCTACTATGCTGAACGGTATATAGCTCATATGTAGGCAGCCAGGGCCCCAGAAGCTCAGAATCTCGCATTTACCACCATATATACCAGCTACCAGAAGACAAGAGAGTCATTAAGAGCCCTTATTAGGGCTACTATGCTGAACGGTATATAGCTCATATGTAGGCAGCCAGGGCCCCAGAAGCTCAGAATATCGCTTTTACCACCATATATACCAGCTACCAGAAGACAAGAGAGTCATTGAGAGCCCTTATTAGGGCTACTATGTTGAACAGTATATAGCTCATATGTAGGCAGGCAGGGCCCCAGAAGCTCAGAATATCGCATTTACCACCATATATACCAGCTACCAGAAGACAAGAGAGTCATTGAGAGTCCTTATTATTAGGGCTACTATGCTGAACAGTATATAGCCCATATGTAGGCAGGCAGGGCCCCAGAAGCTCAGAATATCGCATTTACCACCATATATACCAGCTACCAGAAGACAAGAGAGTCATTGAGAGCCCTTATTAGGGCTACTATGTTGAACAGTATATAGCTCATATGTAGGCAGGCAGGGCACCAGAAGCTCAGAATATCGCATTTACCACCATATATACCAGCTACCAGAAGACAAGAGAGTCATTGAGAGCCCTTATTAGGGCTACTATGTTGAACAGTATATAGCTCATATGTAGGCAGGCAGGGCCCCAGAAGCTCAGAATATCGCATTTACCACCATATATACCAGCTACCAGAAGACAAGAGAGTCATTGAGAGTCCTTATTATTAGGGCTACTATGCTGAACAGTATATAGCCCATATGTAGGCAGGCAGGGCCCCAGAAGCTCAGAATATCGCATTTACCACCATATATACCAGCTACCAGAAGACAAGAGAGTCATTGAGAGCCCTTATTAGGGCTACTATGTTGAACAGTATATAGCTCATATGTAGGCAGGCAGGGCCCCAGAAGCTCAGAATATCGCATTTACCACCATATATACCAGCTACCAGAAGACAAGAGAGTCATTGAGAGCCCTTATTAGGGCTACTATGTTGAACAGTATATAGCTCATATGTAGGCAGGCAGGGCCCCAGAAGCTCAGAATATCGCATTTACAACCATATATACCAGCTACCAGAAGACAAGAGAGTCATTGAGAGCCCTTATTAGGGCTACTATGTTGAACAGTATATAGCTCATATGTAGGCAGGCAGGGCCCCAGAAGCTCAGAATATCGCATTTACCACCATATATACCAGCTACCAGAAGACAAGAGAGTCATTGAGAGTCCTTATTATTAGGGCTACTATGCTGAACAGTATATAGCCCATATGTTGGCAGGCAGGGCCCCAGAAGCTCAGAATATCGCATTTACCACCATATATACCAGCTACCAGAAGACAAGAGAGTCATTGAGAGCCCTTATTAGGGCTACTATGTTGAACAGTATATAGCTCATATGTAGGCAGGCCGGGCCCCAGAAGCTCAGAATATCGCATTTACCACCATATATACCAGCTACCAGAAGACAAGAGAGTCATTGAGAGCCCTTATTAGGGCTACTATGTTGAACAGTATATAGCTCATATGTAGGCAGGCAGGGCCCCAGAAGCTCAGAATATCGCATTTACCACCATATATACCAGCTACCAGAAGACAAGAGAGTCATTGAGAGTCCTTATTATTAGGGCTACTATGCTGAACAGTATATAGCCCATATGTTGGCAGGCAGGGCCCCAGAAGCTCAGAATATCGCATTTACCACCATATATACCAGCTACCAGAAGACAAGAGAGTCATTGAGAGCCCTTATTAGGGCTACTATGTTGAACAGTATATAGCTCATATGTAGGCAGGCAGGGCCCCAGAAGCTCAGAATATCGCATTTACCACCATATATACCAGCTACCAGAAGACAAGAGAGTCATTGAGAGTCCTTATTATTAGGGCTACTATGCTGAACAGTATATAGCTCATATGTAGGCATGCAGGGCCCCAGAAGCTCAGAATATCGCTTTTACCACCATATATACCAGCTACCAGAAGACAAGAGAGTCATTAAGAGCCCTTATTAGGGCTACTATGCTGAACGGTATATAGCTCATATGTAGGCAGGCAGGGCCCCAGAAGCTCAGAATATCGCTTTTACCACCATATATACCAGCTACCAGAAGACAAGAGAGTCATTAAGAGCCCTTATTAGGGCTACTATGCTGAACGGTATATAGCTCATATGTAGGCAGGCAGGGCCCCAGAAGCTCAGAATATCGCATTTACCACCATATATACCAGCTACCAGAAGACAAGAGAGTCATTGAGAGTCCTTATTATTAGGGCTACTATGCTGAACAGTATATAGCCCATATGTAGGCAGGCAGGGCCCCAGAAGCTCAGAATATCGCTTTTACCACCATATATACCAGCTACCAGAAGACAAGAGAGTCATTAAGAGCCCTTAATAGGGCTACTATGCTGAACGGTATATAGCTCATATGTAGGCAGGCAGGGCCCCAGAAGCTCAGAATATCGCTTTTACCACCATATATACCAGCTACCAGAAGACAAGAGAGTCATTAAGAGCCCTTATTAGGGCTACTATGCTGAACGGTATATAGCTCATATGTAGGCAGGCAGGGCCCCAGAAGCTCAGAATATCGCATTTACCACCATATATACCAGCTACCAGAAGACAAGAGAGTCATTGAGAGTCCTTATTATTAGGGCTACTATGCTGAACAGTATATAGCCCATATGTAGGCAGGCAGGGCCCCAGAAGCTCAGAATATCGCATTTACCACCATATATACCAGCTACCAGAAGACAAGAGAGTCATTGAGAGTCCTTATTATTAGGGCTACTATGCTGAACAGTATATAGCTCATATGTAGGCAGGCAGGGCCCCAGAAGCTCAGAATATCGCATTTACCACCATATATACCAGCTACCAGAAGACAAGAGAGTCATTGAGAGCCCTTATTAGGGCTACTATGTTGAACAGTATATAGCTCATATGTAGGCAGGCAGGGCCCCAGAAGCTCAGAATATCGCATTTACCACCATATATACCAGCTACCAGAAGACAAGAGAGTCATTGAGAGCCCTTATTAGGGCTACTATGTTGAACAGTATATAGCTCATATGTAGGCAGGCAGGGCCCCAGAAGCTCAGAATATCGCATTTACCACCATATATACCAGCTACCAGAAGACATGAGAGTCATTGAGAGCCCTTATTAGGGCTACTATGTTGAACAGTATATAGCTCATATGTAGGCAGGCAGGGCCCCAGAAGCTCAGAATATCGCATTTACCACCATATATACCAGCTACCAGAAGACAAGAGAGTCATTGAGAGCCCTTATTAGGGCTACTATGTTGAACAGTATATAGCTCATATGTAGGCAGGCAGGGCCCCAGAAGCTCAGAATATCGCATTTACCACCATATATACCAGCTACCAGAAGACAAGAGAGTCATTGAGAGTCCTTATTATTAGGGCTACTATGCTGAACAGTATATAGCCCATATGTAGGCAGGCAGGGCCCCAGAAGCTCAGAATATCGCATTTACCACCATATATACCAGCTACCAGAAGACAAGAGAGTCATTGAGAGCCCTTATTAGGGCTACTATGTTGAACAGTATATAGCTCATATGTAGGCAGGCAGGGCCCCAGAAGCTCAGAATATCGCATTTACCACCATATATACCAGCTACCAGAAGACAAGAGAGTCATTGAGAGTCCTTATTATTAGGGCTACTATGCTGAACAGTATATAGCCCATATGTAGGCAGGCAGGGCCCCAGAAGCTCAGAATATCGCATTTACCACCATATATACCAGCTACCAGAAGACAAGAGAGTCATTGAGAGTCCTTATTATTAGGGCTACTATGCTGAACAGTATATAGCCCATATGTAGGCAGGCAGGGCCCCAGAAGCTCAGAATATCGCATTTACCACCATATATACCAGCTACCAGAAGACAAGAGAGTCATTGAGAGTCCTTATTATTAGGGCTACTATGTTGAACAGTATATAGCTCATATGTAGGCAGGCAGGGCCCCAGAAGCTCAGAATATTGCATTTACCACCATATATACCAGCTACCAGAAGACAAGAGAGTCATTGAGAGTCCTTATTATTAGGGCTACTATGCTGAACGGTATATAGCTCATTCTAGCTATATACACACTGCACACAACGGCTGGAATAGGGACAGAAAGACTTCAGTGGTGTATTAGCACCTATATACAAAACTATATACACTCTGCACAAAACGGCTGCTTTAGTGAGGGGTAGCTGCTGCTGCAGGAATAGGGACAGAAAGACTTCAGTGGTATATTAGCACCTATATACAAAACTATATTTTGCACTACTGTTTTGTGTCCTCTGTGCCAACAAAACACTGTTATATACCCGGTGCGTATAGGCACCATTTCACCTTCTGGCAGTATACGGCTGTATAGCCAGGTGTTCTCCTAAAAAATATATTTATATTTGGCACTACTGTTTTGTGTCCTCTTTACCAACAAAACTCTGTTATATACCCGGTGCGTATAGGCACCATTTCACCTTCTGGCAGTATACGGCTGTATAGCCAGGTGTTCTCCTAAAAAATATATTTATATTTGGCACTACTGTTTTGTGTCCTCTTTACACAATGTAACAAACCTCCTCCTGTAAGCTTCCCTGACTGCTGGGGTGACACAATGTAACAAACCTCCTCCTTTAAGCTTCCCTTACTGCTGGGGTAACACACTGTAACAAACCTCCTCCTGTAAGCTTCCCTTACTGCTGGGGTGACACACTGTAACAAACCTCCTCCTGTAAGCTTCCCTGACTGCTGGGGTGACACACTGTAACAAACCTCCTCCTGTAAGCTTCCCTTACTGCTGGGGTAACACACTGTAACATACCTCCTCCTTTAAGCTTCCCTTACTGCTGGGGTGACACAATGACACAAGAGAACATGTCTGACCACATCTCACACACACACACACACACACAATGACAATTAGGGGTGGGGTCTATTTATATTCCCCCTTGCCTATGCCATCTGTGGTTGTCATTAGGCAACGTGATTTTAAGGGGTGCAGAATTTTGTTCTTCTTTTTTGTACAGTTTGGCTTGGGGTCCATGGCAATGTAGAGGAAAGAAGGTTTCCTTGTCTTGTCTCACTTTACGTAGAAGTTATATTGTGTTTGGAGTGTATTGTTGAGTGGCTGTGATAGTGGCGTAATAGTGCATGTTGGGCGCGTTATATGCACCCAGACATGCTTCCCCTGCTGTCCCAGTTGCATTCCAGCAGTGTTGGCATCATTTTCTGATGTTTCAGGGTGGACTTGGTGACCTCCAAGTGGTCGAATTGAGATTTCCAAGTGGCGAGCATTTTTTTCCCATAGACTATAATGGGATTCGATAATCGGTCGAGTAGTCGAGTAACGCGGTCTATTCGAATCGAAATTCGAAATTTCGAATATTTCACTACTCGCTCATCTCTATAAATTACCTCTCTGCCCTTGTTAAAAAGTTGGTGGAGGCCCTGGGACAAAAGATCTAAAGAGCCCTCGCTCTTTTAATCCAGCCCTGGATATAATATTATTACTACTACTAATAATATTAATAGTTTGTATGAATAGTATTGTTATGACAATAAACTATTTAACACTAATAATTCTAATCAGTAAACACTATACAGTTCTTGGAAGTGTGGTGTTTTGTAGGCCAGTAATAACCTTTAAATGCGACACAGCAGTGTACCCTGGGGGAATGGTAAATAAAGTGATGTCATTAGGGCCTATCAGTGATGGCAGGTTGTCGAAGAATCATATCTCAGGATGGTCTCCTGGGATATCAGCGGAGATCTGATGGGGACAGACAGGGAGAAAGATATCAGCAGAGATAGATACTATTCCCAGGATAGATGTGCAGCCCCCATGAGGGACCTGGGGGACTATTTGTCTTTACCCTCCAATCAGACGTCAGTGCACAGATCTATTCATTCTGGTTGATGGGAGATGTCACTTGCAGGCAGACCTGTGGCTCCTGCTGTCCTGTTGCCCAGAAAAGGTTACTGTTTGTAAGTCATTTGTGAGCCTAAACTGTCCTCTATGTTTTATGAAACAGCAGCAGTATTGCTGGTAAGGCAAATGTTTCACGCTCTTATTTTTACATTATACTAGTTGCTTCTCATTTTCCAGTACTTTGGAGTTTTATTTCCTTTAGAGAGGTTCTTCACATTAATAGCTGTGCCCTACATTTTGACAGCCTGCCCAACTCACTCTGCTGCACCCACTTTGGTTTGGCAGAGAGTTCGTTCTTCAGGTAAAAGGTCGAATTTTTCCAGTGATGTACAGATTGACACAGACTTTGAAGGAGTTTGGATGCTGGAGAATGTAAACCAACTCAGCAGCACTTACCGGGGCTAAACCCCCAGGTAGGGAAAGGTGCCAAGTGAAGGATGGTAGATAAAATGGTCATTAGTGGTGCAGGATCCAGAAAAGCACCAACCTGTTACTGTAGCACCAGCTCTGACATACTCAGGGCTTGGACTATGAGCATGCCCAGTCCTTACTCTTGGTGGGGGGTACTCTTGCAGTGGGGTTAACTGTGGTGTGCGCCTAAGAAAGTCCTCTAGTTCAATGGCCAGTGGATATTGAGGTTTTGGACAGTGCGAGGCCCATTGTGTCAGTCAGTGGTGTAACTAAATATGACAGGGCCCTGGTGCGAACATTAGATGGGCCCCTTTCACAGCCCATACATTAGACTTTTTTTCTGTTTTTTAACTCAATTGGATGCAGTTAGACAACTGATGACTGAAACAGCACCATTTCACTAAATGATGCCAAGTGAGCACAATTATGATAAATAAGGTAGAGGAGCAACAATGATCATCTGGGGCCTGATCTGGTCACACCTCGTCAAGTTACGCCCCTGGTGCCAATGACCAAATGTAGAGTCTGGCGAGCTGTGACATATATCAGGTCCAGAGTATACAAGCAGGTTAGATCTTCCCTAGAGGAGCCCTTTATGGTGTGCAGTGTACCTGAAAATCTTGCTAGGGAGCTAGGCAAGGTGTAGACAGGGTTCAAGCCAAGCTCAATGGCAGCCAAAGGTTCTTGGGCAAAGTTCAGGCTGTGGTCGAGGGCAGATACAGTAGCAAAGGTTCATATGTTGCCCTCACGCACCTGGCACTTGGTGAGGACAGCAGGGAGCAGGTTTTTCTGGGCCCAGGGTGCTCCAAGTGTGTCTGTGTGGGTGGGGTGCTGGGGCTCTACCATAGGGAATGTTGGTACTCTACTGTGCAGTTCACAAAGAAGATAGACAATCCAGGAGATGAAAGCAGAGTTCCTCTTTATTAACTTCAACTGTTGACATCAAGACATGGCACAAGTTCATGCATCCTTCCAGTTATATTCCCTCCTGTCGCATCCACAGTCAAAGATCAGCCAGCTGGTCTTACTCCCAGATAAGGATTCCTAGGACTTCCTCCACTGAGTTCCCGCTGGTGGCCACTGCTGTTGGGCTGGAGCTCCACCTCAAACTCTCTGACAGGGACTGGTCTTATGTCTGCTCAGAACACTAGTTACAGGGTATCACTTCCTTATATAACCACTAGCTTCCTTCTAGAACCTTCTGTCACATGCCAAATGTGTGATAGGCTGTTCCCCTACAGACCTTCAAACCAATCACTTTCCTCCTAATTGTCACCAAGCATCTACTTTTCCTTCTAGAAAAGTCTCTATTCAAGTCTATGGCCCAATTATACTCTATGGCCTGTTCTCACTGCTGCCATCTTGAGCCTAAATAGAGGTACTACAACCACTATACATTCTCATGGCTAGAAACCATACAAGGCTTTGATCTCTTATCAACCGTATGTTCAAGGGTTTCTAGTTAACTAACTGGCATGTACCTATTTACACCTAGACCCCTACACATGGTTAAAGTTTAGGCTGAGATCAAAAGCAGGTAGCAGAGAACCCAGTGATGTTAACACTAGCTTTAACATGCCCAGGGCCCAGAGTATCCAAGCAGGTCTGATCATCACTGGAGGAGCCCTTGATGGTATGTAGCATGCTGGGGAAATCTGGATAGTGTGTTATGTAAGACATATAAAAGTTTGAAGCCGAGATCAAGGGCAGATTCTTGGGTGAGGTTCAGGCTGTAGTCAACTACAGATAGCCAAGGTCCATGGTTGAAGTTTGGGTTGAGATCAAAGACAGGTAGCAGGAGATTGTAGTTAAGGTTCAATCTGAGATCAAGGGCATGTAGCAGATCAAAGCCAAGATCAAGGGAAGGTAGCAAATGTTCATGGTCAAGGTTTACACTATGTGACTGTCAGATGAGAGCCGCCTTTAAAACAAAACCCTAGAGTGCCAGTCCTGGAGTCTAAAAAACTCCAGTGCCAGCCGCTAGCCTTCCCTGGGGCATCCCAAATTAGGATGCCCCGCTGTGAGATGCCTGGGTCACCTCAAACTGCACCTTTATTGGCAGCTGCATCCCTAATACACTGCCACCCCATGTAATGTGGTCTCATTTAAGTCAGAGTCTGATATAACATGGTGCAGCCTTGGACCCCAACATTTACAAATGCAATGCTGATGTCTGTGTTCAATATAATGTGGTTTCCGCTATAACGCAGTCCCCTTTATTGGTAGCAAACAACTGCATTATATCGAGGTAGCAATGTATCTTTGGCCAGAGTTGCACCTATTAATGCTCAGAAATTTGGGTCTCTGTTTTGAATCAGAGTATGGATTTTAGGGTCAAGAGCGGTCACAGAGATTGGGCTGCACTCCGGTCAGATGGGGCTGAGGATGGGAGTGTGGCCCAATCTATGCGACAGCTCTTGTTCCTGATTGCATGCTCTGATCCGTATTGCTGATCATTAATAGGCACAGCACACAACACTGATTGGACAAGAGCCCTCACATTCGGCGTAGGACCAGGGAAAGAAATTTCTATGGCCTATCGGGGGGTTCCACACAGTGGAAAATCTCAAATTGGGATACTTCCAGAGCAAGGAACAAAACCCGGGATATTAAGCAGGGCTCAACAGGTGGATGAACTCATTTGACATATGCAACGGTAGTTAACCAGCAGTTATCACGGTTGGCTTTAATTGTAATCCCAAGTATGTCATGGTGTCAATTTATCTCAAGCAATGTCACAGCACTCAGGTATGGTAGCTGAAAGTAAAGGTTAATGGTACCTCAGCAATATGGTATCACAGCAGACAGACACTCAACGGCAAGCAGGATAAGTGAAAGCATCAGATTGTTTTATTCTTCTTATTTCAGGGTCATGAAAAGAAAGGTTTAATGCTTCAATCCACATCATGGTCAAATACACAGTTCACAGGCAGCTGGATTGTGATTTGTGTTGACGTAAAAAAATAATTATTTTGTTACTGATTCAAATAAAATGACAAATGAATTATGTGCCTTCCTCCAGATTACCAGATTACCAGTGATGGGAGGGGGAATGTCGCACTACCTATGGGAATGGAAGGGGGGAATGCCACACTGCCTGTGGGAATGGGCAGGGGTATGCCACACTGCCTATGGGGAATAGGAAGGGGAAATGCCACACTGCCTATGGGAATGGGAGGGGGATGCCACACTGCCTATAGGAATGGGAGGGGGAATGTCACACTGCCTATGCAAATGGAAGGGAGGATGCCACAATGCCTTTGGGGATGGGAAATGCCACACTGCCTATGGGAAAAGGAGGGGGATGCCACACTGCTTATAGGGATTGGAGGGGAAAATGCCACACTGCCTATGCTAATGGCAGGGGGGATGCCAAACTGCCTATGGTAATGGGAGGGGGAATGCCACACTACCTATATGGGGAATGGGTGGGGGGTATGCCACACTGCCCATGTGGAATGGGGGGATAATATCACACTGCCTATGGGAATAGGAGGGGAAAAAGCCACACTGCCTATAGTAGGGGGGATGCCACACTGCCTATGGGAATGGAATGGGGGGATTGCCACACTGCCTGTGGGAATGGGAGGGGGGAATGCCACACTGCCTATGGGAATGTGAGAGGGGATTGCCCCACTGACTATGGGAATGGGAGGGGGGAATGCCACACTGCCCATGGGGAATAGGGAGGGAGAATGCCACTCTGCCTGTAATGGGGGGATTCTGCACATTGCCTATTATTTGGTTCTTGGGGAATGGCGTTTTAACACAACATTTGGTTTTCCTCCTCCTAGGTGCGTCCTATGGGCAGGTGCGTCTTATGAGGTGAAAGTACTGGTAATGCTTACACTTGAGAAGACAAGTAAAAGAAAAAAGTGTAGAAAATGAGGAATGTTCTTGACTTTGTTGAATTACAAGAATCTGAAAAAGCTTAAAAAGTAGTAACAAATTTTTAATTTCTTGTTACTGACTTTGTTGAATCAAGGCCTATATATAGGAGAGACTGCCTGTTTGGGCAGTGAAAGCTGGACCTTTCATTGGGGATCATGCTAAATATTTGGTGTGACTTCCGGTGTGCATTGCGGTGTGGATTACAACCTGCATCCCAGAGAGCTTTTTACAAAAAAGTGCAAAAAAAAAAAAAAACTTTGTCCTACATTTCCCAGCCCAAAAAAATCACCTGTACATGTGATGGCATATTTTTACAGTTTGGGTACATTAATTTTCCAGTTATATAGGGATATATTTTTATCGTTTGGAAATAACAGCTGGGCTATGTTAAATATTTCAACATTTTTTCAGCATAGCCCATAGGGTTTTGTTGTTTCCAAACATAAGAACAAATATCCCTACCTCATTGGAAAAATGATGCACCCAACCTGTAAAAATGCCCTATCACAGGTACAGGTAATTTTGGGAGGAAAAGGGTAGAAAAAAACATTCTTTTGTACTTTTTTGGGTCTTAAAGCTAAAAAGCTCACCGGGATGCAGGTTGCAATCCACACCGCAATGCGCACTGTAAGTCACACTGGCTTCACCAAATATTTGGCATGATCCCTATTGTGTTGTCATACTGTGTATGGTCAATTCATACTTGCAAGTTAATCTTTATTACATAAAGTTCCTAGTACTGTTATACTTCACAGTGTCAGTGAATGACTAGGGTAAATGATTGCGGGAACAGTAGTTCCTCTGCTCCAAGTGTATTGTTTTGCTTAGACAACTTGGGACCTTATTCATGAATGGATAGCACCAGGTAGTGCCTTGTAAGCGGCAGGTAGCGCCAGGTAGTGGCAGGTGAACGCCGGACACAGCACGCAATTACACATTTATGAAGCCAAATCTGGTGAGCGACTGGAACAACGCCATGTAGTATCCGATTCATCATTATCCCAGGCTCAGCGTACAGCACCGGCATTCAGCCTTGCAGAGCGCCACGTCTTACATCTCGCTACCTGGCGCTCTCCCATACATTTCTATGGATGATCCTTAAAGTGGACCAACACCCAGGATTTTGACTATCCTGGGTATTGGTCCACTTCCTTGGGGCACCCCGATCGGGGGTGCCCCGCTGCCCAAAACCTCCCTAAACACCCCGGAAACTCACCTCTCCACGATCCCACGTGACTGCGCTGTCCAATGCCCGCCGACGGACAAGTGACGTCCGTCGGCGGACAAGGGATCGCGCCCGCCGCCGCCTCCCGCGCGTCACTCTTGACGTGTGCGCGCACGTCTGGAGGAGCGCGAGTGAGGCGGCGGCGGTGGAAGCAGCGTCTGGAGAGGTAAGGTTTTTCGGGGTGTTTGGGGGGGTTCACCCCGCGGGACATCCCGATCTCGGATGTCCCGCGGTGTGTGAGGTGATCGGCCCGGGAATCTTATAGATTCCCGGCCCGATCACCCCTGGGTGTTGGCCCACTTTAAATCCCTTTCCTGATCCCAATTTTTTTTTTTAAACTCAAATCTTTCAGACGTGTATCCTGGCCTAGAAAATAACATTTTTGAAAACTTTTTTGATTAATAATATTTTTATGCAGAATTGTCCTTACATGTCTGGTATTAAAGTGTAATTCCATATGTTTTTGCTTTGTTACTAGTGGAAACATGTTCAAAAACAGACTTTAATCACACAGCTTCTGTCGCTGTGGGCTACATTGACCCCATTTTGAGCGCCGGAACTGTTTGAGGCTGTTTTTTTTATGAATGTGGTGTGAGTCAGTCGCACTGAGCTGGCGCTACCATTCGCTCCGATACAGCGTAGTACTGCGAATCACATAACATATTCAACAATGCCGGTCAGTGACTGAGGCGCTCTGAAACAACGAACCCTGGCCGAGTACAGCGACTACTAGCGTTCGCTCTGAAATCCTCGCTACAGACGCTCATCTGTCGCTACCTGGTGTTAGTAATGAATCAGCCTGTTGATCTATTTCCCAGAAAGGTGTTCCCTGCAAGGGCTCTATTCTGGGTGGAGGCACTGGCACATCCAACATTTAACCCACTCCTTTATTTAGCAACGGCTCTGTTTTTCCTTGTTACCTACTTGTTAGCGCTATAGCCTCTCTTGAGTGGGGTGTTTAGCCCTTTCCCCAAAAACAGCCCTACATCTGCAAAATGCAGAAACGCAAACACATCCGGACAGGTATGAACGTAGCCTTAAAGTGGACCAACACCCACCCCTGATCGGCCCGGGAATCTATAAGATTCCCGGGCCGATCAGCTCCCTCCCCGGGGGGCATCCGAAATCGAGATGCCCCGCTGTGTGAAACCCCCCAGAAAGCCCCTAAAATCTTACCTTATCGGCGACGGACAAGCGACGGATAAGCCGCCGCCGCCTCCCACGCGTCCCTCTAGCAGGGCACACACCCGCGCCGGCCATTTGTCAATGGCCGGCGCGGGCCCTGTAAGAGGGACGCGTGAGAGGCGGCGGCGGCAGCTTATCCGTCGCTTGTCCGTCGCCGATAAGATAAGATTTTAGTGGCTTTCTGGGGGGTTTCACACAGCGGGGCACCCCCGATCGGGGTGCCCCGCGGAAGTGGACCAACACCCAGGATAGTGAAAATCCTGGGTGTTGATCCACTTTAATACTAGAGATGAGCGAACTTTTGAAAAATTCGATTCGCCCGATTCGGCGAATTTTCCGGGAAAAATCGTTTCTGTCCGAATTTATTCACGATGAATCGCTATTTAAAATGGCTATTTCTGGGCGTCCATAGGGTTGCAGTACATTTTGCTTGGCTGTAACATGCATAGGATGCATGCTGGGTTAGTGAAATACTATTGTAAAGAAGAATGACATGCAGATCAGAGGCGTCGCTATTAGATTCGCTGTCACAGAGCGGCACAATTACAGAGCCTTGAGGTGGCATCAGCATGATGAGCCCATATATTGCCTGAAAGACACACTCTGGAGTTGGTAGCAGCATAGGGAGCCCATATATTGCCTGAAAAACACATTGGAGTTGGCAGCAACATTAGGAGCCCATATATTGCCTGAAAGACACACCCAGGAGTTGGCAGCAGCAGAAAGAGCTCATATATTGCCTGAAAGACACACCCATGAGTTGGCAGCAGCAAAGGGAGCTCATATATTGCCCGAACGAAACACCCAGGAGTTGGCAGCAGCATTAGGAACCCATATATTGCCTGAAAGACAAACCCAGGAGTTGGCAGCAGCAGCATTAGCAGCCCATATATTGCCTGAAAGACACACTCTGGACTTGGCAGCAGTATTAGGAGCCCATATATTGCCTGAAAAACACATTGAAGTTGGCAGCAGCATAGGGAGCTCATATATTGCCTGAAAGACACACCCAGGAGTTGGCAGCAGCAGCAGCATTAGGAGCCCATATATTGCCTGAAAGACACACCCAGGAGTTGGCAGCAGCATTAGGAGCTCATATATTGCCTGAAAGACACACCCAGGAGTTTGCAGCAGCATTAGGAGCTCATATATTGCCTGAAAAATACATTGTATTTGGCAGCAGCATTAGGAGCTCATATATTGCCTGAAAAACACATTGGAGTTGGCAGCAGCATTAAGAGCCCATATATTACCTGAAAAACACATTGGAGTTGGCAGCAGCATATGGAGCTCATATATTGCCTGAAAGACACACCCAGGAGTTGGCAGCAGCATTAGGAGCCCATATATTGCCTGAAAGACACCCAGGAGTTGGCAACAGCAGCATTAGGAGCCCATATCTTGCCTGAAAGACACACTCTGGACTTGGCAGCAGTATTAGGAGCCCATATATTGCCTGAAAAACACATTGGAGTTGGCAGCGGCATAGGGAGCTCATATATTTCCTGAAAGACACACCCAGGAGTTGGCAGCAGCAGAAAGAGCTCATATATTGCCTGAAAGACACACCCAGGAATTGGCAGCAGCAGAGGGAGCTCATATATTGCCCGAAAGACACACCCAGGAGTTGGCAGCAGCATTAGGAGCCCATATATTGCCTGAAAGACAAACCCAGGAGTTGGCAGCAGCAGCATTAGCAGCCCATATATTGCCTGAAAGACACACTCTGGATTTGGCAGCAGTATTAGGAGCCCATATATTGCCTGAAAAACACATTGAAGTTGGCAGCAGCATAGGGAGCTCATATATTGCCTGAAAGACACACCCAGGAGTTGGCAGCAGCAGCAGCATTAGGAGTACATATATTGCCTGAAAGACACACCCAGGAGTTGGCAGCAGCATTAGGAGCTCATATATTGCCTGAAAGACACACCCAGGAGTTTGCAGCAGCATTAGGAGCTCATATATTGTCCGAAAGACACACCCAGGAATTGGCTGCAGCATTTGGAGCCCATATATTGCCTGAAAGACACACTCTGGACTTGGCAGCAGCATAGGGAGCCAATATATTGCCTGAAAGAGACACTGGAGTTGGCAGCAGCATTAGGAGCTCATATATTGCCTGAAAGACACACCCAGGAGTTGACAGCAGCATTAGGAGCTCATATCTCCCAGAAAGGTGTTCCCTGCAAGGGCTCTATTCTGGCTGGAGGCACTGGCACATCCAACATTTAACCCACTCCTTTATTTAGCAACGGCTCTGTTTTTCCTTGTTACCTACTTGTTAGCGCTATAGCCTCTCTTGAGTGGGGTGTTTAGCCCTTTCCCCAAAAAGGAGTTGGCAGCAGCATTAGGAGCTCATATATTGCCCGAAAGACACACCCAGGAATTGGCTGCAGCATTTGGAGCCCATATATTGCCTGAAAGACACACTCTGGACTTGGCAGCAGCATAGGGAGCCCATATATTGCCTGAAAGAGACACTGGAGTTGGCAGCAGCATTAGGAGCTCATATATTGCCTGAAAGACACACCCAGGAGTTGACAGCAGCATTAGGAGCTCATATATTGCCTGAAAAACACAGTGGAGTTGGCAGCAGCATAGGGAGCTCATATATTGCCTGAAAAACACATTGGAGTTGGCAGCAGCAGAGGGAGCTCATATATTGCCTGAAAGACACACCCAGGAGTTGGCAGCAGCAGCAGCAGCATTGGGAGCCCATATATTGCCTGAAAGACACACCCAGGAGTTGGCAGCAGCATTTGGAGCTCATATATTGCCTGAAAAATACATTGTAGTTGGCAGCAGCATAGGGAGATCATATATTGCCTGAAAGACACAACCAGGAGTTGGCAGCAGCAGCATTAGGAGCCCATATATTGCATGAAAGACACACCCAGGAGTTGGCAGCAGCATTAGGAGCTCATATATTGCCTGAAAGACACACCCAGGAGTTGGCAGCAGCATTTGGAGCTCATATATTGCCTGAAAAATACATTGTAGTTGGCAGCAGCATAGGGAGATCATATATTGCCTGAAAGACACAACCAGGAGTTGGCAGCAGCAGCATTAGGAGCCCATATATTGCATGAAAGACACACCCAGGAGTTGGCAGCAGCATTAGGAGCTCATATATTGCCTGAAAGACACACCCAGGAGTTGGCAGCAGCATTAGGAGCTCATATATTGCCTGAAAAATACATTGTAGTTGGCAGCAGCATAGGGAGATCATATATTGCCTGAAAGACACACCAGGACCAGCTCCTAATGCTGCTGCCAACTCCTGGGTTTGTCTTTCAGCAGCATTAGGAGCCCATATATTGCCTGAAAGACACACCCAGGAGTTGGCAGCAGCATTAGGAGCTCATATATTGCCCGAAAGACACACCCAGGAATTGGCTGCAGCATTTGGAGCCCATATATTGCCTGAAAGACACACTCTGGACTTGGCAGCAGCATAGGGAGCCAATATATTGCCTGAAAAACACATTGGAGTTGGCAGCAGCATTAGGAGCTCATATATTGCCTGAAAGACACACCCAGGAGTTGGCAGCAGCATTAGGAGCTCATATATTGCCCGAAAGACACACCCAGGAATTGGCTGCAGCATTTGGAGCCCATATATTGCCTGAAAGACACACTCTGGACTTGTCAGCAGCATAGGGAGCCCATATATTGCCTGAAAGAGACACTGGAGTTGGCAGCAGCATTAGGAGCTCATATATTGCCTGAAAGACACACCCAGGAGTTGACAGCAGCATTAGAAGCTCATATATTGCCTGAAAAACACAGTGGAGTTGGCAGCAGCATAGGGAGCTCATATTGCCTGAAAAACACATTGGAGTTGGCAGCAGCATTAGGAGATCATATATTGCCTGAAAGACACACCCAGGAGTTGGCAACAGCAGCAGCATTAGGAGCCCATATATTGCCTGAAAGACATACCCAGGAGTTGGCAACAGCATTAGGAGCTCATATATTGCCTGAAAGACACACCCAGGAGTTGGCAGCAGCATTAGGAGCTCATATATTGCCTGAAAGACACACCCAGGTGTTGGCAGCAGCATTTGGAGCCCATATATTGCCTGAAAGACACACTCTGGACTTGGCAGCAGCATAGGGAGCCAATATATTGCCTGAAAAACACATTGGAGTTGGCAGCAGCATAGGGAGTCCATATATTGCCTGAAAGAGACACTGGAGTTGGCAGCAGCATTAGGAGCTCATATATTGCCTGTAAGACACACCCAGGAGTTGACAGCAACATTAGGAGCTCATATATTGCCTGAAAAGCACAGTGGAGTTGGCAGCAGCATAGGGAGCTCATATATTGCCTGAAAAACAAATTGGAGTTGGCAGCAGCAGAGGGAGCTCATATATTGCCTAAAAAACACATTGGAGTTGGCAGCAGCATAGGGAGCTCATATATTGCTTGAAAAACACACCCAGGGGTTGGCAGCAGCAGAAAGAGCTACCATGCATCAGTTGGTGGGTGGAAATCCTGGCTGATCCATACCTGATTCATCTTCACAAAAGGTGAGTCTCTCCACATTTTTCGTGGACAGACGAGTTCTCCTTGGCGTTACTATGGCCCCGCAGCACTAAAGGCCCACTCAGATGGCACACTAGTGGCCGGGCAGGACAGCTTTCCCAGGGCCCTGCCAGTTGCGGCCACAAGTCAAGTTTGGCTGCCAGTCCAGCGGATCCTCAAGGTGCGTTGGCATGGTCATTTCAAGGTATGACACGACCTGCTGGTTCAGGCCCTGCTCCAGGTCTTCCTGCTGCTCATGAGTAGCCTCACTATGTGGGTGCAGAAAGCTACTCATTAGCGACTGAAGACTGAGGCTGCTGCTGATGGAGCTGCTGCTGCTCCTGCCACCCCCCTGGCAGCCATGTCAGTGGAAGGTGAGTGCAGAGGTCCCCCCAAGTCAGACCTGCTAGAGTATGGACCATGGAGCAGATAGGCATCGGCCAACTGACTACGTAGAATGTCTTTGTAGTAGGTCAGTTTGTCCTCCCTCTCAGCGGGTGTAAAAAATGCCCCATTTTGAGCCGGTAGCGAGGGTCCAATAAGGTGGAGAGCCAGTAGTCATCCCGCAGAAAAATGGAGGCCATTCTGCGGTCACTACGCAAGCACGTGAGCATGCATCGTGCCATTTGTGCAAGGGACTCGAAGGGACTACCTGTCTCCATCTCCACTGCATACTGCCACTGTGTGTCTGGGTCCTCTGTCTCGCCTTCCTCACAACCCTCTAGCTCCACTGGCTGCTCCTGCTCCTCCTCTCCTGTCAGATGACTAGATAAACCGCCCATTTCGCCAAAACTAAACTGTGCTTCACTGTGCTGCTGCTCCTCCTCCTCCTTAGCTCCCACAGGGTTTATGTGGCCGTGAAATGTATGCGCCATGTCTCCAGTGCCCTGACCAGCCATGGTTTCCAACATGCGTTGTATTACATGAAGCAGTGGAATCACGTTGTTCATGCTGTGACAGAGGCTCTGTCTTTTGGATGTCATTCATTGTGACAGAGGCTCTGTCTTTTGGATGTCATCACTATTCAGTTGCCCACCGGGTCATTCACTGGCCTTTTCTTAATTAG
Source organism: Gastrophryne carolinensis (assembly GCA_027917425.1). Classification (NCBI taxonomy): domain Eukaryota; kingdom Metazoa; phylum Chordata; class Amphibia; order Anura; family Microhylidae; genus Gastrophryne; species Gastrophryne carolinensis. The sequence continues at coordinate 200,163,556 of CM051235.1, forward strand.
GTTCCAGACAATGTCATTGTATTTTGATACTGTTACAGGCAATGTCATTGTAGTTTGGATTGTATTGTAAACTGCCATTATGTTAATTGATTACGTCACAGACAATGGCATTGTTCGGATTGAGTGTATTACAGACGTCTCTATTGTATTGCTGATTGCGTCACCGGCAGAGTTGAGGGATTGTGTGCCCTGCTGCTATTGGTCGGTGTGTGTCATACAATAGGAGACTTGTGTATATAAGGCCTAGAGTGGCACTAATAAAGACACTTCACCTTCACCCTCAATACTGAAGTTCTGTCTCTTATTGGGGGAAACGCTATATTACAATTCACTAGACCTTGTAAGGGCTGTTCCTGTTTCCTCACGGACGACTCTGGAATTCCAGCAGCACCTCTTACGATTGGGAAAAGGACGTCTCGGGCGGTGCAGCCCTCCGGCGATAAGGGTTATCGCTACACATGCCGTAATCCTGTCGACTGACAAATGAAATGGCTTCCTCAAAGGGCCTGAGCAAACGGCAGGTGTCACGTATGAGCTGCTACTGGTTCACATTAAAGTTACACAGGGGAGTCCCCCTATCTGCTTGGATCATCAAGAAATCAGTGATGGCTTTTCTCTGTTCGTATAGGCGATCTAACATATGTAGGGTGGAATTCAAACAGGTGGGAACATCGCAAATCAGACTATGTTGGGGGATACCATTCTGACGCTGTAGCTCAAGAAGGGTGTGCTTGGCGGTGTAGGAGTGGCTGAAGTGCATACAAAGTTTCCTTCCCGTTGTTAGGATGTCTTGCAGATGGGGGGAAGACTTCAGAAAACGCTTGACAACTATGTTGAACACGTGTGCCATACAGGGAGCATGGCTCAGCCTTCCTTGTCGCAGCGCAGACAAGATGTTACTCCCATTGTCAGTCACCATGGTACCCATTTCCAATTTTCGTGGAGTAAGCCATGTTTTGATTTCTTGATGAATGAATTTCAGGAGCTCCTCCTCTGTGTGACTCCGTTCGCCAAGGCAAACCATGTGAAGCACAGCGTGGCACCGTCGTGCCCTGCACACATGGTAGGCTGAATGGGCATTGAGAATTGACCGTAGAGTGGAGGCTGAGGAGACGGCGGAGGATGAGGAGGCGGAGTCGCACACTGTGATAGGCAAAACGGACTGGGAGCATGGAGGCCGAAGCAGTGTAACCTGTCCAAGTTGCTGTGCAGGAACAACATTCACCCAGTGGGCCATAAAGGACATGTATTGTCCCTGTCCGTAGTTACAGCTCCAGATGTCGGCGCTGCCGTGCACTTTGGTGCACACCGACAGGCTCAAGGACTGACCCACCTTCTGCTCAACACATTTGTGCAGGGCTGGTACTGCCTTCTTTGCAAAGAAATGACGGCTTGGGACTCTCCACCTCGGCTCTGCACTAGCCATCAGCTCTCTGAAAGGTGCAGAGTCCACCACTATAAAAGGGGGGGACTGCAGCACCAGCAACTTGGACAGGAGCACATTTAGCTTCTGCGCCGTAGGATGAATGGGCGCATACTGTTGTCTCTTGGACATGGTTTCGCTGATGGATTGCTGGTGGGATGAGTGACTTTTAGTAGGGGGAGCAGGAGCATCTGGAGTGGCAGAGGATGGGTATGAGGCACAGCTACCTTCGGCTGAGGTGCTGGAGCCTTTGCTGGGTAAAATTGGAGGGGGCGTGGAACTGGCTGACGCAGCTGGCTGGACCCCCACTTCGAAAGCCTCGGTTCTCCCAGGCCGATTTATGGTGATGCTGCATGTGTTGCCGCAGGGCCGTGGTACCAACATTGGGGCCTTGGCCCTGCTTGACCTTCTGTCTACACATCTTGCATGTGGCCAGGTTACCCGCGGATGCTTGATGAAAAAGTGCCACACTGCCGAGTAGCTAATTTTCCCTCCAACAGTCCACACTAATTCACTGCTACTGCTGCCAACTCCAGGAACCCCTGCTCCACTACCTCCTGGGAAGGCAGCCTGCCACGCAGCAGGTGGTCTACCCCGCCCCCGGCCACGTGTGGCTCCAGACATCCCAATTCTGCCACCATGCTGACTGGCAACCCTACTGCCACCTTGCTGCCTCAGCTGCTGACTCTGGGGCAACCTGGAACCCTCTTCTCCTGATGATGATGAAGCCCCTTCTGCACCGGGTTCCCAAGTGCGATCGGCTTCATCATCATCATCATCATCGAGTTGTGCCTGCACGTCACTGATGTCCTCCTCGGTTTCCATAAGAGCGTGTGCTGCAGGAGCCGGAACGGTCGCCACACCACCTCCCACGCCACTCTCCTCCTCAGTGTTTGTCTGCCTAGCGGAAGAAGCGGCGGATGTCTCCTCCATTTCTTGGCTGGGCAGTAGCTGCTGACTGTCCTCTACCACATTGTCCTCACTGAATAGTGGAGCTGAACCCAAAGCATAAGATACAGCGGCTGGAGGGGGGGGCATAGGACAGAGGCAATGGAAGGACAGGGGCTGCTCCCGGGCCATGCCAACTCAGGGTTGTGTCCGAGGAACCTATGGACTGTTGACTGGGGGTGTCAGATGTCACTTGTGATGAGGTCGATGATCGCGTTAACCAATCGATGACGGCAGATGAGTTGCTGGTCAAGACACGACCGCTAGCAGATACCGGGAGATCAGGCCTCTCACCGCGACTCCTGCTGCCACTCGCCCCTAGTCTGCTGCAACCTCTGCCTGATGAATCTAGGCCTCTCCTCGGTGCACATCCTGGCACATCTCTGCCTGACATTTTTACTGCATTTAGGAGGGGAAAACAATATACTACACTACACCTACAACAGTACTTTTGTAACAGCAGGTGTGTAGAAAAGTTAGATCAAAATAGGCAGACACTGTAGCTAAAAGTTAATGCAAAAAGACACTGTCAGATGGTCTTACACAGGATGCCCCTGGTCAGAGTTAAATGCACCACAGGCAGTTTTAAAACATGGTTTTTGTTCAAAATGTAAAAGAGATAAAGATGCAGGTACTATTAAAAGCTAAGTGCTAGTATTCGGGATGCCCCCCCCCCCCCCCGGTGAAAAGCAATGGGTGCTTTAAACTTGAAAACCAGACTTTTTTATACAAAAGGCAAAAGTTTAGTAGGCAGGTACTCTTAAAAGATAAGTGCTAGCACTGACAATGGCCCCCGGTGAAATGCAATGGGTACGTTACACTTGTAAACCAGACTTTTTTTATACAAAAGGCAAAAGGTTAGTAGGCAGGTACTCTTAAAAGATAAGTGCTAGCACTGACAATGGCCCCCGGTGAAAGGCAATGGGTGCTTTAAACTTGTAAACCAGACTTTTTTATACAAAAGGCAAATGTTTAGTAGGCAGGTACTCTTAAAAGATAAGTGATAGCACTGACAATGGCCCCCGGTGAAAGGCAATGGGTGCTTTATAATTGAAAACCAGACTTTTTTATACAAAAGGCAAAAGGTTAGTAGGCAGGTAATCTTAAAAGACACGTGCTAGCACTGACAATGGCCCCCGGTGAAAGGCAATGGGTTCTTTAAACTTGTAAACTAGACTTTTTTTTATACAAAAGGCCAAAGGTTAGTAGGCAGGTACTCTTAAAAGACTCGTGCTAGTATTTGGGATGCCCCCCCCGGCGAAAGGCAAAGTTTACTTAAAAAGTGACTTTGCTTACAAAATGCAACCAATTATTAGACAGGTAATCTTGAAATATGAATGCTAGTGTTTGGGATGCCCCCTCCTCACATACAGAGGTTGGCTCCTTTGATTGTGGAAAAGTGACGTTGGTTATAAAATGCAAGCAGTTATTAGACAGGTAGTCTTGAAATATTAATGCTAGTGTTTGGGATGCCCCCTGCTCACATACAGAGGTGGCCTCCTTTGATTGTGGAAAAGTGACGTTGATTACAAAATGCAACCAGTTAGTACACAGGTAGTCTTGAAATATTAATGCTAGTGTTTGGGATGCCCTCTGCTCACATACAGAGTTGGCCTCCTTTGATTGTGGAAAAGTGACGTTGATTATAAAATGCAACCAGTTATTGGACAGGTAGTCTTGAAATATTTATGCTAGTGTTTGGGATGCCCCCTCCTCACATACAGAGGTTGGCTCCTTTGATTTTGGAAAAGTGACGTTGATTACAAAATGCAAGCAGTTATTACACAGGTTGTCTTGAAATATTAATGCTAGCACGCTTTTTAAAGAATGACACCAGGTAAAGGAAAAGCTAAATAGGCAGGTGTGTTATTAACACTACATAGGCTTGAAAGCTAAAGCAAACACTTTAAACTGTCCCTTTCTTTATCTGTCACTGTCACGGGCTCTCTCCTTCTCTATCTGTCCCTCACTCTGCTGCTTCTGTTCTTTGTTCTTTCTATCTATCTCTCCCTCGCTGTGTCTATCTATCTATCTATCTATCTATCTATCTATCTATCTATCTGTCTGTCTATCTGCCCCTCGCTCTCTCCCTGCCTGATCTGCTCTGGCCGCAATACAGTGTCAGAATGATCTTCAGCAAGATAGCCGCCGTTTATACGGGGCTGTGACATCATCAGTAAGCCTGTCTGCTGATAGGTAGCATGTGACACCTACCCAGGATTCCTTGCCCCATGGGACATGTCCTGACATGTGGATCCACCATTTTTGACGTGCTGTATAGCAGTAAATGGAGTTTTAAGGAAGCGATTAAAGCGATCGAATCGCTGCAATATTCGGAATTGTAACAAATCGAATATTTCATGTAATTCGTAACGAATTCGAGTTTGTCAGAATCGATTCGCTCATCTCTACTTAATTCCACTTGGCGCCAATATTTTTACCTTAGCGGCTTTCAGTGTGCAATTTATCAAACAAAATACAGGCAGCGCCAATGCGCCCACAAACCTGTGCCTAATTTATCACTAGTTCACAATGCTGGGTGCTCATGTTTAAGCTGTGCTGGTTTATAGTGGTGCTGTAGGATAAGATCTCATTGACCACAATGGGCAGATCTGTATTGAAGTGTTTTATGCTTAGAAATAATATTACACATTTTTTAGACAGGACTTGCAATATGACTTGTCAAAAACGTAAATGCAGGAACTAGATGTCATTATATTTTTTCTGTAAAATCTTTTTTGTGGCTTCTTTTGCTTACCAATATGTTATTTGGACAACAACAACTAAAATTCAGCCTAAAAGGCACAACCCCAGCAGTGATGCTCTGTAAGTGTATTGATGAAACACCAACCAGCGCTAAGAAAAATACAGCGCCAATCTTTTCAAGTAGCCAAAAATTAATAAATATGCTGGGCAGCACCTTAAAGACAGCGGTACAAAGTGGCACTCACTGGCGCTGATATAGCTGAGTCCAACTAGTGCAGCTGAGCGGTATGGAGACTCGCTTGTTTATAGATTCACTGGTTTATAATAAAAGGGTTGGTGTACAAGCAACATCATCACAGAATCCTTGTATCAAAAAAAAATTAACGCCGGCTATGGTCAAGCTGCGGAGGTGAAGATCTAGAAATTCGGGGAGGTCGATTCAGTAATAGCGCCAGGTAGCGACAGATGAGCGCCTGAAGTATGGCGCTATGAGTGCCGCTAGCGTACGCCCCTTATAGTGGGTTTGGCTCATCTTACACTCCCTTATAGTGGGTTTGGCTCATCTTACACCCCCCTTATAGTGGGTTTGGGTCATCTTACACACCCCTTATAGTAGTTTGTGCCAAATTTGGATTGGAGACAACAAATAGTTCCCCTGTAGTGCAGTACTTGGATTAGAGTGAAGGGTAGTTAGCTTACCGCAAAAAACGAAGAGATCATGCTTTCCCTTAGCTCAAAGCCACTCTGGGTGTCCTCACTCGTTTCTGCGGGCAAGTTGGGGATTTCGGGCACCAGTGCTGTTTCTTCAGGGGCTTGGATTCTGTGGCATATACAGAGATTGTGGAGCACACAGCATGCAAGGATTATCTTGGAGACCTTTTGTGGACTGTACAGCATCTCTCCTCCTGGCCGTGCCAAACAGAGAAAGCGCGCTTTCAGCAGTCCGATGGTTCGTTCCACAATGCTTCGGGTATTGCGATGTGCTGCATTGTAGCGTTCTTGGGCAGAGGTCTGTGGGTTTCTGACCGGAGTCATCACCCACGTTCTCTGCCAGTATCCCTTGTCCGCTGTAGAAAAAACACAATGAGAGAGACAGCAATTAGCACTAGGAAATGTTTTGGGTTTCATTAGTAAACCAATAGCTTACTAGGCCACATATTTTAGGCTAAATACTTTGACATGGTTAATTATTTACCCAGTAGCCAGCCAGCTGGCATTTCGTTGTTTTCAAACTTCCTGCACAGGACTGACCGCTGCAGGACGTAAGAATCATGGCATGAGCCGGGGAAGCCAGATCTCACGGCCCGCAGCTTCATGTCATGGTCACAGACGACCATGACGTTCATCGAGTGGAACTGCTTACGGTTCCGATATTGCAGCTCCTGTGCACGGGGAGGGCGGAAAGGGATATGTGTACCATCAACGCACCCAAGCACATTCGGGATCCCTCCCATGCGATAGAATGCATGTTTTATTTTGGCAACCTCATCCTCATCCTCAGGAAACTGGATGTAAATAGGGATCAGGTCACAAATAGCCAGTACTACCTGTATAAATATGCGGCTCATTGTAGCCTGGCTGATCCCGCTGAGGAGGGCAGAGGTTGCCTGGAAGGTCCCTCGTGCCAAAATGTTAAGACTGGCCCATAGGTGTACTATGCCTGGAATGGATCTGGTGCGTTTGGTCGATGGCTCGATTTTATGCTTAATCTGATCATATGGGGACTGTAGTGCAGCACGATTCAGACGGAGGCGGCTCCTGATCTGCTCGTCACTTAAATCCCACACTGAAAGGCGGATTCCAAAGGATCAGGGTGCCCTAAGCCTCACAGCCCCCTCCTCCCTGGCCTCCTGCTCTTCCAGCATTCTCACACATCCCTGCACCCATAACCCATACATCACCCTCTTATCCATCTCACACTCAACAGATATACCAAAGAAGCAAAAAAAAAAAAAAAAACACAAACACACCACACACACAAGCAATCACACTACTCACACACTCACTACAATGCAGCTCACCACAAAACCAGAAGTATAGTGGTCAGACCCACCAGACTGCTGAAAGTCAGCTTTCTAAGTTAGGCACAACCAAGAGGGGAGTTGCTGCACAGCCCACAAAAGGCCCCAAAATCAAGCCTCACTTGCTGTATGCTCCACAATTTTATATTTGCATATGCCAACAAAATCAAGCTCCTAAAGAAACAGCACTGATGTCAGAAATCACCCAACAAGCCACAGAGAGTGAGGACAAAACCCAGCCAGACACTCAAATGAGCTAAGGGACCAAAGCACCACACCACCACACCACAGCCTTTGCCACAGTGTAACAATACCAGAAGGTTGCCAAATCCAGCCATTTATACTTCAATGAGAAAAAGGACAGGTCCTCTTTGCCGCCTTTTGCGTTGCTCTGCTATTTCCTGTCTCCAATTAGCTGGCCCAGGTGTGCGTGAAACGGAGTGTGCACGCCCACGCTAGTAGCGCTACTAGCGTACGTGAGCCTAAACTTGTGTGCATTAACGGACATGGCTGTAAATTCTGTGGTGGACCAATGAAAGGTAAGCTGCTCTTGATTTAAATAGCCGTTTGTATAGCCACATGTCCCAAGTGTTTCATATACATGAGTAAATTGTTGTCTTTGGTTGTGTGTTGTTTGGTTAATGAGCTCTGTAATTAGTTAATTAACTACCACACATGCTTCAATCACTGCAGTGGAGCTTTGGCTACAAGCACCTGGCCAGTATGTGTGAATCAATTAAGTGGACCTGTTTGTGATTGGCTGTTAGAGCACATAAAACCTGGCCAAACCCAACAAACGGTGATACCATTCTGTAGTCTGCATGCGTGCTTGTTGGTTGTGTATTGGTGTGTGTGTGCAGCTACAGGATGGAGCCAAATTCTGGGCATCTGCCGGCCACAGCTGGCCCAAGTAGGAGTGTGGTGGGTGCTGTGCGCAGACCTCCCTTAAGGAAAAGGGCCCAGCCTGAAGGTGATGCAGCACCCCAGGCTAAGCGCCCAGTTGCCAAGAGGGAGCCAGAATTTAATTTGGCTGAGAATAATAGTCTTGTGCGCCTGACCCTTGCAAAATGGGAGCTGATATTTGGCTCCCAAAGCAAGTCTATAGGCAAACAAGAAAGGAGCAAATTGTGGGATGCCATTGGTGTTGAGCTTACTAGCAGTGCTCAACACCCACGTAGTGGCCCATCCTGCAGGAAACGCTTTGAAAAGGGCCCTTACGCAAAAGATGAATCATGATCTTGAGGTCGAGAGTGGGACCATCCAGGGTCCAAAGAGTACCTACAGGCCATATGAGGAGATGCTGAAGGCCAAAATTCCACTTGCTCGGCTGCAGGGTGTGGATCCTGGGGATGACACCACAGGTTGGACTGAAGGTACATATTTTCTTATTCAGATTTTCTGCTAATGTTAATTTATGTGATTTGCTTTTTCTCTTTCTGCACAACTAACAGTAGGACATGTGAAGTAGTACATTATACCTCATAAATGTCTGACTGGCTGTCTGTTGCTTTCTGCATAGGTGCACATGGTCATGTCCATGAGTCGGGGGAGGTGGACACCCCAACTCCTGCCCTTCAATCAACCTCCAGCCTAACCCAGTCTGCCATTGAAGGTATTTTTCAGTAATTTAGGTGCTGGTTATTTTTTCCAAAAATGCGTGTGTGAGCACCTCAAACAATAGATTTCACCACTGTTGAGGATTAATAATATGGGCCTGCGGACTATTTACACGTCCACTTTACCCCTCTCTGCAACTAACTAACAAGGCCCTAACATGTGTAGCTATGTGGGAAGCCAGAGATGTGTTGCCATATATCTGCATATACATGTGTAAGCCACACTGGCCGTGCTTAGGGAATATTAGTGATTGAGCTGCTCACACACACCTAAATGCATGGTTTATTTAGTGCCGCACATTACCAATGGCTAAATGTTTTCTTTGCTTTTGCCTAGCTGCACCGCCAGTGGCACCAGCATCTCCTCAGGAGCCAAGCTACTCTTTGGATGCTGGTAAGTGCATGTGTCAACCTTGCTTTATCCGCTTTAACACAAGTGCATGTCTTTCATTCCTCTTTTTTCTTTGTAGGCCAAGTGACTGGTTCATCTTTGGACCCCACTTCCGATGTAGCAGGTCAACAGGACCCTGTTGGTGTGTAATGGCTCAAAAAATTTATCCTTTATGCTGTTTATGTTACACTGGTTCTATTTGGTTAGTCTAATAATCTACATGTTTGCTATGTAAACTTGAAGATGCCTATTTGGAGTGGATTTGCCATCACCAGGGTCATTAGTATAGTTTTTTGAGTGATTGCAATGCATTGGTTGTGTATATTGAAAGACAAACATTCACCCGAGTAGGGTTCGGAATATTTAGAAACATTAATTGTGTATTTTAGTTGGCCTGAATCTCGGAAGTGGCTGTCCGGAAAGGGCCCTTCACGTTGAGGCTGCCAGAGATGAGGGTAAGTTTGTTTGGCTTGATTATCTATTAGGGATTTTTGAACAAGTTTTAGTCAAATTTAGTAGGCCAACTTGTGTTTAAACATGTATTTTCAAGGGCAAAGCTCGAGTGAGGGCCCAACTCCAGACATCTGGGAGAGTGCGGGTATGTGTAATTTGAGCAATGTGTCTTTAGCTTTTTAACCCAATTATTGGCTCATCTTCCTCTTAAATACATGTAAGCAATCTGAGTTGACCAGATCACTTTTGGCTAGTGTGTAATCTTCCTCTTTGTGGAGGTATGGCCTCGATAGTCTATCCATCTTTGATTTTGGCCCACTGACCTACTAACCTGACTTTCCTGTTTAGCATATGCCAACTTGCCCGATCTCTCAGATGTGGATTTGCCTCTCTCTGGCAGCCAGACCCCGGACCTACTTGGGCCGGACGACACGGAGGTAACATGGCTGATTTAGAGGAACAATAACCACATTGACATGTTGGTGGGTAGTCCATGAACCAACATGTCACATGTTATGTATTTGTTGTTTTTGCAGGAGGCGGGACCAGAACCCCAACCTGGGACCTCTTCTCAAGTGCCATGTGGCCAAGCTACAGAGGCTCAAGCAAGGGTAAGTTGGCTGGTTACACTTTTGGGAACTGATTTTTGAGGGGCCTAGCTGCATTGTTGCACCTTAACTCAATTTTTTTTTTTTTGTTTTTTAGCTTGAACCCAGAGCAAGAGGAGGTGTGGCACCGTCAAGTGCCGACTTTTACGAGCTAGGGGTCCGGATGCTGGAGGACTACAGTCGCCAACAGCCACGTGATGGAAATACTGACCGCATTGCGGCGTTGGAAAATCAGGTGCTGATGTGTCAGCAACAAATTGAGGGCCTGCAGCGCGAGCTCCAGGATGTCAAACAAGGCCAGCAGCAACAAACCAACAGGGAACTTGAGCAGCTGTCCAATCTGATGGAACGATCTTTACAGCGCCAGGAGCAAAGTTTGTTGTTGAAGCAACAGCTCATACAACAGCAGTCTATTTTTTTTACTGCACTGTTGGCCCCCAACACCACCCCTAGCAATGACTCTCAACCTCCCAGGCCCCCAAGCCAAGAAAATAATTTGATTGTTTTGATTTTGTTTAAAATACATTTGAGAACACCACCTCTAATTTGTGTTTTTCCTAAGACATAGGTAAGAACACAGTCAGGGATGAGTCTCTAGATATAGATATGTACCTGTAGCCAAAAATGTATGCCACACATTGGTGACCATATCTTCCTATGGTTTAGACATTAAATGGCTACAAAGGTACACCAACATTTTACAAATAATGGGTTTGAAGACAATTAAACTATGCTAGACAAGGCACAACACAGTGTAAGTAGAAAAATACAAAACTTTTAATCTTAAAGCCGGCCAACAGGCCCAACATTTGGCCACACAGCGGCTCTAAACATCCCCCCCACCCTAACGACGCCTCTTCAAGGCCAGCAGCATAAGGCGAAGACGCCGGATCGACCACCACAGTCTGCGATGCTGGTTTACACAAGCTGTAGAGAGTAAAAAAAAATAATATTAAAAATATAGAATGTGACCTCTACAGACACAGATGTAGCAATGTAATGTAAGTGGCTAAAATTAGCTGACGCTCACATTCACATTGTTGGCCACTGTGCCCTTAGGTGTTAACATTATATGAGTACTAGTGGCTGGCTTAAATGTGGCCACCACATCCCAAGCATACATTTACTCTTAACTCTTGGGACTAAAATAAGGTCTAAGTGCCAGTGTGTACATTTATTTGTTTAGTTACAGCCAAACATCAGGGCCTAAGTCTTAATGAGTAAACTTGTTTGGCCAAGAATCTTAGAGGTCACCACCTTAGCAGGCCTATTTAGTTGGTTAGAAACCACAATTTGCCACTATGTTGCCAAAACAAGAATGTGAGCCAACAATCAAGCATGCAGACATGCATGTAGGATTGTTGGACAAACACATGTAACCTAGATGTGTGTACATTGGAAATGTCTCCAGAATTTACTCTAAGACATAGGGGTCCCAAGTCTTTAGGCATATGAAGTGGGATGTACTCACCATCGCAGCTGTGGCTGGGGCCCATGCTGCTGGCCGTCCCAGGAGGTGTGGTGGTGATGTACACCGGCTCCGTCTGCGTGGCCACATCTGTCAGGAGAAAGCAAAAGAGAAAAGCAAAATTAGTGTGACAATGACACCTGACTATTTAAAATCCATCTGGTTAGGGAGTCTGAAAAAACAAATGCTTGCATGGTTACACACATGTTGTCCGACATTAGCATATTTCCTGGTCCATGAGTTCATGTAAATTATTTATGGTTGCAACATGGACACATAAAGATAATGTGCCAATAACCTGGACAGTGCAATGGTAATGACTAATTTGCATTTTATTGTAGAATCTTACTAGTGGGCAACATGTGTTAGCCGGAACAACTTTCCAAAATAACACATTTGCTAGCACCCATCATGGTGTGGGATGAAACATAGGGGTGGTTGCCAGTTGGATTGCACTGTAGTGGGGTTTGTGATGTTAATGTACATTAACAAACCAGCTTGTACTATGGAGCAGGAAACATGTGTATGTTCAAAGTGGGCCAAGACCCAGGACAGGATTTATACTATCCTGTGTTTTGGTCCACTTTGGAAGGGCACAACAATTTGAGCAAGAGACCGTCCGCCACCGCTGCCTTCTGCGCGTCACTCCTCCAGTGCGTGCACACGCGCAGGCCATTCTGAAACGGAGAGCGCAGACGCACACACATCTAGAGGGGCACGCAGGAGGCTACGGCGGTGGCTTCTGCCACGCCCAATGAGGAAAGGAGTTTGTGGGCTTTTGGGGGGGGGCCCTGGGTGAGGGAGGTGATTGGGCAGGGAAGCTTATAGATTCCAAGGCCAATCAACAATGGGTGTGGGTCCACTTTAAGGAATGTCAGAACATAGTGAATGTGAGGGATAACAAAAAACACTTACCATGACTATGCCCGTGGAGAAGGCGTTGCCAATAGCTCCTGGAGGTGCCGCCTATATGATGCGCTGCAAATTAGAGAGGAATGGCAAGGGCTAAGTACAAATGGCCATATGTAACCTGTCACAGACTAACACTGACTTAATGTGCACTCACCAGGGGATGAACTGCCACTTGAAGCCCAGGGAGGGCTCTGAGGAGGAGGCGTGGAGCCTCGGCTCCTCACACTCTGATCCAAAGATCCCCCAGGAGGTGGGGGGGGGGTTAGGTGGGGGAGGTGAGGTAGGTGGGGGAGGTGAGGTAGGTGGGGGAGGTGGGGGAGGGGTGGGGGGGCCAGAGTCAGAGGAGGAGCTGGGGAGGCGCAGGATACGTCGCCTGGGCATCATGGTGGAAACGCAAAGGAGGAAACCGGAACCGGATATATGACCAAAGCGACAGGGAAAAAAAAAAAATACGCTCCGCGCACTAGGAAGAAGCTAATATCCGCTACGTGCAAGCTAAGTTGCGGAAATAGGATTTTTATGCATTAAGACAAGCTATTGCCAAAGACTCCATTAATTATTAGCTTGATTTAGCTGGGTGTTCAATATCCTGTAATGCATAGGTCAGAACAAAAACAGAGCTGGTTGCGTACAAATAAGAATCTGATTCCTTAATAAAATAATAACACAATAAAACTATCCAACTACATGATAATGTTGCACACAGGAGAATGCATAACGGGTTGTTATGAGCTTGTACGCCTGAACCAAACCAGCAGAATGTGGACATGCACGCTCAGAACTACAGTGTATTCATTAACAACGACTGGGGTCGCTGCAAGTGAATTCAGGGAAAATGGCAGAAAGGCACATGTATGAACAGCACAGCGCAGCACAGCGACGCTAGCGCCGCCACATAGCGAATCACAACAGCGACTGCAGAAACTCTGACCACCACAGATTCAACAAGGACAGGGCTGCCGAATAGCTTGGGCGCTGACAATCTCAATGAGCGAACGTGAGCGCCAAACATGAGTGACTAAAAAGTAGCTTTACAAGGCATGTGTGTTGTGAAAGCAAGCTAATTTGAGGCTAATGTGTTTTGTGGGAGGAGATGCATTTTAGATTTCACTCACAACATTACAGTGTAAAAATAACATCTTTCCTAAAAAAATCTTTAAAAACAAGGCAGATTAATCAAACATATCCTAAACAACCCGTGTTTAAATTTTGGCCAAAGACAAGAACACAAAAACCACTAAAAAAAAACATTGCAGTGTCTGCCATTGAAATGTATTGGAGAGCGCCAGGTAGCACCAGGTAGCGAGAGGTCATACCTGGCGCTGTGATGGGATTAGCAACATGATGAATCCCGCGCTAGGTGACGCTCTCGCCGGCGCTAGCCTCATTTTGCGTGATAAATGCGTGATTGTGTTCGCAGCCTGGCGTTCTGGAGTCGGTAGCCGCCGATAGCTGGCGCTACCTGGCGCGAGTGAGACACACCTGGCGCTATTGCTTGATGAATAAGGGCCTAGGTGAATTGGCACCAATCAGAATGTATTAACTCTTGTTTGTATGCTAATTGCCCCGTCTAGCAGCCCAGAGGCGGGAACGATTAATCACGTGACTCTCTTTAATCCTCGTGTTATCATCTCAATAGGATTTTAATGGTGTTTCTCTGTGGATGGCGGGCACTGTTCTGATATTAGTCGCCATGCCGTTATTGTGTTATTCTAATCTGTGGTGCGATTGAATGAACATTTGCCAAGCATTGCATCTTAGCACCGAGCTAACTTTGCATTAACATTTTTGGACCCAGTCAGAGCTTCCATTAGCTAAATACTATATTTTAAAGTGAAAGAGGAAGACCCCTTTAATGAATGTAAAATATCTGTACATAATACTAGAGGTTCCCTTAAACAGATTTTTTGGTAAGAGAAGATTCCTCTTTTAACGTTAGTGAAGCATGTAATGCTTGAGGCCCCCTTTAACAAAATAATGTATTTTTAGACAAAGAAGACTCGCCCTTTAACGTCTTAAAAATGTATTTACAGATAATATATTAATTGGCTAAAAAAATACTTTTATTAATTATTTTTTATTATTATTTTATATTATTACTCATTATTTACAAATGAATTAAGGTACCTAAAAAGGCTTCTCCTTTCATATTTATATATATATATATATGTATATATATATTTTCTTTTTTTATTTATATATAGTTAAGAGGGAAATCACACGCATTGCTTTTTCTAAAGGGAAGTTCTAGCATTATATATATTATGCACATGTAACTATAGTTACAGTGGCCCAATCACCGGTGAGGCTAAGTGCCCCTGGGGCATCCCCATTTTGGATGTCCCACTGTGTGAACTACCTGTGCGGACCCACAAATGCTTACGGGGTCTCATGCTCCTGCGGCCAGCCATTCAGATAGGATGGGATGGGAGCTCTTTTCAAACCCTACTCCCTGCACCATATTTTGCTTCAAAACAACACATTATGGACAAGAGCCTGCACATGCACCATGGGAATGGTCGGAAATGTGAGTTATATGGACGATCTGGAGCTTTCACACAATGGGGCATCCCAATATGGGTTGCCCCTGGAAAACAGACCTAGCACAACTATAGTGGAGGTCCAATTTAAGAGGGATACTTCTTTCATTCTGAGATGCATTGCTTTGTGAAAAGGAAGATCTAGCATTATATTCAGATCCGGCATGAGACTCCATATGTTACCTGTCACCCGCTTCTGAGCAGCACATCTCTTACCGGCATCGGCGGTATGTGAAACTGGCGTGGTGGGTGGGCATGTAGAGCTCTCCCATTGACTTCAATGGGCACCTTTGTACACAATGGCCTTTGGGTAAGAGATGTGCAGCGTGGGTGGGAGGACTAAGATGAGAGTCTAAGGCGCATCTGAGGACATTCTATTTAAGCATCAACTCAGTAATTATATATATATTTATATATTTAACTAAACTTAAAAAGCGGACTATTCTTTTATTCTGAAATACATGGATTTGTTAAAGGGAATCACAAACAAAGAAGAAATAGGAAGAAATTGGGAAAGGAATGAAAGAAGCAAAGAAGAAAGGAAAGAAGGAGAAAGCAGAAAGAAAAGAAGGAAGGAAAGGTTAACATTGCTCAAGATTATCAGCTAGTCCCTCCTCATTAGCCCTGGGCGGTGACAGCAGCTTGACAATGAGCTGAACCAACCAGTTTTCACAGATATGAATACCAGCAAGTGCTGTGTGACATGACAGTTTTTCCTGATTGCAAGGTGCTTTATTTTTCAAATGCAGTGAAACATTATTTAAAAAATAACTACATGGTGATAAATAGCTCAAGGAGGTTTACACTTAGCAGACGGTAGGACTTACTGTTTAAGAGGTGTGCTGAGCAGCAGCAGCTGGTATAAGAAAGAACCTCGTCCTAGTACATGTGTGTGGTCTGAAAGTTTGCTGATTTAGTTCAGCTTGATCCTTCCTTTAGCAAAATAATGCCTGTTACATTGAAAGAAGAATATCTCTTCTACACCCCCCCACCCCCCCCCCCCCAGGGCGCTGCAACACTCACCTTCTTCCTGACTCTCTTGCGGATGTAAACACTACTGGTCGCATCCCCTGCATCTTTAGGCTGTGTGCGTTCTGTGCGACTGTGCGTTCACAAGCTATTCAGATGGGAGCACACACTGCAGAGGAGGTGGCAACTCTTGTTCCGATTGACATAAACAACAGCTGTTTGCCAAACATTTAATATGCCTGGTTAATGGCTCTGATTGGACGCAAGCCCGTGAACAAGCTGTTGGACCGGGAAGAGGTTAGTTGTTCTGGGGATCTGGGGGGGTTTCACACGGCAAGGAATCCTAATTCATGATGTCCCCTGGTCAGGGAACAAAAACTATCCTGGGTTTTGGTCCTTCCCCCGATCAGGGGTGCCCCACTGTGTGAAAACCCCCAGGTCGCCCAAACAAACTCACTCTCCCATCAGTGTGCTCCACTCGAGCCCCTTCGCCCAGCTCGTCTAATGCAAGCGCGCTGGCGGCCGCATCCCCTGCTACCCTCTAACAGGGGGCATGCCCGCACCAGCCCTTGCTGGGCACATGCCCTGCTAAAGGGGTAGCGGGGATGAGGCCAGTTGGACCGGGAAGGTGAGTTTCTGGGCAACCTGGTGGGTTTCACACCTGGGGGGTTTCGAAAATCTTACGGATTTCCGGGACAATGGGGCATGTGTTTTGGTCCTCTTTAAGGAGCTTTCTTCTTGCAAAGTAATTAGTTTGTCATATGGGAGCGTTAGCTTGATAGACAAATATTTTGGTAAGCTGCAGTTTTTCCAGTCCCCCCTTAATTTACCATCTGCATGGTGTGTCCCTGAATGGACTACCCCCCCCCCCCCCCCGTGAATACAAACAACGTGACATTGTTGTCGTTATTTAAGAAACGATAACGCCATGTAGTGCCACGTAGCGTCGGGTGAACGCTGGACGCTGTATGTGAAAACTACATTTAGGAAAGTCCTTCTGGTGAGCGACTCTAACAGCGTCTTGTAGTGTCACATGTATCACTAGAGGTGGCTCAGTGTATAGCGCCGGTGCTCTAGGCTCAGGAGCACCATGTAGCATCTGTCACTCAGTAGCGCTCTCCCATACATTTCAATGTTGTTTGTGTTGTTCAATGTGTTCCATTTGGTTGTGTTTAAATAACGTTTTGCTATAGTAAACTTTGTGTGACCTCGCCTGCCCAGCAAGCAAACACTTTTATTGTTTTTGTTTTGTTTTTATTTATTTATGCAGAATTGTATGTGCAGGTCTGCCATTGCAGTGTCATTATCACGGACCACGGTGTTGAAACAATGTAATTCCATATGTTTTAGTTTCTCTGATGCTGGTGTATGTGTTTAGAAATAGACTTTTATCACACAGCGCCGACGCTGGTTGTGTGTAGTTTTTTTTTTAATACGGGCTTCAGCGCCGAGTGCCGGACGCACTTAACTGGTGCTACCTATCGCTCGCTGCAGTGTTGTCCTATTGTTAGATATAGCGTAGCCTTTGGCGCTTTGACCTCGGGACACTACCTAGCGTTCGCGATTGGCTCTGGAGTGAATCAGGGAGAGCGCTTCTACAGCGCCCTATAGACATCATATTTAGCCTTTAAGTTAACATATATTGCAATGCCTAAATAAGCTGGGCATCCACACCAAAGTAGTCCTATGTGTGCCATATTCCTAGTCCCGTGTGTGCCAGTCTGTACAGGCAGGTAAAATTTGATTGTCTGTAAATAAATCAGTAAATAATGCCACTGTACAGGCTGGTATAATACTTAGCTCTGTATTTATACACACTGCCATTGTACATTGTGTTTGCCCAGCTTATATATGTATTGCAATATATGTGAATTAAGATTAAGTGTTAGCCAGTCCAGAGGGTCAATTTTCTTTTGGGGGGGGGGGGGGATTTGGTGTGTGGTCACATCCCTGTAGCACCTTCTAAAGTTGCATTAAATTGCACTTCTTTTTGTTGTTTCTGCACAGCACGGTAGAATTTCTCCCCCCTATCCATACACACTATGGGTTACTAATATTGCAAATCCTGGAGTGATGATGAATTCAATATTTTTGTCTACAGTGGTTGTTTAAATAAAACTCAAAATACTGGTGGCTGGAGGGCTGTGGCGGGAAATGTGTGACTCATGTTTGTTTTTTTATAACCACAGTAGGAAATTATCTTGAACCACATTAAATCCTCAGATATAATTATCACCTCCCATAAATATGATGCACATAATAAAAAAAGGAAAGAAATGGGCAACAATTGTTTTTAGCAGTAATTAGCAAGAAAAAGCAAATGTGTTTTTTCAACTTATTATGTATTCAAAGCGGACCTCCACCCTAAAATAAATGCAACCCCCCGCTTTAGCTTCTGCGTGCTTATGCGACATGCTAAAGATGCTTACACTCACCAGTCTCAGTGATAGGGAAATTCTCCTCCTTTGCCTAGACAGGTGGGTCAGCTAAGAAAGAAATTAAATCAAGAAAAAAAAAAGAAGGAAGAGGGAAATAAAGAAAGACAGGGAAGAAGGATAGTTGGAAAGGGAAGAGAAGAAGGCTAGATGGCAGGAAGGAGGGGAAGAAGGAAGGAAGGAGAAAGGAAGAAAGAACAGAAGAAAGAAAGGAGAGAGAAGGAAGAAAGAAAGAGAAAGGGAAAAAGAAGATAGCCAGAAGGTAGGGGGCAGGAAAGAAGGGGAAAAGAAAGCAAAAGGGAAGGGTAAAGAAAGAAAAAAAAGTAAGAAAGGGGAAGAAAATAAAGAAAGAGAAGTTGGAAGGGAAGAGAGAGACGAGAAAGAAATGGATGGAGCAGACAGAGATTTGGACAGAGGCTCAGGGGTCCCCAATTTTATTTTTTCGACCAAGTAGCATTTTCTAATTGTCTTGGTTTGTGCGTGTGGGTTGCTAGTCACAAAAAAATGTGCTAAAACAGTCAAAGGTGCATAAATCACAAATGTTGCACATATGATCTATGATCTAAATCAGGTTTAGGTAAAGTATAGTATATGACAGCAGACCAGGTTGGGGTAGAGGACAGGACAGTAGCATTGTCGAGTACCACCTGATTAGGCGCTAGTACTACTGGATGGAAACCCCTGTTCTAGCTAGCTGTGCGCCTGCCTCCCCATTTCCCAGGGTGGCTGTCAGGGGTTACAAAACTGCCCCTGGACTTTCCGGCCCTATTGTACTGTTCCTGGCTCAGTATAGTATCTTAAACACACCAGCTAAAAAAACAAGCTTGGGGGGCATCCAGAATGCTGGAGCCCCCCCCCCCGCACATTACTCCCCCAGAACGCCCGATGTCCTTACCTTTACCACAAGCCAGCACCGGGAAAGGAGTCCTGCGATTGTCCACTGACCATTCACATTGGCCATGGTCGCGTTCTCTGCATTGCCCACCAGGACACCCTGCCCACGACCCGCCTGTACGCCGGCGGGCAATCGCGTGACTCTCTTACCGGCTCTGGCTCAAGGTGAAGGTGGGGGGGGGGGTTATGTGTAGGGGAGCCAGCATTGTAGATGCCCCCCTGAGCTTATTTTTATTAGCTATCTGCGGGACCAACACCTCTTAAATTAAAAACGGTATTGGTCTAGTTTAACACAACATTATGTATATATATATATATATATATATATATATATATATATATGTATACCATATTTTTGTTCCATAAGATGCACCCAGGATTTAGAGGACAAAATTAAGAATAAAAATATTCTGACCAAAATGGTGTCCTAAAACGCCCCTCCCAATTACCCCATTATAGAAAGTGTGGAGAATCACCCCATTAAAGCCAGTGTGTGGCATCCCTCCATTATAGCCAGTGAGGGGCACCCCCTATTACAGCCAGTAAGCATCATACCCCCATTACAGCCAGTGTGCAGCATCACTGATTACAGCCAGTGAGGGGAATGCCTCATCACATCCAGTGAGCAGCATCCTTCCATTATAGGGTCCTTTACAGGCAGTGAGGGGCATCCCTCATTACAGGCAGTGAGGGGCATCCCTCATTACAGCCAGTGAGGGGCATCCCTCATTGCAAGCAGTGAGCACGACCCCCTTACAGGTATCAACCCCCTCCCTCCCCCAGAAAGCTGCACAATAATAAGACAGCGGGTGGGCGGGCAGGGTAACCGATTTATGTCTGCCTGCCTGCCACCGCTGCTGTTGCAGCTGCCATCACCATACACACACACACACTCAAACTTACCAGACTTCCTGGTCTCTGCAGTGGTATTTCCAGGCACTCAAAAACACCACCGTAGCCATGGTGTTTATCTGTGGAAATGGCCACAGCAACTGCAGCAGCTGCCTTATTATTGTGCAGGCTGAGCTTGGGGGTTTGCTCACTGGCTGCCACCCACCCTCCCACATGTGCCACCCACCCTCCCACATGTGCCACCACTTTCCCTCCGGCATCCGTCTCACTGGCCGCTGCCTTCCCAGGTGCCTCCTCTCAGTCATAAACAGAAAAGAATCATGTTTATTCATCATATAATCTCTCGTCTCATCCAAAGATTTGATTTGCAGATAGTCTTTATCAGATTATCCTATTGAGCATTTTTTTGTTTGTGTTTGTCCTTTGGAGCCACCATAGCCTACTCAGTGTCCTTAGTGATTCAGAAAGCCAGTGTCAGGGTACTGCGAAGTGACCTTAGGGCAGATAGTATAAGGCACAGAATCCTTGGATCCCTAATTGTAATCCACAGAACGGTTATAGTAAACCTACGGATATATGTCACGGCTACAGCAATCCAACAGATAGATGTGAAGGTCAGCCGAGAAACAGACGTACACTTCAGCTCTCTCTTTATTAGTGTAACTACTCTTTATTTCAACACAGTTCAGCACTTAGCACTTCACTTCAACGGAGAGGACATTATATAGTTCCTGTGCTGAGGGGCTGGGGCGCGCCATAGTGCCCTCTGTATCTGACGATGTGGCAGAGGTACAGGCAGCGGCGCCCAGCACGGGACCCAGCAGGAATGCAGATCAAAACCAACATATACAGTTTCTAGAATCTAAAAGACTCTAGCACTGACCAATGTTCCCTCTAAGCCGGAGCAGCTGCTGTGCGGAGCAGCGAGGGAGCTGGGCAATGCCCGAGTGCACCCGAGTGCACTGGCGGCCGCATCCTCCGCTACCCTCTAACAGGGAGAGTGCCCGCGCTGGCCATTCACAAATGGGATATCTGGGAATGCAGCTGCTGCTTGCGCATGTGCCATTGGACTGAGAAAGAGGGTGAGTTTTTGCCCAGCCTCAGAAATGTCACACAGTGGGGCATCCAGTTCTGGATGCCCGGGGGGGGGGAATCAAGCGGCCTTGGAATTTTATGGATTCCAGGCCCGATCTCCGTGGGTTTTGGTCCACCTTACTGAAATCCCAGTTGCACACATCAGCATTGGGTGGCATCGCTTGCATTCTTCAGCTGTGCGTTGGTCCAGAGGAACATGCCCTAAAAGCCAGCTGGCTGACTTACAACCCGAGAGGGCATCCCAATTTGGTGTCAGGGCGAGAGATGCTGGGGATGCAGCTGCATTGTTTACACCGTCCTTGGAGCCAGAGTAAAGGAGAGTTTAGTGGAAAACGGGGGGGGCATCCCAAATCAGGCAGCACCCGAGGATGGGGGAAACCAGCCTTCCTGAATATACATTAAGCCCTCACCACAAACATACACATCAGTAACCCCCCACCCCATAAACCCACAGACATACACATCAGTAACCCCCCACCCCATAAACCCACAGACATAGACATCAGTAACCCCCCACCCCATAAACCTCCAAACATATACATCAGTTAGCCCCAGACACCCATTAAAGCGGATCAGCAGGATTTTCACTATTGTTGTCCCTGGGGCATCTCAATTCTGGAGTGAAACCCTCCAGCAGGCCTCTGGGGGGCTCACACAATGAGGCATCCCAAATTGCCCCAGATACCCCATGAGCAGTAATTTAACCAGCACACATGTAGGCCCACTTTTACTCCCATACACTCCAGTTACTCCGTAACCCTTACCTTTTCGTTTGGGGACTTCTCACTTATGATGGAGCCAGATGGCCGAACTGAGGGCATGGGGGAGGCCAGCTTCCTTTTATCACAGGAGCAGTGCAGGCAACTGGGTCCGGCCGGGAAACATGATGGGGGGCAGGCCATGCCATTGGCCTCTGCGGTGCCTGGCTCCTTCTTATGACAGGAGCTGCGCCGGTACCTGCTTGGGGTCGGTTGTCCGGAGGGTAGGTGTCTGGGTGGGTAGGGATTGGAGGAAGAGGGAGATCGGTGGTGGGGAGGGATCGGCTTCCAAGTAGATGATTGGGGATCAGAGTATGGGCCTATGCAGTCAGCTCTCCCATCTGGTGGGAGAGATACATAGTCCTGCCCCCTTTTTCAATGCAGCAAATCAGCATCTAGGACACCTATGCGCAGCACATACAGCCTCAGTTTATAGGCTGTGCTGCCTGCCAGTAAGTCTCAGGACCGCCCCGGGGTACGTCACGGACCTTCTCGCCGGGACCATGCGCGGGCGGCAGGCGGGGCTGCGCGGAGAGACAGATGCGGGTGCGCGGCCGCGCGCGCGCGCACCTTAGAGGGAACAGTGGCACTGACTGAACATCCCCAGGGGAACCCTTGTTCTATAAGACTATATGAAACTATAAGACTGGGGGACAGAAGGGTCAAACTGAAGTACTCACCCGAGAAAAACATTCTCTGGGTCCACCAGAAGAACTAATATGTGATGCCTACCAGAGAAAAACATTTGGGGCCCACTATAGGAAATAATTATTGTGGCCCTACCAAAGGAAATCATTATTGTGGCCCTACCAAAGGAAATCATTATTGTGACCCACTGAAGGAAATCATTCTTGTGACCCACCGAAGGAAATCATTATTGTGGCCCATTGAAGGAAACCATTATTGTGACCCACTGAAGGAAATCATTCTTGTGACCCACTGAAGGAAATCATTCTTGTGACCCACTGAAGGAAATCATTCTTGTGACCCACTGAAGGAAATCATTTTGTGACCCACCGAAGGAAATCATTATTGTGACCCACCAAAGGAAATCATTCTTGTGACCCACTGAAGGAAATCATTATTGTGACCCACCGAAGGAAATCATTATTGTGGCCCATTGAAGGAAATCATTCTTGTGACCCACTGAAGGAAATCATTCTTGTGACCCACCGAAGGAAATCATTCTTGTGACCCACTGAAGGAAATCATTTTGTAACCCACCGAAGGAAATCATTATTGTGGCCCATTGAAGGAAATCATTATTGTGACCCACTGAAGGAAATCATTATTGTGGCCCTACCAAAGGAAATCATTATTGTAACCCACTGAGGGAAATCATTCTCGTGACCCACTGAAGGAAATCATTATTGTGGCCCATTGAAGGAAATCATTATTGTGACCCACTGAAGGAAATCATTATTGTGGCCCTACCAAAGGAAATCATTATTGTAACCCACTGAGGGAAATCATTCTCGTGACCCACTGAAGGAAATCATTCTTGTGACCCACTGAAGGAAATCATTCTTGTGACCCACTGAAGGAAATCATTCTTGTGACCCACTGAAGGAAATCATTCTTGTGACCCACTGAAGGAAATCATTCTTGTGACCCACTGAAGGAAATCATTATTGTGGCCCTACCAAAGGAAATCATTCTTGTGGCCCACTGAAGGAAATCATTCTTGTGACCCACCGAAAGAAATCATTATTGTGGCCCATTGAAAGAAATCATTATTGTGGCCCATTGAAGGAAATTATTATTGTGGCCCTTTGAAGGAAATCATTATTGTGACCCACTGAAGAAAATCATTCTTGTGACCCACCGAAATAAATCATTATTGTGGCCCATTGAAAGAAATCATTATTGTGGCCCATTGAAATAAATTATTATTATGGCCCATTGAAGGAAATCATTATTGTGGCCATTTGAAGAAAATTATTATTGTGGCCCATTGAAGGAAATCATTATTGTGGCCCATTGAAGGAAATCATAATTGTGGCCCTTTGAAGTAAATCATTATTGTGGCCCATTGAAGGAAATCATTATTGTGGCCCATTGAAGGAAATCATTATTGTGGCCCATTGAAGGAAATCATTATTGTGGCCCATTGAAGGAAATCATTATTGTGGCCCATTGAAGGAAATCATAATTGTGGCCCATTGAAGGAAATCATAATTGTGGCCCATTGAAGGAAATCATTATTTTGGCCCTTTGAAGTAAATCATTATTGTGGCCCATTGAAGGAAATCATTATTGTGGCCCATTGAAGGAAATCATAATTGTGGCCCATTGAAGGAAATCATTATTGTGGCCCATTGAAGGAAATCATTATTGTGACCCACTGAAGGAAATCATTATTGTGGCCCTACCAAAGGAAATCATTATTGTAACCCACTGAGGGAAATCATTCTCGTGACCCACTGAAGGAAATCATTCTTGTGACCCACTGAAGGAAATCATTCTTGTGACCCACTGAAGGAAATCATTCTTGTGACCCACTGAAGGAAATCATTCTTGTGACCCACTGAAGGAAATCATTCTTGTGACCCACTGAAGGAAATCATTATTGTGGCCCTACCAAAGGAAATCATTCTTGTGGCCCACTGAAGGAAATCATTCTTGTGACCCACCGAAAGAAATCATTATTGTGGCCCATTGAAAGAAATCATTATTGTGGCCCATTGAAGGAAATTATTATTGTGGCCCTTTGAAGGAAATCATTATTGTGACCCACTGAAGAAAATCATTCTTGTGACCCACCGAAATAAATCATTATTGTGGCCCATTGAAAGAAATCATTATTGTGGCCCATTGAAATAAATTATTATTATGGCCCATTGAAGGAAATCATTATTGTGGCCATTTGAAGAAAATTATTATTGTGGCCCATTGAAGGAAATCATTATTGTGGCCCATTGAAGGAAATCATAATTGTGGCCCTTTGAAGTAAATCATTATTGTGGCCCATTGAAGGAAATCATTATTGTGGCCCATTGAAGGAAATCATTATTGTGGCCCATTGAAGGAAATCATTATTGTGGCCCATTGAAGGAAATCATTATTGTGGCCCATTGAAGGAAATCATAATTGTGGCCCATTGAAGGAAATCATAATTGTGGCCCATTGAAGGAAATCATTATTTTGGCCCTTTGAAGTAAATCATTATTGTGGCCCATTGAAGGAAATCATTATTGTGGCCCATTGAAGGAAATCATAATTGTGGCCCTTTGAAGTAAATCATTATTGTGGCCCATTGAAGGAAATCATTATTGTGGCCCATTGAAGGAAATCATTATTGTGGCCCATTGAAGGAAACCATTATTGTGGCCCATTGAAGGAAATCATAATTGTGGCCCATTGAAGGAAATCATTATTTTGGCCCTTTGAAGTAAATCATTATTGTGGCCCATTGAAGGAAACCATTATTGTGGCCCATTGAAGGAAATCATTATTGTGGGCCATTGAAGGAAATCATTATTGTGGCCCACTGAAGGAAATCATTATTGTTTGTGGCCCTTTGAAGTAAATCATTATTGTGGCCCACTGAAGGAAATCATTATTGTGACCCACTGAAGGAAATCATTATTGGGGCCCACTGAAGGAAATCATTCCTGTGACCCACCGAAGGAAATCATTATTGTGGCCCACTGAAGGAAATCATTATTGGGGCCCACTGAAGGAAATCATTCCTGTGACCCACCGAAGGAAATCATTATTGTGGCCCTACCAAAGGAAATCATTATTGTAACCCACTGAGGAAAATCATTCTCGTGACCCACTGAAGGAAATCATTCTTGTGACCCACTGAAGGAAATCATTCTTGTGACCAACCGAAGGAAATCATTATTGTGACTCACCAAAGGAAATCATTTTTGTGACCCACTGAAGGAAATCATTCTTGTGGCCCATTGAAAGAAATCATTATTGTGGCCCATTGAAAGAAATCATTATTGTGGCCCATTGAAGGAAATTATTATTGTGGCCCTTTGAAGAAAATCATTATTATGGCCCATTGAAGGAAATCATTCTTGTGACCCACCGAAATAAATCATTATTGTGGCCCATTGAAGGAAATCAATATTGTGGCCCATTGAAGGAAATCATTATTGTGGCCCACTGAAGTAAATCATTATTGTGGCCCATTGAAGGAAATCATTATTGTGACTCACCAAAGGAAATCATTTTTGTGACCCACTGAAGGAAATCATTATTGTGACCCACTGAAGGAAATCATTCTTGTGACCCACCGAAATAAATCATTATTGTGGCCCATTGAAAGAAATCATTATTGTGGCCCATTGAAGGAAATTATTATTGTGGCCCTTTGAAGGAAATCATTATTGTGTCCCACTGAAGGAAATCATTCTTGTGACCCACCGAAATAAATCATTATTGTGGCCCATTGAAGGAAATCATTATTGTGGCCCATTGAAGGAAATCATTATTGTGGCCCTTTGAAGAAAATCATTATTGTGGCCCATTGAAGAAAATCATTATTGTGGCCCACTGAAGGAAATCATTATTGTGGCCCACTGAAGGAAATCATTATTGTGGCCCACTGAAGGAAATCATTATTTTGGCCCTTTGAAGTAAATCATTATTGTGGCCCATTGAAGGAAATCATTATTGTGGCCCATTGAAGGAAATCATTATTGTGGGCCATTGAAGGAAATCATTATTGTGGGCCATTGAAGGAAATCATTATTGTGGCCCACTGAAGGAAATCATTATTGTTTGTGGCCCTTTGAAGTAAATCATTATTGTGGCCCACTGAAGGAAATCATTATTGTGACCCACTGAAGGAAATCATTATTGGGGCCCACTGAAGGAAATCATTCCTGTGACCCACCGAAGGAAATCATTATTGTGGCCCACTGAAGGAAATCATTATTGTGGCCCTACCAAAGGAAATCATTATTGTAACCCACTGAGGAAAATCATTCTCGTGACCCACTGAAGGAAATCATTCTTGTGACCCACTGAAGGAAATCATTCTTGTGACCAACCGAAGGAAATCATTATTGTGACTCACCAAAGGAAATCATTTTTGTGACCCACTGAAAGAAATCATTCTTGTGGCCCATTGAAAGAAATCATTATTGTGGCCCATTGAAAGAAATCATTATTGTGGCCCATTGAAGGAAATTATTATTGTGGCCCTTTGAAGAAAATCATTATTATGGCCCATTGAAGGAAATCATTCTTGTGACCCACCGAAATAAATCATTATTGTGGCCCATTGAAGGAAATCATTATTGTGGCCCACTGAAGTAAATCATTATTGTGGCCCATTGAAGGAAATCATTATTGTGACTCACCAAAGGAAATCATTTTTGTGACCCACTGAAGGAAATCATTATTGTGACCCACTGAAGGAAATCATTATTGTGGCCCATTGAAATAAATTATTATGGCCCATTGAAGGAAATCATTATTGTGGCCCGTTGAAGGAAATCATTATTGTGGCCCTTTGAAGGAAATCATTATTGTGGCCCATTGAAGGAAATCATTATTGTGGCCCATTGAAGGAAATCAATATTGTGGCCCATTGAAGGAAATCATTATTGTGGCCCACTGAAGTAAATCATTATTGTGGCCCATTGAAGGAAATCATTATTGTGACTCACCAAAGGAAATCATTTTTGTGACCCACTGAAGGAAATCATTATTGTGACCCACTGAAGGAAATCATTCTTGTGACCCACCGAAATAAATCATTATTGTGGCCCATTGAAAGAAATCATTATTGTGGCCCATTGAAGGAAATCATTATTGTGGCCCTTTGAAGAAAATCATTATTGTGGCCCATTGAAGAAAATCATTATTGTGGCCCACTGAAGGAAATCATTATTGTGGCCCACTGAAGGAAATCATTATTGTGGCCCACTGAAGGAAATCATTATTGTGGCCCATTGAAATAAATTATTATGGCCCATTGAAGGAAATCATTATTGTGGCCCGTTGAAGGAAATCATTATTGTGGCCCTTTGAAGGAAATCATTATTGTGGCCCATTGAAGGAAATCATTATTGTGGCCCATTGAAGGAAATCAATATTGTGGCCCATTGAAGGAAATCATTATTGTGGCCCACTGAAGTAAATCATTATTGTGGCCCATTGAAGGAAATCATTATTGTGGCCATTGAAGGAAATCAATATTGTGGCCCTTTGAAGAAAATCATTATTGTGGCCCATTGAAGGAAATCATTGTTGTGGCCCACTGAAGGAAATCATTATTGTGGCCCATTGGAGGAAATCATTGTTGTGGCCCATTGAAATAAATTATTATTATGGCCCATTGAAGGAAATCATTATTGTGACCCACTGAAGGAAATCATTATTGTGGCCCATTGAAGGAAATCATTATTGTGGCCCATTGAAATAAATTATTATGGCCCATTGAAGGAAATCATTATTGTGGCCCACTGAAGGAAATCATTATTGTGGCCCACTGAAGGAAATCATTATTGTGGCCCACTGAAGGAAATCATTATTGTGGCCCATTGAAGGAAATCATTATTGTGGCCCATTGAAGGAAATCATTATTGTGGCCCGTTGAAGGAAATCATTATTGTGGCCCTTTGAAGGAAATCATTATTGTGGCCCATTGAAGGAAATCATTATTGTGGCCCTTTGAAGGAAATCATTATTGTGGCCCACGGAAGGAAATCATTATTGTGGCCCATTGAAGGAAATCATTATTGTGGCCCTTTGAAGGAAATCATTATTGTGGCCCATTGAAGGAAATCATTATTGTGGCCCTTTGAAGGAAATCATTATTGTGGCCCACGGAAGGAAATCATTATTGTGGCCCATTGAAGGAAATCATTATTGTGGCCCGTTGAAGGAAATCATTATTGTGGCCCATTGAAGGAAATCATTATTGTGGCCCATTGAAGGAAAACATTATTGTGGCCCATTGAAGGAAATCATTATTGTGGCCCACTGACGGAAATCATTATTGTGGCCCATTGAAGGAAAACATTATTGTGGCCCATTGAAGGAAATCATTATTGTGGCCCACTGAAGGAAAACATTATTGTGGCCCATTGAAGGAAATCATTATTGTGGCCCATTGAAGGAAAACATTATTGTGGCCCATTGAAGGAAATCATTATTGTGGCCCACTGAAGGAAAACATTATTGTGGCCCATTGAAGGAAATCATTATTGTGGCCCACTGAAGGAAAACATTATTGTGGCCCATTGAAGGAAAACATTATTGTGGCCCATTGAAGGAAATCATTATTGTGGCCCACTGAAGGAAATCATTATTGTGGCCCATTGAAGGAAAACATTATTGTGGCCCTACCAAAGGAAATCATTCTTGGAGCCCAACAGAGAAAATCATGTTTGGGGCCCAGCAGAAGAAATAATTAATGGAGGTTGCCATAGGAAATCATTATTGGAGTTCACCAGAGGAAATAATTCATGGGGCTCGCCTTTCAGCTTAAAAACAATTAGAGTGCTTGCCCTGCTGTGTGAAACCCCCCAGTTCGCCCAGTATAACTCACCTTTCCCCAGCCCTACAGCGCATGCGCGGCCTCTTGTCCAGTCAGCATGCTCGGATCAGTTCCTGGCCACTCCAGCCGAGTCTAGCTGAGCAGACCCAAACCCCCCAGGTGCCCGCATACTCGCTACCCTCTAACAGGGAGCATGCCCATTCCAGCCATACACAAATGCCTGGTGCGGGTGCGCGCCCTGCTATAGTAAAGAGGGGGTCGCTGCTCACGCATGCACCGTTGGATTGGGGGAGAAGGTGAGTTTACTGGGCAACCTGGGGGGTTTCACACAGCAGGGCATCCCAAGTCTGGATGCCCCGGGAAAAGGGAATCAAGGGGCCCTGGAACCTATAAGATCATCAGCCTGGGTTTTGGTCCTCTTTAAGCAACAGCAGGAGAGTGAGAGTTTGACACTTGCTGCAGGAGTCATGGCCCCATCCTGTCCTCTGACCTTCACAGAGACGACGGCCACACACCGTCTGAGCTTGTGTCGCAGGTCAGTCTTGCATTGAAGCTCTATGTGTCAGATCATTGCTGGTGGCCATGTCTGTATTCCTGGGAAGATGCAGTGAAGCAGGCAGCAGGCTGCCAGGAAAGGCACAAGCTGTAATGAGACTTGGCCGGCTGCCCTGGGCCAGTGCTCTGGTGGAGGGGGGTGAGGTCCTCGACTTTCTGCACAAGCCAGAGCCCGCGGCCTCCTCAACCCATCATGCAGGGCTGCCGCTGCCAGACAGGCCTGAAAAGTCAGCAAAGACCTTTTAGGTTATTTCTGAACTCTGCCAGCCAAGAACGCCATACCTTACATCATGCCGCCAGAGGAAATGTCAGCGGTGAACCCAGGCCAGATTCAATTCCTGCACCACTACAACACCCAGCATGCCTCGTAATCATGCAGAGCCAATATGTATATATCAAGTTCCCACTGAATTTGTTTCTGCAGTAAAATATGAGAAACAATGAAAGCTTTAAATGACTACACACAATGGCAATACGATCCCTACTTTCAATTAAACTCTTAACCTTAACGCTGATCTAAAGTCAAAAATAACTTTAGGTCCCTTTTGAAGTGGACCAAAATCCTCAAAATTCACCACCCTCCTTATTTTTGGATGCCCCGCTGTGTATAACACCCTAGTTGGCAGGGACATCACTAGGAATTTCAGGGCCCCATACAGCCTGGACCCCCACCCCCCATTTTGGGGATGCCTCACTGTGTGACCCCCCCCCCCCCGGATAACCCGCCTTTCCTCAAATCAGCATCACCTCAGCATCACTCAAATCCTTCTGCTGTGCGCTGCCCCTCCAATCATTCCATTTTGGCAGTCGTGACCATGCACAGATAGAAAAGGATGCAAATGATCCCACCGCACATGTGCCGAGAGCTCATTGACGAAGTAAGCATACCGAGTGACTGGGGTGGTTAAGGCAATGGCATACCTCCCAACTTTCAAAGCTGTAAAGAGGGACACATTTAAGCCACACCTGGCCACACCCCCGACCATGCCCTCAGCCACACCCTCAGCACCTAAGGAAACAGCACCTAAGAATTAAATAAAAAATAAATAAATGAATAATAATAATACAGCGAGGGGCATCCCTTGTTACAGCCAGTTAGGGGCATCCCTCATTACAGCCATTTAGGTGTAACACAGCACACACACACACACACAACACATCACACACACAGCACACACACACAAAGACAAAGACACAGACACAACACACACACACACACAACACAGCATAAACACAACACAGCACACACAACACACACACAACACAGCACAAACACAACACAGCACACACACAACACAGCACAAACACACACAGCACACACAACACAGCACACACACACACAACACAGCACACACAACACAGCACACACACACAGCACACACACAACACAGCACACACACACAACACAGCACACACAACACAGCACACACACACACAGCACACACACAACACAGCACACACAACACAGCACACACACAGCACACACACAACACAGCACACACACACACACACAGCACACACACAGCACACACACAACACAGCACACACACACACACACACAGCACACACACACACAGCACACACACACAACACAACACACACAGCACACACACACAACACAGCACGCACAGCACACACACACAACACACACACACACAACACAGCACACACACACACACAGCACACACACACACAGCACACACACACACAACACAGCACACACACACACAGCACACACACACAGCACACACACAGCACACACACACACAACACAGCACACACACACACAGCACACACACACACACACAACACAGCACAGCACACAACACAACACACACAGCACAGACCACACAACACACACACAGCACACACACACAACACACACACTCACCAGTTCAGCTCCTGCACGATCTTCAGCGAAGCTCCTTCCTGGAGCCCCACTCCCACCCACTGAACCACCAATGAAAATTAACCTGAGGAAAAAAAAACCTGCCTCTCTGGCGCCCCCTGCCACC
Source organism: Gastrophryne carolinensis (assembly GCA_027917425.1). NCBI lineage: Eukaryota > Metazoa > Chordata > Amphibia > Anura > Microhylidae > Gastrophryne > Gastrophryne carolinensis. Next base: position 200,195,680 of record CM051235.1, read on the forward strand.
GGCCCCAAGTATGCAGATCAGTGCTCACACTCAGGGCCGGCGGAGGTGGGCGTCTGAGAGGCCGAGGCGACGGCGCGGGACACAGTGAGGACGGCGCGGGACAAGGGCATGCGCCGCGGGCCGCGGGACCACTGGGAAAGAATCGGTATTGTCCCAGAAAATTGGGACAGTTGGGGGGTATGCAATGGGGCATCCCAAATCAAGATGCCTCGGGGAGATGGAACCAAGTCAGGCTTTTCAGGCTTTTGGCCCACTTTACAGCGGAACAAAACCTAACCACAGCCGCCCTAAAAGATTTACAGTGGGATTCCCCGTCATGTGAAACCCCCAGGGTGCCGGTAATCACTTACCCTTCCCTGGTCCAACGATGCATGCATATAGTTATGCCCCTGACTGGAACAATGATGGGGCCCCCTGACCTCCTAGGCTGGTGCACCCCCTATAGTCTTGCCCCTAATGGGAACAATGGTGAGACCCCATGATCTTCTGGGCCCCAGGGCACCCCTATAGTTATGCCCCTAGTGGGAACAATGATGGGGACCCTCTTTCCTCCTGGGTCCAGGTGCATCCACTATAGTTATGCCCTTTAATGACGCAAAGTGACCACAAATATAAATAAGGTGAAGGAGGAACAATGATGGGGCCCCCTAACCTTCAAGCATAAAATTAAAAAAATGCATTTCCTTTCCCTGACGAATCTGTAGCTGCTCCACATGCCTCAGCCTCGTGTCATCTGGTGAGGCGGGGAGCGGCCTGTTGCCTGGTGTCAAGGGGGGGGGGGCTGTTCACAAGCATTTTTACCTGGCAAATGACAGCGCAGTTGCTCTGCAGAGTACACAGTGTGCATTGCAGCGGCGCAACCATGGTTGGCCTGCCGCACACCGCTCGGCTGAGGCCAGGCCACCCACCCTCACCAGATAGAATTCTAAACTAGATCCTAACTACGAGTTAATCTTTCGATATCTGCTTTGGGTCAGATTGAGGAGAAATTGGTCTCAAAGAAGAAGTAAAGTCTTTGCTTTCTCTACTGTTACAACATAGATGGACCGTATGGTCTCCTTCTGCCGTCAACCTTCTATGTTTCTATAAGAACATCCTTAATCCCCCACCCCCGAACAAAAGCTCAGCACAAGGCACTACCACGGTGCTCCCCTCTCATCCTTCAGATCTGATTGCCCCCCCCCCAACCAGGCCTACCTGCCCTGAGCACCAAGCATAGGAGTTAGTATCTCCATGGCTTGAAGGCACCATAATCATGTTGTAATTCACCCAAAACCAAGCAATCTAACCCAAATTCCAACTCAACACAATGTAACCCATGTAGACCTTCCAAACATGAAAAACAGGTTCTTAAAGTGATACTGCAGGCAAAGGTAATTGTTACACCAATGAGTCGGGCTACATTTGGCAAGTTTTTGAATTCAAGCAGAAATGTCTGAGAGATATCAGGGTTTACAGGTTTAGCCAATAACATTCTCTTTTTCATCCTGTCCCCTAATCAGCTCAGCAGGATTGCTGGTCCCTCCCCTACCCCTCCCTCCACCTCCTTCTCCTCTAGATTCATCACATAGCTGATTATTATGCAGCTTCACAGATCCAAGTGGCACGCCCAATTTTTCAGAAGAGAAATCATAAGGAGAATGTGCAAACCTCTATATCTCGGCCATTTCTTCTTCAATTTAAAAATGAAAACAGTTTAGGGCAGTGCCAAATGTAGCCCTATGCAATGGTGTAACTATTACCTTTGCCTGCAGTATCACTTTAATACCAGCACACATAGTTAATGAGATAAGGAGCTTCAAAGCTTTACCCCTCCCCCATTCAGGCTCCAGGATCTATAAAAGTTTCTAAACTTTCACTCTTGACCGTTATGGAAGGGGTAGTGTAGCGGAGAAACTCAGATCAGCCATGTGAGGCTCAGGACCTGGGTGCTGTTAGCAAGGGCTGGTTACAAAGGTTCCTGAAGTAAAAGACAAAGCTAAAGGTCAAGTCAGGTGATTAGTCTGAAAAGAAGTACTGAGCGGTCAATGCACAAGGATCAGCAGGAACCCAGAGGCATAGTGAAGGAATGCTGTGTCATGAGCAGTGCACAGGTAATGCAGGATGATAGATGCTGCCCTGAGAGCAGAGCAGAAAGCAGGATCATTTAACCCTTTGCCCGAAATGCTGAACACTAACACACAAAACGAGGCGCGCCACTGGGAAAAAGTCAAGAAGGACTTCTCTGACAACTTAGATTTAACCTCAGCCTAGTTCCTATTCTTAAAGTGGACCAACACCCAGGGGTGATCGGCCCGGAAATCTATAAGATTCCCGGGCCGATCACCTCCCACCCCGCGGGACATCCGAGATCGGGATGTCCCGCGGGGTGAAACCCCCCAGAAACCCCAAAAAGATCTTACCTGATCTGCCGCCGCTTCCGCCGCCGCCCTCTGTGAATGGCCGGCGGGGGCGCGCGCGCCGAGAGTGACGCGCGGGAGGCGGCGGCGGCGGAAGAGGCTTGTACGTTCCTGTCCCCCGCCTAGACGTTGGCGGGGATTGGCTGCGGCGTTCACGTGGGAGCGGGGAGAGGTGAGTTTTTTCGGGTTTCTGGGGGGTTTCACACAGCGGGGCACCCCTGATCGGGGTGCCCCACCGAAGTGGACCAAAACCCAGGATAGTCAAAATCCTGGGTGTTGGTCCACTTTAAACAAATATCTAACCAAAACTAAGTGAATTCACACCCCCCAAAAGACCTTTACCTACAATAGTCCCCCAACTAACCACAATCTGGTATACAATTGGATACTAACCACCTCAGCAATGTGGTCTATTTAACTTTTTTCTGTTCTAACTTTGGAATTTTTTTCTTAACATTGTTTTTTTTTTCATCGGTTTATGTTTTATTCAGATTTTCCATCAATTTTTTTCCTGGAACTTTTTTTCTGTCAGTTTTTTTTTTCATTTTGAGTCCGTTATTCTTTTAACATAATTTTATTTTCTTAAAAATGTTTTCTCTAACAATGAATTTTGGATGGAATATTTGCTTACACTCGCAGGAAGGGGTAAAGAGGGGCCTTTTATACCCATAGAGTGTGCTGACCTGAGCTCACTCGCACACCATCTGCTACTCAAACTGCCCGAATCTTCATCAGAGAAATTACATGGTGCTTTCACAGGATATCATATCAGACCGTGGCATGCAATTCGCCTCTCAATCTTGAAAGGCCCTCTGCCTTTCTGGGCATTTCTTATGAGAAAGAGTAAGATCAAAGAACCCTACCCTAAAGACCAGAGACTCAGTCTGGTTGTCCACAGTCTACCATGCCTAACCAAGAAATCCCCCCCCCCCCAGTTTATTGGACCATTTCGTATCAATAGAATAATTAACCCTGTTGCCTATGAATTGGATCTCCAGACAAGGTATAGGATCCACCCCATCTTCAACGTCTCACTACTTAAAACCGCTGCACTGTATGAGAGATGCCTTGTTCCTCCTGAAGCCATCTCCATCCACGGGGAAGAGAAGTTCGAGGTGGAGAGGATCCTGGATAGCAACTCCAGTACCTCATTAAGTGGAGGGGTTCTGGTCAGCAAGAGAACTCCTCGGCCCTGCCAAGGATGTTCATGCACCTAATCTCATCCAAAGATTGCACGTTCTTCATCAAGCCTGGCCCAAAGGGCATCTGGAGGCTGCCACTTGGGGGGGGGGGGGGGCTCTGTCATTGGGTCCAATCCCTGGGACAATCACGAACGAGTGTTGCTCGGCAGCTCAGAGTGAGCGAACACAGGTTCAGAGGGTGCTGGCACAAGGATGGGCGTTGGGCTGATAACTGGGTGTGCATCCTTACGTTTGCAGCAGCACACGTTCGTGCAAAACCCCGGCTATTTAAACCCGAAAGTGTGGTGCAGACATTGCTACCTGGTCTTCAGCATTAGCCGCTATACCGGTGATTCCTGAACCACCCGAAATCTGTCCCTGTGTGCTGACCCGGATTACCTTTGACTACACTCTTTGTGTACCTCCTTGAATTTCCTTGCTTGGACTGCTTCCCCTGTTGCTGAGCGAGATTGGACTTTGGATTTGCTTGGATCTGTTTCCATTGTTGCTGTCTCAGATTGGACTTTGACATTGCTTAGCTTCATCTTCCCAAACAATGTACCAGATCTGGACTCAACTTGCTCAACCCCTTAATATTTGCTTCATCCACAGGAGGAGCTTCCGAATTTCCAGCCTACCAGTAATCCCAGACACTTGGCTACAGACCCTCGGCTGCGACCCTCGGCTACAGCCCTCCTGTAACTCGCGGTCAGGCCACACTGTTTCCACCTTCAGGGAATCCCGACTCAAGGAATAACAGATGCCACCTCCACATTCAGGACTCTACCAGTTACGTGACAGGGGTCCCCGGGGCAAAGACCCATCACCAGGATAGTCAAAATCTTGGTGATTGGTTCCACTTTAGATAACCACTTTAAAAAAACAACAAACATCACCCCCCAAAGCAGCCAATATAATACCTGTCTCAAAACACAGAGGTGGCACACTGTATCTAGAACAATAGCATATACCTGTACATATATACATATATACACACATATATATATATACACATGTATATAACTATACATATTTATATACATATATGTGCGGGGGGCTCCAGTATGAATGCCCCCCCTGCCTGTCCTAAAGTGGCAGTGCCCGTGGCCACCAGCAACATCGACGTGGAGGGTGTTGGTCTGCTTTAATGCTGTAGGGAACGTACCTACATGCTAGCAGCCATGCTGTTCCTGAGGGATGCGTAGTGTGCGCACAAAGGCTTTATTTTGTGATTTGTAATAGTGATCCATTCTCTGCTGCAAGTGATTATCATTTTCCAAATCTAGAGCAGCAAACAGCATCGCCATAAGAAAGTGGCGCACAGCAAAATGGCGATAGAGGCTGGATGATCTGGAGGCTAAGATGGTTTGTCCCAATGATTCCCGCTTTTGTCTCAGATACAGTGATAAATGGAATTGGTCTTGAGACAACACAGGCAATACCATGAGACAGCCTTCACCTGGGAACATGACAGTCCTACTCCCAGGATTTTGCTGAGGAGTGGAATAACATTGATCAATAACCTCACTAATAGCATGGTAAGTAAGTAATGTGTATTTATGCATGGGGTGCTTATACTCAATACTGAATAGCGTGAAATGTTTTGTGCATTATTTGATTCCATTTTCAGCATTTGCATATCATTAACATGCCTTTACCTTTTTGGTGGGGCAATTTCAGCAATAAGCATTATAATTTTGTTTCTAGTGCAGGTTATATCAACACCTCTATGTTTCATCCTATACTTTTTTTATTGCATGTGTGACGTTCGATTGGGTTCTGAGCTCAGCGTGTTTCATTCTAGCAATGTTTATTGGAGATTTTGTATTCCCATTTAGCAGCCTAATGACAGGTGTCAGTGCTTCCAAAAGGTTTTTAGTGCCCATAGCTAATCAGCGAGCACGCCATTCACTTGCACAGGCCGCTTATTATTGCATTTTAAGCCCTGTTCATGCCGTGTTGTTCACCTCCCTGTCATGTATCGTTTCAGGCTTAATAACTATACAATCAAACATTTTTGTACAGTGCAATTTAAACTAAAACGGATGTAGAAAAGCTGAAATAAAAGCTAAAATCGAGACATGATTTATGCAAAGTGGACACTTTTGTTTCTAACTCTTTTGTGAATTTATATATGGTCGATCCACTTGGTGTGTACACGATAGGTCGTCTTTTTTTGCAGTAGTAAGTTCTTAGAGGTTTGATGTTTCCACTGTTTTGCCCAGAAATCGTCACTCATTGGGGTCGAGCCAGGTGATAATTTGCACCCGGTAGACTATGAAAGTGAATGGCAGTTTTCTCTGCTAATAAAGAAGTAAGTTTTCTCATCAGACTCTGAATCAACCTCTTTGCCTTCAAACGATTAAAGCAGCAGAATTAAATGAGTCATGGGTTGGGGTGAAGGAGTTAGTGACAGCTGCTTGTTTGCTTGTGTAGTGTAATCATAAAAGTGGACCAAAGCCCTTTGGAAATACCTTGCCCCCATATGGCGCCCTTTGCAGAGGACATCCCCGTCATCCCCCTATTTGTGGAAACTCTTGGCATTGCCGATGCCACCTCATCTCATCCAATCATGCATATTCTGAACTGGGCCCTACGGCAACCAGACTGGGCCCAGATACAATATAGGCTGTATAGAGTCTGCCCAACAATAACCTATATGTGAATGCTGGCTCCGTAGTGATTAAGCCCTAAGACAACCAATGGAAAAGGCGACACTGCAGCTGAGGCCCCTGCATCCCTGCTGCACTTTGTGCAACTGGGGACCTGCAACGTTCAGTGTGTGACAGGTTTTGAATGTACCATACTGCTTGTACAAGCGAGGCCTGCGCAGTTCATCTGCCTGTACCCTGAGCTAGTCTTTTTACCCATCATACAAGGTTTTGGGCAGTTGCTAATGATACTGTTCCCCCAGGCAACTGGTGAAGCCCTAGGACTGGAGACCTGGTTTACCCTTCCTTTAATCCGGCCCTGATTGCGACACTAACCTCATCCACATTCGATAAAAGTATCACATTACTAGAAAGAGCGACATCTTTAAAATAGGGACAATCGTTGTGTCTTGTCCAAGAGAAGAGGGAACAAAGTATGGTGCTGTTTATGAATCTGATCTTGTGTTTGTGTGTCTTGCCACCCCCAGAACCAATATGAAATGTGTGCTGAGATTTCCATAAGATCAGCATTGCGGTTTGGGCAGGATTACCTGCGTTTCATCAGAAAACATTAGGTGAGGAGGGCATTTAATAAAACTGGGGACAGCACCTTTAATATCGAGAAGACGAGAAGAGAAAACAGGATCATCTTCCTCCATTTGTCCCTGTAGGCACTTTCTTTGCATCACTCTAAATGTGCAGTTACGTGGTAACCCTTTCAGACTCCAACAACCACCACCTTAAAGAATTCCAGGCAGCAAACCTGCATTGTCTGCAACGTGCTGACTTATTCATCAAAGATTTACAGATAAAATAATTCTTATTGGTGAACTAATAATTGTTTTGTTAAGGACCAGTTTACTTGGGCTAGTAAGAATGTGTGACATCACACTATGCCTGCTTGATATCATTAGGCCCAGTAGACACATGGCAGTAAACACCGTTTCTGGAAATGAACCCAATCCCCATGCTCTGATGATCAGTTTGATGGACCCCAGTTCATTTGCATGCATGTGTGACATCACATCCATTAGGCGCAGTAGACTTCCCAGGCAAACTTGCTAGAGGAGAACCTAAACCATAGACTTGATGAATTAGGAAATAGTTTTTTTTTTTATGGATCCCCTGCCAGATTATTTGGGTTGGTAGTTGTGATCAGTGAACCCGTAGGAGTTTGGGTTTGGCAAGTTCAGCAAGTGCAAAAGTTGGACTCGAACTCCATTGCTCCATTGAAGCCAATGGGGACCGGAAATTGGTGGCTCAAAAATGGTTTACAATGAGGGTAGTAAGGGCTAGAGGACTGCAAATTGGGGGTAACACAATTTCCCGCACAAAATGGGGCATGGAATGTACTCAAAATAATTACATAAAGAATATACATATATTTTTAGTAAATCTAATATACATCTTGTTTCTTCTTAAAAAAAATCTGTTCATTCTGGTGACCGGGTGAGGAAGGGGGGGTCCATTTCCAAAGCTAATTGTCCATTTCACTGCACTTCCATGGATAGGTGGCTCATATACTAAATCAGATCAGATTGGCCTCAGATTAGATTGACCACAGATTGGGCACAGATCAAATTGGCCACATTTGTATTAAATCAGTTCAGATTTGGCAACATTGTATTACATCAGATCAGATTGTTCACAGTTGTATTAAATCAGATCAGATTAAGGCCTGTTTGTATTAAATAAGATAAGACTGCTCTCAGATCACATTTTGGCACAGCTGTATTGATCAGATCAGATCGCCCACAGATCAGATTTTGGCCCAATCGTGTTAAAACAGATCAGATTTTGTCATAGTTGTATAACGTCAGATCAGATTGCCCACGGATTAGATTTTGTAACAGTTGTATAACGTCAGAGCAGATTGCCCACGGATTAGATTTTGTAACAGTTGTATTACATCAGATCAGATTGCCCACGGATTAGATTTTGTAACAGTTGTATTACATCAGATCAGATTGCACACAGATCAGATTTTGGCCAAATCATGTTAAATCAGATTTTGGCACAATTGTATTGAAGCAGATCAGATTGCCCATGGATCAGATTTTGTAACAGTTGTATAACGTCAGATCAGATTGCCCATGGATCAGATTTTGGCACCGTTGTATTACATCAGATCAGATTGCCCATGGATCAGATTTTGTAACAGTTGTATAACGTCAGATCAGATTGCCCATGGATCAGATTTTGTAACAGTTGTATAACGTCAGATCAGATTGCCCATGGATCAGATTTTGTAACAGTTGTATTACATCAGATCAGATTGCCCATGGATCAGATTTTGTAACAGTTGTATTACATCAGATCAGATTGCCCATGGATCAGATTTTGTAACAGTTGTATTACATCAGATCAGATTGCCCATGGATCAGATTTTGGCACCGTTGTATTACATCAGATCAGATTACCCATGGATCAGATTTTGCCACTGTTGTATTATATCAGATCAGATTGCCCATGGATCAGATTTTGCCACCGTTGTATTACATCAGATCAGATTGCCCATGGATCAGATTTTGTAACAGTTGTATTACATCAGATCAGATTGCCCATGGATCAGATTTTGTAACAGTTGTATTACATCAGATCAGATTGCCCATGGATCAGATTTTGTAACAGTTGTATTACATCAGATCAGATTACCCATGGATCAGATTTTGGCACCGTTGTATTACATCAGATCAGATTACCCATGGATCAGATTTTGCCACCGTTGTATTACATCAGATCAGATTGCTTATGGATCAGATTTTGCCACCGTTGTATTACATCAGATCAGATTGCCCATGGATCAGATTTTGTAACAGTTGTATTACATCAGATCAGATTGCCCATGGATCAGATTTTGCCACCGTTGTATTACATCAGATCAGATTGCACACAGATCAGATTGTGGCACCATTGTATTACATCAGATCAGATTGCCCACATATCAGATTTTGGCCAAATCATGTTAAATCAGATTTTGGCACAATTGTATTGAAGCAGATCAGATTGCCCATGGATCAGATTTTGGCACAGTTGTATTAAATCATATCTGATTTTGGCTCAGCTGTACGTAAATTAGATCAGATTAAGGCCCGGTTGTATTAAATAAGGTAAGACTGTCCACAGATCAGATTTTGGCACAGTTGTATTGAAGCAGATCAGATTGCCCATGGATCAGATTTTGCCACCGTTGTATTACATCAGATCAGATTGCCCATGGATCAGATTTTGTAACAGTTGTATTACATCAGATCAGATTACCCATGGATCAGATTTTGGCACCGTTGTATTACATCAGATCAGATTACCCATGGATCAGATTTTGCCACCGTTGTATTACATCAGATCAGATTGCCCATGGATCATATTTTGCCACCGTTGTATTACATCAGATCAGATTGCTTATGGATCAGATTTTGCCACCGTTGTATTACATCAGATCAGATTGCACACAGATCAGATTGTGGCACCATTGTATTACATCAGATCAGATTGCCCACATATCAGATTTTGGCCAAATCATGTTAAATCAGATTTTGGCACAATTGTATTGAAGCAGATCAGATTGCCCACATATCAGATTTTGGCACAGTTGTATTAAATCATATCTGATTTTGGCTCAGCTGTACGTAAATTAGATCAGATTAAGGCCCGGTTGTATTAAATAAGGTAAGACTGTCCACAGATCAGATTTTGGCACAGTTGTATTGAAGCAGATCAGATTGCCCATGGATCAGATTTTGTAACAGTTGTATTACATCAGATCAGATTGCCCATGGATCAGATTTTGCCACCGTTGTATTACATCAGATCAGATTGCACACAGATCAGATTGTGGCACCATTGTATTACATCAGATCAGATTGCCCACATATCAGATTTTGGCCAAATCATGTTAAATCAGATTTTGGCACAATTGTATTGAAGCAGATCAGATTGCCCACATATCAGATTTTGGCACAGTTGTATTAAATCATATCTGATTTTGGCTCAGCTGTACGTAAATTAGATCAGATTAAGGCCCGGTTGTATTAAATAAGGTAAGACTGTCCACAGATCAGATTTTGGCACAGTTGTATTGAAGCAGATCAGATTGCCCATGGATCAGATTTTGCCACCGTTGTATTACATCAGATCAGATTGCCCATGGATCAGATTTTGTAACAGTTGTATTACATCAGATCAGATTGCACACAGATCAAATTTTGGCACTGTTGTATTAATCAGATCAGATTGCGCACAGATCAGATTGTGGCACTGTTGTATTAATCAGATCAGATTGCCCACATATCAGATTTTGGCCAAATCATGTTAAATCAGATTTTGGCACAATTGTATTGAAGCAGATCAGATTGCCCATGGATCAGATTTTGGCACAGTTGTATTAAATCATATCTGATTTTGGCTCAGCTGTACGTAAATTAGATCTGATTAAGGCCCGGTTGTATTAAATAAGGTAAGACTGTCCACAGATCAGATTTTGGCACAGTTGTATTACATCAGATCAGATTGATTTCCCACAGATCAGATTTTGGCACAGATTGTATTCAATCGGAACAGCTTGGCCACTGACCAGATGTTGTTTTATATTTGCCCAGCAGCTGTTGCCTGTCCTTGAAGTGCAATAAGGAAAATAGACGGATGTGCTTCTATGTCCCTCCTCCCCCTAACCAGATGCCTTAAAAAGGATAGTTTTCTCTCTTCCTCACAGTCGCTCACTCCAGCAGCCTCCTCTCTCTACCTGTCCGCCCTAAAAAGGACAATGTTTTTTTTTTTTTTAAACACAGCCCTATGTGTCCCTCCCTCCAGCAGCAGCAACCTCTGCCTATCTACACCAAGCACTAATATGGTGTTGGGGCAAGTGACCCCGCCTTTTATACAGTGGAGTCACGTGTCCCACCTGGCCAATCACAGCCATAATGGGCAACACCAGTTGCTAGGCATGTGTGACCTAGAGGCACCATTGCAGAACCCAAACCACTTTTCCCAATACACTTTTTGGAACTGGAAAAGTTGTACGAATTTCTCTCCAGTTAATTTATGCTGTGTTAGCATGTGTGACATAACACCATGTCAGTGTGACACTTTAAGGAACATTAGACATAGGTTAGGCACCATTGCTGGGGTTGGACCTACTCTATAGACCTTAATGAGCTGGTCGTTTTTGTATGGACTCCTTACCAGTTTATTTGGCTTGCTAAGTAGGTGTGACATCAAATGCAATATCTGACATGTGCCTCTATTGCTGGAGTTTGACTCCAACTTGATGAACCCTGACAGTGTGATGCCATTAGGTGCAGTAGACAAGTGGGCCTACTTTATTGAACCCAATCCACAAACTTTGATGAACTGGGAAAGAGCTGGTAAAGAGCATCCGTTTATCTGGGTTGCCTAGTGTGACATTACACTTGCCAGTATCATACCATTTGGTACAATAGACAAGTACCTAGGAGGCACCATTGCTGCAAGAGAACCTAATCCATACAGCTACTTGATGACCTGGTAAAACATGTTATATACCCCATATCAGTTTATGTGGGTTTTATATACCCTGTCAATGTGATACCATCAGGCACAGTAGACATGTTCCTAGAGGCATCATTGTCGGAAATTAACCCAAGTTTAAGTTTTGATGTGATTTCAATGTGATACCATTTACCATTTACATAGACAGGTGGTAGGCACCATTTCTGGAAGTGAAAACAATCTGATTACTTAGATAAACTGTTTGCTTTATGCTTTATGACCCCATACCAGCTTATCTGCATTGGCAGACATCAAACCTGCCTGTGTGATACTATTAGGAACAGTAAACATGTGCTAGGCCCCATTCCTGGAGATTCATCTACTCTATATTTTCTGGTGACACGGCTGTGTTTTTTTGGGTGTGGGGGCACCAAGCTGTGCCAAGAAAATGCTTGCTTCTTAGCTACAATTTTTTTAAATTTTTTTTATACAGCTCCCTGTCACTGGTCTGACCTAGCTCCAGTACTTTATCAAGCTAGCCAACCCCACTTACTCACATAAATGATAGTATTCTAACTAAAAATGTAATTGCACTTTAAAATAAATGTAATCAAGAAAAACAAACTCTTAAAAACCATCTTGGGTGGACTTTGTATTGATTTATTTTGTTCCAGAATTCCGCTCGCTATGACACAGCTCCAATCGCTCTTGGCACTGAAAGGATTAATGTTCTGAACTCTGTAATGGGGATATATCAATCTTTTTCCTGTAGTGAAGAAAAAAAAAAAGATCTTGCCAGGTCTAAGGTGGCATTAAATTCTCTGTGGCTAATGGTCTGTGCTAAATAGAAGGAAATAAATAAATATATTGAAATACCATCTCCTTTTATTTTTCTGAGCAGGCGGCTGCAAGCCAAACACAACAAGGCGGTTGTATAACAGGCCCTATGGGGCGATCTTTGCTTGGAAAAATAGAAAAAAGACAGGTTGTAGCAAAACATCCCGGCATCCCCGTACAAGGGGATATATCAACGGCAAGCAGATCTGCGGTATTTTATTTTTAGACCTATCACAGTGCTTGTTGGAAAAAAAGTTATCATATCTGTTCTGTTGGATTATGGACTGGGATGAGTTTATCATTAGGCACGTGTGCCTGGAGGCACCATGGCTAGAGCGGTACCCAACCCAGACATTTTGCTGAAATTTCATATAATTGTGCAGTTTTTTTTATTGACCCCTTACCATTTTTTCTGGGTTGCTATGCATGTTTCACATCACACCCTGTCAGTTAGGCACAGTAATAAAAGTACCTAATTGTGGTGTAATTTCCCAATTGGGAAGTATACCTATTAATTGGGGACTGACAGGATATGGTGCCACACACACTTGGCAACCCAAACAATCTGGTAAATGGTCCATGAAACAGGGACCTTGTCTGTGTGATATCATTGCTCAAAGTAAAAGTATATCTAGTTTTTTTTAGCACATAATAATGGCAACCCATGTGAAATTCTGATTCATGATATTTTTTTTACCAGTTCTCAAATGCGGCTGGTGTGTGACATCAGACTGTTGGTGGGATATTATTTGACACACTAGAAACATGCCTAGAGGCACCATTACTGGGTAGTCATCTAATCTAGATAATTCAGGGAACTAATAATATGTTTAATGGTCCCATTACCAGTTCATTTAGGTTGCCTAATGTGTGTGACATCACATCCAGTGTGATGTCTTTGCCCAAATGAGAAGTATACTCACTATTTGGGCAAGGACATACTGGCAACCCAAATGAATTGCTGAGAGGTAATCTAGTACCATAATAACAGAGTAACATTTTAGTCTGAAAAAAGACTGTAGTCCATCCAGTTCAGCCTGTTTATTAGTGGTCTAGTAGCCATAGCTGGAAATGTTATTACATGCAAAGAAGGCATCCAGGCCACTTTTGAACTCTTTTAGTGTATTCTCTGGAAGAGAGTTCCATAGTCTCATTGCTCTTACAGTAAAGAATCTCCTCCTATGCTGGCATAAGAATAGTCTTTCTTCTAACCTTAGTGGATGCCTCCGACTTGTATTTAATGAATTATGAATATTTAAAGATTGCTCCATTGAAATGCATTGGAGAGCGCCATGTAGCAAGAGGCCATACCTGTCGCTGTTCAAGGTCGCTCGCTGGCGCTGTGGGGTGAGGCTGGAATAATGATGAATGATTCGCTATCTGGCGCTCTGTCAGTCGCTAAGCAGGATCGGCTTGATAAATGTGTGATTGCGGAGGGGAAGCCGGCGTTCTCGTGGAGGTGAGCGTCATTACCGTTCGCTCACCATTCGCTACCTGGCGCTATCCCTTGTTAAATAAGGGCCTCAGTCGGTTTGCCGTAATGTTGAATATTGGGTGAGGAGTCGCTATTTGACAGGTTCTGCGCTGTATGGGAGCGCATGATAGCGACTGGTCAGAGCGACCGGCTCCCACCATATTCATCAAAAAATTCTCGCGCTGTGAAATGCATGTTTAAAGTGGACCATCACCCTCGGGTGATCGGCCCGGGAATCTATAAGATTCCCGGGCCGATCACCTCCCCCCCCACGTTGGACATCCCAGATCGGGATGTCCCGCGGGGTGAAACCCCCCCAAACACCCCAAGCCCCCTTACCTTACGTTCGGCCGCCGCCGCCTCCCGCGCTGTCGCTGTCGCTGTTCAAGATCGGACGCTGGCGCTGTGGGCTGAGGCTGGAATAATGATGAATGAGTCGCTATCTGGCGCTATCTCAGTCGCTAAGCAGGATTGGCTTGATAAATGTGTGATTGTGGTGGGGAGCCGGCGTTCTCGTGGCGGGGCCCATCATTACCGGCCGCTCACCAGTCGCTACCTGGCGCTATTCCTTCATAAATAAGGGCCTAAATAAACCTAACTTTTACAATCTTTCAGGGTACTCATTCCATTTATTAATTTAGTGGCTCACCTTTGAATGCGCTCACATTTTTTATGCACTGATGCCCAGAACTGTACGGAATATTCTATATGGGATGCTCTGGTCATGGACACCTATGCCCCTCTTGATGCACTCCTAGGTCTTTTTCTATTGTTGTTTTACCCAGCGTTTCCCAATTCAGTGTGCAATTATGGGGTTTATTCATCAAGGAATAGCAGCAGGTAGTGCTGTATAGCGGCAGGCAGCGTCTGGTGAACACTGGGCGCTATACGCAATACCACATTTATAAAAGCGATTCTGGTGAGCGACTCTAACAGCGCCACGTAGCGTTCGATTCATCATTACAGGCAGCTCAGCATATAGCACCAGTGCTCTGGCTTCCAGAGGGCCAGATATTACCTGTCACTACCTGTCGCTCTCCCATACATTTCAATGGATGTTCCTCTTATTCTCTTTTAACAGGGTTTTTTGTTTTGAATTTCTTTTTTTTTCTCTGAAATAATTGTGTGACCTCTCCTGGCCTAGAAAAAGTCATTTTTGAAAACTTGATTTTTTATATTTTTATGCAGAATTGTCATTACAGGTCTGGCATTAAAGTATTAATGTCACAATGTTATAACAATGTCAATCCATGTGTTTTCGCTTTGTTACCGGTGGATATGTGTTCAAAAACAGACTTTAATCACACAGCATCTGGCGCTCTATGCTATAGTGACCAGATCCAGAGTGCCGATGCTGTGTGTATCTATTTTTTTGTTGAATATGGTGTGAGTCACTGAGAGTCGGTCGCAATGAGCTGGCGCTACCTTTCACTCCCTGCAACGCTGTACTGGTGTTAGAGCGCCCAACATACATCTCATTCCTCAATGCCGGCCAGGTTACTACAGCGACTGAGGCGCTCTATTACAGCAACCGATAGCTGATCACACCGTATACTAGCGGTCGCTCTAAGCGCCTCTGTGCAGACGCACATCTGCCAATACCTGGCGCTAGTAATGAATCAGCCTGTATGGCACCAACCTTACATTTATCTGTATTAAACTTTTACCATTTTTCTGCCCAAACATCCAATTTATCTAAATCAGTTTGTTTGCTGCATGTTATCCTCTTTTCTGTTAATTATTTTACACAGGTTAGGTATATGAAACCTATTTTCTAGTTTACCAAAGTGTCTGGTGTATGACATCACATCATGTCAGTGTGTTATTAACTGGATTAACTGGAACAGTCAAAAAAAAAGACATGTGCCACCATTTCTGAAGGACAACCCCAAGCCAGACTGCAGCTACAGTACTATCTTTGCTTTGACACACTCCACTTATTTTTGCACTTTATATAGTTATAGATATTTAACACAACAAGCAGGTAATGAATTACAACCTATACAACAAATTAATTAAAATTACAGTCGTTTTTTAATGGGTTTTTGGGGCTTTTATTTTACGTTTCATTGGAGCCATTCCATAGAGAAGTAGGAAGTCAAGTTGTATTATTTTTATTTATTTTTGGATTTGTTTCCACTTAGCTGGTGGGGATGATAGAGTAATTTTTTTTACTTGTAGGAGACGCCGATGAGGGATGAGGCAAGCGCACTTGATCGCCCATCCGATCTGCATTTTTTTTATTTCCAAGGAGCTGTCATCATAAATTAATATATTCTAATTCCATGCAGTGTGCACACAGCATTCATTAAAGACATTCCATGCTTTTTAATTATTTGTCCCTTTTATCTGTCTTTCCCTTGCTGACGGCCAATGGCAATTTACTAAGGGGGTCTAAGAGGAGAAGAAGCGTGCCTTTAGAGGAATGAATAATTGACATGTGCTTTAATTGCTGGGATAAACAGGGTTATATCCCAACCCAAAGCTAAAAATATGCTATTGGGATTGTTGCTGAATTGTTCAAGCACCCATATCCCATCCAAGTCTATGGGTGGGAGTTGTGAGATTATGAATGTGCATCTGCTTGTGTGTTTTCCAAATGTCTTCAAAAAAAGTAAAGAGGTTCTTTTAGCCAAATAATACATTTCTAGAATGAAAAAGGAATCACTCTTTAACTCAGAACCGTGGTCTTCTCTGCTAGGTCTCAAAACATCTGCATATAATACCAGAGCCCCTCTTTAAAATAATAATGTCTTTTAGAACAAAATAAAAATTCCCCTTTAATTACTTTATTGATATGTAGTGATAGAGGTCTCCCTTAAAAAAATATTACTTTTTTATAGTGTGATAAGTGTCCATCATTAACATTGTTAAAAAAGATCTACATGCTAGAGGCGCCCTTGGACCTGTCATTGGGGTTGGAAATGTTCTTTTACAAATTAATGTATTTTTAAATTAAATGAAAAATCGCTATTTAATGCCTTCTAAAACCCCATTTATAATGTTAGAGATCCCAATTGATAAAATAATGCATTTTAGAGTGAATGCATTATCCTATTATGCTACAGTGTCTGTATAATGATAGACGGACCCTTTAACAAAACAATGAATTTGTATAGTGAAATTCAAATTTTTATGTAGCCTCCCCGCCTGTAAAGCAGAGGGATGTCTTAATTGCGTTCAAAAAGAACCTTCCGTACCAATGGACCCTACCGCTAGGTACCTCATTCTCCAGGACCACATCTTTGATATCGAGGTTATGCTAGTATCTTATTACGCCCCAAACTCCCATCAACCCTGATTTTTTTCTCACCTCCTCAAAGTGGTGGCGGAACATCAAATGGGAGTACTAATATTGGCAGGAGGTTCTAACATGGTCCTGAACCCCAAGACAGATCTAACCATAATGCAAGCTCAGGGGTGAGCCCGGGGAAGTCAGGCATGCAAAACTTATTATGCCATCATGCATTGGTGGATGTTTGTCTAGAGTGCCACCCAAACACACATGATTTCTTATTCTTTTCTGCATCGCATGGCTCTTTCTGCCAAATAGTTCACGTTCTGGCCCCCCTGGTCCTCTTACCCAGAGTGACTGGAGCAAAAATCTTAACTACCCCCAGGTCTGATCACGGTCAGCAAGGCCAACTCAGAGATCATGGTGGATAAACTCAGTGTCACTATGGGAGGCCCATAAATCTACAATGAGAGGCCATATCATACTGTTAGCCTCCACCACCGACACGAAAGCCACGAATGGGAAGAGAAGACTGCGTTGGATTCCCCAGAAATGTTATGCCAACAAACTCAGAGTCCTCCTGGCCTGTAAACTAAACTCCATTCCACATAAACACCCTCCCATTAAGCTAAGACAACCTAATGGATCTATGACAACCTATCGCAACAAAAAACTGTCCTTTTCCATACATTTCTCTCCAACCTCTATAATTCTCCCAGCCTTACTCCTCAGACAAGCATAGGCACTTTCTTGGCGTACCTTGAGATCCCCTTCTTGTCTGAGGGGGTTCCGGTAAACCTGGATGCAGACATCACAACCGAAGAGGTTGCAGAAGCCATAAAAACTCTAAAAACCTCTAAGACTCCGGAGCCCAATGGCTTATCTGCACTTTATTATAAGATATTTAAAACCCTTCTCATCCCACATCTTACCAAACTTTTCGATTCTTTAAAATACTCGCTCCTAGCACATACAGTGATGGTTGATGGTGATGGAAGTCTGAGAAGGACGCTTCTGACATTCAGAACTTTAGACCAATCTCACTCTTATGCATAGATGTAAAGCTCCTAGCAAAAATATTTGCCTCCAGCTTGAACCCCCTTCTAACACGAATGGTGCACAGAGATCATGTAGTCTTGACAACGCACAGACAGGCCCCCATCAAGGTTCGCAAGACTCTTCACCTGATACACACTATGCAGGAGAGAGGACCAGAGGGCCACTTGTTATCTCTTGACATTACTCAAGCTTTCGACCCTCTCGTCTGGACATACATGTATCAAACCCTTCTGCCAATTGTGCTCTATGGGATCCTTCTGCCAATTGTGCTCTATGGGATCTTGACCTACAGCAACAGATTTCATCTGGCACAGCTTTAACCAGAGCACCCGGCACCTGTGACCTTTTGAGCGCTAGTGTTAAATAAGACGCCAGCAGCCGGACACATCGGCGCTACCGTTTTGTTTTTTTCTTGGCCTGCTGCAGCAGATTTGGTTTTGAAAATTTAAAAAAATGCTGAGTTTATGTCAGAATGTGATGGGTCTTAAAATATATATACTTTATATAATGAGTGAAAAATGTTTTAATGGTTGTATTTCAAATACTAGCTACCTCTCTGTCGTTCATGCTCAAAATATCAGGTACAGATGCAAAAATGACCTAACAAGACAATTTTGGCAGGATAAAAAATTGATTCCTATGGAGTTAACTGCTAAAATCTGGGGAACTGAACAAAAGCCTTATTTAAGAAGCGTTAGCGCCACACAGCACCACTTCTTTGGCCTCAGCGGCACTCAGCATGTGATTTAAGGAAGAAAAAAATGGCAGCACTGATGCAGCTGCCTCCTAGTGTCTTATTTAACACTAGCGTCTGACTAGAAACCTGTTACTGTAGGTCAAGATCCCATAGAGTACAAAAAGAGATTGTAGTGTTTTATGTTTATAATTAATATTAAATACCTTTTTTTGTACAGAACTTGGATTGGGACTTGTCAATAATTGAAACGCAGGACCTAGATGGGTCAATTATTTTAATGGCTTCTTTTGTGTAACAATGTGGACACCAAGAACTAAAACGCAACCTTAAGGCTTTGTAAAATTTGTCCCTTTTGTCCCCAGAAGTGATTTTTTGTAACTGTAATGAGAAATGCCAACCAGCGCGGGAAAATACACCATCAAAGATTTGAAGGAGGGAACAAATCATAAATATGCTGGGGAGTTTCGAAATAATGGCAGTACAAAGTGACGCTCACTTGCGCTGGGATAATCCGCCAGTGGGTCCAACACGTGCTGACATAGGCTGGCCAATACATAAGTGCAACAATCAAAGCTAATTAGTAGCGCTCGGTGCAGCGACTGCTGGAGCCAATGTAGTCCCCCCAGCACAAAATAAGGCCCCAAGTGTTTGTCAGCATTCGCCCAGCTACTCTCACCTTACAGCAAAGACGGTTGTAGTCGGGTGAATATGGAACATTTTGTTGGTAAATGGGTCAAACGCACATAAACCCGCATAAACTCGTGAAAACCCTGCGATGAACAATTAAGTGGTTCACCTATAATATTTAAGTCCTAATATCACGTGAAGTGCTAAGTGCTATAAAAAATACAAGACAGTCCAACTGTCAAGTCAAAGTGAAACTACAAGTCCACAGGAAACCCCTATCTAATGTGGCAGTAAGTTGGGTGCGTTAGTTGGGCCTTCCTTGTTTGGTGAGAGCTGCAGCCTCTGCACCAGAACGTTAAAAAGAAGAGTGCTAGTGTCACCATACACATTTACAATGAGCTGCTGTAATTGTTAGCTGTCTTGGACACATGTCAGTGGGCCAAATAAAAAGATTTGGTGGGCATGATCTGGTCTTTGAGTTTGACACATGTGACCTAGACCATGCAATGATTTTAGAGTTCCCAAATAAGTTAATAGTTTGAGCAGAACCTGTCAGACCCCGAAATTTCTAATGGCAGAGTGCTAGACGCAGGGCCGAATTATGAGGGAAGGGGTGCGTGTTGCACTGCAAAGAGGGCCTCCACCAACCTTTGGGTTATGGTCTGGTCCAGGAGGCCTTTCAGTCTTTGGTATACTATCGGTGGCAGTGGGTGCCCCCCATGTCTGGGCAAGCCTTTTTTTGATTTCGCAAACCTGCAGCCAAAGCCACCACAGGGCAGGATGGAGAGTCTAGAGCAGCAAAGCCGCCTCCAGCAACGCTACAGTTATGGGTGCGTGCAGAGCTGTCAGTCAGCGGTCACTCACTGCACATAAGCCACCAGGCACAGTCACAGGCAGCTCAATGCAGGGAACTGATTTCTGCTGGACCAGCTGGGCGACTACACCCCCCACCCACCCAGAAT
Source organism: Gastrophryne carolinensis (assembly GCA_027917425.1). Lineage (NCBI taxonomy): Eukaryota > Metazoa > Chordata > Amphibia > Anura > Microhylidae > Gastrophryne > Gastrophryne carolinensis. The sequence goes on from CM051235.1 coordinate 200,216,268, forward strand.
GGCAAAGCAGGAATTCACAAGGGTGACACAAGGGACTCATAACATTATAGTAAGTAGGCAGGTGCCAGACAACTACCAATCAGTTACTTGGCTGGACTATTATTTTAAAGGAAAAAATACTGTATCTGGGGTCTCCACCAGATATTGTGCCGAGGGGCCTCCACCACACTTAATCTGGCCTTGGTTAGAGGACCCCCCCCACAGACCCCAAAATAATATACAAAGTGTGGGCAGAATTTTCCAAACTTACTAACAGAGTGAAAGAGGACACAGACCTTTAAGTAATAGACTGTCAGTGGACACCCCCAGAAACCAAAGATTATGTAGGGAGAGTATACATTTTGGTAGATTTTCAAAAATAAATTGATAGTCAAAGTCTTAGAAAATTTTCCATAGACCCCAAATAATAGGCAGAGACATTCAAACAAAAATAGGGTGAGAAAAGTGGACCACTCTGTAATAAATATGCAAGTAGACCTCCCACCCCCACAGATCCAATCACTAAAAAAGCAGAGTGCAAATGAGACAATGGGACGGGAAGACACCCGAGTATTGGGAACAGGTATGGTGGGGATGGGATTGGGTGGGATTGGTTACTTTTTAGGAGATGGGGCAGCTGCTAGGGCAGAAGTAAGCTATGATGTACAACCATGTCAGGGGAGCATTGTCTTGACAGAAATCTAATTCCTGCCGCCCGGCTACAAGTAACTTAGTACATAAAACTTTCTGAAGGGATGGAGAGGGATGTCTCGGCTGCCAAAAATACTAAGGTGAAGGGAACACTCTGCTCACTAATCGTTTTGAAGAGAAAACGTTTTTGTATCTGACCTAGGGACTAAACGTCAGTAAAGAGAAACCGAGGGACTGGATGCCAGTAAGTGACCTGCCTCTCATGTGCCCTGTAGCAAGATTAAGCATCTGGCTCCTCCCACACCAAACTAATAGGCAGAGTGCACTGGGTTTCCCACTTACCATGAATAGGCAGACAGGGCCCATTTTGCACAGCTATTTCACCTAATCAAGTTGATTGGGTTTCCCAATCAACTCAAATAGACATGGAGGCTGAATCATTACTAACGCCAGGTATCGGCAGATGAGCGTCTGTATAGCGGCGCTTAGAGCAACCGCTAGTAGACGCTGCAAGTGGGTATCAGGCACTGTAACAGTGTGCCTCAGTCGCTCTAGTAACCTGGCCGGCATTGATAAATGTGATGTGTGTTGGGTGCTGTAACATGAGTACAGCGTTGCAGGGAACAAAAAGTAGCGCCAGCTCATTGCGACTGACTCTCAGTGATTCACACCATATTCATAAAAAAAACAGATACACACAGTGTCGGCGCTCTAAATCTGGTCCCTATAGCATAGAGCGCCAGACGCTGTGTAATTAAAGTCTGTATTTGAACACATATCCACCAGTAACAAAGCAAAAACACATGGAATGACATTGTTGTAACATTGTAACAATAATACTTTAACGCCAGACCTGTAATGACAATTCTGCATAAAAATATAAAAACAAAGTGTTTGTTTGCAGCCAGGATAGGTCACACAATGATTTGGGAAAAAAAAAATGTAATTGCCAAACACGCTATTTAAACATAAAAAACGCCCATTGAAATGTATGGGAGAGCGACACTGAGCAAAAGGTAATACGTGGCGCTTTTGAACCTAGGGCCTTATTTATCACGGGCTAGCGCCAGGTAGTGTCTGACGAGCGCCAGGTACCGCCAGCTATCGGCGGCTACCGACTCAAGTACGCCCGGCGGCGGTCACAATGACGCATTTATCAAGCTAAATGAGGCTAGCGCCGGCGAGAGCGACGGCTAGCGCGGGATTCATCATGAAGCCGCCTGGAACGAACAGCGCCGCTGCAAATTCCTTCATAGCGCCAGGTATGACCTGTCGCTCCCTGGCGTTGTCCAATGCATTTCAATGGAGCAATCTTTAATTAATCATAATTAATTGGTATTAATTTTTTTTTTTTTTTTTTTAATGTCAAAAATTCTGAGACCACTTCTGCAATGTTAGGTTTTTTTTTTAAGTAAAAAAAATAAAAAAAAAATATTTGTGCAGAATTGATCTTACAGGTCTGATATTAATGTATTCATATTACAAAATGATTCAAAAAACATGTATAATGTTACAATCAAAAAATATGGTTGTTTAGGGGTTAAAAACTAGTTAACACCCATCGCCGCCAGCGCACTGGGGTTTAAACAAGGAATGGACAGCGCCAGCAAATTCGGAGCGTGATTTGTTAATGAATATGAAGCAAGCCGTTCGCTCTGGCCATTCGTTGTCAGGCGCTCACATACAACGCTGAACCTGTGAAACAGCGACCCCTAAGCCCGTATTCAACATTACCGCACACCGACTGAGTCGCTGTCATCAAGCAAACGCCGGACAAGCACAGCGAATACTGGCTGGCGCTGTAAAAATCACGCTACAGTCGCTCATCTGTCGCTACCTGGCGCTATTAATGAATCGGCCTCCCCGTGCGCCAGCGCTATATGCTGAGCTGCCTCTGGTAATACATTTACATACACCACCCCACTTGTAATACATAAATCCTCCACCCCACTTTAAATTATGAGGGGCTTTAAAAACATATCTCCCTGAATATGAAAACAACATTTTCTTTGAAGATTGAACCTTTTACTTCTCAGTGTAGTTCCCCCATTACATAAACACATTTATTCCACTTAGCCTCCAGTGATAGGATGCTCTCAGGATAGGAGAATTATTGCTGCTGCAGGAACCCTGCTACTGCCTCTTTGGCTGTATCAAGACAGACCAAATGTTTTGCTAATGCCCAGACAGTGTTAATGTTTTTCTACTAATAAATACAGGGTTGCAGATATTGTTTTAAAGAGATCAGAGCATGATGGCAATAAAGATGTTCTTTTATCATAAAAGATACAGAATAATACTGTATATAAAGAAGCTAACACAGGTATAAATGTATAAAGACAATTGGGGAGGCCGATTCATTAATAGCGGCAGGTAGCGACAGTTGAGCGACTGTAGCGGCATTTTCAGAGCGCCTGCTAGTAGTCGCTGTGCTTGGCCATTGTTTGGTAGTTGATAGCGACTCAGTCGGTGTGGCGTAATGTTGAATATTGGGTGAGGAGTCGCTATTTGACAGGTTCCGCGCTGTATGGGAACGCATGATAGCGACTGGTCAGAATGACCGGCTCCCACCATATTCATTAAAAAATCACGCTCAAAAAATTCTCGTGCTGTGAAATGCATGTTTAAACCCCAGAGCGCTGGTGGCGATGGGTTAAAAGTAGTTTTTTAACCCCCAAACAACCATATTTTTGGAAACCAAAAAAAACAAGTTTTTTAAATAATTTTGTAATATGAATACATTAATATCAGACCTGTAATATCAATTCTGTACAATTTTTTTTTTTTTTTTTACCTTAAAAAAATTATCTAAAATGGCAGAAGTGGTCACAGAATTTTTCACATTTAAAAAAAATAAAATAAAAATAACAATTAATTATGAATATTTAAAGATTGTTCCATTGAAATGCATTGGAGAGCGCCAGGTAGCGAGAGGTCATACCTGTCGCTGTTCAAGGTCGGACGCTGGCGCTGTGGGCTGAGGCTGGAATAATGATGAATGAGTGGCTATCTGCCGCTATCTCAGTCGCTAAGCAGGATCGGCTTGATAAATGTGTGATTGTGGTGGGGAGCCGGCGTTCTCCTGGCAGGGCCCGTCATTACCGGCCGCTCACCAGTCGCTACCTGTCGCTATTCCTTTATAAATAAGGGCCTAAATTGAGAAAACTCAGTGGAATACTACCTCACCACGGAAAAGAGAGGGCCACCATCTGGTGGAGTAATCAGCCATGGGAACTTGGGGTACAGTGAAAGACAGAGAGCGTCCTTGGGAAAACAACACTGTATTGGATGTCTAACAGATAAAAGTTCTTAGCTCCTGGCACAGTTGACAGTGATGCCAATTCACATGACTTTCAAAGAAGCTAATCATTAAGAAATGTAGAAAATGGCCAATTTGATCAATGATCAACTTTAGATTTACTGATATCCAAAAACAAATAATCCTCCCTTCTGCATTGTAATTATTATTGTAATGATTGTAATGATTTGCATATATAACGACAGTTAAACAGATAACGTACTTTACTTATAATAATCCTGCACCACCTCAGCCAAAAGTGTCACTATATATTTCAAGTCCACTGCCAATTTTGGTCATAGCAACCAAACTAATGACACATGTAACAGGGCACCACCAAGAAGAAATATATTGCATAAACCTGTTAAGAAGAACTCTCCATTTATTTAAAACCACAGACATCAACATATATCTAAAAACATGCACATGACTTGGATGTCCATAATTTCTGCCAATGATCTGTGCAAAATACAATTTCAAATCCTATAAAAAAATCCTCTCCTACTCTGTAAATGAGTTAAGTGTTAGAGCTATAAAGAAAGTGCAGCAGCACCAATGTAAGCAGCATCAAAAGGATAAGAAGGAATTAATACAGTGAACAATAAGGTGCAAAACACAATATCACCATTGTGAAGGTTCAATTCTGGCCATCCCATGGTCATCCACGATGTGGGTCTCCACACTTTGCCTGGCCCTTCAGGCCACTTCCTAGGTGGAAGTTTAACAGAGGTGTTTAACAGATAACATGGTTTAAGCAACACCAACAATAGATAACATGGTTACATGACTAAACAGACAACATGATTGAGCCAATTTAAACAGCATGGTAAGCAATAGATAATCATAAGTAGACATAAATAAGCCACATTGTCACCAAGTCAGCAATTAGCTATAAGAAAGATTACATTTCTAATAAACCAGGTGAGCCAATTACAAGAATACAAGATCGCTTCCAATGGGTCAGGCCCCGTGGGACACCCGCCTTCAGGTTGGTCCGCAACCCCCAATCTTCCCTGCTGATTCTGCCTATAGTCAAGCCCCCGTTTGTCAGGACGCTGGATATGCCTCATTGGAGACGGTTGCCCCCAGATCTTAGCACAAATGATACTGACTTACAGGGTGAAGTCAGATTAACCAGGGACCAGACATGTGCGGGAGTCGGGCTGGCCGGGGTCTTACACGAGAATGTCAGTTCTTGCAATTTGGATGAGACAGAGAAAGGTCAAGGGTCTAGCCAAAGGTTGAGCCGTGGAGTCAGATGGTTTGTGGTACAGATGGTTTAGGTAAGCTTGAGGCAGGTAGGCGTTGGTCCAGGCAGCTTCAGAGTTATACAAGGCTAAAGTCGGCAATGGATATCAGAGTTAGCAGCAGAGGAACTACAACACCAAGCAGAACGCTATGGTTGAGCAGTGATCTAGAGACATGGGACTGCTTAAATAGGGCTTGGATGCAGGAAATTGGCCAGGGCAGCTTCGGGTTCACTCGCCCAGGAACAATTTGAGAGCTGATTAATCCAAGTACCAGGATGGGCTATCAGCCCCACAATAACGATGGGGCACATTGGCCTATTTGAATTAACCTCCGGTGGCAGTGCTGCCTACATCACTGCAGGAGGGCATAAGAAAACATGTGAGGCTGCCAAGGATGCGAAGGGAATAAGGGCATGGCACAGCTCGAGCCCACGCTGTCCGAGTCTGAGCCTGGGGCTGAAGCGCTGGCCGGGCACCAGCCATCTCAGCGCGCTGCTCGGAGATAGCGCTGGAATGAAGGACAGGTGAGTGGATCTCCATGACACAACTCAACCATCTCAAGACTGTTTATATTATGCCAAAAATGTTTTCAGGTTGCAAAATAGATTGTAATCACTGCGAGGTCTGGACTGTAGGGTGAGTGATTAAAGCGGACCTTCACTCTGAATAAGATCTTATATGTTTCCCACACCCTGTACATACAGATTGCTCACATTAAAAATCATCCTACCTGCATCTACTGCATGTTATGAGCCTTTAAACATCCAAGATGGCGGCTCATGGAACATCAGGCAGCCTGCAAACAGGAAGTGCCTTCTGACTGTATCGCTCTGCATTCTAGGATTGCTGTCCTTTCCCTGACCCCAGCTCTGCTTTGTGTGTGCAGAGCACAGCATTACCCCCCCTGTATTTTATCCCGCTCTTCTCTCCTCAGTATGTGATGCTCCTGAGGCAAGATGGCGGCACCTGAATCCTAGAGTTCTGAACAGAGTTGCAGCCTGGTAGGGGAAAGAATAATAAGTGACTAAAAACGTAAAATATATTAATTTTAGATGCTGGGGAATAGTTTATTAAGGGTTTGGGCTTTTCATTAAATCAATGTGAAGGTCCGGTTTAAGCTCCATGAAGCCACATTCCTTAAAGGAGCACTATCGCGAAAAAATGTCCCAATGATAAAAATCCATATAAATATGGTGGATGGAGGGAGGAGGGGTCACTTATACACCCAGCATCAGGAAATATCCGGCCAGGCTTGTTTTTTATACTTTAATGGAAGGAAGAGGACATCTCGGGTGACGGGCTCTGTCACCCCTCATAGACTAAACCTGTAACTCCAGGATTTTATTCCTACCAGGGAAAGAAAACTCCAAGCTTGGTGGGAGTTTTATTCAGTTTGGGTGTATAAGTGACCCCTCCCCTTATTAGCTAAAGTGTTTATATGGATTTTTAATATTACACAATTTCTCGATAGTGCTCCTTCAATAGCTGCTTGTGAATTGTGAGACTTGTGAACTGGCGCATTGTTGTGATGTAGCAACACACTGCCAACAACTCTCACAGCCTCATGCAATACCTTAATCGCATAGTTGTCCACAGTAATTGTAGTTGTGTGTGGAATGAATTTGTAATAAATCCTTCTGTATCCAAAAAACTTTTGTCATGACCTTTCAACACCCAATAATAGAGAATAGAAGTCCCCTGGCATTTCTCTAAGTATGTCTAAATTCTCTTGGCTAAATTGTTGGTGACAAGTTTTTTGCTCAGGTATCAACCTGGCGTCATCGTCATGAATGATACTTGAATGCCAACTGAAATGCCTAATTTATCACCTAACTATATTCCAAAATCATGGCCTCCACTTTATGGCACTTTTCCTCTAAAGATGTATCTCTGGTCGCTCTGAATAGGGGTCATATTCAATTAATTCCCTGCCACATTAACACTGCTTGGCCCAAAACTCTACTTGGTAGTAGAAAGTTGCGTCACAAACACACGGGTGTCAGTGCGCGCCGGGCTGAGAGGCAGTGTTGTGGACTGAAGCCAGAGCGGGGACAGTGGGCAGCGTTCCTTTACCCTGACGATCTGCCTGCTGCTCCTCCATCCAGGAGGTTGGGGTGATTCTGTCACATTGCTTATGGGAATGGGATGGGGACATGCCACACTGAATAAGGGATGGGGGGAATGCCACACTGTCTAGATGGGGAATGGGATAGGGGGATGTCACACTGAATAAGGGGATGGGGGAGAATGCCACACTGCCTATGGGAATGGAAGGGGGTTGCCACACTGCTTTTGGGGAATGGGAGGGGTTATGCCATATTGCATATGGGAATGGAAGGTGGAAATGCCACACTGAATAAGGGGAGGGGGGAGAATGTCACACTCCCTATGGGAAATGGGAGGGGGGAAATACCACACTGGCTATGGGGAATAGGAGGGGGGGGGGAATGCCACACTGCCTATAGGGAATGGGATTGGGGGAATGCCACACTGCCTATAGGGAATGGGATTGGGGGAATGCCACACTGCCTATAGGGAATGGGATTGGGAGAATGCCACACTGCCTATGGGGAATGGGATAGGGGAATATCACACTGCCTATGGGGATGGGATAGGGGAATATCACACTGCCTATGGGGAATGGGATGAGGGGAATGCCACACTGCCTGTGGGGAATGGGATTGGGGGAATGCCACACTGCTTATAGGGAATGGGATTGGGGGAATGCCACACGGCCTATGGGGATGGGATTGGGGGAATGCCACACTGCCTATGGGGAATGGGATAGGGGAATGTCACACTGCCCATGGAGAATGGGATGAGGGGAATGCCACACTGCCTGTGGGGAATGGGATTGGGGGAATGCCACACTGCCTGTGGGGAATGGGATTGGGGGAATGCCACACTGCCTATGGGGAATGGGAGAGGGAATGCCACACTGCCTATGGGGAATGGGAGAGGGAATGCCACACTGCCTGTGGGGAATGGGATTGGGGGAATGTCACACTGCCTATGGGGAATGGGATAGGGGAATATCACACTGCCTATGGGGATGGGATGGGGGAATGTCACACTGCCCATGGAGAATGGGATGAGGGGAATGCCACACTGCCTGTGGGGAATGGGAGAGGGAAGAGGGGGGATTTCCACACAGCCTGTAATAGGGTGTTTTAACACAACATTTGGTTTAGAATATTTTCTTCTTATTTTCCTCCTCCAAGTACTAGTTGCGTCTTTTGGGGGCGAACAATACTGTAAATGCAATAAATCAGAGGTAACAGGTGAAGCAAAATATAAAGGGTAGATAAATGAATATTTTATTCCTGCTGATACATTTCATTCCTAAAAGAGGGACTAATGTGGATGGAGTGGGACAAGAGGGATACTGCTCCCAAAAGTGCAGTTTCTCAGAGGTAGGTCCAGCAATAGAATGGGTGGCTATACATATGCCTTTGTTCTGGGGGATGTACAGAGGGAGTACCCACCACCCATCCTTAGCTCTGCCTTAGTCATTAGTAGCTGTGTGCTGATAACTCTCCTTCCATTGTGCCCAACAGACGTGGTAGAAGTAGTCAGTGACTGCCTGCCTGTAGCTTTAAATAAATCCATAAGTGTCTATTTTTTGCTCCTGAGAACACAGGAGGGATAATTGCCTCTGGACAAAATCACAGACACGTCCCACCTTTCCTCCCTGTCTGCAGTCCCTCCTAATTATAATCCTGGAGACACGTGTTGCGACCCTAGTTATAATGGCTGTCACCCTGCAGGACGGGCGAGACACGGCAAGCCAGGCACCAGTCCACTATAAGGCAGTTATTAAGTGTAGAGAGCTTTTCTACTGCAGCTGTATGAAACTGAAATTCTAGAGGTGGTATTTACTAAATTGTGCAGAGTGTTAAATATGTAGAAATGTACGTTAAACTACAGTTACACGGGCAGGCTGCTTCATCATTAGCGGCAGGTAGCGACAGATGAGCGTCTGTAGCAGGCATTTTCAGAGCGCCTGCTAGTAGTCACAGTGCTCGGCCGTGGGTCGCTACTTTATAGCGACTCAGTCGCTGTTCAGTAATGTTGAATACATTGTGAGGAGTCGCTATTTGACCAGTACAGCGCTGTATGGGAGCGCATGTTAGCGACTGCTCATAGCGACTGACCACCATATTCAGCAAAAAACAGCCTCACAAATCTCTGGCGCTGAAAAATACTTGTTTGAAGCCCAGAGCGCAGGAGGCGGTGTGTTTAAAGTGTGTTTTCAAGCATCTATCAACTAGTAACAAAGTGGAAACATATGGAATTACATTGTAACAACATTGTAACATGAACACTTTAATGCCAGAGCTGTAATGTCATTTCTGAGGAAATATATAAAAAATGAAAAAAATTTAAAAAACTGCTTTTTCAATGCCAGAATAGGTCACAGAATTATTTGTGATTTTTTGGAAAAAAAAAAAAAAAATACCCCGTTTAAAGAGAAGAAAAGGTTCATCCATTGAAATGTATGGGAGAGCGACAGGTAGCGAGAGGTCATACCTGGCGCTGTGCAAGGCTGAACACTGGCGCTGTTCACTGAGGCTGTGAAAATGATGAATCAGACGCTACATGGCGCTATCCCAGTCCCTAAACAGATTCTGCTTGATAAATGTGTAATTGCGTGCCGTATCCGGCGTTCACCAGTCGCTACCTGTCGCTACCTCTCATTAACCAGCCACTACCTGACCCTATCCCTTCTTAAATTAGGGCCTAAATCTGGGTAAAAAGACCTCCACAATATTCAAGCAGATTGCTGGCTTTGGAAGAAGATCCATTTCACTACTGTAGATGTATATACTACTATTAGAGATGAGCGAGTAGTATTCGACCGAGCCGGTATTCGATCGAATACTACGCTGTTCGTCATACTCGATTTCGATCGAGTACAGCGGCGATGGCGCACTCACAATTCGTTTCCCCTCCCACCTTCCCTGGCGCGTTTTTTACACCAATCACCATGCAGGGGGGGTGGGACAGGTCCTGGGAGGACGCTGGCATCGCGAGAACGGCGTCTACACGCATTGGCTGGAAAAACCATGTGACCTCGAATATACAAAACTCAGCACTTCCTCTTCGTCAGCATTAGCAGCTTGAACTTAGTGAGGGACAGACGCTCACAGCAGGGAAAGACAGGCTGTCGCTGGCAGGGCCCCAGAAGCTCGGAATATCGCATTTACCACCATCTATACCAGCTACCAGAAGACAAGAGAGTCATTAAGAGCCCTTATTAGGGCTACTACGCTGAACAGTATATAGCTCATATCCTATGTAGGCAGGCAGGGCCCCAGAAGCTCAGAATATCGCTTTTACCACCATATATACCAGCTACCAGAAGACAAGAGAGTCATTAAGAGCCCTTATTAGGGCTACTATGCTGAACAGTATATAGCTCATATGTAGGCAGGCAGGGCCCCAGAAGCTCAGAATATCGCTTTTACCACCATATATACCAGCTACCAGAAGACAAGAGAGTCATTAATCCCTTATTAGGGCTACTACGCTGAACAGTATATAGCTCATATCCTATGTAGGCAGGCAGGGCCCCAGAAGCTCAGAATATCGCTTTTACCACCATCTATACCAGCTACCAGAAGACAAGAGAGTCATTAAGAGCCCTTATTAGTGCTGCTATGCTGAACAGTATATAGCTCATATCCTATGTAGTCAGGCAGGGCCCCAGAAGCTCAGAATATCGCTTTTACCACCATATATACCAGCTACCAGAAGACAAGAGAGTCATTAAGAGCCCTTATTAGGGCTACTACGCTGAACAGTATATAGCTCATATCCTATGTAGGCAGGCAGGGCCCCAGAAGCTCAGAATATCGCTTTTACCACCATATATACCAGCTACCAGAAGACAAGAGAGTTATTAAGAGCCCTTATTAGGGCTACTATGCTGAACAGTATATAGCTCATATGTAGGCAGGCAGGGCCCCAGAAGCTCAGAATATCGCTTTTACCACCATATATACCAGCTACCAGAAGACAAGAGAGTCATTAAGAGCCCTTATTAGGGCTACTACGCTGAACAGTATATAGCTCATATCCTATGTAGGCAGGCAGGGCCCCAGAAGCTCAGAATATCGCTTTTACCACCATATATACCAGCTACCAGAAGACAAGAGAGTCCTAAATCCCTTATTAGTGCTGCTATGTTGAACAGTATATAGCTCATATCCTATGTAGGCAGGCAGGGCCCCAGAAGCTCAGAATATCGCTTTTACCACCATATATACCAGCTACCAGAAGACAAAAGAGTCATTAAGAGCCCTTATTAGGGCTACTACGCTGAACAGTATATAGCTCATATTCTATGTAGTCAGGCAGGGCCCCAGAAGCTCAGAATATCGCTTTTACCACCATATATACCAGCTACCAGAAGACAAGAGAATCATTAAGAGCCCTTATTAGGGCTACTACGCTGAACAGTATATAGCTCATATCCTATGTAGGCAGGCAGGGCCCCAGAAGCTCAGAATATCGCTTTTACCACCATATATACCAGCTACCAGAAGACAAGAGAGTCATTAAGAGCCCTTATTAGGGCTACTACGCTGAACAGTATATAGCTCATATTCTATGTAGTCAGGCAGGGCCCCAGAAGCTCAGAATATCGCTTTTACCACCATATATACCAGCTACCAGAAGACAAGAGAGTCATTAAGAGCCCTTATTAGGGCTACTACGCTGAACAGTATATAGCTCATATTCTATGTAGTCAGGCAGGGCCCCAGAAGCTCAGAATATCGCTTTTACCACCATATATACCAGCTACCAGAAGACAAGAGAGTCATTAAGAGCCCTTATTAGGGCTACTACGCTGAACAGTATATAGCTCATATCCTATGTAGGCAGGCAGGGCCCCAGAAGCTCAGAATATCGCTTTTACCACCATATATACCAGCTACCAGAAGACAAGAGAGTCATTAAGAGCCCTTATTAGGGCTACTACGCTGAACAGTATATAGCTCATATTCTATGTAGTCAGGCAGGGCCCCAGAAGCTCAGAATATCGCTTTTACCACCATATATACCAGCTACCAGAAGACAAGAGAGTCATTAAGAGCCCTTATTAGGGCTACTACGCTGAACAGTATATAGCTCATATTCTATGTAGTCAGGCAGGGCCCCAGAAGCTCAGAATATCGCTTTTACCACCATATATACCAGCTACCAGAAGACAAGAGAGTCATTAAGAGCCCTTATTAGGGCTACTACGCTGAACAGTATATAGCTCATATTCTATGTAGGCAGGCAGGGCCCCAGAAGCTCAGAATATCGCTT